>JAEQBH010000972.1:0-612352 GCA_016808115.1 Tetrastigma voinierianum
GAGTGTTGTTAATTATGAATTCTTCTTAACATTGACGGTGAAGTTAAAAGTTCAGCAATCTAGAATCTGAATCTACCAAAAGAAATAGGGAACTACGAGTTTGATAGTTAAAAAACTTATTTCATAACTTGATTTAACACTCATGCTACTTTCTTAAAAAATATACATAGAGATAGCAAATTTTACCTAAGACATTAAGTTAATTGGCATGCACAGCGATTGCTTGGAATTCCTAAACGAATAGTTATTCTTGTTTGCTAGTTCCCATTTATGTGATGAAAAATTGTTATTGTTATTGTTACTACTCATTTCCTTGATAGGTGTCATTAGTACATTTTTGTTTATGATTTAACTGCATATTCTTATATTTTTAGGTTAATCTAATTTTAATTTATGAACTCTTGTATAATTTGACTCTAATAGAAACTTGTTACATCTCAAGGACCCTTTATGAATTTATGCTTTCTTCTTTCTTTTTTTAATTATTGTTTATCAAGTTTTTCTAATAGTTTTATTTAATCAATAATAGACTTACATTATGGCTTCCTTTAGTGTTGGAAATGAACCAAATACTACTGGTATTAGTTGTGATGATGAAGATTGTCAAATGTTGCAAAATCCTAGTTTTGTGAGTAACACTAATATTGATGAGAGTCATGAGACTATTGAACCACAAACCAAAAAGGCCAAGGCTTTAACCTTTGATGTATGAAATTTTTTAGTGAAACTTGGGGTGGGTAAAGATAGCAAAAAAAAAAAAAAAAATGCAAATGTAAGGCTTGTGGGAAGGAATATACTTGTGCAAGTAAATCGGGAACTTCTCATCTAGCACATCACATTCCTAGATGTCACATGGTACCTCAATTTCAAGATGTAGGAAGGATGTTAATTGATTATGAAGGGAAGTTGAGGAAGATAAAATTTGACTCTAATATGAATCAGGAGATATTGTCTGAATTGATTATTTCACATGATTTACCTTTTAGCATTGTTGAGTAGAGGGTGTTTAGAAAGTACCAAAATTTTTTGAATGAATATTGTAGAAGTATTTCCAGAAAAACTGCTAAATGTGACGTGATGAAAAAATTTAAGATTGAAAAAGAAATTTTGAAGCAACAATTAAGAGCCCAATTCGGAGTAGAGTGTGCCCTAACCGATTGTTGAATTTGCATGCACGATATTGGATATATCTCTTTGATTGCATATTATGTTGATAAGGATTGAAAATTGAAAAGTAAAATCTTATAATTTGCTCACATGCAACCTCCACACACTGGACATGATTTGGCATTAAAGGTGCTTGATTTTCTAAAAGATTGGGGAATAGAAAGAAAAATATTTTTGATTACTTTGGATAATGCATCTTTGAATGATAACATGCAAAACATGTTGAAAGAACACTTATGCTTGTCAAATAGCTTGTTACTTAACGGAGAGTTCTTTCATGTTAGATGTTCTACACATATCTTAAACCTTATTATTCAAGATGGTTTGAAGGATGCTAGTGATGCATTGCATAAAATTAGGCGAAGTGTGCATTATGTAAGAGCATTTGAGAGTAGGAAGAAACAATTCTTTCAATGTGTTGAACAAGTTGGTGGGATTGATACATCAATTGGCTTGAGATCAGATTGTATTACTAGATGGAACTCTACTTATACAATGCTTGAGAGTGCAATCAATTATTGTTGGGCTTTTCATAGTTTGAGTTTGATTGATAAAAATTATAGGTGGTGTCCATCTAATGATGAATGGGTTAGAGCAACTTCAATGTGTGAATTCTTGAAGCCATTTTATATAATAACCAACTTGATTTTTGGATCATCATATCCTACTTCTAATATGTATTTTGGAGAAATTTGGAGGATAGAGCTTCTTTTGACATCCAACTTGGCAAATGAGGATTTGTTGATTCAAAGTATGTGTTGTAGAATGAAAGAAAAATTTGATAAGTATTGGAGTGAATACAGCGTGGTTCTTGCATTTGGGGCTATTCTTGATCTGATCAAGAAGCTTAATTTCTTGAGGTATACTTATTCAAGACTTGACTCATCTGGCCATGAAAAAAAATCGGAAAGAAGAAATTAAAAGAAGGCTTTTGTATGCACTTTTGAGGGAGTATATGACAGGATATCGTTAAATGTTTAACGATTAATGATCAAACAACATAGTTTGTTTGTTGGAAGTTTACTTTCTGTATATGATGTAAGTTGCCTTTAATGAAATCCATTTCTTTTCTTTTTAAATAACATATAAATATATCTATTATTTAATAAAATATTTATATGTCATTTTATTCAGGATTTTGAAGTTGATTGCGAAACGCTAATAATGCCGGAAAGTCTCAACTTGATCTCTATTTGGAAGAGCCAAAAATATCTTACTCAGGAAATTTTGATGTGTTAGGTTATTGGAAAGATAGAAGCAATAGATTTGGTGATCATGCAAGAATGTCATGTGATGTATTGAGCATTTCAATAACAACAATAGCATTAGAATCCACTTTTAGTATTGACTCTCGTGTTTGAATAAACGATGAAACGATCCAGACTCTCATGTACTTAATCTTGGTTACTTGGTTTTGTTGGTAAGTTTAACTTTTTTATTGAGGATTTATAATAAGGATTTCCTTTATAAAATTACTTATTAATTATGTTTATTTTATTTATAGTTGATGATAACTCAACCAATATTGATGACGTACATCTTTCTAATGTGGAGTCAAACGTTATTATTGGAGATGATGCATATGAGGATGAAGATTAGGAGCACAGGGGATTTCATTTGAAACTTCATATTTGTAGTTTTAAAGATATTATTTAGTTGTTACTTTATTATTTTTGTACTTTGAATATTAACATGCTTGTTAGCGTTGTTTATTTAACTTGGACTTGCTATGCTTTGATGTTTTATTGTTTATTTATGATGATTTGAACTTAATTGAAGTTGGTAGTTCACTACTTTTAATGAGTATGTTATTGTAAGTAGTTACTAGTTAGTTTGTTGAATGTATATTTAACTATTTAGCAAATACAAGCATATTTCCTCTCTTCCTTCATTTTTTTTAATTAGGTATGCTTTTTATTCACTAAAACCATAAACTTTGTAATCAGCCTTATATCGGTTTTTCTTTCATATAATAACATAAACTTTCTTCTTTACATGCAGAAGAGAAAAAAAAATACATGAACAACCTACAAGAATTTGTGCATTCAAATGGAACTGCCTTAAATCACATTATGCTCTTATTATCTCTATTGAAGGTTTGAGTGACTTGCTCATTTTATTGCATAATCATTAACAACGATTAGGGGCATGGAGTGTTAGTCGATTTTAAGGCCTTTATTTCCATTGGAATACTTCTAGTGGATTTAGCATGTGTTGCATGTTTACTTGTTGATTGGCTTGGTACATTCATGTAATCAAGTAATCATGTTGGTTCCTTAATGAGATTAGACGCCCCACATGTGTGCAAACTCTCAAATGTCGATGGATTCTGAAAATTATAATAGAAAATGAGTTTGACACATGGTTTTTCTTTTTTTCCCACCAGTGAATTATTGATGGGGCGGGGCTTTTGATATATTGATTTTGATCAGTTGCTTTTGTGATATGAATTGGTAGGAAAATTAATTCAAGGAAATTCATCAACTCGTAATTCTTTGGTGTATGTGTTTACACTTTAAAAATCCACAGGATTGATTATTAATGTTATGGAAATCCATTGACTTTGGAAAATTTTAAATTTTGAGGAAATTGACCATGAATGCAATCACAGCCTTATATATATATATATATATATATATATATATATATATATATATATATAATTCTTTAGTGTATGTACACACTTTAAAAATCCACCGGGATTGATTATTAATGTTATGGAAATCCATTGACTTTGGAAAATTTTAAATTTTGAGGAAATTGACCATGAATGCAATCCTGTATATATATATATATATATATATATATATATATATATATATATATATATATATATATATATATATATATATATATATATATATATATATATTTAGCATGTTTTTAATATTTTTAGCATTTTCCATATTTTAGCCCATTTAACCCATTTTGGCCTACAGCCCATGTAGGGTCGGATTGGGCTTGCTAATTAGTGGCCCGAATAAAAATGGGGTACAGGATTCTTTTGGCCCGTTTTGGCGCGACCCAAGTGGACTAGTAAAGAAATGGTACAGCTCACTTGGCGTTCAATATCTAGGATGAACCACCTATATATGCTAAATTTATTAAAGACTTATGTACTGTGAAAATGGTCCAAACATAGAGAAAAAGACATTCCTTATTGAGCAAGTGAATGCCATAATTGAGAAGAAGACCCCGATCAAATACAAAGACCCAGGATGCCTTAATAATTCAGTTATTATAGAGGAGACGCATATAGAGAAAGCACTCCTTGATTGGGGTGCTAGTGTGAATATCCTCCCATATTCGATCTTTAAACATTTTGGGTTAGGAGAGCTTAAAATGACTAACATTACCCTCTCCTTAGCCAATAAATCCATTAGTTTGGGTGACATTTTTTATTTTTATTGCATTTATTTAACTTAAATTTTTGGAAGAATTGCTTGTCTTTTAAGCTTTTTCAGGATTTCTCCAACTTGAGCATCGAACATGTACCCTAAGCTTGGGAATCACATGGTGTCAAGGGGAGCACATAATACTTCAAATCACATGGCGCTTCACAAGTTGAGTATAAAAACATATGAACTACATTGCATCTATCACGCTTGATAATTACATGCGCCTACAAGCTTCAAAGAGATGTGTCTTGAAGTAAGTCATACTAGAGCACCCGTATTCATTGAGGTAACTCTTATCCTACCTTTTTATACTTGAATTCAATGGAGGGTAAGTTATGCCTTGGTTGGGGGGAGTCATTTGAGATAAAGCTTTTCAACCTAAAATTTTAATTTGCATTTTTTTATAATTGCATGATTGTGTTCTATGAGTTAGAAGGTGCAAAATATTTTCTTGAGTAGTTTTGACATTGATCTTGATTATTGCAAGTTAAGTTGGGACACCCAAGTGCTTATAAAATCTTGGATTTAAGGAATCTAATGGTTATGGAGGGCATGACTTGATAACCCCCTTGTTTTTTCAAAAAATTATTTCTTTTTGAAACTCGAAAATCACACGCACATACACACACTAGATCTCTTATATACACTTTGGGTCTTGCCCTTTCTTCTTGAATACCACTTACTTGATGATGCTATATAGACTCTATTAGTGAGGGGGCACCTTCAAAAGTGGGCCAATGAGGCCCACCTATGCAAAAGAAAGAAAAAAGAAAAGAAAAAAATAGAAAAAGAAAAAAAATAGTGAGTTGGTTCAATTGGAATCCCGAGTACAATTTGAGGGGAATTCAATGCCTAGTGCCCTAAGCCAACTAGTTGGGAGTCATTAACTTCAATGCTTGCTACATGAGACAGAAGATGAATCATATTCACAATGTAGGTACCTTTTTGCTTAGGTGGTTAGCTTGGAGTGAAGTCCGAGGGAACTTAATGCATGATGCCCTTAACGAAAAGGTGGGGAGCCATAAATGAATCTCTGATACATGGGTTGCCAGCAGAGCCTTGACTTTGGTGGTGCACACTGCTTGAAAAAATAGAGAATAAATAAAGGTGCGTGGCTGCTGCAGTCCTTTATGTATCAAAAGGGCGAGTTGAATTTGGTTGGGAAAAGCTTTGGAAAATTTTTCTATTTTTGAGAACTTACAACCACACTTGCACCAAGTTCCTTAAGGAAAGATTGATTGAGACCTAGGGGGCAAGATTGCATAGATCACCATACCTTATGAAACCTTGTTTCCTTGAAATTATGAACAACTTTGGGTCCCGTCAAAACTAATATATTTGTTAAATATTTTTCAATGCTCTCTTGGTAACACTAGCACCGCTCAGACTCATAATTCTTTTATTTGTAGTTGCATGTTGTTGATTTTTAATTATGTATTTCAATTTTGAATGATCTTAGTACCTCTATCTTTGCTTATCGATCATTATTCAAATATTATGATCTAAAAAATGCAATAATCCATAAGTGCACTTGAATTTCCCTCTTAAACCCCTTTTTATGTCGGAAACTCATATTCACCCGATTATGTGAGTTGTTAGTCCCAAAAACCCATTTCTAATGATTTACTTGAGTATAGATATGCTTATGAGCCTTTTTAGGCACTTTTATAGCTCTTGGAATCATGAGGTTGAGCAATGAGAACATCTTGGGATCTCTTGTGCGAACTTAGAAGCTATAGGAGCAATTCAGATGAGTTAGGACCTTGATAGCATGACTGCACACGAAGATGGAGGCTTGGAATGCATTCTGGAGCATTTCGCACCGAAGCTCCTTTTTTGCAATCCCACTACTCGATTTCGCGCCCACTTAAGGGAAGGTGCAAAATTTTTGCACTCTTCCCCAGACGGTGCGAAATTTGCGGGAAACGAAAAAATGAAAATTCTAAAGAGTCTAAGACGAGAAGGAGTTCTCCATTAGTTATGTAATCACTTTAGGATTAGATTTACTTTCTATTTAGCCCCCAAGATGTAATTCTCTTCTTTATAAATAGTGCTAGGATGATCAAATGAATATATACAACTTTTTAGATTATTATTATTTTTGTAATAGTTAAAGGGGAGATCTTCTCCTATGTTTTCTTTCAATAAAGCTTTCAATATGATTTTCCTTTATTTTTCTGCTTTCTTTACACCTATGGAGAGTTTAAGACCTATCATGAGTGAGTAGTCATGTTTCTCGGGGTGAGGTAGATCCATTCCACCCTACCACGATGACGGAACCCATGATATTTATACTGAAGATAGCTTTTACAAGATTTAAAGGAAGCCCAAAGATTAGGTAATGTACATCAGTTGGGGACATCTCGTAGGGATGATAGCAGTCCTGGTTCCCCCAACTATTTGCATTGGAGTCTCTCTTCTCTTCCATTTAGATTTATGGGTACTTAGCAAGGTTTGAGCGGAATGTTGGGTGCTTAGGCAATGCACCTTTGACCCACCATGTCGTTATTGGGTTGAGATCTTTTAGAAAGCATCAAACACCTTTAAGGAGTCGGTGGTTTTGCCTAAACCCATATACTTAGAATATGAACTTAATTTATTTCTAATAATAGGACCTAGATGGAGTTGGAGTGTTGCGCGATTGCAGGCAGGCTCGAAGACGAGCACATCACCACGATTCGGCCAGGCTGAATGGCGGATCGGCCAGAGTCGGCCTTGAGGTATATCTGGGACTCTTACCTGTTTTTTTTTTTTTTTTTTTTTTTTTTTTTTTTTTTTTTATAGGCCCTAGCTTGTACCTGTGGGTATATAAACAATTATGTAATAACAAAAATCATTTAAATACCTGAAAAGAACTGCTACCAGGAGTAATTGTCCACTCCAAAATCTATACACATATGCTAAGTCCCATTTACTTGTACATATACAAAAAACTTTACAATTTCTATTACATATTCGAGGATAAGCGGGGCGCCTCTTTGTGATGAACCCCTACTAGTGTGCTGGCGGGTGTATGTGGAAAGATAGCGGACGTCCTCCTGCTGTACCTACGGATTAAAAGACTTGAGTGCTAAAGCTTTCTGCTTAGTGGGAAACATATCTTATAACTTATTGGTACACATGCATTTATACTGAATCACAATAAACATATAACAGTAACAGATATTAGAATCTTCATGGATTCATATAACAAATTTATGCTTGTTCAGATCTCTCGTATACGGTACTTAACTTATACTTATAGCAAACTTATACTTACTCAGATCTTACTCTTATGGTAGACTTATTCTTATTCCTATCTCCCGTAGGACACATATTTATACTTATCTCCCGTAGGACACATACTTATACAAATTCCTCGTATGCGGTATTGAGCTTATACATATACTTATACTTGTCTCCCGTAGGACACATACTTATGCTTGTATCAGACGTATACTTATTCAAATCTCCCAAAGGATATATATATCGGACTTATACTGATACTTGTCTCGGACTTATGATTATTTAGATCTCCCAAAGAACATCTACTTGAACTTCTATTAGACTGATACTTATCCAGATCTCTATTAGAGAGTTCTGAGCTTAGACCTTTCTTGTGAAGTACGTAGTCTTTGAACTTATACTTGTACTTCGTATCTTATACTTGTACTACAGAGCATATCCTTGTCTTACAGATCTTATAATTGGATTACGGAGCTTTTTCTTGTACTTCGGATCTTATTCTTGTATTTCGGATCTTATACTTGTATTATGGATCTTATACTTGGATTATAGAGCATATGCTTGTCTTACGGATCTTATACTTGTGTTACAGAACTTATTCTTGTATTTCAGATCTTATACTTGTATTATAGAGGCTTATTCTTGTATTTAGGATCTTATTCTTGTATTTTGGATCTTATTCTTGTATTCGGATCTTATACTTGTATTTGGATCTTATTCTTGTATTTAGGATCTTATACTTGTAATTGGAACTTATTCTTGTATTTCGGATCTTATGCAGACGTGCAGTCTGAAATTGCCGAGTAGGTACTACAGTTCCTTATCTGGTACTAGTAGATCCTCTTTGGACTTATACTTATATTACAGGAGACTTATATGCTTAATTCTGCAGAGTACGGAGTACCGGTAGGTAGTACAGTTACTTGTACCAAAAGTACGTGGAGTGCTACGAGAAGCAATCTGAAGGTGCAGTAGGTGTTTAAGATCTTTACCATATTCATTTCTTTACTCTTATTCTTTATTCGAGTCTTATCATATAAGCTGTTGGATTGCCTGAACCCCGTGTCACAGGAATGAGTAGGACACATCAAATAAGTACTGAAGGTGATCTGATTACTAAGGTGCGAGTAGCCTGAAAGCGCGAGGAGTCATAGGAAACCTTGCGGCCGATCTTAGTCGCCTTGTCGAGAGAAATCTTAGAAGTACTAATCGGTAGAAGTACTAATGTGCCAAAGCACGGTCGAGAGTGCGTCTCGCACTAATCGAATGCAAAGTACTAATGCGAAGCACGGTCGAGAGAATCTGCCAGTAGCACTAATCGGGAAAGTGCAGAGTACTAAATGTACTGCTTAGAGACGTAACAGAGGGGTGCCATGTCATTCAAATAGGTCTTAGGCAGGTTCTGATTATATGTGATAATAATCATATAAAATCTATTTTTATTCGTACAGAATAATTAAGGCGTCTTATGCATTATGTTAAAGCTGACGTATTAAGCACATATGTTCGCAGCATGTGCCTTTAAATATTCATGTTAAGTATTTCGATTCAGTTTCGTGTTTTAAGTATCGTATTAAGTGTTTCGTACCTATTACATATGGCATTTCGTATATTTGTACGGTATGATACCTATGTATTCACACCTCATTCATGTTTTCTTGTTCCTCTATGAATCTACTTTACTTAGAAATTGGAATCATTCCAATTGAATCATCCAAACTCAGGTTATGGCATTTTCATGCCAAACTAGTCGGTTTACCCAGATTTCACTAGGAGCAGTCTGTAATACCTATTTTCAGGGATCTTAACTCCATATTTGACACTGGTTCTTTGTATTCCTTTGAAGCTAAGGTGCTAAGGGTTCTTCTCCAACTGGAATCACCCAAATCGAAACACCGAAACTCAAGTTATGTCCTAAACAACCCGGACTACTCTATGTTAAAAAGCGAACGAATTTAAGCTTGAACATAGCCCCATCTAGAGTGAATTTTTGGGCCACCTAGAGTCAAAATTTGAAGGTACCTATTTGATGATGTTTTGTTCTCCTTGAAGTCTAGTTTAACCAAAAACTTGAATCACTCAAATCGGATAATAAATGACCAAGTTATGGCCAAAATACGAACAACGGTGAAAACGAGAAAAAACGAACACTTATGAGTGCAGAATGCAGCTCTGTTGAGTCACCGATGCAGCCTCAAAGTACCGAGAATGTGTGTTTTTCTTCCCTTTTTCCATATATTACTACCCAAACCAACTCAATAATCAATATACACCTCAAAACCCCTTCATATTCATCTTGTAATCTACATTATACTGATTCATCTTTCAATACTTGTCTTTCTTCAAAACTTTTCATGAATTACTCCAAACCACTCTGTGTAGATTAAGTAACGTCATAAAATAAGCCACAAGGGATAATTAGAGTTTGTTTCTAACCCCGAGCTCCATTACTTTGCAATTATTCCATGAATCCAACCTCGAAGGGAGGATCCCATGCTTATTTTAACAAAGCTAGAGTTTTTTGACCTGATTTCATTTAAGCACAGAGTTAGGATCGATTACTAATAAGCGCAAGTTTGGGCTCATAAAATTCCCTAGAATTCCATACAAAACCATAGATCCTTGCTTTCCATGTAAAATCCATACCAAATTCATAGAAATCCATTACCTTTTTGTGGCTCCTCCTCTTCTTCCTCTTCTTCTTCTTCCTCTTCCTCTTCTTCTCTTTTTTTGGCCTTCACCGTTTTTCTCTCTTTGGAGACCCAAAATATGAGATATTTTGATTCCCCCTTTTAGGCCATGTTTGGCCAAGTCAAATAAAACCCATTTTTGGTTTTAAGTCTTCATTTTTGCATTTAGGTCCTTAGGTTCTTCTCTTTTTGCAAATCAACTTATGCCATATTCTAATTTAGCCCCTAGTCTTTCCCTTTTATGACCACTAGGTCCTGAGTGGCCAAATTACATGTTACCATTTTTTCTCTCATATTAATTTCATTGTTTCTCGTTTTATTTCCCGAAAATTCATATTGCTTTCATTAAACCCTAAACATGTCAGCGCTAGGGTATATTTTGGGGTGTTCTGAGAACGGATCGGGGACGTGGACTAGTTTTACCATATATACATTTTTTGAATGCGCTAAAATAAATGTCGCTAATCATTTCAATTAAGAGGGCTCACCGTTTTGTCAATTAAACACTTTCATTCAATGGCATGAATGCCTTTCAACATTATCATTTACAAGAGCATTATCGAGTTCATCTCCATAAATAAATCAAATATGTTCTTCTCATGAAACCTTATACATTTTTGGTTTCATTGAGATCAAATAATGTAAATGGGATGAAATATGTATGCATGAGACGGAGCGTTTACTTATATACGCATATTCGACGATGTGAGGAGCCCAGGTGTGATGCCCCCAAAGAAATAGGGGTGTCCGGGTTGAATGACCACGTCGGCCGTAGGAAAAACCTATGTCTCATGTCATGGGAGCCCGTACATGGTAAAAATGGCCCTTGGGCCCGTACGTAATACTCACCAAAAATCTAACCAACTATATTGCCATAGTTCAAGAGTTGATTACATCACTCTTAATACCAACATATATTAAGATTTACAATGTTAATACATGTTATACAAAATAAATACAAAAGCCACAATCCGACTTTCTTCTCAAAAGCGACCTCCCAATGGGCGCAGATTTTCTGAACACTCCTTGTACTGAAGAATAATGATCGCATCGACGGGGTGAAGCGATGCGAGTGGTTGAATCATCCTACATGGGTTACTCCCCACCTAAGTGCACATGCAATGATTTCAGTAAACATTCAAGCAAATCGCTGATCACTGAGATGTATCTACGTACGATCCATGTCTGAGTCCCTCACCCAGGCTCCCTCACACATGCCTAAGGCTAGAGATGTGAGGAAAAACATCGTTTGAAAACAAAGTTTTTGTTCTCAAAGCATTACTCTTGAGATTTTTGGTAATATATTGGACTACCCTTGAGGCGAGTGCTGGATCATTTTTCGAAGCAGTCATGGGTGACCTCGAGATGACTATTGGACCACTCTCGAAACGATTCTTGAAAAATCTTGCCGCGATTCCTTTCACAACCATTTTCCATTTTTCGTTTCTTTCATTGCCATGCACTCACACCTAATTTTCTATGATTTGCCGGTGCATATGAAATGCATTATGCCATTTCAAACCACACATGCGATATATCAATTATCCGTATAACAAAAATTCACACAATCACATGTTATTTAATTCATATCAAAAACATCTAAAATTGGCTCACTTGAGCTAATCAACAATCCATTTAATTCAATGGCTCTCGCACAATTATATTTATATAGTCGACCTCACGTTAACACATTAAAATTCCGTGCATTAACATTTCTTTCCACCTTGATTCAATCCATCCGATTGGCAAATATTTTCTTCACAGTGACACACATGGGCCATTTTGGTCGATCAAACAAACAGGCTACATTTTTAATAGTCCCACTAAAAGCGAAATGATGGGCTGTCCGCTGGACAACCCTCTCCACAACATCGGTTTCAATTTGTGGGGCAGAAATCCCACTTCTGGCCATTCGGCCTAACAACGCAAGCCATAATTTATTTATAAATTATCACCTGAAACCATCCAGGCAATCCTTAAACTATCCAAAGCGGGTTGAAATATTCTAACGAATTGATCAGTTTTGGGGACGACTAACGGCCATTCGACGAAACCTCGAATCATTCACAAAGCTCTGTCGAAAATAACCGAGTAGGAGAAGACCCTACACTCTTGAGTTGTTGAAACTCCACAAAGCCGGTGCCCACCGCATTGGCCCTTGCTGCGTGAGAACAACTTTGCTTCTTGCTTGAAGCCCAGCGAGCACAAGCGGTCCAAAGCGGAAATCTAGAAGTTGGAGCTTCTCTCCCAAAACTTGATTTTCCTCCCCCACCCCGCATGTCGGCTCCAAAATGAGAGAAGATGCATCTCTTTGCTTCATTTATTCACATTTGTCCACTCACTTGCCACTTGTCAAGCCCCATAGTAGTATTAGTTTCTTATTCATCCACGATTGTTAGTTTCCCTCCAATTAGGAGATGCCACATGTCCATGTGGGCCCCACACTTGAGTTCAAGTTGACTCATTATGCACCTGACACGTGGCACAATGTGAGCCACTCAAAATGTGCCAAGTGTCCATGGCTAAACATTGCCTCGGCGGTGCGGAGTCGGTTAATGCCGGGTCGACCAGGGGTCAATGTGGTAGCTGGGTTTGGGAAGATTAAGCCAAATTGATCCTATTTCATCATCAGGATCTAGAAAAATTACGGTTTTGGTAAATTACCATTTGCCATTTTAGAAAAATTAGAGTATACCTTTGGGTTTACATAAGCGCCAGTGCAGAACCTGCAGATATAGGCAGGATCTAAGACGATCCTCTCTTTTTACTAGTCACGATCTGATTCCTTTTCGATAAAACGTTTCAAATAATCATTTGTAAAGGGTAATTATGAAAATATATCGTTTATATCACGTTAACTTAAGGGGGCCCATCATTTATTCTCAAATATGTTTTTCATTAAATACTTGGCATTCTATGCCCGATTTGCTGTTCCACCTTTATACATTACAACATTATAGTAGTTATAAATATAAAAACACATTACCAAAACATTTATTAAATTCAATTTTCACGACAATTTAATACAAAGTATCAAGCTATCATGGGGTTTCATGTATTGTACCACCCCTTTGCGGTCCGATCCGATTGGCGGATCCGAACCGGTTCTGGGAAGCTTGATTAATTCTTTTTATTTACTGTTTTATTAAATTTTCTTTTTCAAAAATATCATGACCAAATCCACTGGCTGATCAGAATAAGCGAATCGAATTGGAGCCGGTTTCTCGACGGTTTATTTATCTTATAAAAGCGTTTTAACTCGTCATTTCATTTTAGAGTTCTTATTTACGCAGAAGCATTTTCAAATGGTAGGCCTATAAACATTTACTCTTAAACAATTTGTTTACAAAAGGGCATATCATGCCTTTACAAAATGATATACAAATCACATTTTCAGAGATTAACTCTTTTGTTCACAAATGCTCATATTCAAAGAAAGTGATATCGTATGACCAGAGTGTAAACTTATCGCATAGCATATGACTGTAGCTTCTTTTGTACTTGCTATCTTTTTGCTTACTTGATACACAATGCATAGATAAAAACTATACGCTAAGCATTTTCATGCTTAGTGGTTCTATACATTTCTATTCCAATATTCAATTCAATATGACATGCATTTATCATTAAACCATGCCTTTTATATCAAGCTATACTCATGCTTATTCATTTCAGCCACTCATTTTACAAATCGTTGATCATATCAAATATGCATTTTCACATGCAACAAATCATTTGACAATTCAATTCATGAGATTTAAACATACACTCTTAAAGATGTGTTTAGTTTACAAATCCCATTTACACTCATCAAGTTCGTTATTTCACTTTGTCTATGCAATTCACATTCGTAGCGGATTCAGTGGAGTGAATCTCGTCATTTTATCGATCGGTAATATTAACCACGCATTTCACAATTTGATCTCCCATCATGCGGATGCGATTGGTGCACCTCGACATGTGGTATTTAAATGCCATACACCATCACGACGGATGTCGATTGGTGCATCACTTGAGTGGGACATTGGACATTCGGGTTGCCTTGTGTGGATTCATTTGGTGAATCAAAATTCATGTTGATAAGATTCGATTGTATCGATTGATTCAAGATGTCAAAAATTGACCAATTCGTTTACAATTCAATTAATCATAAGCGATTAAATTGTCATGTTTTTTAAATATCACATTTTCAAAATCCATATGCTCTTTAGTAATATCATTTCAAAGATATCTTCAATCCGTATAATCGTTCGTATTTGTTTTTTGTATACCCTCACAAAAACACTTTGAAATAAGGATAGAGGGTCGATGAATGACAGAAGGTATCGGCTCTCGTTTCCCTCCCTTCGATCTCAGTCCTAGGTTAGGTGATCCTCACCCGTCCCTCAAAACCCCTTGCACTTGAAGCCTTGGCCTTTTTCCTTCTTCCTTCTTGCAAGATCTTGCACCAAAGAGCAAGTCCCACACCAAATCTCTTGATCTTCACAACAAAATCCTAGTTTTTCCTCTCTCGGCTCCCGAAAGCAGTTTTGCTCGATGAGGGATTGTGAGACCACGCGGTCTTATATCCCATTATAAGTGTAGGCCATGTTTGGCACCACACACAAATTTCCATTTCACCGTTTTTTCTCCTTTTGATGCTGTTTCACTTTCGTATCATTTAATTGACTTTTGCATTTTAAACTTATTATTCTTATTATGATCATTCTTTACAATTCTAAAATTTGCTTTTTCACTTGAGTTTTATTTGGGTTCAATCAATTTCCCATTTAGCATATAATTTTTAATCCTTAACTTCTCCTATAATTCATTCACTTTTACAATTTAACAATTTATTAGTTTTCTGAAAAGGGGCCCAATTGCATTTCCAAATTTATCTGGAATATATAATAAAAATTAATGCTAAAAATTATAGATTATTTTAAAGACTTTACATGTATGCATGGTGGGCTTTCTTTTACTCAATGCGGTTTTGTGATGTCTCTACACTTGCACGGTCTTTGCTTTGGGCTGTTCCACTCGGTACCTATGATGATAAGCAATGCGATTCAACATTCTCATGTAGTGGTTTCTATACAGTTTTCTCTTCATTTATTTTAACTCAATCATGGCCATGGTTTCCACAGGTTTCTTTGCCCAAATGCCCTTTTACTTCCAAGGAGGAGGGTTTTAGCCACTCATCCTTTGAGAAATCATTCTCGAAGAGTTGTTTTCTGGTCTGAAAAGAGAAAGAAAAAGAGAGAAAACAGGAGCTTCTCGAACAAGCTTCCCAAAACTATTTTCAATAATATCCAATCTGTTTGTACAAAGTCTTCTAAGAGTGTTTATACCTGACAATCTGATTGCAAGATACCAAATGTGCATTACATAAAGAAAGTGAGGAAAAACACAAAAGAGCTCAAAAAAGTCAAATGTGGTGTTATTTCACATTAAAGGAGGGTTGCAAATTCCACAACCCTTTACAAATTTAACAAAATTCTACTGTTCTTCTACTTCTACTTCTGAATTCTTCTAGCTTTTGACTAAATTCTATTTATTATCTTGCATGCTTTGAGCTCGAATTCCCACCTTTGAGGATATATGGCCTTTGAAAACATAAAAACTTGCACAAAAATTGATTAATTGGCCTTGCTAGGTCATATATCAAATTGGTCAGTTAGGTGATTACTATAAAAAGTCTTTAAAAACATGAGTGTTAAGGGGGCGAATGGCTTGTGTTGGGTAGTAATCACTCCTATTTGACACATTGGTAGTCCTGTAGCAATGAAGAAAGGAGAATAAAGCAATCGAAAATGCAGATGATATATATATATCCACAAAAAAAAGAAAAAAAAATGTTTTCAGAAAGTAATAGGGTGATAAAAACCCAGGCCTTATTAAAGTTATCAAAATCTGTACCCAATGTGTGGCTATCTCGAGAGGAATAATGAATGCTGTACAAATTCAAGTATGTAAAAAAATTTCAAGCTATTGTAACCAACCTGAAACCTTCCATAAAAACCTAAGTGTTAACTTGATTAGCTTTTAAAAATATTCTGCCAAACTGTCCTCTCCCCCTAACCTAGCTCTTTTCTACACCTAGCAGACTAACCAACCTCAATAGACCACGAGCCTCATTTATTTCACAACTTTTTTTTTCATTGTAAGGGTGCAATGCTGAGGGTAACGAATTCACAATTGTCTCCTAACCAATCAAGGTTTAGGGCATCAAGTCATAAGGATCTTTCAACCACTAACTCTTCAGATTTCACCCCGGACTTTTAATAAGTTGATACTCCAACACCTACAAATTGCTAAACTCCACCTATTCACCCATGTAACGAGCAACAAAGTCGGTGACTCCCAGCAGTTGGCTTTAGACCTTGGGCTTTAAAGACTTCGCCATATACTCCCTAGGGCCAGTGCTCGGGTTCAAGGTAAATATCACAAATTTCTTTCTTTTTTCTTTTATTTTTCTATTTTTTGAGACATTGTATCCACGCCGAAGTGCATTGATGAGACTCTTTACTTGCTTTATCAGACGTTAGTGTGTCCAAGTCTTATAACTGTATCAACATATCGTATACAAAAATACAAAATACAAAATAAAACTCCCAAATAGTGGTGTTTACGATGTATCACATACATCGATCCTGAGTCCCATTTATCTATACAAAAACTATACATTTACATTTACCGATTAGAGCGCAGAACCTACAATGATGAACCCCTACTCGTTGTCTTGTATGAATCTGGAAGATCAATGTCTCCTTCTTACGTACCTACAGTTAAAAACCCGTTAGCTTTACGCTTAGTGGGAAACTTATCGTAGTATGCATATGCATTTATAGTAGCGTATAACAATAACGAGATATCATAATTTTCATGCATTCATATAAGGAACTTATACAATTACTTATGCTTCTTGAGACTTTTGCTGTCGGATCTCCCACATATGACTCATACTTGTACTTATAGCAACTTTATGCTTATTAAGGTCTCAGTAGGAGATTCTGGAGCTTATTCTTATTCGAAGTACTCGTAGGTATTACGGTCCGAGCAGTATCTGTTTACTCTTATTCCTCATTAGGGTTATTATCATATAACTATAGAGATACTGGGCTAGTACTTAATAAATGGGTAAGACACGGCCTGATAAATTGCCAGATACTATCACGATGTGAGTGCGAAGTAACCTGAAATGGGTGCTGACATTGACAGGAGGTCTTAGTCGCACTATTAAGAGTGCGAAATTGCTAAGCGAAGTGTAGGAAATTGCTAATTGGGAGTGCCCAGAAATTGCTAATCGGCGAGTACCGAGAGTACTAATGTCTTTATGACACGGTCGAGTCTTAGTCGCCTTGTCCAGTCTGAGTACTATACGTGCTTGCCACGTAAGTCACCGTAACCTTAGCGGAGTCTTAGTGTCATTTAATACCTGGTCTTTGGCATTCCTACAATTATATGTATTCAGAAACTTCCTATCTTATTATAGGGCATGAAGTTTGCCTACATCTTCGCTTCGCCGAGGCGGTAAGGTACGGTACATTTTTCACTCAATTTCTTTCTTATCTTAACCCCCGTTAATCATTATTCGAGTTCTAATACTCTCGGTATGCAAATTCTAGCTTAACTATGCAAAAATACCAAAAACCGGGGTTGCAGGAACTCGTGGTACCGGTACCACTATGTTGAATGCAGGTACCAAAGTAATTACAATTAATCTTGGTGCCCTTTGGATAATCTGAAGTCTCATTTGCCTCTGCATCGATGAATGCAGGTACCAAGGCTGCGATGCCTTGGATATGGCGAATTCACCCTTTTCATTCACTTTTCTTCCATAATTCCTCTCTCTATTCCATCCTTCATCAAAAAACTACTGAATCCCTCCTAAACAACTCCACAAACACTTTTAATTAGCCAAAGAATCCAAGGATTCATACCCAAGTTCACCAAACTTTACAAAACCATACAATTATGAAGGATTCCATATCTAATTGATATCAACTAGGGATTTTCAACCCAATTTCCCATAAATCTAGAGTTAAGATGTATTCCTAACAAAACCCTAGCAAGGGAACAAAACTAATATCCAAAGAAAGCCCTAGCAATCCATACCCAAGTAGTTTTTGTACAAATCATACTGTAACTGATACAAAAACTTTTAGGAATTTTTGCCACCTCATTCGACTCCTTCCTCTCTTCTTCTTCTTCCTCTTCCTCCCAACCTTGCAGATGAGTTTTTTCTAGTCTGAGACCAAAATGAGTTATTTTTTGTCTCCCTCCCCTTTTTGTAGCTAAACTTTCTTTTATTTTCCTTTAAATCCTCCTTCATTCTATTATTTGCATTCATATTTATGTTATTTCCACTTTGGCCTCTAATCTTATTAACTCATGACTTTTATACCCCTTTTGACAAATTACACTTTTGTCCTTATGTCTTGTACAATTTCCGGTTTTCTCAATTTCCATGTTTCACATTTCAATTACGAAATATTCAATTTATGCCTACAAAATACCCTAAACACGTTGAAAACGACTAGGGTATATTTCGGGGTGTTACAGACATAGTGGTCTTTTTTTTTTTTGAGACTCATTGGTCTTTTATCAGGGGTCCCAACCTATTAAAGGTGGTCAATAGTACTAGGCCAGATTTTTTCGAGGCTGAGGAGACAAGATAGTTTTTCAACTTATAATTGAAAACTAATGTGCGTAGTGTGTGGTTAGTTCAAAGTGGAAGAAGTAAGGTTGACGACAAGAGGAGTTTCAACAATTCATCAACTTTTATAAGCATAACACCACTCTAAAATCAAGAGAATTGAGACGAGGTTTCAATTTCTCCCATTGCAAGTTGAGAATTACAAAAAAATTTATGAGAAATCGACGGAAAATAAGAAATCGAAACTAAAAACACGTGATCATAACAAAAAAAGAAGAAAAACTAGCAAGCCATTCAACTATTCAAAATAGACTTGCTCAAAACATAAAGAACACTTTCTTTTTTAACTCTCCCCGAACCAAATGTTACATTGTCCTTAATGTGGCATAGGAGGGAAACTTCAAAAAGGAAGTGATACCTCCTCAGTGAACAGTAGGTGGAATCTCATCCCCGCGTGACTGAGCAGGAACTCGCAGATGATCAATCGCAGCTACCGGGGTCACGCGGAATCAGAGCTGGTCGCCGGGCTACCGGCTGAGCCGCAGGGCGGAGTTGGTGCCGCCGGAGCCGCTGTCGCCAGGAGAAAGTGGAATAGGTGGCAAGCCCAGTGCTCGACCGAGCAAGGATGGCTTCAAGACGAGGTAACTGGCCAGGCGACGCGACGGGCAACAACAAAGGTCCGGCCGTAGCTACAAAGTGCGATAGAGGCCATTATCACAAGAGAGTCTCAGAACGCGACCGAACTCCACAGCGGTGTAGATGTACAAGGACCCGCCGATAGCAGGAACTCGAGTGGGGTGACGGGGCCGTAGGAGTGAAGCAGATATGCACCGGCAGATGTGGTGTGCCGATGGCACTAGTCAGGAAGCTCTGAAAGGTGAGGCAGAGGATGCCGTTGCATTCCGCAGAGTCTACTCCGAGCACAACCGCCACTTCTCTACCCGCAAAGGTTGCCTCAGACATGACTAAGACTCGCGACGTGGGCTCACGGAAACCTAAGTGCTCCAAAACATGGGAGAGCAGTCGCGGGAACAAGAGTGGAATGGACTTGGCCCTGCTGAGATTCTTTCTGTGGATCTTCTCCTCAAAGCTAAATAGAGATGTCATAATAAGATCCTGTGGGCCAAACCGGAAGCCCTTAGAGATATGGAATAAGTCCTCAAGGATGGCGCCACCTCTGTACGACATGCTATAAAGGGAATAGATTAGACCACAACACGTGGTCCACAAAGACCATTTATGAAGAAACGCTCCGAAAGTATATGTGCCCAAAGATAATGCAGCGAGAGAACCTGACCATCTCTGGGCGAAGGCTGGCCATACCGCCTCAAGTTTATGTCAATTGGTAAGAGCCACTGTGGTCGAAAAATCTATAAATTATATTCATTACTTCCCTCAAACGCCTCATTCCTGGCCATCAATGGTGAAATGGAAGGAGCAGTGAGCAGAGCACTCAATTCCTGGGAGGTCATGGTCCGATAAAATCTATCACCATTCTCTGTGAGAAAATTCCGTGATGGAGTCATAAACTACCGGAGAGAGTAGCACTAATGAGCCCCATGGAATCCCAAAGCTCCAAATTCGACGGGCAAAGGTCTGGATGTCATAGAAGTTCTCAAGATGGAACTCCTTGTCGCGACAATCGCTTGTTCCCACGTCAGTAAGACAGGGAAAAAGTGGCCTCTCGATGGCGTGAGCTGGGGAGACTATGTCTCCGAATGGAAGAAGTCAAGGCCCGAGGAAAGGAAGACTGCTGAGGCACCCGAGGCTATGGTCGTGGAAGATTCATCGGGGGCCGCAGGTCTCGTCCACTGATGAAGGCTATCAGATGTCGGGGTCGTGAAGCAGTATGGAGGTGCCGACCAACCACTCGGGTGGTGTACCCGCGCACCGCGGGAGATGGTGGGGGCGTAGATCAAGTGTGATTAGCAGGGCTTAACAAGGGTCATACACCGTGTGGTCTGGGCAGGGGAGGAGGGCCTCCGACGGGGCTGAGATGAGACCCTTCTTTGGTTTTGGCCATGGCTCCGAAGCAGGTGAGGAGGGGTTGTTGCAAAAGAGGATGAGGAGAAGGAGAGGGTGTATGTGCAAAAAGAAGGGGGGGGGGAGTGGTGGTGGTGGTGGTCTATTTATGGATATGGGATGCCGACGGGTGCAAGAGGTGGAAGATAAAAAACGGGCGTAGATTCGCGTGTCTCGAAACAAAGAGCTGAATGCCAAAGACGGAATCAAGCCATAGTCGGCACAAGTTCAGTGTGGCCTTAGAAATATGGTTATAAATTTCGCAACCCTTGGCGAACCGAGGCGAAATGTGAAGACAAGGAGGATGCTTCACAACCTCATGGGGCACATTTGCGGAGGGTCATAAATTTCGCAACCCTTACTAAAATGCCGCCGAGGGTCGCGGAATTTCGCACTTTGCAAAAACCGTTTGTAAATTGATGCTTCGAATGGGTCACCTTACACAAATCCCCTTACTCGTAAATATAGCAATTCCCTACAAAAATGAACACAAAAATTCCAAATAAATAATAGGAAGAGGAAATAGGAGCTAAAATTAAGATCAAATCAAGAGAGAGAAAATATAAGGAAAAATTGAACAATGTAATATAATATAAAAATACAACAAAAAGGAGATGGTTCCTACAGCTTCCCGTGTGGAAGATCGAGTCCACCCAACCCACTCTTCTGCCATTTTCAGGCTCAAGGAGGGCGAGCTCCTCCTCGTTTCCTTCGCCCAAAGCGGGACCGCATATGGCCTTCGAGAAGGCCCATTCCGCTTTGAAAGTTTGGTTTTCATTTGAACCTCGTGGAGTTCCACTACTCCAATGGATATACTTGATGAATGGTGAAGGGACCAATCCAATTCGACTTGAGTTTTCTGAAAAGATATGAAGCTCGGGAATCATGAAAGGTGAGAATTTATCTCATTTTTTGGAAATTTTTCGAGCCACCATCCGGGATCGCTTCATTTCTTCCAATCTTTCTTCGCAATTTCGAATTTAGGTAAGCATCATTCCTTAGCTCCTCTTAACTCATCGAGGTCAAGAAAACTTTGAGGCTCGCCTCCCCAAATCCAAATTCGCCTTTTAATTGCCCACCATGCTCTTATATTCACTTTCTCACAAGGTGGTGGTATAGCTTTTCCATGACTAAATGATATTGTGGACATCCCAAGAATGGTCTCTGGTAAAGCCGGCCTTGCATGCCCACATCGAAGCCCAAAGAAATTCGAGGGACCGCTTCCTTCCTATTTGAATTCACCACTTCCATCAAGATGGTCTTGATCTCCCCCGTTAGCTAGCTCAACTCGCCACCGGTCTAGTGGATGGTAAGTGTGACACCAAAACTCCGGGGTCCTGGCTGACCACCATCAACTTCAGGAAACTTGTGTGTCTCATATCATGAGACCCATACATGAGTAAAATAACTCCAATGTGTGGCCCATCATCCATACTGCCCATACACTTACAAACCATACATTTCTATAGATCCAAGAGTTATTACATCACTCTTAATACAAACATATATTAAAACCATTGTTCTAATATATACACAAACATGAATCAAGGCCACAAATTCAGCCCGGCTTCATAATCTCTACTCTAAGGAGCCCCAGAGCCTGCATTCCTCGCCATGTACCCAAAGGGGGTCCCACGACGAGGTGAGCCACGCCCAAGAGATAATCTACAGCGGCTACTCCCACCTGTGCACATGCAAATGATCATTTCACGCCTCAAAACCAACAACCAATCCGTGCATACAAGTCAGTCTCTATCATGATTAAAAAAAAACTACATGCATGTATGAGACGACACTCTACATGTTCCTATGTAACGGTCAACTCTCCGAATTCCACCACCCAATGCAAGTGCCAATGGAAATCAACACCGAAATGCCCCAACCCCATCTCACAACTTGTAGTTTATGTGATATTTATTTAATCGCTTCGTGTCTTGGGCAACAAACCCTCCCGGTCTCACCACTCTGGCCCTTAAACCCTCCGACATTTTTTCTGGGCTTTCACCGATGGATACTGAATTGGCTTCAACTGTGTTTTTGTGCTTTTCACCTGAGGGGGGTGTCTATCCCCTACTTGCTATGCCCGACACTATTCGTTTTCCATTTTCATTTAACACTGTGGAACTCAATTGGACTTCATCCCATTCCCAAGTCCACACGATTCAACACCAAATGCAATGTCAAATCAGTACCATGTACACACACTCCATGTATCGCGCAGGTTACCGCGACACCAATGCAATGCACTCAGGCCACTACACTCAAACCCATGACTGATGCATTTAAGACCTCTACATGGAAATTATACATCGTGAGATTATGTGTGCTATGAACACTAATGTCCAATGCACACAACATTTCATATATTTAGTTCAACATCAACATACATGCAGTCATGTTAATATTCCACACATTCAAATCAATACATCACATAAGAATGCAGTACATTTTTTTTTTTCTATCATTAAGTTCATTCATGCCAACACATCATTCAAGCATGTATTAACATAATTCCAACCATTACTTAGGCAAGTAATGCCATATTCCCGAGCTGAGATATAGTATGTCAGTCATACAACCCAATGCATATAATTATTTCCATCTTTATCACACATATATCACATAATTTCACATAGTCAGCATGTTATTCAATTGATGGCAATAACACACATTAGCCATTCGCCATAACCACTCATGCCGGGCCTCTAAAATAATACGAACTTATAGTTCGTAGTCCGCTTTTGTAAATACCACACAAAACATCACTACGCAATTCCTCTCGTGCCATACGTTACCTGTGTATTTCGATACAAACCTGGCTCGAAAAACGGTTCCGGAACTAGAACGGACTATCTTCAATTGTCCGTGACTCCAAATTTAATCTTCACTACATTTTGATCGGAAGATTCTTTATCTTATTAAATTCTAGACCAATGATCTTTCCGTGAGAGTCCAAGAATTTCAGATCGCAGTTCTACTTCAGGAAAGTTACGTCAGCCGGTGCCGATGCGATCGATTCAAAGGGTGTGCGGAAATTTGGGCACACCCCTGGTTGCCAGCCTCCGTTCGATTCGCATCCCGAACATAATGTTCGGCTTCTCGACAAGCATCAAAACTCCCATGAAACCGGTCTCGAATTAACATCACACAATCACAAACAAGCTTCACACAATATACAAATCTGCCTTTAAACTCGAACGAACATGTAGACCATTACATCGCCCTAGGAGTAAAATAATCAGAGTAGGGATAAACCTAATTTTTGAGGGGGCAGAGTTCCGGTTCTTTCGCATCCGAGTCCCGCCACTGCGCAACACCCTTCCTTTTCCTCTTTCTTTTCCCTCTCTTCCTCCCCTTTTGTTCTTCTTTCTTCTTTCCTTTCTCCCTTTCCTTTTCCTCCCTTTCTCCTTTCCCCTTTCCTCCCCCTTTCTCTTTCCTCTCTCCTCCTTTCTCCTTCCCTTCCTCCTCCTTTCCTCCCTCTTGCTGCCCCACTCACTCACACCTGAGCCTCGAACCCGAATTGGAACCCCCCTATATATAGGTTCCAAAAGGGTCATGCATGATGACACATGGGCTTCGTTATGTGCCATACACATGGCTTGCCATGTGTCCTACATGCATAGGCCCTGCATGCAACAATGTGATTCGTGCTACGCAGGGTGCCTAATCAACAAAAATTTGTATCCTGGGGGGTCCCATCGCGCAATGAGGCTACCCGCAAAGATAATGTCTAGGGCCTAACACGGATGGGTTTTCTTCGTGAAATGAGAAGTGCAAATGAGTTCAAAATGGTGAATTCAATTTGGATTTGGGGTTATAGTAAAAACAAAGGAGAGTCGTGATTTATGTACTGAAAATAAAATGAAGTAAAAATATGAAAAAGAACCTCAAGCACTGCCATCAGCTGAGAGTTCACAACGTAAATGAGAGGTCCTCGTCATTTTCCTCATACTGTAGAGGATGACATATAGTCATTTCCGAACCGACCTTCATTTGGCTATCTAAACTCGAACCCTAATAATTTTTCCTTTTTGAAATATGGCATTTAATGAGCATAAATGCTCCCTGACAATAAAAGCATATCCCCTAACTCCAATTCTATAGTAACTAATAGAAGGCAATTCACGAATCTCGCGGGATCTAATGGTCAAGCATCCACGAACCCTAAAAGCTTGCCAAATAATAAAAGTTAGTCAAGGCACATTTAAGAGGATTTTAACCTAGATGAGAGACATAAACATAAACACCTATAAATGCTTGCATTAAACACATGAAAACCGGGGCTATTTTACCTTAAAAAACCCTAGTCTAATGGGCCCTCCCTTCAAGGAGAAAAGTATTTAGGCCAACCATCCCTTGAGTTGTCATCCTCAAGGGGTGTTTGGCAACCGAGAAAGCAAAAGAAAAGGAAAGAAAATGAAGCAAAAAAAGAAAAGCGGAGAACTTATAAGGCTTCAGATCACCCGCTTCAAAATTCCAAAGTTCTAAAAGTTCCAGTTCTCCAAAACATGGGAGCTTATATAGAGTTTTTCTTAGGGTAAAATACCATTATGCCCTCAAAAAGAATTAGACAAAAAGGGTAAAATTGGAAAAAAAGAGAAAAGAAAATCAAAAGTAGAGAGAGGATCTCAAAGATGAAGTTGGTTGCAATCTGGCACCGCGCCAATTTTCCCGCACCCGCCAAACTTGCACCACACCACGCCAAATCGCACCAATGCCAATTTTTCTTCTCCAATGCCAAAATTGGCACTGAAGTGCCAAATTGGCACCACGCCAATTTTTGCTAATTTTTTACATAACGGATGGCACCAATTTTACTACTCTTCTTTCATTCCCTCTTCCTCGCTCCTATTCTTCAGCCCTCTTCTCGCTCCCGCTCTTCTAAGCTGCACATGGCTTTGAACTCATTGATTCATCTGTTCACTCTATCCTCAAATCGCATCCGAAGACGGGAGAAGTGTTTCGTCCCGCAAAACTACCAAAACACCTTACAAAATGTCAAGAGTAACACAATGGTGTGGACATCAATATGCCAATTGCTATTGAAATGATTTAGTACCTGTAAGTACTCTAAACCTACGATGAATAGCCTCAAAAAGAAAGCACTTTTTACACTAATCACACTTCCAACCTACACATTTCTGGGCTCCCTAAGAATGAAACACACAACCAAGAAAAAGAAAGTATGTATGAACAAAAAGTGTGGGTATATGTAATGCTCTAGCTGTCAAAGGTCGAGCCCCGCATTAAAAATCAGCTGAGAGGATCGCATGCCATACGTATTTAATTGTCAGCGTTGTTCACCTTAAGGAATCAACTCAAGCTTCCACCGAGTGCCAAGTGCATAGGATCAAGCATCAATAAACTAATTCAACCGCTATAATTCCCCCAACCTAGCTACTGCTAATGCTTTAGAAGGGTGACCAACCAAAATAGAATCGATTCCACTCTTATTTCATACCTTTTCTAAAGTAATGTAGGGTGCAATGTTGAGAATTCAACCTCACTAAAGTCCATATAACAAGGATCCACCGATGACTCCCAACCAACTAAGGTTTAGGGCATCAAGCTAAAAGGATCTCTCGACCACAAACTCTACAGTTTCACCCCGACTCGAATGATTTTGAATTTCAAAGACCTTACAACTCATAACTCACCCATCCACCCATGTAGCGAAAGCACTAAATCTGCGGGTTCTCACTAGTCGTTCAGACACCAGCTTTAAAGGCTCTCGCCATATACCCCTGACCGTTTCTGCTTCGCGCCAGTGCATCGCTACTTTAACAAACTCTTTCTTTTTCTTTTTCTTTTCTTTTTCTTTTTCTTTTCGAGACATATCGATCTTTACGTGGGGAACCAAGCAACCCACATGTGTATCACCTAAACTAAGGCTAGTTTTGGTTAAGTAAAAAGGGGGGTCAAGCAATTTCTTAGCTCATTAATGAAAACTGATGTGCATCAGTGGCTAGCTTCCTGGAAGAGAAAGGGCGAAGACTGGGACTTTTAAACCGACCAACAATTAGATAAGTATGGAACTAGGCTAACAAAACACGATAACATGCAATGCTCAAAATTTCAACTGGAAGAGACAAACCACAAAAATATGGGGTAAAATGGTTACAAAAGCGTTAAAATGTAGCCGTATGGTATATTTCACGCCGCAAGATATTTCACAAAAATTATCGCCTTTTTTTCAAAAAAGAAATCAGGTGTACCTCAATAGAAGATGAAACAAATGGTCTCAACTAGGAGAGAATGGCATGGTCGAACAGCTACACTCGCACCGCTTTGCAATGCAGGAGGAAAATGAGATTCTCCCCTGCACTGCAACTCCTGCAATATTTCAAAACCAAAAATTGTGATAAGATAAGCTTGTAAATGCGAAAATATTTGAAAAGGAAATAGGTAAAAGTAGTGTCACCACTAAAAGCCCAAATTAAGACTTAAAATAACATAAAGTAAAAATTTCAACAAAATTTGGAGTGGTCTCCCGTGTTCTCGCAGAACCACTTCCGGGCTGAGCCTGATCTCAAGGAGGGTCCGTGAGAGAAGCTCCTCCACCATGCGTGGGTGTGTGGGCCAGAGGTGCCTTCATGCTCGCCTTGTTTCAAAGTAACTGTCTCGGTGGCAAATTGGCTGACCGTCAAGTAGAGGAATCTATGGGATTCTTCATTAACCGCTTCCATTGTTCTCCATCAATTCTTCCCACCGCTTGTTAGCATCATGCCTTCCTACTCCAGAAAATTAATTAAGCAAACTTCATCGATTTGTCTCGCCATCCTCACCGGTTTTCGCTTGTCGCCTAGGTGGAAAATATTAAGCTCCAGCCATTACGCCGCTAAAGGTAAGCCGCATTTAATTCCATTCCTAAGAATTAATTATGGCATTAGATGTGGCCAAAAATGGCTTCCCAAGTATGATGGGCACTTGTTATCAAGCCGCACCGGCTCAGACAAGAACTACGAAGTCCACCGATAGTAAAATTTATCCACACCTTGACCAAAACATCATCCCCAACTATGCCCTTGTGAATTTTTACCGATCGATCACTAAGGATGTGAGTGATGTTTGTAGTCGCCCCCAAACCTAACTCGCTTGTATACCAGCAAGCGCGCGCAGTCGACACCGGGCTCCCAACCAACAATGCCTTATCTACGCAGATCCTCCAATGTCGGGATCGAGATGGTGGGTGATCCCCGATTCAGATTTCACCAAGGTTTTAAGACCGATGTGATTGAGCTCTACTCAGCTCAAATGGGGTGAAGGCCTTCTTGTTAATGCCCAACCCTTTCGACCGTGCATAGGTCCTTTAGAAATTCTAGCATAGGTCTAACCTCGTTTTATCATGTCAAGCAAGGATGTCTACCTTACTCCGCCTCAAGACTTCCATAGGATGCCTTCTCGCTTAGAAGCCTCTTTTTGGCTTCTTAGTGTCGGGGGAAACTGAGGAGGCAAGGTTTCATTGAATCTTCTTAATGAATATGTGCTCCTGGCTCCACTTCCTCTTCTCTCTCGGTCTCTTTAATAGTTTGGTGCACCTATTGATCAACCTGTTTGCCATTTCTCAAAGTGATGACAACTTTTACTTCATCCATCCTCGCGTGGTTGCCGTAGAACGATTCATGGACTCTCAGATCGGGCAAAGGTTCGGGAAGTGGAATCTCCCCTTTGCTCTTTCAATTGGCTGGCCAGGTCATCGTGTACGGTGGATGGATGACCGGAGGTTATCACTTTCCTGCCGAGGTTACCTCAAGCCCATCTAAAACTTTGCTCAAGGAGCCTTCCACATTTTCAACTTTTTTATTCAATTGAGCATTGATGGCTTTTTGCTCCTCTACGAAATTTCCCACCACCTTGCTCAAATTCAGGATGGCTTGCTCAACAGGCTCGGCAGGGGTGGTTGTCGCTGTCAGGCTCTCGGGAACATATGTCGAGTACGAGGCTTCCTGTGAGAGGTTCGGGGTGGCTCCCTCCGGCCAGATTATATGTGCTGCCATATTTGGCACGCCGGTAATTTATTTCTGGGCCTAATAACATTTATATTGTTCTTGCATCAAATCTCACTCGAGGGAGCAATTAGATGCTCAAAGGACTAGAAATGATTGGCAATCAAGTAATGGCTCGTCTCAAGAGGACTTCGCCACCGCCTCGACCTCATGTGCAAACTTTTCCTTCCGGGGCTTCTTCCACCTCCTACCTAAGATGGATAGCTTAAATTTTCGGGCCCACATCCTCTACAAGTGAATAGGATGCCTCCCTCGGGTTTGCTATGGTCTCATTCCCTGGCTCTCGCTCCCGGGATTTGCTTCGTCCCAAGCCTCGATGTCTCGCCTACATAGTCGAGGAAATCCACGGCCTCATCCAGATTTTTGCTTAGGAAATCTCCTCCACACATAGTTTCCACAATTGTTTCATGGAAGGGACATTCCACTGGCAAAAAATGGTTCACCGCCATCCATGTATCAAACCCATGGTGTGGGCATGCACCGATTTCTATAAATCTCTCCCCAAAGATCAGAACCTCTCACCATCAGCGAAATGCAAACGTAAATCATTTCTTCAAGTTGCTCGTCTTGCGGATCACCAAAGAATTTTAGAAATTCGCCTCAGTCTTCCATCTCTTATGGTTCTCAATCTTAATGCATTTAGCCAAATTTTGCCTTGTCCTTTAGGTCATGGAAAGGCTTTCAACTCGAGGAGCTCCGATGTCCACCGCACCTCTTGAAAAGTGGTGCATACTCAAACCCTTACGTGATCGTAAGGGTTTTCATTCTCCATTCGATGGAATGTCGAGCAGAGGCAATTCAAGTAAGGCTTCACTCGCCACTTCCCAGCGTGGAATTATGGCGAGGGTGCACTCACCTGGTGGGTGTATGTGGATCCCTCATGGATCGATATGCATCGGGCTCCCTAGCACCTCGTCGGCTTTGGTCGGCTCCTCCCGTGGAGGATCCATTCGAAAGACCGTGGAGGATCAATTTCAAGCCCCGTTCCTCGCGCTAGCCACCCTCTCATGCCTACCCGCGTTGTTCTATCCTTAATCGCATAAACCTAAGCCCCGCACACTTTCATAACCAAAACAAAAACTAACAAAAGGGTTAAGGTTAGCTAAAATTAAAGCAAAGAAAAACTTAATGTACTAGAAAATTTAAATCCTTCGCAGCTGAACTCCAAGTGGAAAAAAATGATAAAATCAAAGGAATGAGATTTTACCAAAACTCTCGTGGATATGAATCATAAGTTCAACAGCCTTCTTATCTCACTAGTGGCACCATCCCCAAGAACGCACATTTGATTCGCAGGCCACGCAGGGGTGCCTAATCAACAAAATTTGTATCCTAGGTCCCATCGTCGTAGCGAGGCTAACGCAGCGATACTCTGCCTAGTGGCCTAACACTGGGATGGGTTTTCTGTGAAATGAGAAGTGCAACAGTTCAAAAATGGTGAACTGACTGATTCGGGGTTTTAGTAAAACATGAGAGTCAGCGACGATGGGGATCGAAATAAATGAAGTAAAAATATGAAAAGAACTCCTCGGGGCTATCAGTTACCTGGTCGAGTTCACAAGGTAAATGAGGAGGTCCTCGTCCTTTCCACGCGCTGGGAGGATGACATATAGTCATTTCCGATCCGACTTTCATTTGGCTATCTAAACCGAACTCCTAATAATTTTTCCTTTTGAAATATGGAATTTAATGAGTACAATGCTCTGACACAAAAGGATACTCCCTAAATATACCCCATAAGAACTAATAGAAGGTCAATAGCTATCGAATCTCAAGTATTCCACACTAAGCATCCATCGACCTCAAAAAGCTGCCAACACAAAGTTAGCTTCAAGGTACATTTAAGAGATTTTTAACCTAGAGGAGAGATGGAAACATAAACACCATAATGCTTTCAGATTAAACACATGAAACTGGCCATTTTACTCTAAAAACCCTAGCCTAATACGCCCTCTTCACAGAAAGGGTTTGTTAACCATCCCTTGAGTTGTCATCCTCAAGGGTGTTTGGCAGCCGAGAAAGCAAAAGAAAAGGAAAGAAAATGAAGCAGAAAAAGAAAAGCGGAGAACTTACAGTGCTTGTATTTCCACTAAGCCAAAATTCCAAAGTTCCAAAAGTTCCAATTCTCCAAAACATGGGAGCTTATATAGAGTTTTTCTTAGGGTAAAATACCATTATGCCCTCAAAAAGCATTAGACAAAAAGGGTAAAAATGGAAAAAGAGAAAAGAAATCAAAAGAGGAGATAGGGATCTCGTGATGAGTTGGTGCCAATTGGCATCAGGCTGCACCACCCCAATGCCACTCTTTCGCACGACCAAACTTGCACCACACTGCTGCCAAAATTAAAACCAATGCCAATTTTTTCTTCCACGCCAAAATTGGCACCAATGCCACTTTTGCCAATTTTCAGCGACACGGATTTTGGCACCAATTTTATCGCTTCTTCTTTTTATATTCCTTCTCGGGCTCCTATTCTTCTTCGCTTCTTCTGCCTCAGTTTCAAGTTGTAATACGGCTTGAACTCCGCTGATTCATCGCGGTTCGCCTTTAGTCCTCAGTCCGTCAAGATGGAGAAGTGTTTGGCCTCGCGAAACTACCAAAACACCTACAAAATGTCATGTTAGTAACACAATAAAGGGACATCAATATGCCAATCGGGTTATTTGGAATGATTAGTACCTAAAAAGTTGCCTAAACCTAATACGATGAATAAGCCTCAAAAAGAGCACTTTTACACTAATCACAATGTGACATGGTTTCCATGTCACCCACATGGCTCTGTATGTGTCGCCGTGACACCCGCTGCCTCTAAATACGAAATTTTCTGACTGTCTTTAATCTAACAAATTCGACTAGGTAGCTAGATTTTGCAAGACGATTCCAACTGCAACTGCTTTCATCATCCGAGATCTAGAAAAACTTAACTTTTCCTCCGACTATTATGGTAATTACCATTTGGCCCCCTTTTTTTCTTTTTTTTTTTTTTAATTGTGGTGCTATGAAAAGAAAAGGATCAAGGAGGAAGAGCTTGTTCTGTATCCTTCTCCTAGAAACAATTAAGTCCTTAAGGGTGTTCAGACACACACCCATGCCACTGGTATGGGAGTTATTGACCTAAAGTTTGCTAAGGGTGGTAGAAAGCTTAAAAAGACAAAACATTGCACAATTCCACTAAACTTGGAGAAAATGAAAAGAAAAAAAAAAGCTTCTGAAATAAGGAAGAGAAATTATCTTCTGTGTGTGGGAAAGGAAAAGAGAAAAAGGCACTACAATGAAAAATGCAGAAAGATGCAAAAACCTGATGGAAATGGTGGAAACTTACAATCAAGAGAAATCAAGGATGGATCAATAAGGCAAGAGTATAAGTTGTCAGTGAAGTCCTGGTTGAATCTACTAAAATGTCTAATTGGTCTACTCTATTACCTAAGCCACACATTACAAGCCCAAAAGACCTATTTGATTATGAAGGTGGTGTTATGCGTACATTAGTGGAGATTAATATGATAAACAAGCATATAAGACTTTAAAAAATGAAAGAGAGTATGCCAACTGAGTATTATCCCATTAGATTAACTGATCTACCAAAGAAAAAGAGTAAAGACCAACACACACACAAAAATCAGGATTGAGTGATTAAATTGTTACACACTATGAACTATTGGTTGGTTCAATGAACTTAATTTAAAATCTTCCCGGGATTTCAGATCAAACATGTTTAGAAGTAATTTACCATCGAATTATGTTTCCCGCCAAATCGAGTTTTTAAACGTAAAAATGTCCTTAAAAAATAAAAGTTGAATCAAGCCGAGGACAAACAAAATTTATTTTCTTTGCTTGTGGACAAGCAAAACTTTAAATTTGGGGGAATTTGATGAGTGTTAAACTCATCTATTTTTAATCCATTTTTCTGACATGTTTTTAACAATTTTAGATCTATTTGTATGCCCAATTATGGAATATTTACCAACTTTTTTGTTTTGTAGGTGTTAATTGAAAAAAGAGAGAAAACAATTAGAAAAGAAGCAAAAAGGTGGAAAATGCAGTAGTTTGTGTTGTGACATAATTTTAGTATGTCGCGACACAAAATTCAAGCAGGCCAAAGGAAATATGTCACAACCAACAACTAAATGTCATAGCAAAGCTCAGACATAACTCAAATGTCAAGGAGTAAAATCTGTGTCACCATAGCACTTTCTATCGCACATTGCCAGTTGTACCATGTGGAGGAAATCAAGTATGCATAATCCTTTACTCGTCGCAAGAAGATTAAAACAGAGAGCAAAGAAGCTGTGTCGCGACAATATAATTGATGTTGCAACATAAAAAGCCAAGTCTAATAGATGCACTCGTCGACGGCATAAAAGACAATTTATCGCTGAGAGAAATTTGCCAGGACATAACACAAGTCAACCGGGAGAGATAGCAGTTTTATGTTGCGACAAAGTTCTCAACATCAAGCCAACTCAAGGAAGAACTGTTGTTGCAACAATGAAAATCCTGTCCCGACATGGCAATTAGAATTCACAACCAAGAGTAACACAATTCAAGCCGATAAAGATTATTTTTATCAGAATAAACAAAACATGAAGGGAGTGGAATTTCGGTCACATAAGAAGATGAAGAGCGACAAAAAGAACGATGACAAAGAAATTCTCATCAAGGACATAATCAAGAGTTGAAGGCAAACCGTTGGTCGCGACAAAGAACTCTTCACACGATAATAAAAGCCAAGAAATGATAAAATTCATCAGAATGGCTAAGGCAAGCCAGAGTCACAACATATAATTCTATGTCGCTGACAAAACAACTTTAGCAATGATAAGAATCGAGAAGAAAAGTATGTCATGACCAAAGAGTTTCTTGTCACGACAGAAATTGCTAAGGACTTAAAGAAATCCTATCGCGACAGAGTTGCTAGGTTGAAAAGCAATTGTTTGTCACGACAAGGAAAATTATGTTGCGACAAACTCCAGACGAACATAGATATGAGAAGCTAGGTGCGAACAGATTTGGTGTCGTGACACAAGGCATTCTTGTCGCGGCAAGAAAAAGACTGTTGAATACAATTTATGTTATGATATTATCAAAGTATGTCGCGACACAATTCAAGAGCAAGCCCAGAGAACAGGTCGCGACAAAATACAAGAAGCTACGACAGAGGCAGCGTAAAGACTGAAAGCTCTATCGCAACAAAGAGGCCAATTTGGGCAAGAATTCTTGAAGTCCATAATGCAATTAATGAAGTGAGGCCCAACATTGGAAAGCCTATAAATACACGCTTATAGGGCAATGTGCGCAGCTTTCGGAAGCTCTAGGATTTTTGGGTGGCTGAAGACTTTATACATTTTTATTTTTTTCTTTTATTTTCCATTTTAGTAGATTTAGTTTAGTATAGTTTTATTTTGTTAGTTTTCCTTTAATTTTCTGGATTTGGGTATTGTATTGAAGTGTAGCTTCAAGCTAGTATTTCTTTATAAATTTCTTCTTTTTCATTTAATGCTTAATTTTAAATGATTCTCAAAGGTTTTAGTTCATTTTATTTAAGTTCGTTTATGATTTTAGTGAATTTTCCTAATCAGTTAGTTACTGATATGAGTAAACCAGTTTTGAAAAGTTGAGCTCACTGGAAATGGGTCATTGATGATAATCATTTTGCCGCATAAGGTGGAAGAAAGCTTTAATTAGAATTCTTGAATTTATTTGATTGATATTGTTTATAAATATACTTGTTCCCAGTACTAATAGCGTGTACCCAATGCAAGGTACTGTATCTCACTCTGATTTCCAGGAGGCACTCTACGTGACACAGAGATGGAGAATCTCGAGAGGTAGAGCGCTCCGGTGGGTATGGTGATCAATACTATCGAACTAATGAACTTTAGGAAGGATTATCAGATAGATCATCAACAATTTACTTATGTCACGAGACGGCTGAATTTAAGCATCTATTTAATCACTGAGTGTCTCCTTTTCTCTCGATGAATTGATTTTGATCCCGTAAGTCGAGATCTAATAACTGATGGAAATTTTCATCGGGCGTAGATGAGGTGTCAATCAAATTAGAGAAGGCTTATAAGATCATGTCTATGGGCAAGAATTCTTAAGTCCTAAGATCTGCTTATGAAGTAGTGAAAAGGAAAAATACTTAAATCTTAGAAAGAGGGTTATGAGACATAAGTAATCGACAGGGAATCATGTCTCATACATGAATATGAACTCTTAATCAAAGGAAAAATATGGTTGAGGGAGAAATCCAAACTATACTACCTTTGCATCTCTTTGACAAACCCAAGCCCAATCATGGTGGAGCTGCGAATGGAAATGATGCGTAAATCGGGATTATGATTAATTTGATCCATGTCTAGTTTTGCCTCACTCAGTGAATCCCCAACCCTAATTTTATTAAACATTACTTTTTTACATTAACATTTCAATTTCTACACTACATTTTTGCCTTCTTATCATCATATCAAGGGAGTTCAAATAGTAATGATCTTAAGTAAATGAGGTATTTGTCTGATTTATCATCCTTCCTCATGAATTGATATATGATTTTAAATATGCACTTTTATTACTTGTACGACTGTGCACTTGCAAAGGATCTGCAATTCTACAAAACAAATTTCCAATGAGTCATTATCAAAAGAAAGAATAATTCCATCTTTTCATACTACAAGAAATGGTCTTGACAAGTTCGCATTGCTACTACATTGAAAAAGTTCTCACAGCTTTACAAAGATTTTAAGATTGACATATATTGATCACATCATATAGTCAGTCTTAACAAGTTTTTGCACGCTGTTTGGGATTAGGTAATAAATTCTTTGGTAGCAAGATATAAATAATATGTATATATTTCATTCGTCTTAACAAGTTTTTGGCGCCGTTGGTCGGATAGAAAATGATAAATTTAAAGTTCAATATTCTAACCAAAAGGGATTTTTACTAATTTGGACATTTTTCTTTTGATATTATTTTTCGTAAAATCACAAAACGCTTTTAATAGCGAATAAGAAGCATCGACATTTTTCTATGAGCTTAATGGATATAATCAGATCCCACGTAATCTTAATCTTAGTGTGTTTATATTTCGGAAGATTTTAAAATGATAGAAAACTAAACAAATCTTCGCCTGTATTAATCGAAAATTGAGAGAACATCACACCCAAGCAGATCATTAGGCTTCAGAATTCAGAAGTATGGCAAATCAAAGAGAAAGATCGGGCATGTATTCCGTAAGCAAGGAGAAGCAGAGGAGAACCTCCGTAGGCCTAATACTATGGAGGACTTGTGAGGCCTATTATTCAAGAGGAGTAATTAAGGTAAAGAAGATAACCTACCATAGAAGCCAACAATTTTGTTGAAGCTAGCATTGATTACCATGGTAGTACATCACTCGCTTCACCTGTCATCCTCTAAAGATCCCAATGAGCATATGTGTGAGATTCATGAGGATGGTAAAACACAAACAAACTAGCCAGGTGAGATTGGGGCAATCAGCCAGAAGCCTTCCCTTTTCATTGAGAGATGTGGCAACAACATGGTTTGAGTCATTGCCAGTGGGATCAGTGAACACTTGGGAAGAGTTGGTGGAGGCCTATATGAGCAAATTTTTTCCTCCAGCTTTAACTGTTGAGAAAAGAGGAGAAATAATTGTCTTCAAGCAGGGGGAAGAAGATAGTCTCTTCAACGCATGGGAAAGATTTAAGAGACTATTAAAAAGATGTCCTATGCATGAAATAGATATGATCACTCAGATGGATATATTCTATCATGCCATGAATTACGCCTGGCAAGATAATTACGTGATCCCGTCGCGAGCTTTAAGAGAATAAGTGCAGAGGAGGCAAGGCACCGACAGCGACCTTAAGCAATGCAACTACAAGGCTCCATCCAAGCTTCGCGAGCAACAGCCAGACGAGGGAAGTGGTTTGATCGAAGCTTAACCGCATGACTTCCATGGCAAAGCCAGATGCAACGATGAACAACCGAAGCAATGAAAGGAGAATGCATAATGCACATGAAGTGGGAGTAGTAAATGCGAAGGAACTAGAAATCCGCACAGGACCAACCGGCGAAGAGCCATACTGCTGAGGAAAGCAAGTATATGGGTGAGAAAAGAAGACACTTGCCTAACCCCAACTTGCCTACACACTATACACCAAAGATTTTCAAGGAACCATGAAAACCTTTCATACGCGGGATGAGTTACACAGTGGCCCCGCACCTCGACGTAATTACCATCGCCGACAAGCCAACCTGTGTTCCAAGAACAACAAAGAACAGAGGGACAATGGAGGAGAATATTAGAGTCAGAAAAGGACTCAATCATTTGAAGATCAGATGTTGCAATTCATGTCAGAAAACAAAAGAATTATGAATATGTATGAGAAAAGATTTTCCTAACTTGTGTATTTCAAAGCAAACACAAGTGTTTTTAAAAATACTAATAGTTTCATCGAACTTTGGAAACTCAAATAGGCAACTAGCCCTTTCCTTGCAAAAAACTGAATCAAGAATGCATTTCCCAAGAAAGTACGTAGACAAACCAAAGATTTTACACCTACTTCATCGAGACGAGACAATGAAAATGCAAGGAAACAAGAAGATGTAGGGAGAAAAGAGGCATTTAAAAAGATTGAGGAAGAACTCCGTCAATCCCAGAGGAGCACAAGGAGACGCCGAAATGAATGAATTATCATCAATGTCTGTTAAAGACAATAACCTGAGCGCTGGAGGCAAATCAAGTGAAATACAGCGACTCTGTAGTGTTATTAGATTTTTGTGAGTTTGAATTCTTCGCTTAATTATGTCCGACTTTTATTTTTAGTGGTCAAGGATTTTTCGTGACAATGAAGCAATATTAAAGATGAATTTTATTAGGAATCACATTGTTCAACCGAAACGCAATAGCTATGTGGTATTTCTTATTTCTTCACTTATTTTAATGTTAATGCATAATTAAAGCTCGGGAATGTGATTTTTATTTTATGTAGACAATGAATAGTAATTGTTGGTTTCTAAATTTTTTTATATATTCTAACATCATCTATGTGGGTATTTTAAGAATAAAGAAATGAAATTTTGTTTGCTCATACTGCATTTGAGGTTCTCGTTGATTAAACAGTTTACACAAGTATGTTCACTGGGTATGAGTGAATATTACACCTCGCTTTAAAATGTATCTTGAGTGAAAACTGGATAAGATGCAATTTTGGAAAATTTTAGTTAAATGTCGCAACATACTATCTCTATGTCGCAACATAAATTCAAAAGAGCACTAGAATGTCACAACATACTTTCTCTGTGTCGCGACGTGATTAATTTTGGACTCAATTTGAAAAGGCAAGTTTATGTCGTGACACAAATTTTCATTTTTGTGACACAAACTCAGATGATGCACTGAAAAGAATGTCATAACATTCTTCTCAATGTCGCGACATGTAACTGGCCCAGTTTCCGATTGATTGCAAAACTATGTCGCGACAATTATTTCTGTCTGTCGCGACATCATATTAAAAATAGAATGAACCCTAGGAAATTGCTGTTGCGACATTTAATGAAAACACAACAAAACAGTTGGCTTATAAATAGAAAATTTTTGAAAACTGAAGGACCACCTTTCTCATAAACCATCAACCCTCTCAGCGTCCATACTCAAATCTCTCTCATCTTGCCTTCTAAAAACCCTAAAGCTCCAAAACCCTAACCAATCTCTCACGATGTTTAAGCCCACCAATCTGGTTCCAAACCACAACGAGATCATGGAAGAGAATGTTGAGTGAAAGAGTGAGACTGCTCGTCTACCGCGCAATGTAGAGCAAGACGCAAGAAAGGGACGAGGTAAAATGTATCGTTCAACCGACGAGAAGAATCAAGAAAGAGGAAGAGGAGAACTAAAGAAACTCGAAATCGGGAGCGGTAGAGTCGAAAAAGCACAACTTTTGTCTCAAACAGTAGTCGCGCGAATGGATAAAAGTTTGAAGGAAAGAGGTTTCATTGTCAAAGAGAGGTTCAAGAAGCTTGCCTCCCTTTCGCAAAATGCTGAGGAAGAGAGAATGACAAGCATCGGGGAGCACAAGGAACCCGGGTGCGCTTACTATGGTAAAGGAATTTTCATAATACGGTAGAAGAGGTTGAAAGAGTTTTAAAAGCCGCAGGACATTGATAGATCACAGCGAAAGGATAACCAGTTGCTCAACTCATGTGCGTATGACGCTCAAAGTTCAAGAAATTACTGTGCTGAGCCAAATTACCAAGATAGCAGACTGGTTTACGCTAGGAAAAGGAAGTGGAAGGGAACAAACAAACCCTATACAAATCCATTTCTGTGAGGAGACGATTCAAGAGGCTAAGGTATGGTTCTATTTCATCGCTTATGTCCTTCTACTATTATCAAAGCACTCCTGAAGACAATGAGAAGGGGATGATGCAATCCTCCTTATACTTACGGCGGGTACAAAGAATAAATGTGGGGAAAATAATTGAAAAGTCCATTTTGTTACTCCTAAGAATTTAGGGATTGATTCCACATCCAAACTCACTATAACCACCAATGCCTTCTAAAAAGCTTAAGGCGCATCGGGAAAAAGAAACATACCCTGCCATCCCTCGACATTGACAGGAGTGATGAATGGTCTAAAGAACAGAGGAAAGGGGAAAGAGAAAGAGATGGAAGAGGAAAGGGGGTCTGGAAGGTGCTATGAGCCATCACAATGGGAGAGTTCATCTCAAAGGCAGCAAGAGCTTTAGAGAAGCCCAAGCCCTATCTCACGCACCGCATTTGAGACAAACCATCAAGAACAAGTCGAAGCTCAGTGGCACCAAAGGTAACAATGCAAAACTGATGGAGGTGCTTAAATCATTGAAATAAGAGATGAAAGAAAGGGACAACCAGCTCAAGCTCTAACTACAACTAAGCGATGAGTAAATGAAGGCAGAGCTCAGAAAAAGGGACCAGAATCTAGAGGATGCTTTAAGAAAAAAAGATGAAGAATGGAGAGAAATATTAGAAAAGAGGGACAAAGATTGCTGAATAGAAGGGACACATGAAGCAAAGTTCGATCAATGACTTATGAGAAAGTAAAACCATAGAGCATTCTCGAGTCATCAAGCAAAGGTAGAGAGAACTGACAGAGAGCAATGCAAAAATTTCGATCGGGCTATAAAGACAATTCAACAAAAGAAAGTGCCATCAAGCACAAATCAGATCTCGATTGTGTGCCATACACAATAGTCCCTCCAGGAGAAACAAATCCAGTACTACCTTTCTTAAACCCAAACTAAAATGAGAAGATCTTTAACCCCGAAGAGCCAGTTAAAAATAAAACCCCTAGTGTAAAGAAGAAGAAAGAACTAACCCCAGTAGAGGAAGTAGAAGAATACTTAAGGATGGAAACTGCAAAGGAAAAGGCTGCAATGAATAAAAGAAAATAGCTCACCCTGCTCTTCCATTTCTTCTCCCTCTCTGTACCTAATATCCATGTAAGGCATTCAATAAAATAAGAAAATTCTTTGCAGGATTGTATTTTTGTTTTTTGATTTTTCTTGTTTGTTCCTTTCCTTCATGTTAATAAGTTAAATCTTTTGACTTGTGATAAATAGTTTAGTTGAAATAATTGAAACCATCACCTTGATCAAATATTAAATTAACGCAATATGTTTGGTTGATTGGGCTGAGTAAGAAGAATGACATTGTGATTGTGTTGATTGTTGTTGTATTTGAATGTGATTTAAATGAACATTTTGGTAGTCATGTGAAAGAGCTAATATAAAACCTTGAATAAAAATTTGATGATGCATTAGGGTAGGTTGAAATGAATGGAAATGGAAAGTTGTAAGATTATAAATTAAATGTGTTGAAATTAAGATTAAGGAAGACTTTAATAAATTGATGGGATAGATAGACCTATAATTCTGTTTGTAAACGGAGTTGATTACAAAGTCTTGATAAACCTTACACATGGTAGGCAACTTTTGAAAGAAATTGTGCCAAGATTGGGAACATCTTCTGGGATCCATCACAGTAAGCTCTTTGGTGTCCTATAACTTGTTGGATTATTAGTCAAGGCAAAATCATAGGCAATACCACTAACAGGAAATGATTTAGGCCATCCTTGGAAGTTTAAGCCTTTCAAAGCCTACCCTTTTATATGCAAATGTATATACACTAGTTCCTTATTTGAGCCTACAACCAATCTCATCATCAAACAACAAAGAAACCCAATGATTCCTTGTACACATGAGTTATACAGTAAAGAACCACTTGTTTTCCCAGATCATGCATCAGACAAAGTACAACAAGAGACGAGAAGAGATGGAGTTTGAAGTTAATGGCTTCGTAGTAGAAGGATGAAAAGGGTTGAGAAAAATAAATTCGAAAATAAGGAAGATGTGAAGAAGGATTGTGAAAGAAGTGTGAGAAGAAAGAAAAGGATCAAGGGGTGAGTTTGTGGTCTTGTAAGCCTTCCTCTCTGCAATTAGATTACTTGAGTATTTCAACACCTAATATCCTAATGACAAGGCGAGTATGGGAGTTATGGGCTGAGAAAGTTCTTTAAGGGTGGTAAATGACTTAAAAGATAAAACATTTGCTGATTCACAAAGCTTGGAGAAATGAAAAAAACTTGGAATAGGAAGAAGTTATATTTTAGTGTGGAAGGGAGAAAGAAAAAAGGCACCATAAGTAGAAAAATATCGGAAAGATGCAAAAACCTTATCAAAATACTCCAGTGGAAACTTGCAAGTCAAAGAGAAATCAAAGGATGGATCAATAAGGCAAATGATTAATGAGTGGGGGTTTAAGTTTAAAGTTAAACTAAATGTCTAATTATCTACCTCATTACCGGCCGGACATTACAAGCCTAAAGACCTATTTTATTAAGAAGGTGAACATTGTGCTTACATTCAGTGGAGATTAATATGATAAACAAGCATACGGAACTTTAAAAAATGAAAGAATACGGCCCGAGTATTATCCCGAGATTAACTAATGCAAAGGAAAGGCACACACACACAAAAGCCGAGTTAGGTAGTTAAATTGGTACACAATATGAATTTTTGGTTGGTTCGATGAACTTAATTGAAAATCTTCTTGATTCAGTTGGTATGTTTGAAGTAATTCTACCGTAGGCTTATGTTTCTTCCAATTAGAGCTTCAAACATGGAAAATCATCATGTTAAAACTCAAAAACTGTTTGGGACTGAAATAAAATTTCTTTTCTTTGGCGAGGACAAATGAGTAGTAATTTAGGGGGAATTTGATGGAGTCTTAAATAAATATATTTTTTGATATTTTTAAGCATGTTTTTTGGCTGATTTTGATCTATTGTATTTGCAGTCATGGAGTTACCGGCTTTTTTGTTTTGCAGAATTAAATTGAAAAAGGAAAATAAGCGAGAGAAAATAAGCAAAAGGTGGAAAGTACATGAATTAAATATTAAGTGAGTATAATTTTGTTGCTCATGAAGGCATAGTCAACAGGCAGAAAGGAACTATCGCCGTAGCCGAAAAATAAAGCTCAAGCAGAACTCAAATCTTTGAAATTAAAGAATTGTGGCTGTAACAAAAATTTTTCTATCGCGACATTGTTGAAGAAAATTATAGAGGAAACTATCGTGACAATCTTGCTCTGAAGTTGGGCGAGATTAAAATGGGAAGCTGAAGAGTTGTGTATTTGTGAAAGATGTAATCTGCTGTGTAGGCATCAGATTTAAAAGGTTATAGTGTGTGCATGTAAACACAGAATAGATGCATGACCAGCGTTAAAAAATAAGCTCAGATTACAATACGGAATCCATTTAGGACCAGTGTTTTATCTTTGAACAAAGTTCTCAACATCGAAACTGACTCAAGGAAAAGCTCTTTGTTACCATAGAAAATATATGAGCCTTGCCCAATAGAATCCACAACCAAGAGCAAGCATGATCTACGTCATGACAAAAAGATTATTTACGTTGTGGCAAACAAAACATGAAGGAGGTGGGTGTTGTTTAGACAAGAAGATATGAAGAAGCGACACAAGAAGAATGGCGACGAAGAATTCTTGTTCGCGACATAATCGAGAGTTATTAATCACGACAAAGAAGTTTAATTGCGGCAGTAAAAACTAAGAAATGATGAATTACGTGTGTGAGAGAAAAGTAGGTGTGACATAAATTGAAGAAGACTTGAGAATGGCTGAGGCAATTGTGTGCGACATATAATTATATGTCGTGACAAGCGTGAAATAATGATAAGTCAGGAGAAAGAAGTAAATCTGATAAGGTTTCTTGTCATGTGAAATTGCACAAGGAACAAGAAATCCTATCACGGCGGGAGAAAAATCTGTGCGATAAAATTCTTCCAGTAGAAAGCAATTGTTTGTGCGATAAGGAAGGAAATTATGTCGCGACAAACTCAGGAAGAACTATGACAAGTAAAAAAGCGTTGTGACGAGTTGGTGATTGCGACACAGGCGTGTTGTGCGACAAAGAATCTGTTATTGGTCACAATTTATGTGCGACATTTTCTAGAAGTGTTTAAGACACAGTTCGAACAAAATGGAAAACAGATTGACCGGAATAGAAACTGTGACAGAGAGTGTGACAAGAATGAAAGTTGGGTGCCGATAGGGACAACTCTATGTTGGGACAAAGAGACCAATTTGGGCCAGATTTCTGGGAGTCCACAACGCAATTGATGAAGTGAGACCCAACATTGGAAAGCCTATAATACACGCTTCTAGGTAAGTGCATAGCTGCAGCTCCAAAGCTCGGATAGTCAAGACTCTTGTACATTTTTATTTTTTCTTTATTTTCCATTTTATTAGATTTAGCTTAGTATAGTTTTTTTTATTTTATTATTTTTCCTTTAATTTTTGATTTGGGTATTGCATGAAGTGTAGCTTCGACATGGCATTTCTTATAAATTCCTTTTCATTTACTGTTTGATTTAAATGGATGCTGGAAGGTTTCTGGAGTTCATTTATTTCAGTTCGTTTATGATTTCAGTGAATTTTCCTAATTAGTTAGTCACTAATATGAGTAAACCAGTTTTGAAAAGTTGAGCTCACTAGAAATGGGTCATTGATGATAGTTATTTTGCTGCATAAGGTGGAAGAAAGCTTTAATTAGAATTCTCAATTTATTCGACTGTATCATTATAAATTTACGTGTTCTCGTACTAGTACCGTAGGTTCTAATGCAAGGTACTGTATCTCACTCTAATTTCCAGGAGGCCCTCTACGTGACACAGAAATGGAGAATCCTTTCGAGAGTGTAGAGCGGGGCTCTCAGGCGGCGTAATTAATACCATGAAACTAATGAACTTCAAGGATTACTCGTGATAGATCATCAACTTACTGCGCGGAGATCGGGGTTGAATGAAGTATTTGTTTAATCACCTGTGAGGTGTCTTCATCTTCGATGAATTGATTCTGATCCCGGTTAGCCGAGATGTAATCAGAGATGAAATTTTCACGAACTCGTAGGATGACGTGTCAATCAAATTGGAGAAGGCTTGCAAGATCATGTCTATGGGGGCAAGAATTCTTTAGTCCTAAGATCTGCGTATGAAATACTGAAAAGGAAAAGTACTTAAATCTTAGAAAGAGGGTTATATATTACACGTAACTGATTAGAATCATGTCTCATAAATGAATATGAACCTTTAACTGAAAGTACGGTCAAGGGGAGAAATCCAAACTATACCACTCCTCGCATCTTGACAAACTTAGTTTTCCAATTGATGGTTGAGCTATGAATCGAAATGATGCAGAAATTGATTATGATTAATTGATCCATGTCCAGTTTTGCCCCACTTAGTGAATCCTTAACCCCAATTTTATTAAACTTTACTTTTGTACATTTAAGATTTTAGTCTAAGATTACATTTTAGTCTTCTTATAATCATATCAGTGGCATTCAAATAGTAATGATCTTGAGTAATCGGGGTAGTTAATTTTGATTTATCATCCTTCCTTGTGGGAACGATATCCGACTTTAAATATCCACTTTATTACTTGTACGATCTGCGGCACTTGCAAAGGATCTAGATCAGAACTCAAATTTTAAAACGAGTCATTTTCAAAAGAAATAATTTATCTTTTCATACACATGAGAAATGGTCTTGACAAGTTTTAGTGCGCTACTATGGATTGAAAAGTTCTTTGTGTGGAAGTACTAAGATTGGCATATACCGAGCACATCATAGTCGGGTTCAACAAGCTGGGCGCTGCTGATTAGGGTCCTCGGTAGCTAGCACATAATTCTTGTATATATCATTTGGTCTTAACAAGCTCACAAAGGGGTTTTGCAATTTTTTAAAAATCTTTAATAAACCTCCCGTAGAAACGAGCATGGCCAAGGAATTGCCTTACTGCGTTGACGTTTATGGGCGATGGTAGCCTAAAAATGAGCTCAACCTAGGCTTTATCAACTTCAATCTCTGCCGAGATGTCATGCCCAAGGACAATTCCTTGATTTACCATGAAATGGTACTTCTCTCAATTAAGCACCAAGTTTTTTTCAATGCATCTGTCAAGAATAGCTTGGGTACACGTAATCCTCAAAAGACTCCATATATGGTGATGTCATTCTTCATACGCGTCTACCATATCATTGAAAATATTGAGCATACACCTTGGAATGTGGCATGTAACATCCCGGCAACATACCCTAGCAGCGACTGCTTAGTATATTAAAAAGTTAAATATGAATTTTCGAAATAAAATGAGGGACTTTGTGAAAGATTACAAGATATATGGCAATTTGTAATTATTGTAAAAGGATATGAAAGTCATAAAAGAGGAAAGATGAGGGGTTAAACTAGAATATGCATAAGTTGATTTTCTCAAAAGGGAAGAAATTTGGGACCAAGATGCAATTATGGAAACTTAAAGCAAAATGGATTTTTACTGGCCAACATGGCCTTAGCAAATATGGGATTTAAAGACCCACTTGGTCTCATTGGGACAAAAAACCGTGAGAGAGAGAAGAGCAAAAAGAAAGAGAGAAGAGGAAGAGGAAGAGGAAGAGGAAGGAAGGAGATCAAGCCAACAAGGTATGGAACTACTAACTTTGAGTATGGAACTTGGATTTTGTATGGATCACATGGATTTTGTATGGGATTCTAGAAAAGTTTATGAGTTCCAAATCTAGGGTTTGTTAGGATTTCTTCCTAACCAAAGATTTATTGAAGGTAGGGTTGGAAAAAATCCTTAAATGGCTCAAGATAAGTATAAAATCCTTCTCTTAATGATTGATACATGATAAATAACAACAAGTAATTTGATTTATGGGTTTAGAATAAACCCTAAATAATCATCATGTTTGATTTGTATATGGTTAGACCTATATTAGAATGATTTCAAGGAATTCATGAAAGAGTTTTTAAAGAAAGACATGAAATTGAATGGATAAATTGAGTAGAAAAGAGATCATAAGATGAATTGAAGGGTCTTAGTTTATGAGGTATAGAGTTGATTGGAGTTGAAACATATGGAAAATGGGAGAAAACACATAATTCGGGTATTTCGGTGTCTCATCGTACAATTGAAGTTCTAATTGCACAACTGTTACTGGTCATTTTGGCCAAGTTCTACCGTAGAAGGTTCTACCGGTACAAGATTCTGGTTTTCCTGTTTCGACCAGTTTTTGTATTTTGACCATAACTTCCTCATTTCTTATCCGATTTGAGTGATTCAAGTGGCTATGTAAAATAGACTTCGAGGAGAACAAAACTTAAAGAATAGGAATCTTCAAATTCGGATACTAAGAGGCCTAAAAATTCACTCAAAGTGGAGCCATGTGCAAGACAAATTCTGGTTCCAGCTTTGAACATAGAGTAGTCCGGGTTGTTTCGGACGTATCTTGAGTTTCTAAGTGTTCAATCGGGTGATTCCAATTGAATAGAACCCTTTAGCACCTTAGCTTCTAAATGTGAGTACAAAGACCTCAGGTCAAATATAAATTTAAACCTGAAAAAATTAGTAATACAAACTGTTCTAGTGTAATCCGGTAAACTGACTAGTCTGGCATGAAAATGCCATAACTTTAGTTTGGATGATCCGATTGATTGATTCCACTTCCTAAGTAAAGTAGAGGATTCATGAGGAATAAGAATATATGAATGAGGTGTGATTCCATTGACATCATACTCACAAGAATATGAAGTGCCATATGTAATAGGTAAGGAAACAAGGAAAATGTAGAAAATGAAAATGTATGTGAGGTGTTCATGAAACATGAAATGATTATGGAAAATGAAAATGAAAACGAAATGAAACATGAACGTGAATAATAAAGACAATAAGTCATGAACACATAACGCATGATTTGATATATGATTATTATCACATATAACCGTAAATGATAACAAATGATAGGAGAGCATGGAATAAGTATACGAAATGAATTTATGAATGAATATACATGAATGAATATGTGAATGAGTATGAATGAGCATACATGAATAAGTATATCGAAATGAATTTAAGGAACAAATATACATGAATGAATATGTGGAATGAGTGTAAGGAATGAGTATAATGTGGAATAAGTATAACACGTAAATGAATTTATGAACAGCATATGAATGAATATGTGAATGATGTATGAATACACGTGAATGAGCCGCAGGATGAGTATATATAAATGATCGCTACGAATGAGTATGTGTGATTGAGTATATCTTTGAAAAGATAATACGAAGTGAATACGAAATCGAAATGTGATATTCAAAACTGGAATGAACGTGGAATAATAATAAAGACGGATTCATTAAACGAACCGTCGTAAATGTGAATTCGAATGATGAAGAATGAATCGCTCGACGGATGCACCAAACTAGCATCCGTCACGAAGGCACTAAATTTTCCAATGTCCTAATCGGGCGACGCACTAATCGGCATCCGCCATGGATGGCGTATGACATCAAGAAATGTCCCACTTGGCGGGATTCACCAACCGGATCCGCCTTGATGGCGATGACATTGGTAATACCATGTCGGATGCACCAAACGCATCCGGCCATGATGGGAGAACCGGTCAAGTGATACCAATGCGGCTCGATGCACCAAACGGCATCCGCTGCGACGGAGAACCGACAGCAATATTCATTACGTCGGGTGCACCAAACAACATCCGCGATGGGAGAACCAATAATTGATACCACGCGGTCGGATGCACCAAACGGCATCCGCTACGACGCCGAGTAACCGAATAAGTGATACCACTTATTCGATGCACCAAACGGCATCCGCGATGGGAGAACCGAATAATTGATACCACGCGGCTCGATGCACCAAACAAAGATCCGCCGCGATGGAGAACCGAATAAGTAATACCATGTCGGGTGCACCAAATGAAACATCCGCTGCGACGGGAGACCGAATTGTAAATGTGTAGGCACATTAATGTAATGATGATAAGGGTGGATTCATTAAACGGAACTGGCCGAAATGAATTAAATAAATAAAGTGAAATAACCAACAATGACGGCGTAAATGGGATTTTTTATGTGTATGCTAAATCTTCATAAATCGATTGTGAATGAATTGTTGCATTGAGAATGCATGATAAGTGATATGGTAAATGATTTGTATATTGAAAGACGCAAAATTAATAGCATGAGTTTATGTGGATAATATGGCATTATTTCAGAATGCACATGTTATTAAGTGTGAAGGTTATAGTCTCTTTGAAATTGTAAATGGTCGTGGATTGCCCAAAAGAAGTGCTTTCGCTTAATTAAAAAGGTCTGAAATAGAATAAATATAAACAACATGTTTTGGAAAGATAATTGAAAATGCTCTGAGTAAACCGGGCTCAGCTGGATCCGCCTAACGGCCAAGCCTGGGATTCGGTCGTGACACTTTTTAAAAACAAAATTTAATAAAATGAAACAAATAATGGATTGAAAATGCCTGAGTAAACTGGCTCCAGCCTTGATCCGCCTAACCGGTCAAGTCGGGATCCGGTCGCGACACTTTGAAAATGAAAATATAATAAAACGAAAACAAAAAGGATTTAACCCGCATCCTGCATCATGAATGTAATTTAAAGGAGTTGATTAATGGCTTTACTGGTGATAACATAAGAGTCTAATATGTATTGGTATTAGTTTGATTTGTACCGTATGAAATTGATATGATTTGATTTGCTCCTCACCGCTATCAGATACGTATAAGTTTATCCAATATGATTTGATCTATCATACATGTAGTAGATATGAGTTACAACTTCAGAAAATACATTATTACTGTGGAAGTAATATGAACAAAGAAAAAGATATGGAATCAAAAGGATAAATCTACATGTATAATAAGATATGAGTTAGAAGTCACATAAGATTAGACTTCTATATGCATAAGTATTAGTAAATGTAAAAGATAGTGACGCGATTATTGTTATTGGTCGTTATCGTCTATATGTTCCCACTAAGCTGCGAAAGCTTAGCACGCGTTCAATCCGGTAGGTACCGAAGAGGAGATAAAGAGGATGTGACATCTCCCACACCGCCAGCATGGGCCATCTCAGTAGATAGTGCTCACCAAAGATCGTTCGGCAATCTCGATGTTTGTATTAGATATGTATAGGTATGTATTTCAGATTTAAATGGGACTTAGTAAATATGTATAATTTTAATGGATACTATCTTGGTAAATTATTTGTAAATGTAAATGATTGTTGGTTACTAAAATCATTTGTACACCACAGATATAAGTTCAGCTCTGAAAAAAAAAAAAAAAAAAAAGTAAGAAGTCCCAAAGATAAGGTTTCTGCACTCAAACCGGTTCGATTCACTTAACCTGCCTGACCGAACTCCAGGCCCCGACAAGTTGGTATCGAGCCTAGGTTTAGGGCGTTCGAAAAGCCTATGTTTAGCGATTCTAGATAGAGTATAAGATATAAAAGTATAGAAAAGGCATATGTATAGAAAAGTAAGTTGGCCCCGATGGGATGTCCTCGCATTCAGATAGACGGATCGCTTCAATCCAACAGCTATTGAAAGTAAGCACTCCTAAGGAACAAGGGTTACTAGCTTAACCCTAGGAATCATTCTGTATGAGAGTCACGCTCTAACTGAGCTAAATGAAAAGAAAGGACTTGACATAGAACAAGATAGCAAGATAGTATGAATTTCGAGGACGAAATTTTATAAGGAGGGGAGAATCAGAATATCTAAATATACCCTAGCAATCTGACTTGTTTAGTATATTGGGGAGTTAAATATGAATTTTCGAAAATAAAATGAGGGACTGAAAGATTACAAGATATAAGGCAATCTTGTAATTTATTAAAAGGATATGAAAGTCATAAAAGAGGAAAGATGAGGGGTTAAACTAGAATGCATAAGTTGATTTTCAAAAAGGGAAGAATTTGGGGACCAAGATGCAATTATGGAAACTTAAAGCAAAATGGATTTTACTTGGCCAACATGGCCTAGCAAATATGGGATTTAAAGACCCACTTGTCTCATTTTAGAGACAAAAAAACCGTGAGAGAGAGAAGAGCAAAAAGAAAGAGAGAAGAGGAAGAGGAAGAGGAAGAGGAAGTGAAGGAGACAAGCCAACAAGGTATGGAACTACTAACTTCGAAAGTATGGAACTTGGATTTTGTATGGATCACATGGATTTTGTATGGGATTCTAGAAAGTTTATGAGTTCAAATCTAGGGCTGTTAGGATTTCTTCCTAACCAAAGATTTATTGAAGGTAGGGGTTGGAAAAAATCCCAATGGCTCAAGATAAGTATAGTAAATCCTTCTTAATGATTGATACATGATAAATAACAAGTATTCGAGCTAGGTTTAGAATAAACCCTAATCATCATGTTTGATTTGTATATGGGTTGTGACCCATAATAGAATGATTTTGAAGGAATTCATGAAAGAGTTTTGAAGAAAGACATGAAATTGAATGATAAATTGAGTAGAAAAGAGATCATAAGATGAATTTGAAGTGGTCTTGAAGTATTTATGAGGTATAGAGTTGATTGGAGTTGAAACATATGGAAAAATGGGAGAAAAACACACAATTCGGGCATTTCGGTGTCTTCTAATCGTACAATTAGTTCTACCTACAACTTCGTTATCGGGTCATCATTTTTGGCCAGTTCCCACCTGCAGGCTAAGTTCTACCGGTACAACTTGTTCTGGTTTTCCTGTTTCACCAGTTTTTGTATTTTGGCCATAACTCTCATTTCTTATCCGATTTGAGGATTCAAGGGCTACGTAGTCAGACTTCGAGGAGAACAAAACTTAAAAGAATAGAATCTTTCAAATTTGATCCTAAGAGGCTCAAAATTCACTAAAGTGGGGGCCATGTGCAAGACAAATTCTGGTTCCAGCTTTGAACATAGAGGTCCGGGGGTTGTTTCTCGGGATGTAATCTCTGGAGTTTCGGTGTTCGAATTGGGTGATTCCAATTGGAATAGAACCCTTAGCACCTTAGCTTTAAATGAGGCGAAGACCTTGTGTCAAATATAAAGTTAGAACCCCGGAAAATTAGTAATACAAACTGTTCTAGTGTAATCCGGTAAACCTACTAGTTTGGCATGAAAAATGCCATAACTTTAGTTTGGATGATTACTGATTGATTCCACTTCCTAAGTAAAGTAGATTCATAGAGGAATAAGAATATATGAATGAGGTGTGATTCCATTGACATCATACTACAAGAATATGAAGTGCCATGCGTAATAGGCATGAAACAATGAAAATGTAGAAATGAAAATGTATGAGGTGTTCATGAAACATGAAAATGATTATGGAAAATGAAAAATGAAAACGAATGAAACATGAACGAACATGAAAGACAATAAGTCATGAACACATAATGTGGTTGAGTGATATATGATTATTATCATACATAACCGTAAAAATGATAACAAATGATAGGAGTATACGGAATAAGTATAACACGTGAAATGAATTTAAGGAATGAATATACATGAATGAATATGTGAATGAGTGTATGAATGAGTATACGTGAATAAGTATAATGAATGAATTTATGAATGAATATACATGAATGAATATGTGAATGAGTAGTATGAATGAGCATAATGGAATAAGTATAATGTGAAATGAATTTATGAAACGAGTATACATGAATGAGTACATGAATGAATATGGGAACGAGTGTATGAATAAGTATACGTGAATGAGCATAAGGATGAGTATATAAATGATCGCTACGAATGAGTATGTGATTGAGTATATCTTTGAAAAGATAATAAAGTGAATATGAAATCGAAATGTGATATCTTCGAAAATCGACGAACGTGAATAATAATAAAGACTGGATTCATTAAACGAACTGGCCAGAAATGTGGAATTGAATGATATGAAGAATGAATACTGGGACGGATGCACCAAACGGCATCCGTCACGGGCGGCACTTCAAATCTTCCAATGTCCTAATCAAGGGATGCAAGGAACAAATATCGGTATTTACTGACATATTTGCATTGGATTTACAAATATCGGAAGTCGAAATATCGGAAAATATCTGGATATTTTGACAAAAATATAGGTAATGCAAAAATTAACAAAAATACTTTGAAATTCATGGAAATACTATTGAACTATAAAAATGCATAAATAAGCAAATATACACTTGTCAAGATGATATTCATTATAATTTATCGAAATTAATACAATAGCCATTTAAAACCAAATGAAGACCGATGTGCTCCCATTACATTATTTGGATGAAGGGATCCCATCTTGATGAAAGATACACATTCATACCAAGACATGGTGTTGCAATAATATCGATTGTAATTTCAACATGCCATGCATAACATGTTGACTCCCACCACAACCTCCGTGGATAGAAATTCGGTTCACCCACATACTCGTTTGAAATCCTTCAGACATATGGAATTTGAATGGCATTCAGGATCATGAGGATAGTTGACCATTCCATATTCTTCACTCAATTGAACTCGAAGGAGGCGAAGAAGGCTTCCACCATAACTCATTGTATAAGGAGGAAAATATGCTTGCCCTGCTCGATGAATCGAATTGAGTTCCAATACTCATTGATTCAAACTCGGTCGACAACGAATCCTCATTGTATGGTGTCATCCTTCGTTGTCTTCCTCATATGGCTTCCCGAATGGCTCCAATTGACCGGACCGGCTCTCCTAGACCCGTGGTCTTCATCTCTTGTGAGCATGAGTGAAATCATCCTCACCGCAGAACGGGGCTCAACGGATATTGACTTTGTTGTGGATCCGCAATATCCCCACCACTTCATTTCCAAGAGATCACTACCATCATTGGTCCCCTCCGTGAGCCATCATAACCTCGTAGTAGAAGTACCAAGAAATCCCCCGGGTCTACTACTATGTTCAACACTTTGAATCAAAGGAGTGGTCGAAGTAACAACCGGGTTGGAATGAGTCCCTTCGTGGTTCGATCAAACTTTCGCCATGAACTTCCTCGTATAAACCCGCCTCAACATTAACTCGGCTTCTAACATAAAAGAATGCGTGGATCAGATTTCCATCTTCATCATCTAAATGGAGTGTCTAACCTATCGGGGCCGATTCTCTTTCTTCACGAACTCACCAAATTTCTAGTAGATCGAGAAAATTATTTTCGGCAACTTTATCGGTCTCCTCGCTCCATATCAATGTGCATCTTTAGTTTCCCCATGTTGTAATAAATAAAACCAATTGTTGGAGCTCTAGGATACGCAAGCCGGCTTTCTTTTTTTGTTTGGTGCGAATTAGAGCAAATGTGCTCCAATTTCTTTCACAAGCCGGGTGATGATGCGGTTTGGGAAAGAACCTCATGCCAAACTCTTAATGTTGAGCGTGATTTCCATACAAAAACCACCATTCAAACAAGAATAAAATTACTTATATTCAATATATAATAATAAAATAGTTATAAAATCTCACTTATAATGACAATTAACACTACTAGGAAACTATTCGATTCGACACGATATCACGTCGATCACCAACAATCCTTTTCTGCATCAATGACAGTATGTCGTGAATTCAAAAAGTCAAAAATCTAAAATAAAAATAATCTAAGAAATCGAATCAATTAATTAGAATTAGAAACTCATTAATTCTTACCTCGCTTTCCAAAATTAGAAAGGCCTTCAAAGATTAGGGATCTAATTTAGAAAAAACATCAGAACAAATAAGTAGCCTGGGGTTGGAACCAACTCAAATCATATTGAAATTTTGGATTTAGATAGTATGCTGTAATAGTGATTGAGAATTAGTATGCGATAATAATATAAACATAAAATTATTAAATGTGAATATCTACAGGATATTAATTAGTTACCCGTCGCATGAAGAGGATGCTTAAGAGTTCTATCCTAACGACCGCGATGATAAGTTTCCACCTAATTTCTTTAGCTTGAGTCGCTTCTAATGGTTCATCAACCGACCAACTCAGACAAATGGTACGCCATGCAATGCATTTCTGGACCAATAACGCGAAGATCGTGTATAAGGCCTCTGCGACGGGACAATTAGCTTCTCCACCTTCTCCCCAATATCACGATCAAACATAAGTCTTCGACCTCATGCCCAACTACATCCGACTAAGCTTGCGGAGATGACCAATCATTACTTAATAAAGACTTTCAACCAGCCTCTTTTAGAAGATCAATAAGGGCAATATAGTTTGTTGCAAATCTTGTTGCCCAGATTCACGATATCTCCACCATACCCGTCGATTTTGCAAGCAACCAACCATGATTGTAAATGAAGCTGGTTATCTTTCGACCATTCCCCATCAACCGGAAAGCAACACTATCCCTTTACCAATGTCTTCAAACATTAAATCAATGCAAAGCAGGCCGCATACGGAGTCCAATACGATCAGATTATCAACAACTTTCCCGCTTTCTCACAAATGCCTGCATCCATTATCCGGTTACAATTAACCATTTTTGCTTCTCCAACTTCTCGATAACGTCCTTCAACAAACCATAAATGTATTTGTTGTCTTTAATCTTATCCGCTTTATCAACAGATTGAGGAAAATCGTTTCTTTTGAATATACTACGAAATTAATTATGCTCAATTTAGTTGGCCCGTCCATCCATCGCATAATTGTACATCCATATGTCTCCCATTTCTCCCCTTTCTGAAGTGTTGACATAATCTTCCATGTCTTTATACTCCATTTCCAAGTACTTCGCTTTTGATTTCATACTGGAGATCGTGAATTACGCCCATCCCTACATATAATAATTCGAGGAAAGTCGGTTATTAAAACATATTTCATATGGGGGATCAGTAATGTAAAACATATTATATAATTAGACAAAACTCGCTTGTTAAAAAGAAAAAATCATGTTCTTAAAATGGTGTGAGTCCGCTTGAGGTGGAACACTTTCATATATGAAGAACTTGCTAATTACGTCCCATTGTTTCCTTGATCGAACCACCTTGGAACATATCTTTAGGCTTTCTTTTGTTTTGCAAATTAAGACTGTAAGAAGGATGGTGCAATCATGCATGGATCCGTATCGACACTTTCTTGCGGATCTTTGTATACGCCTTGATGGATCACCTCCGGCTGTAAGACTCGTTTATTGTGCAATTACGCAAAAAAAAATTCAACTTACATTATCTTATACATAATTATGTGAAAATGAATTCAGGTATAAAGATTTACCAATTTTCTTTGCCTTCCTTATAAATCCCCGCAACCCGACTGCCTCCATTCACTAGCTGATGCACGATCGCTTCTCGATATTCATCTCGCCATCGTGGTGCATGTCACCGGATACATATGCACATCCTCATCACCCTCCTTCCTCATCATCATCACTGAGACCGTAATGTTTTCCTCCCATCAGGCTCGTAATCGCCAATTTTCCATATCGCCTACTTTTCGCCGCTTTTTACCTTTACGCTCTAAAGCTGCTTCATTGCTTTACTCGCGGCACATCACACTTCTTCGTAAATATTTGAATTTAGATCCGATGCATGATGAAACTTCAAGCCAGTAATTCCACCACTTTTATGTTTAAACCAATAAATAATTACAAATCGTTCCATTTTTACGTCCCTCCAGCTGCTTAATACTTCCACGCATTTATCCCGACCTCCACTTCCATCAGCCATTCTATAAACACATAAGTAAATAAATAATATAATTAATTAACTAAAAATTATAGTATCAAAGGAACTAAAATAAAACTATAGTATAAAAATAAGATTATAATATAAAAATCTTGCAACATTATATAACTAAGATAACGATTAAGTAAATAAATAATATAATTAATTCACTAAAAATTATAATATCAAAATGAAACTAAAATAAAACTATAGTATAAAAATAATATTATAATGTAAAAAATGTTTGCAACATTATATAACAAAATAGCTATTAAGTAAATAAATAATACAATTAATTAACTAAAATTATAGTATCAAAGGAAACTAAAAACAAACTATAGTATAAAAATAAGATTATAATATAAAAAAATCTTGCAACATTATATAACTAAGATAACGATTAAGTAAATAAATAATATAATTAATTAACTACAAATTATAATATCAAATGAAACTAAAATAAAACTATAGTATAAAAATAATATTATAATGTAAAATGTTTGCAAATATTATATAACTAAATAACTATTAAGTAAATAAATATAATTAATTAACTAAAAATTATAGTATCAAAGGAAACTAAAATAAAAACTATAGTATAAAAATAAGATTATAATATAAAAATCTTGCAACATTATATATAACTAAGATAACGACATAAATAACAGAATTAATTAACTACAAATTATAATATCAAATGAAACTAAAATAAAACTATAGTATAAAAATAATATTATAATGTAAAAATGTTTGCAACATTATATAACTAAAATAGCTATTAAGTAAATAAATAATATAATTAATTAACTAAAAATTATAGTATCAAAGGAAACTAAAATAAACTATAGTATAAAAATAAGATTATACATAAAAATCTTGCAACATTATATAACTAAAATAACTATTAACTAAATAAATAATATAATTAATTAACTAAAATTAATATCAAATGAAACTAAAATAAAACTATAGTATAAAAATAATATTATAATGTAAAAAATGTTTGCAACATTATATAACAAAATAGTTATTAAGTAAATAAATAATATAATTAATTAACTGGAAAATATAGTATCAAAGAAACTAAAATAAAACTATAGTATAAAAATAAGATTATAATATAAAAAATTGCAACATTATATAACTAAAATAACTATTAATTCAAATAACTATTAAAATAATAATAATTATAAATTATACTATATATTATCAAATTATAAAATAAAATAAAACTATAGTATAAAAATATAGATTATATACAACTTCAACATCAAAATAAATCAAATCAAATATGGCATAAAAACAAAATTAATGAACAAAGAAACATACCTTAATTCTAAATGATCAAAAAATTCTAAGATAAAGAACAAATAAAATTTTTTTAGAAAGAAATGGAGCTAGATGAACAAATTAATTGTAACAAAGTAAAAGATTTAAAGTATTTATAGAATTTTTGGAGTCAAAATAGCCGCATGGATTGTCAGCAAAACCGCTAGGATTATTTCTAACCGTTGGATTTGATTTGGTTCCAAATCTCACCGCTGGATCATCATATATCCGTTAGAAATCAATCGAACCGTTAGACCGTTTTTCTCGATTAAAAATCAACCGCTGATCGCAAATATAGCCGCTGGATTTTTTTCAAAAAAGTTTTAATAAATCTTAATCAAGATCGTGTCAAAAATCCAAGGGCCAAAATCCCCCGACAACCCTCGAAAAATCGCCAAGAAAATTCAAATTTTGAATTTATCGCCGATGATCGGGCGGCACCCACTGCACGCGCTCTTCGCGCAAGGCACAAAGACGGCCCGACAAAGCTCCAAAATCGGGTTATCTCAGTAATCGGGCGGTAAAATCACCATTTATCCCGATTTTCTCCGATTTTCGTCGATTTTTTCCATCAGATTTTTCTAAGCCCGCGACATTGATGCTACCAAAATCGGCGACTTCGCGATTTGTTCCTCGCGATGCACCAATTCCGCGATCCGGCTGGCGACGGGCGTATGACATTGAAGAAATGTCCCACTGGCGGGATTCACTAACTGATCCGCCTGATGGCGATGACATTTAGTAATACCATGTCGGATGCACCAAACGGCATCCGCCATGATGAGAACCGATTAGTGATACCATACGTTCTGGGATGCACCAAACGGCATCCGCCGCGATGGGAGAACCGGTTGGGTAATACCACATGCCGGGTGCACCAAACAACATCCGGGCCATGACGGAGACCAACACCGATACCACGCGCCGGATGCACCAACGACCCGCTGCGATGGGAGAACCGACAAGTGATACCACGCGGCCTGATGTACCCAAACGGGCATCCGCTGCGATGGGAGAACCGGTCAATTGATCGACGCGGTCGGGATGCACCAAACAAGATCCGCGACGGAGAACCGGTCATAATACCATTAGACGGTGCACCCAAACAAGATCTCACGCTGCGATGGGAGACTAAATTGTAAATGTAGGTACATTACCGAATATGATAAGGGTGGACTCACAAACTAACTGCATTAAAATGTGAATTAAATAGTCAAAGTGAAATAACCAACAATGACGAGTGTAAATGGGATTTTTATGTGTATGTTTAAATCTCATAAATTGGATTGTGAATGAATCAAGGTATTGAGAATGCATGATATGATATGGTAAATGATTTGCACATTAGCATGCGAAAATTAATAGCATGAGTTTATGTGGATATACATGGCATTATTTGTAAATGCATGTTATTATGTGAAGGTTATAGGTCTCTTGAAATTGTAAATGGCCGCGGGATTGTTCGAAAAGAAGTTAAGCTGGCTAATTAAAAGTTCAAATAATAACATAAACAACATAAGCCGGAAAGATAATTGAAAATGCTCCGAGTAAACCTGGCCTAGCTTGATCCGCTAATCGGTCAAGTCGGGGATTCGGTCGCGACACTTTAAAACAAAAATTTAATAAAATGAAACAAATGTTTTGATTGAAAATGCCTGAGTAAACTGGCTCATTGATCCGCTAACCGTCAAGTCGGGATTCGCCGCTGGCTTAATTTCTTTTGAAAATGAAAACATAATAAAACGAAAAACAAAAAAGGGGATTTAACGGCATCCCGCATCATGAAATGTAATTTCTAAAGGAGTTACTATCGGCTTCTACGTGATAACGAGCAAGAGTCTAATATGTATTGGTATTAGTTTGATTTGAACTCAGATGAAATTGATATGATTCGATTGTTCTCAATCACCATTGTATACGTATAAGTTTATTTTGAATATGATTTGATCTATCATACATGTAGTAGATATGAGTTACAACCTGTAAAATACATGACACAGGGAAGTAATATGAACAAGAAAAAGATATGGAATCTGAAAAGGATAAAATCTACATGTATAATAAGATATGAGTTAGAAGTCACATAAGATTAGACTTCGTTATATGTATAAGTATTAGTAAATGTAAAAAGATAGTGACTCAAGGATATTGTTACTGGTCGCATCGTCTATATGTTCCACTAAGCGTAAAGCTTAGCACGATGCTCAATCCGTAGGCACCGAAGAGTGAGATAAAGAGGACAGGACATTCCACACCAAATAGTACGCCATCTCGTAGATAGCGCCACCGAAGACTGCTCCAAGCAATCTCCGACATGTTCAGATGATATGTATAGGTATGTATTTGTAATTTAAATGGGACTTAGTAAATATGTATAAATTTTAATGGATACCATTCCGGTGGTGGTTCATTTGTAAATGTAAATGATTGTTGGTTACTAAAATCATTTGTACACTACAGATATAAGTTCAGCTCTGAAAAAAAAAAAAAAAAAAAAAAAAAAAAAAAAAAAAAGTAAGAAGTCCCAAAATATGGTTTCGCACTCGAAACCGCTTGATTCGCCAATCGGGTCGGACCGGGAATCGGGGCCTGACATGGCAGGTGCATTGTAGAGGCCAAAAGGCATTCTCCTGTAGGCATAAGTTCCAAAGGGGAAAGTGAAGGTGATCTTCTCCTGGTCCTCTACAACAATTTCTATTTGAAAATATCCGGAATAGCCATCTAGAAAACAATAAAATGGGTGCCCGGAAACTCTCTCTAGAAGTTGATCAATGAAGGGTAAAGGAAAATGGTCCTTCCTTGTCACTGCATTTAGCCTCCTGTAGTCTATACATACCCTTCAACCTATGGTAAGGCGGTAGAATATCTTCCTTCTCGCTTTCGCACAATAGTCACCCCGACTTTTTAGGTACAACCCGAAAGTAGATTCACCCGTAGATAAATGCCCACCGCAAATAATTTCAGAACTCGCGCACTACCTTTGCATGGGATTCAATCGTTCTGGTTGTCGCATTGGTTTGGCTTCCTCCTCCATGTAAATGTGATGAGTGCAAACCAAAGGGCGTATTCCTTTTAAATCCGAGATTTGCCATCCAATGGCTTGTTTGCACTTCCTAAGGATTCCAAGCAAACTGTCTTCCTGTGAGGCATTGAGAGATGAAGAAATAACCACTGGCATTACACCCTCCTCCAAGTATGCATATTTTACCCTGTGGGAAGGGGTTTGAGATCAAGCTAGCTCTTTATTTTTCTTCCTTTCCACCGCCTTTTCGGCCAACAAGGAAGAATTCTTCTTTCTTTTTCCAAGGATAGAAAGCAACACATAAATCTAAGTGTTCATTCAATTTTTTAGGAAGCTCTACCAATTCCTCTATCCATTCTACCTGTAGCTGTTGCTGCTCACACTGTTCTTCCACAATGGTGTCAATCAAACACACCTCTTCTAGACCTTCTTCCTCAAAGGTCATGTTCATAAGATGAAAGATGCTTCTTAATCTTCTTCCTCTAGTGTCATATTAATGGAAAGTGAGCTCTTACAACCCATTTCTGGCGCTTGATGATCGCATTTTGAGGTAGCCAAGAATGGCTCGTAACGCCTCAAAAATACCCTGCACTTTATAATAATTTTGTTATATATTCGGGATAAATCTGAGCCAACTGGGTTTTTCCGGGAAAATTGATAAATTGTTAAACTGTGAAAATGATAAATGTGAAATGAATATGTGAGCATATGATTAAATATTATATGCTAAAATGAGAAATTGATTGAACCCGAAATAAACCCAAGTGAAAAAGGGCAAATTTGGAATTTGGCAAAATAAGGACCTAAGGGTCTAATGAGAATGAGCTTAAATGCCAAGTGAATTAAACGATAAATGAAAGTGAAATGAAGAGTTAAAATGCCAAAAATGAGAAATGGGATTTATGAAAGTGCCAAACATGGCCTTATAATGGATAAGTAGTATTAGACCACATTTGGTCTTAGAAACCTCCCACAAGTGCCAAAAACGTTTTTGAGAGCAAAGAGAAAGAGGAGATGCTAGGGTTGAGCAAGAAGAGGTGATTTTGGTGTAATTTCTTCCCATTTCTTGCTTCTTAAGTGATCAAGCTTCTTGGGTGAAGGAGATTCAAGGGGTTTCAAGGTATGACACAAACCCTAGAATTCTTTAATGATGTTCGTTAAAAAACCCTAATCCATCCAGCGGGTTTTGCTCGCGGTTGGTTTAGGATGGTATTTGGATGTTATTGGGGCCCATGTTTTAGTTTAGGTCTTTGAGGATTTTAGAGAAAATCGCAAAAGTGAAAAAAGGAGGAAAACTAGACAAAATGGGGCCCCTTTGCCATAGCTGGCGCTACTGGGCCGCAGGCCGGCGCCAAAATGGCTCCTCGGGCTACACTGTATGCAGACACTGCTCACTACGAAAATTTTGGATTGGTTCAAAGCCTCGTGATTCAGACGCCGATTGTTTAGGAACCCTATTAAATGACTAATGGGGGTTTAAATAAGAATGAAACTAAGTGAAAATCGCATCGCACTCGCGCCTGGGCCAAGCGATATTCATTCAGCAGATTAGTGCTAGTTCACTAAAATATGATGTGATTTACTAGGGACCGGTGAGGATCACCTAACCTAGGACCGAGATTAAAGACAAGGCAAATAGAAAGAGATATATTGGTTTGTTCTTTCTTCTCCTATTCTTGTTTCAATATTTGAAAATGTTTGTTCTAAATGCATAAAAAAAGCATATTAATTTGCTTTAATTTATTTGAGGCAAATGATTGTGAAATGGTTGCATATGAAAATTGCATGATTATTGAAAATGAATTGTTTATACAATTGTACATATTGTAATGTATTTTGATATAAAGGATTGAACGCCCTTAATAGAATGTTAACCGTTTGATTCGCATTAAGGATAGATTGGTATACCAATAAGGGTCAAATTAGTAGTACTGCGAACAAACGTATTGATGTGTTGACTGCGCTACGTTAGACAAAATTTAATCAACAATATTTATAACCTAATTCATCAGCAAAGCCATCAAGTAATATGCTGGCTTTAGGGCGTGAACTCAGGATGGGCTTCTTCGTGCAAAATGATTAATGGGGCTGACGTGAAATGGTGATTTAATGGATTTGGGGGTTTTTGTGAAAACAAGGTGATTGGTGGTTTGAAAACCAAACAAAATGAAGTGTAATGTAAAAGAACTCCTTAAGGCTCTGGGCCACCTGGTTCGAGGTTTGTGGACAACCGAGATCCTGGGTCCTATTTCGTTGGGGAGGATGACCTATAGTCATTTCCCGAACCGACTGCTTAGGGGCTATGAAAATTTGAACCCTAAAAGTTTTTCTTTAAGATACAATTTATTGATCATTCATTTCTCAAAACAATAAAAATGATCTCGACCTAACCCGCAGGCAAATAAATGGCAATCTAAGCGAGTCCTCAAAGTGATCTAGCAAGGCATCCATCGAGCCTCAAAAGCTTCAAGCAACACCGCCAATCAGTACATCGTGGATTTAAGCCGAGGCAAGATACAGACATAAATGACAATAAATGCACGCTGGGCAAACAAGAGAGGATACCACTTAATCTCAAACCCTTGGCCCAAGAGCCTTCCTCTTCAAGGATGAGAGGATTTTTTAGTTAAGCATCCCTGATGTCATCCGCGGTGTTTGGCAGGTGAGAAAATGAAGGAAAAAGGGGGAGAAAATCAGAGAGAAGAAGAAAAGTGGGAAAACTGAAAGCTTTCGCGCCAATTTTATTACATCAAAAGTCCTCCTCAAACAAAGCTTGACTGAGGCTTATATACTGCTCAGAGTCAAGGAAAATTACAAAAAAGTCTAAACTACCAACAATACATGAGGGGTAGTTTAGGAAAAATCAAAGAAAGGTGGTCAAATGGAAGTAAAAAATGGAGGCAGAGCAGGTTACGAAATTTCGCAACCTGCGAAATTCTACAGGTTGCGAAATTTCGCAACTTTGCAAGATTTCTGCAGTGGGCCATTTTTCTTCAACTTATGGCTCCAATTTCCTTTTGACTTCAGTCGTGAGCTTCGAGTTCGGCTTGGATTTTTCGTGCTTGGATTTTTCGTGTTTGGATTGACTTGATAATTTTGGCTTGATTAACTTGCAAGAACTATAAAAATAGCCACAAAACACGATCAATAGCATCGTCGGGACCTTAATGTGCCAATTGGGTTAATTACGCTGATTAGTACACAAAAAATGCTCATAACCTACCATAAACATGGCTCAACAAGACTTCTTTCGAAAGCACTAATCACACCCCTAACCCACATCATAAATTCCTTAGCAATGAAAGAAACAAAGAACAATCACAAACAAAATCAAAGTTATGTTCAAAATGGTGTTTCAAAAAGGTTGTGAATGAGTAATGCCTAACCTTCAATATGAATCACCAAGGTCTTGCACAATAACCATCTTGGGAGAATGAATGCCATACAGAATCAAGTTTCAAAAGAGTATCCAACCTAAGGGAATTGACCTGAAGCTTCCACCAAAATCTAAGGTTATGTGATAAGTTTTAACAAGTGAACTACCAAACCGCATTCTCCACCCCCCCAAACTGCCATTGCCAAAACTCAGACATTGACCAACCTGAAACAAATCTGCTCCACTCTTATTTCACACTTTTTTTTTGTAATCGTAGGTGTAATGCCGAGGACCTCGACCACCAAAGTCCATGTAACGGGGCCCACCTATGACCCCAACCACTAAGGCTTAGGGCATCAAGTCATAAGGATCTTTCGACCACTAACTCTTCAGGTTTTACCCCGGACTCCGAATGATTTCGAAACTCCAACACCTACAACTCGCTAAACCTTACCCATCCACCCATGTAGCGAGCACTAAGTCGGAGGCTCCCCAACCGCCAATAGTGGCACCGGGCTTTAAAGATCTTCATCATATACCCGAACCCGTGCTCTCTAGTTTCACATAAGCATCGCGACTTTTCTATTTCTTTCTTTTTCTTTTCTTTTTCTTTTTTCTTTTCACTTCTTTTTATTTTAAGACACATCGCCTTCTTTTCTTAGGGGTCCTCAACCTATTACAGGTGGTCAACGAAACTAGGATAGGCTTTTGCAAAGTAAAAGTAGTTGTGCGCTTATCTTATTGAAGAAAACTGATGTGCACTGTGTGTGGTTAGCTAAAAGTGGAAGAAGGCTGAAAACCATGAGATTTCAACTGATCATCGACTTAATCATGCATGGAACTAATCTAACATCAATAGCATTGAGCAATGTTTCAATTTTTCAACTTGTAGGAAAGGCAAAACCACAAAAAAAATGGCAAACAACAATTTTTGAGTCGAGAAAATAAGCGATGGTATATATATTACGACACTATGTTTTCGCCTTGTACAAACAAACAACGTTTAAAACGAAAACAAACAAAGAAGCCATTAAACATACAAAATGGGCTTTGCTTAAGAGGACAATGAAATAAAAAGTATAAAAGTCACTTCCTTTGCTAACTCTCCCCCCCTAACCAAATACCACATCAGGTCCGTAACGGGGGGCTCGACTGAAAGCCAGGAGAAGGAAGTGCTACCTCCCTCAACGTAGCTGGAGGTCATCCTCATCCCGGCGTGCCGAGGTGTCAGGAGTGGTTGGCACCGCCATTGTCAAGAAGTATGTCGCAGGGGTCAGCAGGGCCTGTCCGCCTCGGTGGGGAGTCGAAGAGGGCCCGGAAGGCATCACGGGAAATCGAGCGTGCCCAAGTGACTCGATCCGTATAAGGATAGCCCCTGAGCGACATCCTTCCACCATGGGCAACGCAGCGATGCCAAAGTGATAGAGAAAGCGCGGACTGCATCCATGATGGCCAGGAAGTCTCGAGTAGATATGTTGGATCATGCGAGGTGGCGTTTGAAGTGCTTCGCGCCGTAACATCCGGGCAAGCAGGAGCTATGGTACCTGGGGCCTGAGGCCTGGAGATGTAGAGAAGCAGTGGTCCTGGGTGGGAAATGGAGTAGTGGTAGCCGAACCCCAAGCTCCTCAAGCAGCTCGCCGGAGGTAGATGCTCCTCTCGCAGAGGGTCACCGCGCCAGTCCTCGCCAACTCGAGGCGGGAGGTGAAAAGCGTGGGGCCTAGTCCACCACCGGTCAACTGTAAGGATAGCCTCGCGATCACAATGGCGCTCTAGCCTGGGCTCAACAGGGAATCCGATGTGCTCTAATACTTGGCATAGAAGTCTCGGGAACAAGAGGGGGAGTAGATCACAGGTCGACTTCAAGGAATGACTCTATTCCTCAAAGTGGAACAAGGATTTCATAATCCGCCACAAAGCAAACCAACCCCTCTCAAATCTAGTAAAGAGCCCCGTAATGGCTCCTCTCCTCTATAATCAGGCCGGGAGCGAAAAAGATTAGACCGCATGATATGGTCTATGAGGAGCATGTCCGGAGGAAGCTGTCTCCTAAACATAATAGGCCCAACTGTGGTATCCTGAGATAGTAGACGAACCATCTCCCTGGTCGAGGGATGGGGCCATTGCCTAAAATCTACCGAGTTGGAAAAGACCACCGGCAGACTGAAAGTAGCTGCTATGTCCGAGGCCCAAAGTATCCCTGGACGGCCATCTATAGAGAAGTGAATGGTTGTCGGATTGGGCTCTCGCCTGGAGGTCATCGTGTGGAAAAACTCGATGACCACCCGAGGGTAGTAAAACCGATGCAGGGTCATGAATGGTGTCAGGGAATACCTCTGCACTAAGCGCATCGACCCTCCGAGCTCCTGGACTTCAATAAGGTCGAAATCATAATAAATCTCGGCCAGGCAAATCCTTCACGCAATCAAGATTCTCGAATAAAGGGCCATAGCGTGCGTGGCCTCCGATGATCAAAGGATGTATCCGGGAGTGAGATCTCCAATGTGGCCCCGAGTAGGTGTGATTGGGGCTCTAGGGCTCGAATCGAGGACTTCCTAGGTCGGGAGGTCCGGGCCCTCTGGGACGGGCAGATCTCCCGGATGGCTACACGAGACTGCAGGAGGAACAGGCCAACCTGTGTGTATGGTATCTCCCGGGAGGGGCGCCGACAACATAAATATGGCCTATGGCGGATGACCGAGCGCGGGCGCGGGCGGCGCGGTGGGCCGGCATTGGCGGAGGTAGTACAAAGAGGGGCGCAGGAGCACGCAGGACAACAAGCAGGTGGCTGTGGTCAGCTATCAAGTGGGGAGGAGAAGATCACGCACTCCGGGGTCGGTCGTGGTCCTCCGCGCCTTCACCATGGTCGGGCCGAGAGGGAAGAGATGGAGAGGAGGGGAGGAGAGGAGATTTCAGAAGTGAGTTGGAATGATAAAAGGGTGGGGGGTTTAAATAGATGGCTAAGGGCAACTGAAGAGTTAAGCCCAATTAAAATCCATAAATAAAGGTGGTTGGTGGTTGTGGCACAAAAATCTGGAAAAATTAATGGAGCGCAGGAAACGAAAGGTTGCAGGGAAGTGAAAGGGCAGGAAGAAGATGAACAAGACAAGATGCAAAATTTCGCACTTGTGCGTAATTAGTGTTGGGAATTTTGCAACCGGCAAAATTCCGTTGTGTCATGGGGCCTCAGAACCTCGCAGTACGGTGCTGCGAAAATTCGCAAACTTTGGAAATTTCACATTGCTTTAAAAACTCCTCGCCTACTGCAACACTTGCAAAAATAGAGAAGCAAAAATTATGAGAAAACACAACTGTAAATGAGAAAAATTGCAAAGGAAAACAAAACTAAAAACAAAGAAATTAAGAAAATCACAACTAAAACTTAAAATAAAGCACATAAAATTCTAACAAAATTTTAGTGCTCTTCCGAGATAATCGCAGGTTTACCCCACTCAGGTAATCTTTTGAATTGCTGGGGTCAAGGAGGGGAATCTCCCTCCTTGTCCGGCCGAGTGTTATGCCGCATGTGGTTTCCCCGTACCTTTGCCCATTGACCTTTAACACCCTATTATCTTTGGAGTTGAGTAAGTCTATTGATCCATTGAGGTAGACCTCCTTGATGGTGAATGGCCCAGTCCATCTTGACTTAAGCTTGCCTGGAAAAAGGTGGAGCTTGGAGTCGTAGAGCAGCACTTGGTCTCCTTTGTTGAAATTTTTACGAGCTATTAGTTGATCATGCCACTTCTTCAGCTTATCTTTGGAAATTTTTGAGTTGAGTTTGGCATCATTCCGCTTCCAGCCTCGTTAATATCCAGAGCCTTTAAGACCAGCTCTCGCCATATCCGTGTGTTCCGCTTTCTTCACTACCCACCCATGTTTTATACTCACACTCACAAGCAAGTGACATGTCTCGGGCCATAACCAGCGAAGGCGGTGACATGCCAAGAATGGTTTCAGAAATGCTCAGATGCCCGGCACAAAGAGTCCAATACGGGCTTGAGAGACCAACTTTCGGTTAGAGTTCACCACTTTCACGTATTGTCTTGATTTCCCGCTATTGGGGCTCAACTCGACCATTGGTCCGGAGGATGGTAAGGGGTGGCCACTTTATGCTTGACATCAGATGGCTAGGGAGGCTCTCAAAAGGTTTGTCATAAATGTGAACTCCATCACTAATTATGGCGTTGGGGACCCCATTTATGGAGAAGATGTTCTCCTTAGAATTTCAAGCATCACTCGTGGTCTCATTGCTCGCAAGGCACAGCTTCAACCCATTTTGACACATAGTCAACTCCCACTAAAATGTAGATGTATCCAAAGGAGGAAGGGAATGGTCTTATAAAATCGATGCCCCAAACATCGAATAGGTCAACTACCAAAATTGGGCTCAAAGGCATCATATGATGACGAGAGATTTTCCCCAATCTTTAGCATTTGTCACATTCTCTGCACATGGTATGGGCATCCTTGAAAAGAGAGGGCCAATGGAATCCAGATTGTAGAACCTTCCCGAGCGCTTCTCGAGCTAAACGCCTCCACAAGCATTCTCATGGCGCTGGGTCATATTACTTGTTGCTCGGCTTCGCATACATCTCCCGGGACATTATCCGATCAACACAATATTCAGATAAGAAGGGTTCTTCCCAATAATAGGAGGAATTTTGCAAAGAAGAACTTCGCCTCAGCTTTCCAACTCGGTAGCCTCCTCACGGCCAAATAATCGCAACGCGAGCATACCAGTGGTGTGCTTTCAACCAAGAGCGTGGACTCTTCAAAGGAACTCGTCATTGATCGGAGTGGTCATGAGTGTTGTGTGCTATTGTTAACTTCAACAGATGATCCGCAACAACATTCTCCACACCCTTGGTCTCGACCGCAAGTTGAACTCTTATAGCAAAGAGAACCCATCCGCCTAGCCTAAAGATTACGCTTGGTGAGCAAGATGCTTCGTGGCTAAGGATATGTGAATATGATTATGTCGCACCCAACCAAGCAAGCTTTTTTCTGGAACTTATCCAAGGCATGCACTAACGCCGCCAGCCTCCTTTCTCGCGGTGGTAATTCCTCCGCGGCTTCCATTCACGTCTCACCGGGCATAAGAGACCACATAGGGCTTTCCTCTTTCCCTTTGCCCGAGAACTGCCCCAATGGCTAGATCACTTGCATTGCACATCACCTCGAAAGGTAATTGCCAGTTGGGGGCCCTCAAATAGGTTTTGAGTTCCTCAAAGCTCCTTCGCGCCTCACCCCAAAATGAATTTGGCATCTTTTTCAACAAATCAGAAAGAGGCTTGGCAATTTTTGAGAAGTCCACGATGAACCTCCTATAAAGCCTACGTGCCCTAAGACTGCCTCTGCGCCTTTACATTTGTGAGAGGGCGCTTTGAAATCATGTCAATTTTTTCCTTATCAACTTCGATTCCTTTTCGAATGATATGCCCCAAAGACAATTCCTCGTTTGACCATAAATGGCATTTTTCCTAGTTCAATACCAAGTTTTTCTCTATACACCTGTGCAGGACAATTTCTAAGTTGATTAGGCATTCTTCAAAGCTCCTTCCATAGACTGTAATATCATCCATGTAAACCTCCATAATGCGCTCTACCAAATCACTGAAAATACTAAGCATGCATCGCTGGAATGTGGTAGGGGCATTACTAATGTGCCAAAGTAAGCATCCAGAGGCATATGTGCCAAATGGGCATGTGAAGGTATCTTTCTTGGTCTTCTACAAAGCAATTTAATTTGAAAATATCCCAACACCATCCGTGAAGCAATAGCGGTTGGCAAAAATCCTTCGAGAAGCCGATCCATGAAGGCGTGAGAGGTGATCCTTCCTTGTCACCTCATTTAGTCTTCTACACAATCAATACATACCCCTCCAACTGTAGTAAGGCGGGTGGGCATTTCCTCTCCTTTTCATTAAGCACAAGGGTTACCCCCGATTTAGGGCACAACTCCGGGCTGACTCACCCAAGTGTTATCTGATATGGGGTAAATGATACCAACTTGCAACAACTTTAGAACTTCTGCTCGAACCACTTCCTGCATATGAGGATTTATCTTCTGGTGGTCGCCTTACCGACTTTGGCTTCCTCCTCCAAGTAGATGTGATGGGTGCAACCGGGTCGATACCCTTCAAATCGCTGATCTCCTGACCCCATACCGCTTATTCCCCGAGGATGTCCAAAGAGGCTATCTTCCCAGAAGTACTAAGTAAGGAGGAAATGACAATCGGTACCGCCCCGTTTCTTCTGAGTAGGCATATTTAATTCCACAGTAAAGGTTTAAGGTTCGGCTTTTGAGGTTCACTCTGCTCCTTCCTTAATCATCAAAGGCAAAATTTCGTTTTTCACAATGTCCCGCATAACATTCATGCTCGGGCTACGGGCTGCACCACTCCGACCGCTCACAAGATGCATTTGTCACCGGTCATCCCGCTCTTCTAGGATTGCCAATTATGCATTTCTCCGGGGCTATGTTCCACTGGTCGCATGTGCTTTTACTCAAGTGAAGATGTTGAGTTCTATATCATGTTTCAATGAGCCATAACCCCATTTCGGAAGTTGATAATCGCATTGAAAGTGGCTAAGAATGGTCTCCCTAGGATGATAGGCACATAGTCGGGCCCCCGCCGGCCGGTTCTCTCAGATTGGCACGATAAAACTCCATCGATAAGTAGAATTTGCCCACTAGATAGAACATCTCCACCGCCCTTCGGGTATCTTTATGGATCTATCCGCAATAGACAATGTGGATGGAAGTGGGCTTTAATTCTCCGAAACCCGATGTTTACATCGAATGGCTAGGTTTACACTGGCACCCATGTCCAGCAGTGCTTTTTCTACACAAGTGCCCCTAATATTAACCGAGATGGTAGGACAACTAGGATATTTATACTTCACTGGAGTCTTCAGATCGATGATACTATCACCTATTCGGCCGAAGGCCTTCTTGTCAACATTTAGCCCCTTCACTGCGGCATGTGTCCTAAAAAATTTAGTATATGTGGGGAGACTACATCATATCAAGCAAGGGATGTCGACTTACTCGTCTCAAGACTTAATATTTCAGCTCGTTGATGGCCTTTTTCTAGCTTTTAGTGCTCAAGTGAAAAGGTGGGGTGTGCTATTTTTCACTGCAGTCTCCTAGGTCACCACCTCTTCTGGTTCAACCTCTTTAGCTTCCTCGCTTTCACCGCTTTCACATCAAGTTATTCGGAAGCACTACCACTTCTCAATGTGATAATTGCTCACCTCATCCATCCCTTGATTTAGCTCACCTGAAGAGCTTCACTTCATGCACTCCCCTCGATTGGGTTGTCGAGGAAATTTCCTTTCCCGCACCTGTCAAGTTAGTTAACCTCGAGATTGAATAATCGTAGGTTGTCATATTTTGGAAATTCGCCTTGCAACCGTCATGTTTTTTGGGAAATTTTGAATGCAGTTGTTCATTTTCTTGTTGAGTGCTTTCCACTCGTGTCAATTTCTCCGATTAGCCTGGGCATTCATCTGCTCTCCACAAAGTTTCCTACCACCTGCTTAAGTTCATAATGTACCGTCTAATCGAGATGAGGAGCAGGGGCGGCCGAGGCCGGGATGAGGGATCCTATTGTTGTTGTGCAAACAGAGGCACATATGGAAGAGGTTTTGGCTTCAGAGAGGTTAGATGGTTCTCCAGCTTAGGGTTATAGGTATTTGATAATAGGTATTAGTTGGTGGCTCGATCGCCTGGCAAATATTGGTGTGCTCAACCATCATATCCCTCACTGAAGGAACCATGGGGCGTTGTTCACTATGGTCGATCCGGCAATAAGCAGTATCGGATGGGTACAGCGCCTTCTACTACACCCGCACCATGTGACCTTTCTTCCAATTCTTCCAACCTTCTAGCTGGGCGCGGACACTTTTGCCTTCATTTCTTATCCTCTATCGTTGAGTACACGCCTCCCTTTGATTTGTCGTAGGTTTCATCCCGTTCGCTCCCTGGGTTAGCTCATCCTATGCTTGGAAGTTTCTGTACCACATAATTGAGAAAATCCATGGCTTCATCCTGGATTCTTGCTTTTAAAGAAGTCCCTCCATACATGGTCTCTAATAATTTGTTTACAACGGACATCCCATCATAAAAATGGTTGACCAGAATCCAAGTATCAAAACCATGGTGAGGATAGTGGTTGATGGTTTCCAAATATCTCTCCCAACACTGGTAAAACTTCTCATTGTCATAGGCTGCAAAGGTATAAATCTGCCTCTTTAGAGTGCTGGTTTTATGTGTGTCGAAATTTCTTCGTAAATTCACCAGACTTCGTCTTCCACTTCGATAGTCCTCGGCCTTAGAGAATTTAGCCAAATCTGGCCTCTTGTTTTTGTGAGTTAAGGAAGGCTTTCAATTTCAGCACTCCATATCGCCTGCACCTTCCTTGAAAGTCGTGCACACTTCCTCAAACTCCCGGATATGTGTGTATGGATTTTCATTTTCCATACCATGGAAGGTTGGGAGCAGGGGCACCAGATAATGCCTGACACTCACATCCTCAGTAGGAGGTATAATACATGAGGGTACACTCACCCTTGGTGGGTGTATATGGTCCCTCATTAACCTATAGGCATTAGGGTTTCTGTGTACCCCCTGTTGGCTTTGTTACACCTCGGGTGCAGGTTCCATCTGCCCAATCTGTAAACTCACCTCATAGCCCTGTTGAAGTGGAGCACTAACCCTTTCCAATCTGCCTATAACGTTCCTGTCCCAATGGTGCATGTCGTTAGGGCAAGCAACAGCAAGTGTATTAACCAAAAAGAAAAAAGCAAGGCTTTCAAAATGTTAAGGTTCGCAAAATATTAATGTATGGAGAGTATGTACTGAACCACCCACAAAGAACCGCCAGGAAGATTAAAGTAAAGACAAAAGGGGATTAGAATTCACCAACACTTGTGATGAGGGATCATGTCAACAATTTCACTCGCTCTAAGGCACCATCCCTCGCAACGACGCCATTTGATTCGTTCCATAGTAGGTGTACCCGGAATCAACAAAATTTATATCCTAAATTCCTATCATCAGAAAGGGTAAAGCTGTCATAAATATAGTGGTTTAGAATCGAACTCGTGGATGGGTTTTCTTCGCAAGAAAATGATTACCGCTGACGTGAAATGGTGATTTCCACTCCGATTTGGGTTTGTGAAAACAAAGGTGATCGGGTGGTTTGGAAACTACAAACAAAATAAAGTAGAATGTAAAAAGAACTCCTTGAAGGCTCGAGCCACTGGGTTTGAGGTTCTAGGACAATTGGGAGATCCTCGGGTCCTATTCCTCTCGTTGGGGAGGATGACCTATAGTAATTTTCCGAACCAGATCTTCATTTAGCTATGAAAATTGAACCCTAAAAGCTTTTCTCTTAAGATACAACATTTATTGATCATTCATTTCTCAAAACAATAAAAACAGATACTTTGACCTAACCTGCAGAGGCAAATAAATGGCAACTAGTTTAGTCTCGCGATCTAGCAAGAAGCATCCACCGAGCTCCTAAAAGCTTACAACACCGGCCAATCAGGTACATCAAAAAGGATTTAAGCATGAGGCAAGATACAGAGACATAAATGACAATAACTGCACGCGTTGAAAACAGAGAGGATACCAGTTTACCTCGAAACCTTAGCCCAGTGGCCTTCATCTTCAAGGATGATTTGGCCAAGCATCCCCTTCGGTTGTCAACTCAAGGGGTGTTTGGCAGGTGAGAAAATGAAGGAAAAAGGGGGAGAAAATAAGAGAGAAGAAGAAAAGTGGGAAAACTGAAAGCTTTCGCTCCAATTTTATTCCATCAAAAGTCCTCTCGAATGCAGTCGATCGAGGCTTATATACCGCTAGAGTCAAGATAAAAAGTCTAAACCACCACAACAATACATGAGGGGTAGTTTAGGAAAATCAAAGTTAATAAAGGTGTTCAAATGGAAGTAAAATTGAGGCAGTAGTAGTTACGAAATTTCGCAACTCATAATTTACAGTTGCGAAATTTCGCAACTGCAAGATTTCTACAGCGGCCAGCTCATTTTTCTTCACTTAGGCTCAATTTCCTTCTAACTCTGCCGAGGCTTCGGCCCGCTCGATTTTTCGTGGTTCGATCAATTCGATAATTTCGGGCCTCGATTAACTTGGGTGCGAACTACAAAAATAGCCACAAAACACGATCAGTAGCATCGCCAGGACCTTAATGTGCCAATTGGGTTAATTACGCTGATTAATACACAAAAAATGCTCAAAACCTACCATAAACATGGCTCAAAATAGAACTTTTTGAGCACTAATCACGTATCATCCGATCGCTACATTTCAACAGATGCATTTGCATTTTCACCGATTGATTTTTAATAACCAACAAGAACCCACCGGACCGTACCGTTATAAAACAAATATTTTATACCGGCCCGCGTTCAATGGGACCGTGGCGGGTGATTTCCGAGCATCCTCGTATACCAAAACATAGGTTAAATCTATTAAGGGCGTGACGTAATTGTGCTGACTGACAACTGTTAAGATATTGATATCAAAGCATGATTAATGAAAAGAGCATTGTGAAATGCATGATTTTGAGCTATAAATGGTTTATAAATATATGCAAAGTGTATATTTGGGATGATCAATGAACCGTAAATGATCAGATATGAAATAAGCATATGTATTGCATTGACATTGATAATCCAAAAGATTTGAAAGTTTTGTTTACAAAATCGCATGATTCACTTAACCCGAAATGTAAGAATGGAATTGTATAGAACCACTAAGCATGAAAATGTTTACGTGATATTTTATCAATGCGCATGTACCGAGTGATTGATATGATCAAGTTTCACCAAGGAGGAGGAGCTCAAAGTCATAAAGAGTTAACACCATGAGTATGCCCGACATATGCATTCGTACCCATTTCTTTGAACATTGATATTTTGTAAAAACAATTTGAACTCTGAAAATCCATTTTGTAAACTATTTTGAAAAGGCTTCGACCATTTTCATCAGAAATGTATTTTTGTTAAATTTTATGGGCCTATTGAATTTGTAAATGTTTATGGCTCGTTTCTAAGTTGAAACTATTTCCGTGAAGATTTGAGAAACTAAAAACGCTTTATAAGAATAAATGGATTTGATTGATGGCTTCGTCAAGGCCATCAAAGGATCCAGCTTGATCTACCAACCGGGTCGACTGTGCTCTCGGTCGCTACACCTCCCAAGTATGATGGCGACACACTTGGTTCACAACATCGCTCTATCCAAGACAACAAAGTCCACTAGGTAGTAGAATTCATTCCACCCGCACCAAAAAATATCTTCAATAAAGGCTCTTAGGAATTTCACCTAATTGCCCGCAAAGATATGATGCGGTGGGTTTCAATTATCTTAGCCCCAACTTCTTATAAATTGAGTAGGGTAACAAGTTGACACTGGCTCCCAAATCTAATAATGCCCTCTCCACACAAGTTCCTCCAATGTTTACTAAAATGGCGGGACACCTTGGGTCTTTGTACTTCACTGGGGTCATGCACTGGATGATGACACTTACCTGTTCTTTCAAGAAAGCCTTTTTGTTCACATTCAACCCTATTTTCAGCGGTACTGCTCAAAACTGCATATGTTGGAACTTGCTTAATCATGTCTAAAAGGGGAATGTTGACTTTCACCTACCTCAGCACTTCAAAAATCTCAATTGGGTTGTTCACCCCCTTTTTGCCTCTAAGTGCTTGAGGAAATGGTGGAGGCATGCTCTTCATCATATCTCATCACTATCCTTTCCTAGCTCCTCATCTCGCCTCTTTTAGTTTCATTCCATGATTTAGGCATTGGTTGCTCACCTTTTAATACCCTCATGATAACTACTTTTACTTCATCCATTTTAGAGCAAAGCCAATTGGAAGTTAGCTATTTCATGAACTCCTTAGGGTTTTGGGTTGAGCTCTGTGAGGGAAATTTCCCTTTTCGTATCAAAGCCATTGGTGAGCCTTGAGATGGAATACTGCAGGTTGTCAATTTTTTTGGGCAATTTCACAATGGGACCCATCCATTCTCTTGTTAAAAGTGATTTCCATAGTGTTAACTCTTTGATTTAACTACACATTCACTGTCTTTTGCTCTGCCACAAAATCACCCACCAATTTGCTTAGGTTTAGAATGGCTTGTTCTACTGAAGAGGTTGACTATGGTTGAGGTGACAGAAGCCAAGCATACTGTGGCAGAGCAGGGTACACTGTGGGGCTTCCCGTGAGACTGGGGTGATTTCTCCAACTAGTGGTTGTAAGTGTTTCCATATGGTGTATTGAAGCTGATGGCTCGACGGACCAACAACATTAGCTTGTTCCACTAACATCTCCCTCATTATTGGAACAGTCGGACATTGTTATCCCAGATGCTTAGTGGACTCCACAACAAACATGGCTTATTTGGCACAAGAATCTCGCCTCAACGCCCGCACCTTGGCGTGCTTCATTTCCGCTTCTAACCTTCATCTCATAGTTGAAACTTTGGCTTTCATGTCCATGTCTTCTGGAAGAGAGTACATGCCACCCCTTGTACTGGGTTGAGGTCTCATTCTCTCCATCTCCCTTGGGTTAGGCTCATCCCAAAATTTTGATGCTTCAGCTACATAACTCAGGAAATCCAAAGCTTCCTCTAGATTTTTGCTCATGAAGTCTCCTCCACACATAGTCTCTAGCAGTTGCTTCATGGCCGAAGAATTTCCATCATAAAAATAGCTTACCAACATCCATGTGTCAAACCCATGGTGAGGGCAAGCATTGAGTGCTTCCATATATCTTTCCCAGTATGCGTAGAATTTTTCATTTTCATTGGCTGAGAAGTTGGAAATATGCCTCTTTAAGCTGTTTGTTCAATGAGTGGAGAAGAATTCTCTGCAAAAAAAAAAAAAATTCAAACTTCATATCTCACCCACATTTTCGAATGCTCCTTGGCCTCAGGGAGTTGAGCCATATTTTTCTTTATCCTTCATCGTGAAGGAAAAGCCTTAACTCACAATCAACAAGGGCATTCGCCTCTTTGAATGTGTTGCAGATCTTTTCAAACTCCCTTATGTGTGAATAGGAGTTCTCACTCTTCATGCCATGAAAGGTGGGAAGAAGTGGCACAAGGTGAGGCTTAATGACCATCCGCTCGCCGAGGCATTACGAGGAAAGGCACCTATCCGAGAGGTAAGGTGAAATTCTCGGCAATTATATGCATCGGGTCATTGACCATTGTTTTTAGGTGGAGGTTCCATTAATGAATTGTGTCTAATTCAAAATCCATTCCCGTGGAATACTAATTTTGACTAGTCTCGTCTTCTCGAATCTCTAATCCGTTGGAACATAACTCCACAGAAAAACAAAGACAACACCAAAGAGAAAAAAAAAACAATTCTACCAAAAGGATTAATGTTAGCTAAAAAGAATAAGCAGTGAAATAAAATTAAGTAAACTAGTAGTAAATTGCTAGAAAGAATGATAAGAGGAAAAAAAAAATCACCAGAGTTTGTGATGAAGATCACAAGTGTTCAGTACATTGTCATTTGCACTAAGGCACCATCCCCCAGCAATGACGCCATTTGATTCGTGACCCAGTTGGGATATTCATCAACAAAATTTGTAACCTAATACCTCATACTAGCGTAGCATAGCTACTTTAGTATAGTGGTTCTAGGATCGTCCATAGAGATGGGTTTTCTTCGTGGAAATGACTGATAGTGAGCTTAAATTGGTGATTTCATTTTGGATATTGTGGTTTTGATGGTTAAAATTGAAAATAAAATGGATTAAATTATGGAAAGAAGTCCCTTGAAGTATCGTCACTAAACTTAGGTTCAGAGGCAAATGAGGGTTTTCGGGTCTTTTTCCTCGCAGACGGGGAGGATAACATATAGTTATCTCCAAAATTGGTTCTTCATTTAGCTATAAAATCGACCCTCGTCAAATATCCTTGGAAAATGGCATTCACTGCCCATTTATGTTCTCAACAAGAAAATTACGTCTCCTTGACTCACCTTCCAATCGCTTCACATAAATGATAATTCAATGAACATCATTGGATCTAACATTGGCATCCAATGAGCCTTGAAAGCTTACCAAATATCAACCATTCAAGGGTGACTCAAGGATCAACCCAGAGTCAAGGAAAGAACATTAATGACAATGAATACCGCTTTAAAACATGAAACCCTTGGTCTTGAGTTCCTTGCCCGAAGGCCCCCTTTAGTACTTCAAGGAGGGAGGGGTTTTAGCCACTCATCCTCTGAGAAATAATCCTTAGAGGGTGTTTGGCTGGTGATAAAAAGAGAAATAAAATGAGAGAAAATGAAAGAAAACAAGAGCATCTTAAACAAGCTTCCCAAAACTATTTTCAATAATATCCAATCTATCTGTACAAAGTCTTCTAAGGGTGTTTTATACCACCCAATCCAATACAATTTATCAAAAGATACAAAATAAAACACTATTACATGTGTGGGAGCAGCGGGGAAAATCACAAAGAGTTCTCAAAAGTCAAATGTTGCGTACATTTCGAAGGTTGCAAAGGTAACCCTTACGAAGCTGTTTCTATTGTTCTTCGCTCTACTTCCTACCTTCTACTTCGCTTTGAATCGCAACTATGCTCTTTCATGCTTTGAGCTCAATTCCCACCTTTGAGATATATAGCCTTGAAAACAACAAAACTTGCACAAAAATTGATTAAGAGTCTCATAGGTCCTAACATGTCAATCGTGGGTTTAATAGGATGATTGCTACACAAAAAATGCTCAAAACATGGAGTGTTAAGGGCGTGAATCAACACTATTCGGGTAGTAATCAATAACTAAGTCATCAAGAAGGATGTCGGGTTTACAAAGTGGAAGAGCAAGAAAAAGCATTCCACTTGATGGAAGGAAAACTAACTCATGCTCCTTTACTGCTTTTACCTAACTTTGCAAAACTGAGCTTTAATGTGATGTGCTTCGTTTAGGTATTTATGCGCTTCTTATGCAAGCATGACGACCCATTGCATATTTTAGCAGCTGGTTACAAAATTTCGAAATAATTCTACTGCGATTAAAGAGTTGTATGCATTGGTTAGGGCCTTGGAAACTTGGCAACATTATCTTTGGCTTAAGGAATTTGTGATTCACACCGACCACGAGTCCTTGAAGCATTTGAAGGGTCAACACAAGTTGAATAAGAGACATGCACAATGGATGTAGTTCGTAGAAACCTTTCCATATGTCTGTCGCTATAAACAAGGTAAGGAAAACATTGTTGTCGATGCACTTTCATGGAGGTATGTCCTAATCTCTACTCTTTATGCTAAATTGCTTGGTTTTGAACACATTAAATAATTGTATCCTTTGGTTCAAGATTTTAGTGAAGAATATGCTTGTTGTGAAAAAGCAGCCCATGACAAGTTCTTTAGACATTATGGGTTCTCGCAGATAATAAGTCAGGCATTCTTAATTGTCTGGTTTGGGATTTATTAGTGGGAGAGTCTCATGGTGAAAGGATTGATGAACATTTCCTTGCAGAGCCAAGACTCAGGGGTTTTCAGAAGAACACTTTTATCGCCTCACATGAAGCTGCATGCCAGAGAATTTTCTATGGAGGTGTACTACATTAGGAAAGCCAAATCCCTGGCAACCCCATGGCTTTTTACACAACTTCCTATTCCTTAGTGAACCTTGGGTTGATATTTCAATGACTCAGGTTAGGTCCGCCTATAGGACTAGTCTGTAGGGATTCTGGCCTTTTCAATCGTGATAGGTTTTCAAACATGGGCTCATTTTATCCCATGCCACAAAACAGATGGATGCTTCTATGTACAAACTGCTTCGGGCGGAGGTTGTGATCGCATATGCCTAGACAATTGTTTCGATAGGATGCAAAATTCTTAAGTTACTTTTTGGAAGACCTTGTGGTAACTTAGCAAACCAAGTTATTGTTTACTACTTGTCGTCATCACAAACTGATGGTCAACAAGTAAGAATAACCTTGTCTACTCCTTAGTTTGTAAGGCGATTAAAAAGAACATTAAAACACGGGGAAGACCGTTTTTCACGTTGAGTTTGGCTATAATTTATCTATACATTCTACTACTCAAATTTTTGCCTTTTGAGATTGTATATGGTTTAATCCATAACCCTCGACATTCCCTTACCTATGTCCAGCATGTTAATCTTGGATGGAAAAAAAGAAAGCCGACAAGTAAGAAGACCACGAGGAAGGCAAGACTCAACATCGAGCCGCTGGTTAGACGGAAATTACCGCCAAACAAGCCAACAAGAGCGCCACTCAAGTTGTCTTTAAAACCAGATCAGGCCTTGAAGCATTACGCATGAAATATTTCCTCCACAAAGGTGTTCCAAGTTACTCCTAGTGGGCTTATGGTCCTTTTCAAGGCCCTTAGCGCATCACCAATAATTTTTCAGAAGCTGATTTTCCTAATGGTGCAGAACATGTAAGTGCTACTTTTAATGTCACCCCGACTGAGTCCGTTTCGATGTGACGATTCGAGGATAACCTTTTTAAGAGGAGGGGAATGTGATGGAGCATGGCTAAGGAACGGAGTGACGCACCAAATCCTACTCGCCCGATGACATGAGCTGGTAGTAAAAGAGATTCAAAGCAGCCCTGTAGCAAAAGCACCTGAGATGCCTGGGCGGGAAGAAGCTCACGTGTTCAACCCCGCAAAACAGAAACAAAGATGGTCCACATCATCAAAGTAAACTGATTGGGACTAAGAGCCGCGCTGCTGACTTGTTGATTCGCGCTGTCAAGAGTCACTGTTGTAGATTTAAAAAGTGTTGATTTGTTGCTGATTTGGTGTTGATTTATTGCTGATTTGTTCCTGATTTAAGTAATCGATTTGATTACTGCTACTGTTTCCTTTCCTTGTGCGGACGTTGGGTGAGTAGCTCGAAGATAAGTTAGTTTCCTTTCTTGTTTTGGCTGAATATTTACTTTCCTTTGTGGCCGAATCTTTGTTTTGTTCTTCATATTTTGGGCATATTTATAGGTGTGTTATCCCTGTTTTCATCAGTTTACGAATTTATAAAATTGAGAGTTTATTTTTCTCTTTGGTTCTTGAAAGAACTATTTGAACTTATCGGTTATTCCATGGCATTCATCAAGACTTATCAATCGGATCTCTATCACCGATTGTGGTGTCCTCCTATACTAAGGTTCTTGCTTCCCTATAAGCAGCAAGTCAAGGTCATCCATCCAAGTCAAACACCAGAGTGGTTCTTTCAAAATTAATTCGATCACAGGTCTCCTCACAAGTTGGCGGGGTTTGTATTAGTAGTGGGGCAAGAATTTCAGTGAAAATAGTTAGGACAGTGAGACTGTCATTTTCTAATGATAAATATTTTCTTTTAAACCATATATAATTATCATTTCAATGAATTTTATTTATTTAGTTACATGACAATTTACTCGCTTCTTTGATATAAACTCATATTATCTATAAGAATGTTCAATTACTGTTCTCAGTTATGTCACATGGTGATAGCTTTGTCAAACCGACATTCCCAGCCCTAGGGTATTCTAAATCAAAAAAATCTATAACCTAATACCTCATACTACCGTAGCATTGCTGGCCATATGATGATGCCCCCAGGATCACCCGATGTGGGATGGGTTTTCAGAGAAAGGACTAATACTGAGGTTGTACTTGGTGATTGTAGTTTCGATATTGGGGTTGTGATGAAAAGGGGCTGGTTTCTTAATTGCTATCTAAACAAATGATTATGGGAAAGAGGTCCCCAAAGTATAGTAATACTAGGCTTGGGTTCTTTGTAAGCAAAGAGGGTTTCTGCTCTACTTACTGGGAGGATAATATTATGCAGTTATCTCCAAACTGATCTTCATTTAGCTATAAAAACTACCTTTTAAATATCTTTGAAAATAGCATTCATCACACAATGTTCTCACAAGAAAATAATAAGTCTCCTTGACTCACTTTCCAATGGCTCATAAATGATAATCTAAATCTAACATTAACGGATCTAGCATTATATCTAATTTGAGTCTGAAAGCTATCAAACATTAACCATTCAAGGTGATTCGAGGGGATCAAACCTAAAGTCATGGAACAGAATGACGCAATGGCCGCATGAAAACATGGAAACCTTTATTTGCTCTAGGATCCTTTAATAAAGGGTCTTCTCAAGCGATGGTTTAGACTGGCTCCTCCAGAACTGATCCTCGAGGGTGTTCAGTCAGAGAAAGGAAAGAAAACGATGAAACAAAGAAAACTGGGACGTTTTGACAAGCCTTCTTAAAACCTCAATAATAAAACCCAAACTGCCCATCAAGTCCTCGCCTCTAGTATTTTCAAGCTACACGTCTATGGTAAATCACTTTTAATTAATAAAGCAAGAAACTATTACATAGGATAATTGGGAAGCAATAAAAAAGAGACAAAAGTAAAAAGAATTACAGGTGGGTTCTACAGGAATTTATCATAAAATTGTTGTGTCACAAAATTTAAGGAAGTTAGAATTTATAACCCTTACGGTAAATTTGATAAGGTTTTTCCATTTCCAAGTTTGCTTTCAGTTATGCTTTCCGCGGTTCCAGCCTGAGTTCTTAAATTGATTTCTTCGCTTGAGCTCGGATCCCTATCTTCAATATATATATAGCCTGTGAAAACTACAAAAATTGCCATAAATTTGATTAGAAGCATTGTTAGGTCCTTACTGTGCTAACCTCAAGCTCACTGGCTTATTAGTACACAAAGCAACAAACCCAGAGAGTTAAGAGTATAACAACACTATCAAGCAAAGAATCACTCCCTATCGATACATTGCCAGTCCTCAGCAATGAAGAAGAAGAAAGTAATCAAAAGCCAAGATGAAACTATATGATATCTCCACAAAATGGTTTTTTCAAAATGAGGGTATACCCAATCCTCACCCAAGAGCCACCAAAATTCTACCCTCAAAGACTATCTCAGAAGAGGTGCTATGCAAATTCATATCAAAACAATGTCAACTCAGAGAACCAACCTGAAACCTTTACAAAAGCCTAAGTGTTAACTCAGATTAGTTTTCTTCAAAAAATACATTCTAAATTGTTCTCCCCCATCCCAGTTTCTTTCTATACCTACGACTAAATTAAACCCTGAACAGATCAATCTACTTTTATTTGCCAACTCTTTTCTTGTCAGAGGGCGCAATGCCGAGGGAATCGACCATAATCACCCATAATGTGGGTCCACCGATGACTTAACAAATTAAGGCTTAGCATCAAGTCATAAGGATTTCTCAACCACTACTTCTTCACAAGTTTCACCCTAAAATTTTAATAAGCTCGAAACAAACACCATAATTTAGTTAAACTCCACCTATCCACCCATGTAACTATAATGGTGCCAATGAAGTCAATGACTCCTAACCTGGTTTGTGGCACCTGCTTTTAAAGACTACTATATACCTTTAGACTATTTCAAGCTCATAAGTGTCATAATTTTTGCTGTTTGTTTTGTTTTTTTCCTCTTTGGGTGACCACGGTCTTTAGTCTAGGTCCCCACTCACAAAGGTGGCCAAAGGTACTAGCCCACTTTTGCAAGGCTTAGAGGTAAGGCATTTTTTCAGCTATAAGTTGAAACCTAATGTGTATAGTGTTTATTAGTTCAGTGGAAGAAGTAAGGTTGAAGACAAGAAGAGTCAATGGGCCAACAACTCAAAAAACTATAACACCATTCTAACGTCAAAAGCATCGAGACAAGGTTTCGAATTTCCCCACCGTAAGTCGGCAGTCACAAAAACTTCAAAATGAGAACTAAAGCATTAACTGAAAACATGTGACACATCAGACAAAAATAAAAAATTTAACTAACTAGCAAGCCATTTAACTAAACAAAATGTACTTGGTTAAAATATAAACGACACTCATTCACAACTCTCCCAACCAAATATTTACCGCCCTCAATGGGTCCTAATAAACTTAATGGCGAAGTGATACCTCCTCAAGTAGTCAGAAGGGTGGAGCCTCATCCTCATCTTCGCGACCGAGGAGGCGCTGGAAGGATTGGTTGTACCAGGGTGAGGCTCGACCACGCAATGGCCGGAACAGACTACTGAGGGTAGAAGACTGTGGACGGTGTGGTCACTGAGCGTGAGAAGGATAGGTGGCAAGCCTAGGGTATTACCAACCCGAGCAAGGATGCGCGGACAAGTAAGGACGCTTTGCACAGCTATTCGCACACTACGGCAATCAGGCAAGGGAAGGATCATTTCAAATTCACAACAAAGGACAACTACTATGACGGCAAGAAAATCCTGATGGATGTGGATAGATGCCACTGTGTAAAGGATGAGTCAAAGCCAACAGAGCAAGAGGAGCCGGAGGTGAAGATCATGTCGCAGCACAGTAAAGTGTGCACGAGTCGATGCGCCACTAACATCAGATGCGCCTCGAAAGTGGTAATGCCAGTATCTGGATCTGGTAGGGGGCCATCGAGACTCACCCGCACAGGAGGATACGGAAGGAGAGGGTCCGCACAACCGCCACTCTCAATGGTAAATGTATTCGCAAACCCAACTAAGCTTCTCGATGGGGCCTACCTGAAAACCTAGGTGCTCCACTACATGAGAGAGCATCCTCGAAAACAGTAGTAGAATGGTCTCGGCTTTGCTAAGGTGCTTTCTATGGATTTTCTCCTCTAAGTTAAAGAGGGATTCATAATAAGCTCCGGCCAAACCAAAGCCCTAAACGCCATATAGGGGCCTCAGATGCGCCTCACTGGGACAATACGTTTAAGAGAAATGATTGGACGCAAACATGTCCATAAAAAGCATCCATTGAAGTTGCCTCCAACAAAACAGGTTTAACTGATGTGTGTCTCGAGAGGATCTGCATCTACTCCCGAAGTGAAATGATTGGGGCCAACGCCAGAGTCCACTAGAATTGCCAGGCCACCGAAGTCAAAAGTTATAGCGATATCGATCGCTTCAGCGGTGCCCTGAAGCAATCCATCAAGGTGGCGGCCAATAGTAAAGTGTGCTCACCCAGACATCATGGTTCCGGTAAAAGTCAATCACTACTCGGATAGAAATCAAGCAGCAGAGTCATACCACCTAGAGTAGTGCCGAACGAGCCCATTGAACCCGGTTATTGATCGGCCAAAAGTCGGGAAGTCATAGAAGTGTTTGTTATGAAATCCTCCTATTACACGCTCAATGTTTCCGTATCGGGAGCATGGGGAAAAGTGGCTTTTACCACGAGAGAATTCGCGCCGGGCGGACAAATGAATGCTGGCCGAGGCCCCCGAGGTGAGACCGTGGCGCCCTGGCGTATCGACCGCGGCATTCTCCCGGCTGGGAGGCCTGTCCGCTTGGGTGGAGGTGGCCTGTGCATTGGTCATGGGTGAGGAGGACCAAGTGCAAAATGCACCTTATGTCATACCAATCGTAGGAGAGGCAAGGGCAAATGTTCTTTAGAGGCTGGAACGGTTTCAGAGGGACTCAGGGCTGGGCAGATCACAGCTCGGTGCCTGGAAGGGAGGAGTGGCCTCGACGGCGATGGGATGACGACCGTGGCCTCCCGGGTCTTTTTTCCACACATAGACCTAATGGAAGAGGGTTTTCCGTGAAGATCAATTTCATGTGGAGGTCGGCCTTCTATTTGGCGGAGAAGGGTAATGGAATGGGAACGATGTGGGAAAGTTTGGGAATTGGGGAGTAATGAATGGAAGGCAGAATTTCGAAGGCTTGGGAATTGGCAGGCTCAAGTTCGCAGCCGGGGAATGGGGTAGAAAATCAAAATGGTGGTTGCGAATCTTCGCAAGCCTTGCTAAAAATCCTATGGAAATAGGCTAGCATGCAAAAATACTGCGAATTCTCTGAAATTTCAGAGGTGCGAATGTCCCGCAAAATTTTCGCCCTCGCAAATTAACTCGTGATTTTTCTTCGAGCCATCGGACCTCGGCTTGCTTTAGAAAATTAACACAATCCAGCAAAAACAAACACAGGAAAATTTAAAAAAAAAAAGCAGAAAAATAAAGAGAAGCTACGATTAAGATTAAATTAAGGAAAAGTAAATTGAGGGAAATTTTTGAATAAAGCAAAAGAAAAAGAAAAATAAATGAAAATTAAATTAAATAAAAGATCAAACATAAAAGAAATGGACTCTAATAATCAAAGAGAATTGAACCACCAACGATTGGTGGGGTTGATAATTCTTCATCAAACTCTTCTAAACTCTCAGCCGACTCCTTTGCAATTTACGAGCTGTAATTTTGTATTTGGTGCCGTCGGTAAACTTCCTACGGACCTTCTTCCTGCGGATTGGCGTAACTACCTTAAATGAAATATGTTGAGCTCCAGTGTCATATTGCCAAATGTGAGCTGCATGACCCCATTCCGAAAATTGATAATGACATTTGATGTGGCCAAAAACGGTCTCCCAAGTATGATGGGCACATAATTGGCCCCTAATGCCATTGGCTCGATATCAAGAACAACGAGAGTCTTTGGATAAGTAGAACACTTATCACCTTCACCAAAACATCTTCAAGCCCATTGCCTTCCAGGAAATTTCACGATCTATCTGCCAAAAATAAGGTGATGGTGGTAGGCTTTAATCCTCCTAGCCCTAACTATTTGTAGACTTAGTAGGGTAACATGTTTACTGTGGCTCCCCAAATCCTGACAATGCTTTCTGCAAGTTCCCCGATGTTCGAAATGGTAGAGACCTGGATCCTTGTATTTCACTGGGGTCTTACACTGGATGATGGAGCTCACCTATTCTATCAAAAAAGTTGTCTTATTCACATTCAATCATCTCTTTACAATGTACAAGTCTTTTAGAATTTTGGCATATCTTTGAGACACAGCAGTCATATCATCTAGAAAGAGGATATTAACTTTCACCGCTCGGCTTCAAAATCTCAGTTAGGTTGTTCACCCCCTTTTTGCCTCTAAGTGCTTGAGGAAAAGGTGGTGGCATGCTCTTTTTCATCATATCTTCTTTGATCACTATTCTTTCCGGCTCCTCTTCTTGTTGTTCTTTGGTTGCATCTAGTGGCTTAGGTATTAGTTGATCAACTTTTTACCACTTCTCAGAGTGATAATGGCTTTTACCTCATCCATCTTGGGAGTAGCTTCACTAGCACTGGCTACCTGATGGATTCCTTTGGGATTTTGTTGGGTTTGTGAAGGGAATTTTCCCTTTTCCTGCACTTACTGCTGATTAGTGAGCCTTGAGATGGAGTACTGCAGGTTGTCAATTTTCTAAGCAATGTCATTCTGGAACCCATCTATTCTCTTATTCAAGGTGCTTTCCACAGTGTCAACCCTCTGATTAAACTAATCATTGACTGCTTTCTGCTCTTCCACAAAATTACCTACCACCTTGCTCAAATTTAGAATGGCTTATTCAAGTTGGAGGTGGGCGCGTGGTTGTGTTGGTTGAGGAAGTTGGCCATCTTTGTGGGAAGCGAAGGTGCATATTGTGGAGGTTTTGGCTTCCAGGAGAGATTTGGGTGGTTCCTCCAACTAGGGTTGTAGGTGTTGCCATATGATGCATTAGTTGATGGTTTGAATTAACCAACAACATTCGCTTGCTCATCTAACATCTCCCTCACTACTAGAATAGTTGGACATTGTTCTCCCGGATACTCGATGTATTTGTGAATGAAGCATGGCTTGTTTGGCCACAGAATCTGGTCTTGCTTGCACCTCATGCTAGTTTCTCATTTCTAGTTCTTCCCAGCCTTCTGGCTAAGGTTGGAAACTTTGAAAACTCATGTCCATGTCCTCCGGAAGATAGTACATGCCACCCCTTGTACTAGGTTGAGGTCTCATTCTTTCTATCTCCCTTGGATTAGGATCATTCCAACGTTTTGAAGCTTCAGCTACATAACCTAGGAAATCCAAAGCTTCCTCTAGATGTTTGCTCAAAGTCCCTCGCCACTTAGTCTCCGACCATTTATTCATGGCGGGAGAAATTCCATCATAAAAATAGCTAACCAACGACCTTCTCCAAGCCCATAGTGAGAATGACATTGAGCACGTTCATATATCTCTCCCAGCATGCATAGAATTTTTCATTCTCATTGGTTGAGAAGGTGAAATCTGCCTTTTCAAATTGTTTGTTCTGTGAGTGGAGAAGAATTTCTTTAAAAATTCGACTGCATCTCGATCAGTTCGAATGCTCCTTGGCGCAGGGGAGTTGAGCCAAATTTTGGCTTTATCTTTCAATGTGAAAGGAAAAAGCTTAAGCCTCATTAAATCCACAGTGGTAGTCTCCTCCTTAAAAGTGTTGCAGACCTCCTCTCCCTTATATGTGAATAAGGGTTCTCACTCTCCATGCCATGAAAAGTGGGAACGAGTGGCACAAGATAAGGCCTAATAACCATTTGCTCAGTTTGAGACACTATACAGGAGGGTGCACTCATCCGAGGAGGGTGTATGTGGTCCCTTATGGATCTAAATGCATTGGGATTCCTTTCCACTCCTTGTTGACTTTGTTGTTCTTCAAGTGGAGGTTCCATTGGGTTTAAATTCAGGCACAATTCAAAATCTGATTCCTGTGGAATAATGATTTTGACTAATCTGCCTTATGATTTCCTAAACCTTTGGAGCATGAGCTCACATGAAACACGGAATGACACACGAAAAAAGAAGCAAAAACAATTCTACCAAAAAGGGTTAATGTTAGCTAAAAAAAATAAAATATATATAAACAGTGAAATGAAATTAGGTAACCTAGCAGTAAACTGCTAGAAAGAATGATAAGAGAAAAGAAATTCACTAGAGCTTGTGATGAGGATCACAAGTGTTCAGCACATTGTCATTTGCACTAAGGCACCATCCCCAGCAACGACGCCATTTGATTCGCAGCCCATAGGGTATTCTAAATCAACAAAATTTATAACCTAATACCTCATACTACCATAGCATTGCTACTATAGTATAGCGGTTCTAGGATCGTCCACAGAGATGGGTTTTCTTTGTAGAAATGACTAATGCTTAGGGTTACACTGGTGATTTTAGTTTGGATATTGGGTTGTGATGAAAGGGGGTTGGTTTTAATGGTTATCACTGAAAATAAAATAGATTAGAATGTGGAAAGAGGTCCCTTAAAGTATAGGACACTAGGCTTGGGTTCTTTAGGCAAAAGGGGTTTCGGGTCTTTACCTCCCATGGGAGGGATAACATATAGTTATCTCCCCAAAACCGGATCTTCATTTAGCTATAAGAAACTTGCCCTTTCTTAAATATCTTTGAAAATAGCATTCACTGGCCATTAATGTTCTCAATCAGTAAAAACACAAGTCTCCTTGACTCACTTTCCAATGGCTCATAAATGATAACTAACGAACATAATGGATCTAGCATTAAGCATCTAATAAGCCTTGGCTTACCAAATATTAACCATTCAAAGGTGATTCGAAGGGATCAAACCTAAAGTTGAAGGGAGAAACAGTGTGGCTTGGTGAATACTGGCGTGAAAACATGGAAACCCTTAGTTTGCCTTAGGATCCTTTACCCAGTGGCCTTCTCATTCAAGGAGGAAGGGGTTTTAGGCACTCATCCTCTGAGAGCATCTCAGAGAGTGTTTAGCACAGTGAAAGAAAAATAGTGAATGAAAGAAAAGCGGGGCTTGTTCGTGAGCCTCCCAACTTGATAATAAAAACTCCAAAGCGTTCCATCGAGTCACGTCTGCGGTATTTTCAGCCTCTTGCCTATAAAGTCTGCAAATTAACAAAAAAGCGAAACTATTACATAGGGATAATTTGGGAAGAAATAAAAAGAGACAAAAGTAAAAAGAAAGGCGGAGTAAATTCGGGGAATTTATTGAGGAAAATTCACGAGTGCGAGGGTCGCGAGGTTGTGAAATTTTGCAATCCTTACGAAATTGACAAGGGTTTTCTACATTTCTCTGTTTTTTGCTTCTAGTTCTGCTTTCTGGTTCTGCAGCTCTGAGTTCCAGTGGTTCTTCATCTGCTTGAGGCTGGATCCACATCTTCAATATATAGCACCTTTGAAAACTAAAGAACAAAATTTGATTAGAAGCATTGCTAGGTCATATATTGCCAACTAGATTAATTTAGCTTATTAGTACACAAAAAGTGCTCAAAACTCGGAGATTTAAGAGTATGGAACATCACTATTTGGGCAATAATCAACCAACCACTAAAAGAAGAAAGATTTCTAATGATGATAATGACACATATTTGTGGCATTTAAGGCTTGGTCACATTAATTTAGATATGATAGTGATAAGTGAAAATGTGATATATAAATAAACTATGCAATAAAATGCATATTATGCGCAAGTATACGCTTGTCAAGTTATAAAGTGTACCTCAGTACGGATATCGATGCACAGGGAAATATGGGGATGCTAAAGTACCAAAATAAGAATGCTTATACAATATTCAAACAGTCGGTGAAAGAAGTTGGAAACAAAGATTTGAACTAAACTGAAATCTAGTAGAAAATCGACTAACAAAATTGTGCAACTAAGGGATACCAAGAATAATAAGTTCTAGAATTGTTGGTGTGTGAACAATCCTCCTATATCTAGGCCAAAATTCCATTCTATTATCTCTTGAAAAGGCTTCCAAGATGACTATTGCCTAAGTTAATTATAAGCCTCTCTCGAGGCCGAATAACCTACCAACAACACTAGGTCTTTTGCTTCTCTGCTCAACCCTAAGCATTATAGATGCTTTAAGACCCAATAATCTCTCACGCCTCCTAATTACCAATGATTTCTACACCACCTTGCTAATTTGGTTAACTCATCTATGTCAAATTCCTCACTACCTTCTTAGATCTTGCAAGGAACCACTTAATGTTTAGATTAACTAGAAATCAACATGCCAATAACATCCAAGCATAAATTAATAGATATGTAATCACAAATAGACAATAAGAATAGAAATTCAACTTTTAAATATAAGTTTTTCATATCAAGAAACACAACGAAACCTAAATTACGAAATTACGACATATTAGAGGTTTGGTACATACAAAAAAAATTTGAAAAATATCTTGAGAATAAAAAGTAGAAGAAACTCTAATGATGAAAACTGATGAGTTCTAAGGTCTTCTTCTTCTAATCCTCATTCTTCTCAAAAATCTTGATGAATAGCTCTGAGACTCCTCTTCGGTCCCAAAGTGCAAACTACTAATCCTCGAAGTGCGAACCTTGAACCAAAATGTCAGACCTTAGTGAACCCCGTCCGACTCCTTTCTTGAAGTAGAATTGGCCCAGCATAAACCATGAAAGAATGGCCTCAGGAATATGGCTAGGTTGAACTTCGTGAGCAGACTGACGACGTCGCAATGTGAGTTATGGAACATTGGAGCTGCAAGTGCGTTGAATGCGTCACTTGGGAAATTTATCAAACACTTGATGTGTGGCCTCTTTTCAATGCCTTTCCAGGAAGATTTACTCCTCTAGAGCTTCCCTAATACACCTAAGCATGGACTAAGCACTAAATCCAAGCTCAATTACTCGTAGATTTGAAGAACTCTACCTTGCAATGGGCTTTGAAGCTTGAACTTCCCAAGTAGTTTGAAAATGGGTACTTGATCGAGTGATGAATACTTTCTTGTTGGGATGATGTTCTTGTGTGTTTTAGAGTGCTATGAAGTCTCCCAAATAATCTTTGAATGGTTGGGAAGCAAGTGCCTAAAAATGAGATTAAGAGGGAGTGATGATGAGAAGATGAAGAATGTAAAAATGTAGCCATTATAGGCTTAATAGCAAGGCAACGTCGCAATGTTATAGAGAGTTAACTTCAAAATTTTCCATCCATGTCACGACGTTTGGGCCAACGTTGCAACGTAAGCTCAAAGCAAACATCGTGACATGACAAGGGGAGGCTCCACTTATAAGAAACCAGCGTCAGCGACGTTGAGGGAAAATTAAATCTTTTTCTAAGTGTTCAAAAACTTCCCTAGAAGGAATATTCCACATTTTCGAGCCTGTATTAAGCTTCCCAATCTACCCTTCCTTCGTCTGAAGTACACAAAAATTAAAAAAAAAAAAAAAAACCGAACAAGATTACGGCTTAATCTAAAAACTACGAAGAAAAACCTAAAATTCTAAAATATAAACACTAACAAAAACAACTACAACTAAAATAAGGAAAGAAAAACTGAAAAAGGGCTTGAGCTGCCTCCCAAGTAGCTACTCCATTTTTCGAGTCTAGATAGACTCTACCAATTACGGATATGTTGGTGATTCTTGCCTCCATCGTCCTCTTAAAGGTGATAATTGTGCTCAATCAGCAACTTGAGCATATAGTCTTCCAAGATCATTATTATTTTTTTTATATTTTTTTTCTTTACAATGATTCCTTTCAATTCGTTGTTCAATTGAATGATGTAGTCATCCACCTTGGAAGTTGGGGCCATCTTCTCATTTTCAACTCTTCATGCATCTCACCCCAGGGAGCCATCTCCGGAATAGTCTTTACAATTTCATCTTTTATCTTTTCATGTGATTCCGGAGAAGTTGGCTCATTTTCTTTCATAACTAAGTCTTTCAATTTCTTGGCATCATATTCCTTTTCTCTTATAGGTTCCTCAAGTGTAGGTAAACTTCTTTGTTGTTGTTCTTCTATAAATATCCCAGCCTTTACTGCCTCTAAATCTCTAAGTTGTTGACAAATTTGAGATCTAATCCATTCGATTGAACCGGGTGTTTATAGTCTTGATGAGTCTTTCAATTAATCATGTTTATGGCATTTGTCAATTTCTCACTAGTGGGTTCTTTTCTCTTACGATAGAATCTCGGTAGATCAGACAGTGATCATTTTAGTATTTGGTATTTAAAATTATATTTGTTTAATTGCCATATTCTTTCAGTGTTTATAATCGTTGATCTTTGGTTGTCGGTTGAAATGTGCATTTATCCTTCCGCCAGGTCATTGGGGGCAATGTTGTAACGGATTATAATTGTTCAATATGGGGTACCTCCATTGAACTTGAAGACCCTTATGCATATGTGTGGGTTCCTCACTTAATCAATTTTCTTTTGATGCTCATTGGCCATTTGCCTTATTCTTAAGTATTGATAAGAATTCGCCAATGCATTTATCCTTCGATGACATGATCAATTGTGGTTTAACTTGAGAATTTAGCCAAAAAAATAAAAAAGTATCAAAAACTCAAAAAACAACACAAAAATATACATAATAAAATGTTTGAAGTACTAAAGAAGCACTTAGTGATATTGGCAAAAGCATCGATATTCCCCTAGCAGCGGCACGAAAAACTTGATTGGCGAAAATGTGATATATAAATAACCTATGCAACAAAATGCGTATTCTGCGCAAGTATATGCTTGTCAAATTATAAAGTGTACCTAAGTACGAATATCGATCCACAAGGAAATATAGGGATGCTAAGTACCAAAATTAGAATATTTCCCTAATATTTAAACGGTCAAAGGGTGATAAGTTGGAACAAGATTTAAACTAAACTAATCTAGTGAAAACTTAATCAACTAACAAGCATTGCAACTAGGGTTGCGAAACAGCAAAGTTCTAGGGTGTTGGTGCATGTGAACAATCCTCATATCTGAGCAAATTCCATTCCTATTGTATCTTGAAAAGGCTTCAAGGCGACTCTTGCCTAAGTTAATTATAAGCCTCTTTCAATGTCAAATAACCTACAAACTAACACTAGGTCTTTTGCTTCTCAGCTCAACCCCAGCGTAGAGATGCTTTAAGACTGATGTCTCTCACACCTCCTAATTATAGATGATTTCTACTCCACCTGGCTAATTAGGTTAACTCATCTATGTCAAATTTCTCACTCCCTTCTCAGATCTGGAAAGGAACCACTTATCATGTTGAGATTATCTAGAAATCAACATACAAATAACACCCAAGCATGAATAGATATGAAATCACAAATAGGCAATGAAATAAGAAATTCAACTTAAATATAAGTTTCATATCCGAAAACAGCAGGAAACCACTGAGTGAAACTTCCTGACATATTAGAAGTCGGTACATCACAAAATTCGAATAAAATATGAGAATAAAGGTAGAAGAAACTCTAATGATGAAAACTGATGAGTTCTAGGTCTTCTTCTTCCTAATCCCAGATTCTTCTCCAAAATCTTGATGAATAGCTACCGAGCCTCCTCTTCGGTCCCAAAGTGCGGACCTTCGGTCCTCGAAGTGTGAACCCCTGTCCAACCTCCTTTCTTGAAGTAGGGCATTATGGCTTATAAACCATGAAAGAGATGGCCACCCAAATGCTAAACTGGGTTGGACTCGTGAACAGGCCCAGCGACGTCGCGACATGAGGTTATGGAGACGTTAGGCTATAGGAAGTCGCTGGGGCTATACGTTGGGATGTTGCGACGTTGGAGCAGGATCTGCATTCCCCCATCTTTAAGCCTCCAAAATGCCTCCAAATGCCATAATTTAACCTAAAATGCAAAATGAAGCTAAATATGAATAATGAAGCGAAAACGCCACTTATTTATGTATATAAGATATCAAAAACATACTAAAACCCGAGTATATAATGAGTGTTTTGAACACTAATCAGATAGAAAGGCTAATAAAGGATGGTCCTTCAAGAGGGCTAAGAGTTGGCGCTCTACCAATTTGTGAATCTTGTTTGGAAGGAAAATGATCAAAGAGCATTTCGGCCAAGGTGTGAAGCAAAACACTTCTAGAAATCATACATAGTGATTGATGTATGTGGACCTTTAAATGTTAAAGGATTAGGAGGCTATGAATATTTAGTCACTTTTGTTGATGATTATTCAGACATGGATATGCATACTTAATGCATACAAAAATCCAAGGTTTTGAAAAGTTCAAAAATTCAGTTCAAGTAGAAAAATAGCAGCAGCTCGATCAGACTCTTGATTAGATCGAGGAGGAGAATACTTGGTATTTGAATTCAATAATTACTTGATTAAAAAATTGAATATTATCACACCTCTCGCTCTGGTACCTCCAACAAATGGTGTACCCAAAAGAAGAAATCTCACTTTGCTTGACATGATGAGATCAATGTTGAGCTATTCTTCTTTACCAACCTCATTTTTGGTATATGCAGTACAAACATTAGTATATATTTTGAACATAGTTCCATCTAAATCAATCCTTAAGACTCCCTTGGAGTTATGGAATGGTCGCAAACCTAGTTTGAGACACATCCACTTATATAAGGGATAGCGACACATATTAGCTAAAAAAGGAAAGACTGGGAAATTAGATCCTCATTCAGAAGTATGCATGTTTGTGGGTTATCTAAAATTAACAAGATGAGGTTTGTTTTATAATGCTTAAGATAATAAAGTATTTGTGTTGACAAATGCTGTGTTTTTCAAGCACAACTATATGATAAATTTCAAACCCAAGAGTAAAATAGTTGTGGAAGAGTTGCTGGTTGATAAGATTAGTCCCATTCGAAAAGTAGTTGTTGAACAAGAAGAAAAATAGGCCAATGATCAAGATCAATCACTACCACCACCATGATGTAGAGGAGTAAAATAAGATTCCCATTCGTTAATGTAAATACAAGTTGCTATCACTGATGGTAGTAATGATGATCCATTATCATACAAGATGGCCATGGATGATGTTGATCAAGAGAAATGGAAAGAAGCCATGAAACTTGAAATGGAGTCTATGTACTCAAATTTAGTTTGGGAACTTGTAGATCTACCATAAGGTATTAAACATATTGGTTGTAAATGGATCTATAAGAGAAAGAGAGGACTCGATGGAAAAGTAGAGACTTTTAAGGCTAGGCTAGTGGCAAAGAGTTTTACCCAAAAGGAAGGAGTAGGTATGATAGGGTTGTTTTTTTTTTTTTTCCACTAGTAGTCGTGCTAAAATCCATTCAGATTCTCTTGTCCATTGTTGCTCATTATGACTATGAAATATAGCAAATGGACGTCATGACAACATTTTTAAATGGGCTTCTTGAGGAGACTATTTATATGGTCCATCCATAGGGTTTTGTGGTCAGAGACAAAGAGCAAAAAGTCTCCAAATTGTAAAGATCCATTTATGGACTCAAACAAAGTTTCTAAATCTTGGAACATCATATTAAATGAAGCCATAAAGTCTCATGGTTTTGAAGTTTTGAGCAACATCTCGAAGGATTGGGACTCAAAGCCCTTCCACATTTGTTTTAAGGCAAGTAAGAGATTGTTGGAATGTGCTTATACAAACAAATGAGATATAATATTATATTTGTAATACTACAATTATGAGGAATTTCTTCAATATTATTTTTGCATGCATTAGATGTTTTATAAATATTGGAAACCCATGATTATTTAAATATGACACTCAAATATATAAATATTATATACAAGAGGATAACATTTAAGTAAAAATAATCTAAAATTTTTCGGTAATTAAAATTTAAAGTTACGATCTTTAATTTAGATCATTAGCAATGTTCATTATTCCATTTGAATGAAATGATCTTATCAATTGTTAATAATGAGATTATTGGAATGAAGTGCTATGCCAGTTTGATCACATGGGGTGAAACATGATTAATTATGAATCTCTAATATAAATTCGGTTGTGACAAAGAGCATATAAATTGATCTTAATTTTTGAGTATTTAATAAACTCCTATTATATTATATTTTTGGCATTCTAAGTAATGAAACACAAATAGCAATGTCAAATTCTTGACATATTGAAAATATAATAAAATAAATAGCTAGGAATATTATTATATAAGATGAAATTTATTCATTCCGTAAGAAGTTCGATGAACGATTCCCATAAGTATTGATTCAAGACTTGAATAATAAGAGCCCTCAATTTATGGTTAGGCCATAAATATATTACTCATATATCGAATCAATGTCATAGAAAAGAAAGATAAAATTAGAAGAAGTTAATGGAAAAACCTCACTTCCAATTTATGAATGGGTTTATGAGTTAAATATATGTAGTGACTATATCAATGGACAATTCAAATTCTTTGAATATAATTAATTTGTAATTTAAGAGTGAAAGTACAAAATTTTAGTGGAGTAATTTAATAAATTCCTTGCATATTGAAATATAATAAAATAAATAGTAGAATATTATTATATAAGATGAAATCCATTTCTTCTTTAAGAAGTTAGATGGCTTGATTCCACAAGTATTGATTCAAGACTTGAATAATAAGCACTCTCAATTTATGGTTAGGCCATAAATATATTATTATTATCGAATCAATGTCACTTACGAAGAAAGATATAATTGAAGAGGTTATCGGAAAACCTAAGTTTCAATTATAGATCGACCTATAGGATTAATATATATGATGACTATATCAATGGACAATTCAAATCCTTTGTGTATAATTAATTTTATAATTTTAAGAGTGCAATTTCAAAATTTTAGTGGAGTAATTTTGGAATTAATAATTTTAATTTTTAATTTAAGGTGTTAATTAAATGTCAATATTATTGGAGCTAAAAATTATTATGTCCATAAATCCTCTTAGTGGCTCTATTAATTTATAAGAACAATGTTTTGGGTTGATATCGTTAGTTTAGAATTGTTAATTCTTAATTAATTTCACTAACATGTACATAATAATGATACAATCTGGTAAGACCATACTATGCATTTCTTAAATAATAATGAAAAATTAACAAAAAGGTGTATTTCTTTATAATAAATTATAATTATTTATAATTATAATAATTATTATTATTATAATTTTTCTAATTATAATTATCTTTATTTGTATTCAAATAAAGATTTAAATTCAAAAGAAATGTTATCTGTTGAATATCCAAATAAAACGGTCATTATTATTTGAAATTTAAATAAGATTTGAAATTCAAAAGGAAATGTTTATCTTTTGAATTTTCAAATGAAAGCAGTGTATTATTTGATTGTAAATAAAGATTTAAAATTCAGTGATAATTTTATCTCTTGAATTTCAATATGAAAAAGGCATTTGTTTTGGTTTTTCCTTTTAAAGGTTTTCAAAAAACTAGAAAACAAGAGCGAAATATAGAGAAAGAGATAGACTTAAAAAAGAAGACAAACATAAATAATTGTTATCTTTAATCAAAGAAAATTTGTGTGAAGATTCTTGGAAATCCGAAAGACGTTCACTCGTCTTATTCATTGGAGAACTTTGAGAAAAATCTGTGGTGTTTTGTGGGATCCCCATTTCAAAATCTCTTGTGGAATACTCAAAACAAAAGTAGGCTTTTAGAATTACAGTGTTTGTCTTTTTTCTTTGATTTGATGATTTGATTGGGATATGTATTTTTTAAAGTAACAAATAAATAAATATAATTCTCAAAATATGTGTTCTAATACATATATATGTTTTCGTTGAGCTGTGATAAACTGGTATAATATCAACATCCTCCTCTAGGTGGAAGTGATGAATAAAGACATTAACTATGCCTCTCCAATAGGGTTGGTAATTAGGTTCAGTGCTTCTTGGAAATATATCAGAGGGCCTTTATCTTTGCTAGAAGGTCAGCAAACAAGCTGCTTACTTCCTTGAAAGCAGATAAGGTTAGGTATGTCCAAAGAGATTATTAATAGCAACCAAATTCTCTTACATCTTACTATTTTCAGATGTCATTAGCTATGGATTCCATTGAATAACATATATATTTATTTTAAAAAAAATAATTATTTTCACAGAAGCCTATAACGTTTATTTTTATTCATATGATTTGAATTCTAATAACTTATTTTATATATTTAAAATTAATAGTGTATTTTTTATTTTGTTTTAAAATTTTTATTTGATTAATTGAATTTATTCATGTATAAATATGAATAATATAATACAATTTTATAATAAATTTTTATTCCATACAAATTCTCAATAGAAATTATTATAATTTATAATGTAGTAAACTTTGTAAATGATAGCAAAACCATTCTAAATTTATATTCCTCACAACTCATCAATTTTCCATACTTAATGTGTAATATTTCTCTCACATGGATACTATTATTATTGATATCCATTTTTAAAATCAAACAAAATGTATGTAAAAATAATCAAACAAAATGTAACCATAAATCAATTCTCACACAGCAATACTCTATCATCTAAATCTAATAGATATTCACTTCATTAGCTTTAAAGTATGTTAATAAAACTAAAAAGGAAATTAATTACATATAATATCAAAATCTTTTGTTCAAAATATTTTTATTTGTCATTTTTCCTGTTAACCTTTACTACAAATGACTCATTATTTTTTATAAGCCTTTGACATTTTATTTTTATTCTTATGATTTAAATTTTAATAAATTTATTATTATTAATCTATTATTATTATTTAAATTAATAATTATTTTTATTCATTTGTTATTTTTTACAACATTAATTTGAATTGATTTAGCTTATCCATATAATCTAAATAATATATTACATTTTTTACCATAAATTTCTATATCATACCAAATTTTCTCAATAAGTTAAGTTATAATTCATAAAGGCAAGTAAACTATTTCATTAATGGTAAAATAACAGTCAATTTTTATTTATTCGGAGTAACCTAATGAAGCTTGTCCTTTCTTTTCAACTATACTTTGTTACAATATAGTTACAATATAGTAAATTGTACCTATTGAGACTTTAACTTGGGATGCCTCCCCTTCTCTATATGTCCACCCTTTTTAAACTTTGAATGTTCTACCAACTAAGTTAGGCATATGGACATCAAATTTTCCCTTAATTAATCATATTATGTTGTCTTTTCCTTTTAAATGTTAATATCTTATAAATAAATTCCCAAGATTAATATTTTAACAAGCCTTTAACATTTATTTTTTTACTCTTGTGAGTTAAACTTTAATAATTTATTATTATGTATTCAAAATTAATAAATTATTTTTATCTTTATAATTTATTTGAATTAATTTAATTTATCAACGTGAATCTAAATAATATATTATTATTATTATTTTTACAACAAATTCCTATTTTAAAAAAAAATTCTCAACAAATTAAATTACAATTTATAAAGGCAACTAAATTATTTCATAAATGATAAAAATAACATAAAATTTGTATTTATCTCCCGCAATCACAACTCGTTAAATTTTCCCCATACTTTGTCTTGTCTTTCCATTTTAAAGGTTAATTATAGCATCGAAATCTAATGGATTTTCATGAACTCTATAACTTTAAAGTACAATAATAAAAATAAAGGCAATTAATTACATATAATCTAATGGATTTGCATATATATTTTTTTTACTTTTAGACTATAATTCAGACACTTATTTTTTTATTGATGTAATTTAAATTTTAAGAACTTATTATTATATATTAAAATTAATAAATTATATTTTAAAATTATTGAATTCATTAATTATCATGTAACTCTAAATAAGATCTTATTATCATTTAAAAAATATATATCTTATCATTTCAATAAATTCCTCTTCCATGCCAAAATTTTTCAATAAATTAAATTATAATTTATAAAGGCACGTAAATTATTTCATAAATGATGAAAACATAAATTTTGTATTTATTCTTCATAAGTCATCAAAATTTTCCTAAGTTTGTGTTGTCTTTCCATTTTAAATGTTAATATCTTCTACAATGAAGTGGCTTAATGATTAAGGGTTGGAGTGAGACATAGAAATGACCAAGATGAGTCTCATGAGAACATAATTGTAAAACCGGGAAAATTCTGTTTAAAAAAGGGTAAAAGCAGTAATTTCGGTAAAGTCGGGAATTTTTCTAGATCTACGAATGACCAGGACTTCACCGTTGAGACACATCCGCATATGGGGATGGCCAACACATGTGCTAAAAAGGAAAGACTGGGAAATTAGATCCTCATTTAGAAGTATGCATGTTTGTGGGTTATCTAAAATTAACAAGATGAGGTTTGTTTTATAATGCTTAAGATAATAAAGTATTTGTGTTGACAAATGCTGTGTTTTTCGAGCATAGCTATATGATAAATTTCAAACCCAAGAGTAAAATAGTTGTGGAAGAGTTGTTGGTTGATAAGATTAGTCCCATTCGAAAAGTAGTTGTTGAACAAGAAGAAAAATAGGCCAATGATCAAGATCAATCACTACCACCGCCATGATGTAGAGGGAGTAAAATAAGATTGCCATTCGTTAATGTGAAATACAAGTTGCTATCACTGATGGTAGTAATGATGATCCTCATACAAGATGGCAATGGATAATGTTGATCAAGAGAAATGGCAAGAAGCCATGAAACTCAAAATGGAGTCTATGTACTCAAATTAAGTCTGAACTTGCAGATCTAGAAATAATTAAGCCTATTGGTTGTAAATGGATCTTCACGAGAAAGAGAGGACCGATGGAAGAGTAGACTTGCAAAAGGCTAGGCTGAGTGGCAAAGTGTTTACCCAAAAGGAAGGAGTAGACAATGAGGGTTTTTTTTTTTTTTCTACTAGTAGCATTGCTAAAATCCATTCAGATTCTCTTGTCCATTGTTGCTCATTATGACTATGAAATATGGCAAGTGGACGTCAAGATAACATTTTTAAATGGACATCTTGAGGAGACTATTTTTATGGTCCATCCATAGGGTTTGTGGTGGAGAGCCAGAGCGAGAAATCTTGCAAATTGTAAAGATCCATTTATGGACTCAAACAAGTTTCTAAATCTTGGAACATCATATTAAATGAAGCCATAAAGTTTCATGGTTTTGAAGTTTTAAGCAACATCTCGAAGGAATGGGACTCAAAGCCCTTCCACATTTGTTTTTTAAGGCAAATGAAATTGTTGGAATATATGCTTTGTAAACAAATAGAGATATATTATATATACTTATTCCATTACTACAATTATGAAATTTCTTTAACTATTATTTTGCATACATTAGATGTTTTATAAATATTGAAACCCTTGATTATTTAAATATGACTTTAAGTATATAAATGTTATATACAAAGAGGATAACATTTAAAGTAAAATAATCTAAAATTTTTCAGTAATTAAAATTTAAGATTTGTGATCTTTAATTTGAATCATTCGCAATATTATTATTTGATGAAATGATCTTATCGAATTATTAATAATAAAGATTATTGAGATAAGTACTATACATGATTGTGATCCACATAAGATTTGAAACATGATTAATTATGAATCTCTAATATAAATTCAATTGTGACAAAGGCATATGATTGATCTTAATTTTAGTATTTAATAAACTCCCTATTTATTCATATTACGATAAAATGTGACACAAATACATAATGTCTTGACATATTGAAAATATAATAAAATAAATGAAAACCAGAATATTATTATATAAGATGAAATTTGTTTAAACTCATTAAAGAAGTTCGTGAAGCGATTACCATAAGTATTGATTCAAGACAGATAATAAGAGCCCTCAATTTATGGTTAGGCCATAAAATATATTATAATATATCGAATCAATGTCGCTTCTGAGAAGATAAAATTGAAGAAGTTAATGGAAAAACCTTACTTCAATTATGAATCGTTTATGGAGGATTGATCCATATGTGGTGACTATATCAATGGACAATTCAAATCCTTTGAATATAATTAATTTTATAATTTAAAGAGTGCAGTACAAAATTTTAGTGAAGAGTAATTTTATTAAATTCTTGCATATTGGAAATATAATAAATAAATAGCAGAATATTATTATATAAGATGAAATCCATTTCTTCTTTAAGAAGTTAGATGAACGATTACCACAAGTATTGATTCAAGACTTGAATAATAAAAACACTCAATTTATGGTTAGGCCATAAATATATTATTCATTATCGAATCAATGTCACTTACGAAGAAAGATATAATTGAAGAGGTTAATGGAAAAACCTAATTTCAATTATGAATCATTTATAGAGGATTAATATATATGATGTGACTATATCAATGGACAATTCAAATCCTTTGTGTATAATGAATTTTATAATTTTAAGAGTGCAATTTCAAAATTTTAGTGGAAGTAATTTTAGGAATTAATAATTTTAATTTTAAGGTGTTAATTAAATGTCAATATTATTGGAGCTAAAAAATTATTATGTCCATAAATCTCTTAGGCTCTATTAATTTATAAGAACAATGTTTTAGGTTGATATCGTTAGTTTAGAATTGTTAATTCTTAATTAATTTCACAACTTTATGTACATAATGATATAGTACGGTAAGAACCATACTATGCATTTCTTAAATAATAATGAAAAATTAACAAAGATTGTATTTTATTTATATATTATAATTGTTATAATTATAATAATAATTATTATTATAATTTTTCTAATTATAATTATCTTTATTTGTATTTAAAATAAAGATTTGAAATTCAAAAGAAATGTTATCTGTTGAATATCCAAATAAAACGATTATTATTATTTGAAATTTAAATAAAATTTGAAATTCAAAAGTATTTATCTTTGGAAATTTTCAAATGAAACAAGTGTATTATTTGATTGTAAATAAAATTTAAAATTCAAATGATATAATTTTATCTCTTGAATTTCAATATGAAAAAGACATTTTGTTTTGGTTTTTCCTTTTAAAGGTTTCAAAAACTAGAAAGCAGGCAAATATAGAAAGAGATAGACTTAAAAAAGAAGACAAACATAAATAATTGTTATCTTTAATCAAAGAAAATTTGTGTGAAGATTCTTGGAAATCCGAAAGACGTTCACTCGTCTTATTCATTGGAGAACTTTGAGAAAAATCTGTGGTGTTTTGTGGGATCCCCATTTCAAAATCTCTTGTAGAATACTCAAAACAAAAAGTAGGCTTTTAGAATTACAGTGTTTATCTTTCTTTGATTTGATGATTTGATTGGGATATGTATTTTTAAAGTAACAAATAAATAAATATAATAATTCTCAAACTGTAATGCTACCAATACATATATATGTTTTCGTTGAGCTGTGATAAACTGGTATAATATCAACATCCTCCTATAGGTGGAAGTGATGAATAAAGACATTAACTATGCCTCTCCAATAGGGTTGGTAATTAAGGACTAGAAATGCTTCTTGGAAGATATATCAGAGAGGCCTTTATCTTTGCTAGAAGGTCAGCAAACAAAGCTCTTACTTCCTTAAGAAACGATGGGTTAAGTGTAAGACCCAGAAATTAATTTACGAAGTAAGTGATAAGTAATTTCGATTCTGAAATTGTTTAATTTCGGTTAAATAAATCAGTAATTTATTCTCTAGATCTCGGATGGCCAAGCCAGTTTCGCGTTGGAATCTTACCATAAATCTAGCTAGCACATAAAATTTCGTCAATTCGGGACGGTCGGAATTCTGGCGTTTCGGGCATCGCGTTTAGGATGCAGTAAAACGTTCGATGCGACGAAAATCACGCTATAACAAATACTCATGCTTGAGGCGTATTAGAGTGGTGGTAGAGGAAATAATGAAAATGGATGACCGAAATAGTGTCGAATGTCGGGAAATGGAGGGACATAATGGTCATTTTTAAGTTTGATTAAATGGCACAAAAAGACAAGATAGTGAATAGTTTTCATCTCCACAAATTCAAAAGCAAAAAACGTGATTTGGGAAACCAGTAGATGCAGAACCGAAATGGAGCTTTGGGTAGAGAGAGGTCGACCTGCCAAAATACGAGCGATAATAGTTGCGTGCGGGACAAGAAGGGGCTGGCTGCAGCAGGAGAGGAAATTCTGGCGTGGACACCGGATTTGTGAGTTTTGACAAACTCCGAGAGGTAGGGGTTTACCCATTTGCCGAGTTTATTAAGTTTTAAGTCTTTCTACGAATGTTTGGTAGGAATGAGAGGCTAGTTGGGGGGTTGTTTGATGGGGTCCCGAACCTTGGGGTTGATTAATAAATTTTGAAATCTAAATGATTTGTGTAGTGATGACCACAGGCTGCTTTGGGCATGAAATTGTATGTTTATGTGTTAAATCATAAAGTGATTGGAATAAGTGAAATAGCGGGAAATGCGGGTTCTAAGGTGAGCAAATAGTGTGATTTTTCGGGAATATAGCGAGGTTTCACTATTCCAGGAATAATGTTTAAAAATATATATTTTTGTGTGAAAGTAATGTTTGGTGAGTGATTCAAGTTGAATTGCTCGTGTTTGATAGCCCCGAGTAAGCTAATTTTTGATGTGATAAAATGTATAATTACACTTAACATGATTGTGTGATTTGAATTATCACGAGTATTTTTTCATGTATATATATATTTGTATGTGATTAAGGCATCATTGGAGCGCACATTGCATTTCACTGTAGCTGGAACACCCCTAAGATTATAGAAGTGAGTGCATGAGATGAGTGCAGAAACGGTTCGGAGGGTTGTCTAAAAATATTAATTATCGGAGGGTAGTCAATTTAAAAATATCCCGATCGTCGGGCTGACTGATTGATGTATCTGCGTCGGTTGTCGCGACAAGCGGCGTGGCAAAATAATTTTCATACGAGAGGCTTAGGCGAGTGTGGGAGTGGTGAGGACTCGGGATCCCGAGTTGATCGTGCTGATTCGTGGGATCATACATTTTGCTTGAATGTGTGTTTTTCGTTAGACAGTCTGACTGGCCGTGTTGAGTAGCCAGCCAGGGCGATTCCACTACCTGAGCATTAGCTCACCTTGTCGAGGATATTATTTGCAGTGCAGGGGGCTTGTGAGGTGGCTGCGTCTGAGGCGAGGATTAGAAGAAAGTCGGATTTGTGAAATATTGTATACATGTGACAGAGACTTTTAAGTTTAATGTATGTATTGTATAAGAGTAAAAAAACATAATGTCGCAACTATTGGGTATATAGTTGGATTTATGGTTAACATGTATATTGGAGTATTGTTTATAGGCCCCAGTGGTTTGTTTAAATGTGTGATTATATTGGGCTGGTGAGACCAGGTTTATGCGGGTTACGTGTTGGGAGAAGCTCCCAGTACAAAGGGGCTCTGCCGGTTTTCGTGAAAAATGTCGGGTCACCCGACACTCACGAGTATTCCGCGAGTTGACGGGTAGTCAACGGACCCCCGGGATTTGGGGCGTCACATAGGGTATGTCCAAAGAGATTATGCTTGTAATTCTCCTGCTTTATTTTCAGATGTGTTAGCTATGGATTCCATTGAATAACATATTTATTTATTTAAAAAAAAAATCATTATTTTCACAAGCCTATAACGTTTATTTTTTTTATTCATGTGATTTGAATTCTAATAACTTATTATTATATATTTAAAATTAATAAATTATTTTTATTTGTTTTAAAAATTTTATTTGATTAATTGAATTTATTCATATAAATCTGAATAATATATTACAATTTTATAATAAATTTTATTCCATACCAAATTCTCTAATAAGTGTACTAATTTGTCTTAAGTAAACTGTTTCATAAATGATAGCAAAACCATTAAATTTATATTTATTCCTCACAACTCATCAATTTTTCTCTTAATGTGTAATATTTCTCTCACATGGATACTATTATTATTGATATCCATTTTTAAAATCAAACAAAATGTATGTAAAAATAATCAAACAAAATGTAACCATAAATCAATTCTCACACAGCAATACTCTATCATCTAAATCTAATGGATATTCTAACCTTCAATGACTTTAAGTATGTTAATAAAACTAAAAGAATTAATTACATATAATATCAAAATCCTTTTATTTCAAAATATTTTTTTATTTGTCATTTTCTGTTAACCTTTTACCACAAATGACTCATTAGTTTATAAGCCTTTGACATTTTAATTTTATTCTTATGATTTGAATTTTAATAAATTTATTATTATTATTATTTAGAATTAATAAATTATTTTTATTCATTTGTTATTTTTTTACAACATTAATTTGAATTGATTTAGCTTATCCATATAATCTAAATAATATATTACATTTTTTACCATAAATTTCTATATCATACCAAATTTTCTCAATAAGTTAAGTTATAATTCATAAAAGGCAAGTAGCTTATTTATTAATGGTAAAATAACGATCAATTTTATTTATTCCGATAACTAATGAAGCTGTCCTTTCTTTTTCAACTATGCACTTTGCTACAATATAGTTACAATATAGTAAATTGTACCTATTGGGACTATAACTTGGGATGCCTCCCCTTCTCTACATGTCCAACCTCTTTAAACTTTGAATATTCTACCAACTAAGTTAGGCATGTGGATATCAAATTTTCCCTTAATTAATCATATTATGTTGTCTTTTCCTTTTAAATGTTAATATCTTATAAATAAATTCCCAAGATTAATATTTTAACAAGCCTTCAACATTTATTTTTTTACTCTTGTGAGTTAAACTTTAATAATTTATTGTATATTCAAAATTAATAAATTATTTTTATCTTTATAATTTATTTGAATTAATTTAATTTATCAACGTGAATCTAAATAATATATTATTATTATTATTTTACAACAAATTCCTATTTTAAAATTCTCAACAAATTAAATTACAATTTATAAAGGCAACTAAATTTATTTCATAAATGATAAAAAAAACTTATAAGAATTTGTATTTATCTCCCGCAATCACAATAATTAAATTTTATACTTTGTCTTGTCTTTCCATTTTAAAGTTAATTATAGCATCGAAATCTAATGGATTTTCATGAACTCTATAACTTTAAGTACAATAATAAAAATAAGGCAATTAATTACATATAATCTAATGGATTTGCATATATATATTTTAATTTTAGACTATAAATTCAGACACTTATTTTTATTGATGTAATTTAAATTTTAAGAACTTATTATTATATATTAAATATTAATAAATTATATTTATTTTTTAAAATTATTTGATAATTTAATTACATCATGTAACTCTAAATAAAAAGAAAGAAAGAGAGATCTTATCATTTCAAAAAAATATATCTTATCATTTATAATAAATTCCTCTTCCATGCTAAAATTTTCAATAAATTAAATTATAATTTATAAAGGCACATCAATTATTTCATAAATGGTAGCTTATAAATTTTGTATTATTCTTCATAAGTCATCAAAATTTTCCTAAGTTTTGTTGTCTTTCCATTTTTAAATGTTAATATCTTCTACCAATGAAGTCTGGCTTAATGGTTAAGGGTTGGGTGAGACAAAAGAAAAGTCTAAGATGAGTCTCATGAGAACATAATTGTAAAACCCGAGAAAATTCTAATTTTCTGAAAAAGGGTAAAACGGTAATTTCAGTAAAAATCCGAAATTTTTCTAGATCTCGGATGACTAAACGGACTTCACCGTTGAGACACATCCGCATATGGGGATGGCGACACATGTCTTCCAAAAAGGCTGGGAAATTAGATATCATTAGTATAACTTATGTTGTGGGTTATCTAAAATTAACAAGATGAGGTTTGTTTATAATGCTTAAGATAAAGTATTTGTGTTGACAAATCTTTTGTGTTTTTCGAGCACGACTCATGATAAATTTAGGCCCAAGAGTAAAATAGTTGTGGAAGAGTTGTTGGTTGATAAGATTGTTCATTCAGTAGTTGTTGAGCAAAGAAGAAAAAATAGGCCAATGATCAAGATCCGTCCCACTACCACCACCATGATGGGGAGTAAATAAGATTGCCATTCAGCAATGTGAAATACAGTTCTTTATCACTGATGGTAGTAATGATGATCCATTATCATACAAGATGGCAATGGATAATGTTGATCAAAATGGCAGAAGCCATGAAACTCCAAGAGAAATAGAATTATGTACTCTCAAATTAAGTATGGGAACTTACAAATCTACTAGAAAATATTAAGCCTATTGGTTGTAAATGGATCTTTCTACCAGAAAGAGAGGACCCAATGGAAAAGTAGACTTTTAAGGCTAGGCTAGTGGCAAAGTGTTTTACCCAAAAGGAAGGAGTAGACAATGAGGGTTTTTTTTTTTTTCCACTAGTAGCCATGCTAAAATCCATTCAGATTCTCTTGTCCATTGTTGCTCATTATGACTATGAAATATAGCAAATGGACATCATGACAACATTTTTAACTGGGCTTCTTGAGGAGACTATTTATATGGTCCATCCATAGGGTTTTGTGGTCAGAGACAAAGAGCAAAAAGTCTGCAAATTGTAAAGATCCATTTATGGACTCAAACAAGTTTCGTCTTGGAACATCATATTAAATGAAGCCATAAAGTCTCATGGTTTTGAAGTTTTGTTGTATCTGCAGAAGGAATGGGACTCAGCCCTTACATTTGTTTAGGCAAGTGAGAGATTGTTGGAATATATGCTTGTAAACAAATGAGATATATTACTCTCTCTTATTATTACTACAATTATGAGGAATTTCTTCACTATTAATTTTTGCATGCATTAGATGTTTTATAAATATTGGAAACCCTTGATTATTTAAATATAACTTTAAGTATATAAATGTTATATACAAGAGGATAACATTAAAGTAAAATAATCCTAAAATTTTCGAGTAATTAAAATTTAAAGTTGCGATCTTTAATTTAAGATCGTGGCAATGTTCATTACATTTTGAATGAAATGATCTTATCCAGATTGTTAATAATGAGATTATTGGAATGAAAGTGCTATACTTGATTTGATCACATAGGACTGAAACATGATTAATTATGAATCTCTAATATAAATTCAGTTGTGACAAAGAGCATATGAATTGATCTTAATTTTGAGTATTTAATAAACTCCTATTTATTATATTATATTTTTTTTGGCATTCTAAGTAATGACACAAATACATAATGTCAAATTCTTGACATATTGAAAATATAATAAAATAAATAGCTAGGAATATTATTATATAAGATGAAATTTATTCATTCCGTAAGAAGTTCGATGAACGATTCCCATAAGTATTGATTCAAGACTTGAATAATAAGAGCCCTCAATTTATGGTTAGGCCATAAATATATTACTCATATATCGAATCAATGTCACTTACGAAGAAAGATAAAATTGAAGAAGTTAATGGAAAAGGCCTGCTTCAATTATAGGTGTTTTGTGGAGAGTTGTCTATATGTAGTGACTATATCAATGGGCAATTCAAATCCTTTGAATATAATTAATTTTGTAATTTTAAGAGTGCAATTGCAAAATTTTAGTGGAATAATTTTGTCAAATTCCTTGCATATTGGAAATATAATAAAATAAATAGCTGGGAATATTATTATATAAGATGAAATCCATTTCTTCTTTAAGAAGTTAGATGAGCGATTACAAGTATTGATTCACAGACTTGGGCAATAAAAACTTTCGGTTATGGTTAGGCCATAAATATATTATTCGATATCGAATCCAATGTCACTTACGAAAAAAGATATAATTGAAAGAGGTTAATGGAAAAACCTAACATTTCAATTATGAATCATTTATAGAGAGGATTAATATACTTAATTGTGACTATATCAATGGACAATTCAAATTCTTTGTGTATAATGAATTTTATAATTTTAAGAGTGCAATTTTCAAAGAATTTTAGTGGCGTAATTTTGGAATTAATTTTAATTTTAATTTAAGGTGTTAATTAAATATCAATATTGTTAGACTCTAAAAATTATTATGTCCATAAATCCTCTTAGTAGCTCTATTAATTTATAAGAACAATCTTTGGAGTTTTATATCGTTAGTTTAGAATTGATAATTCTTAATTAATTTCTCACACAACTTTATGTACATAATGATACTGATGGTAAAGACCATACTACCATTTCTTAAATATGTGAAAAATTAACAAAAGTTGTATTTCTTTTATAATAGTATAATTGTTATAATTATAATAAAAAAAAATAGTAATGTATATTTTTCTGAAATTTATAATTATCTTTATTTATTAAAATAAAGATTTAGGGAATTGAAAGTATTATCTGTTTAGATATCAAATAAAACGATTATTATTATTTGAAATTTAAATAATATTTGAAATTCAAAAGAAATGTTTATCTTTGGAATTTTCAAATGAAACGGTGTATTATTTGATTGTAAATAAAGATTTAAAATTCAAATGATAATTTTATCTGTAATTTCAATATGAAAAAAGACATTTTACATTTTGTTTTGGTTTTTTTCCTTTTAAAAAGGTTTTTCCAAAAACTAGAAAACAAGAGCGAAATATAGAGAAAGAGATAGACTTATAAAAGAAGACAAACATAAATAATTGTTATCTTTAATCAAAGAAAATTTGTGTGAAGATTCTTGGAAATCGGAAAGACGTTCACTCGTCTTATTCATTGAGAACTTTGAGAAATCTGTGGTTTTTGTGGGATCCCCATTTCAAAATCTCTTTGTGGAATACTCAAAACAAAAGTAGGCTTTTAGAATTACAGTGTTTGTCTTTTTTTTCTTTGATTTGATGATTTGATTGGGATATGTATTTTTTAAAGTAACAAATAAATAAATATACTCTCAAAATATGTGTTCTAATACATATATATGTTTTCGTTGAGCTGTGATAAACTGGTATAATATCAACATCCTCCTCTAGGTGGAAGTGATGAATAAAGACATTAACTATGCCTCTCCAATAGGGTTGGTAATTAAGGACTACAAATGCTTCTTGGAAGATATATCAGAGAGGCCTTTATCTTTGCTAGAAGGTCAGCAAACAAAGCTGCTTACTTCCTTGCGAAAGCAGATAGGTTAGGGTATGTCCAAAGAGATTATTATGCTTGTAATTCTCCTGCTTTATTTTCAGATGTGTTAGCTTATGATTCCATTGAATAACATATATATTTATTTTTAAAAAAAACTCATTATTTTCACAAGCCTATAACGTTTATTTTTTTTATTCATGTGATTTGAATTCTAATAACTTATTTTTATATATTTAAAATTAATAAATTATTTTTTATTTGTTTTAAAATTTTATTTGATTAATTGAATTTATTCATATAAATATGAATAATATAATACAATTTTTATAATAAATTTTTATTCCATACCAAATTCTCCCAATAAATTATTATAATTTATAATGTAAGTAAACTGTTTCATAAATGATAGCAAAACCATTAAATTTATATTTATTCCTCACAACTCATCAATTTTTCTCTTAATGTGTAATATTTCACATTTATTATTATTGATATCCATTTTTAAATCAAACAAAATGTATGTAAAAAATAATCAAACAAAATGTAACCATAAATCAATTCTCACACAGCAATACTCTATCATCTAAATCTAATGGATATAATTCCTAACCTCGTGACTTTAAAGTATATGTTAATAAAACTAAAAGAAATTAATTACATATAATATCAAAATCTTTTTGTTCAAAATATTTTTTATTTGTCATTTTTTTCTGTTAACCTTTTACTACAAATGACTCATTATTTTTATAAGCCTTTGACATTTAATTTTTTATTCTTATGATTTAAATTTTAATAAATTTATTATTATTATTATTATTTAGAATTAATAAATTATTTTATTCATTTGTTATTTTACAACATTAATTTAATGTCTGATTTGCTTATCCATATAATCTAAATAATATATTACATTTTTTTACCATAAATTTCTATATCATATCAAATTTTCTCAATAAGTTAAGTTATTTTCTCTATATACTACCTAATTTGCTGCTAATAATAATAGCTACTACATAACTACTATTTAGAAGCTAAAACATTAACAAGTGAAAACTATAGCTATTAAGTAGTAGCTATGTAGTAGCTGAATCGCTACTACATTGTTGGTAGTAGCGAAATAGGCACGGTAGTGAACATCATTAGCAACATTAAATTTGTTGTAATTTATTGTAATACCATTATGCACCGTGTTTAATAGTTCCTACTATCCTCCATGTAGTTGCCACAAATGTTCCACAAGATCTGATTGGAGTTGACAATGAGAATTTCAACATGTCATAATGTGTCGCATGAATCATGCGCTACCTGTGTGTATGCTCATGTGAAATTGATATAGTCGAACTTTCATCAATCGCATCATAGAACGACCGCTAGCATCTTTGCTCATCCTCAACGATCATGTTAAGGCGTTATAATGCACACGCCATAATATTTTAAGAACTTTCGATCCAAAACGGCCGTCCACGCATAATTGCAAAACATGTCAAGGATTCCAAATGCTCGCCTCGACATCTTTTCTTGTCGACTCTTGAGCCGCCGCAAAATGCTTCTTCTTATTTCCCGTACGGAATTGTTTTCACAAATGGGTTACCCACGACGATATATACCGCCACGAAGATAATATCCCATTGTATACCTATGACCATTAATCGACAGTTGATCGAAGGAGCACCGCCCTTCAGCCTAGCTCATTAAAAATAGTAGATTGTCTAAGCACATTAATGTCATTAAGATCTCGTAACTCAAAGAAAGCATGCTATATCCAAAGATCATATGAAGCTACAAATCTTTCCGGGACAATCGCGGTTCATGAATATGACCGAATACAAACCGCGCTGGCGCCGGCTGACAATTTTCCATTTCCAATGCATGCAATCAAAGCCCTCAACATACCAAAGGAAGCTACGAGATTTTCCAATCGCTAGCAATCTAGCGAGTATCATTATTTGGTGATCTCTGGAGTTCATCACTAATATATTGCAACAACCGCTTGACAAACCTTTAAGACTCTATGGCAAGATTTTCCTCGATCCGTATGTGTAGTCATCCACTCTAACTGCTGGGCATCGATAAGTAAGCATCCTCAATGCGGCTGTTATTTTTTGAATGGAGGATAAACCGACAACTCCAGTAGCATCCCTCTTTGGGAAAAAGTATGGATCATATGCTTCAACCGCAGATTGAATTCGAAAAAAGAGAGGACGTGTGAAACCCCGAGAAAATCCAATTTTCTCAAAAAGGGTAAAATCGTAATTTTTAAAAAATCCTAATTTTCTAGATCCCCACGACCTAAACTGACTCTCCGCTGAAACTGGCCCTCACAAATTTAGCAACCACGCTCTAATTCGATCTCGAGGTAGGCCCAAGGATTTCACGCTTTTCAAGACGTGTGCCTGACGACACAGCAGAAGGTTAACGAGATGCCACACTAAGACCTCGGGGTGCCACACACACTTCGCAGATAAAAAAGCAATGCATTACATCGGTGATTACAATACAGATGATCCTACGGCTCACAATGAGCCACTGAAAGTACGACGTCATAAATAAATAAAGCAGAGCAAGGATTAAGGACAAAATCAAGTTCATATTCGTTGGGAGGAAAGTGGGAGAAATTTCCTCACTGACCGATGTGATGTGCTCCAAAAAGGAGGAGAAGCGGAAAAGAGAAAGGAGAAACGGTGAGAAATCAAATGCAGTTAGAAAAGAAAAGAGGACAGAAGAAATGAGAAAAAGAAAGAAACCAAATGGGAAATGAAATAAGAAAAGAAAAGAAACGCGTAGAGAAGGAAAGCAAAAATATCCAAAAGAAATCATTTTCGTTGTTTAGAGAGAGAACGCCTTCTGTGATCGTGGGAGATTCACCGCTTCATTCCTTCACATAAAGAAGGAGAGTTGTTCTACTGGAGAGACAACGCCAGACACTCTAAGCTTCGAGTTTTTGACAAACTCGATAAAGGTAGGGGTTTCATCCTACTTGTTTTACACTTTACTTAAGTGTTTTCGATGTTCGAGCTGATCGAGGTCGAGTGGTTGCTTGACGGCCCAAATTCGAACCTGGCGTTGGAATTTTCGAGACCCATTTGTGCAAATCGCAGCGCTTTGTGTGATCGTTGGGGTGTCTGGGGTGATAATTTATGAATTAAATTGTATGCTGGGTAAGTGTGAGCTCTAGAAAAGTTATGGAATCTCTGCCCACCAAGAGGAACCCATGTAGAGGAGGGGCTGCCCGTGGGATAGCCTACTTTTGGGACTCCGTAAAATGTCCTGGGGCTTGTATGAAATGGACCATACATGTCCATTTGTTTTGGCATGAGAATTGTTTGATGTGAATGGCTTGGTATGTGTGGGAAAGAGATAGGTTAAGATACATTATTTTAATGTAAAAGAAGGACACACCATATGGAATTAAATTGTGTTGTAAGCCATCGAGATGATTATGATTTGCTCACTGCCTAAATCGGGTGATGAGCTATGTTGAAATCATATGTAATTGTAGTGGATTGAAAATATGATATCGACATATTGTATAAATGATTTGAAAATGGCATAATGCATTTTCATATGCAATCGGGTAACGAATTAGGTGTGAGGCATGACATGGTATTTTGTAAAACTGACATGGTTGCAAAGGAATTCTCACGCGATGATATTCGGAGAATTTATTGAAGACGGGCCAACAGATCAATTTCCTGATGAGGACCATGACTGCTTTGGAATCTCACCAACCAATTCACCCTGAGTAGAAGGTCCTATATTTTTACCGGACACGTTCGTAGTATATTTTCAAGAACAACAGTTTTGTTTTGAAAATGATTATTTTCATACAATGGCTAGTAAGTGTGATGAAGCCTGAGGACTCGTGGCATGGGTGATCATGTAGACATTCAAGTAGGATCAATGATTACTTGAGTGTGTGTTTATTTTTAGCATCGATAAGCACTTGCAAGGGAGTAAACCCATTTAGGGTGATTCCACTACTGGGCGATAGCTCACCCTGTCGAGGGATTATATTTTTCAGGTACAGGGAGCGCTTGAGGAGACTGTGAATTTAGAGGCTGATTTTGAAGAAGCCGGTTTATGACTTTGATGGTTTTTGGATATAACATGTATTAGAATTGTAGATTTTAATATATGTTTGTATAAAAGTGTAATCAACTATTAAATTATCAGAGATAATTGGAATATAGTTGTGATAATTGTTTTAATGAGTATCAAGTTTATGAGCCCAAGAGGCATTTTTATCATGTATGAGTCTCAGATACGAGACATATAATTTTCGTAGGTCGACTGGACACCTGACCCCCTGGCTGGCGCTACAAGACGATTCATTCGAAACCTCCTACGAAATAGATGAGGAGGGCATACAGCATTTCAAGAAATAATCATGGTAAAGTCTTCATTACTACCTTAAACCTATCATAAGAACATTTAGCCAAGGCTCCGAAATCGAGCCACGACGACGTGATGTTTTACTTCGTCTAACCGCTTCTTCTTGTTCTTCTTCACATGCCATTGTTGTTAACATTGCGACTGCGGCTTGATTTCTAGAGTTGTCACCCATGAGGAACAAATTTCGTATGTAATTTCGAAACATTTTTACTAGTTTGGAAAAATAGTAGAATAATAGTTGAGAAGTGAGAATGAAATGAAATGTTTGAGTTCTTTAAAAAGGACAAAATATGAGAGTTAAAATATGACCGTTATGATATTGCTGTTAAAATATATTTTAATATAAAAAATTAATAACATATTCATGTCTTAATAAAGTAGAGAGCATGGTTGGAGCTTATTTTAAAAAGGTAGCTCCTAAAATAGCTTTTAGCTATTTTAGCTAGTAAAAATAGATGGTAGGAGTTGCTCTAAGAGGGGGAGGGGGAGGGGGAGGGGGAGGGGGCGACACTAAGTTTGTCAGTTTATGATAAAACGTCGTCGTTTTAGAGAGTGTGTCCCTTTAGGAGTGAAAGGATAAAATATTAGGAGGCGGGCGGGAAGCGCCATGTTGTCTCATCAGCCATCTCTCCCGTGGTGTCTCAATCTGCTTAAAAGCGTGAAAGTAGCTGAGGGTGAGTACTGTTTGGGGGAAGGGGAATTGACAACATCCACAGCCCTTCCTTCCATCACCCACTCGTTTTCACTACCTTTTTCTGGGCTACACCGTTTTCTGTGCCTCTGTTTGCTTCCCTGCTCTCCCGATTTCACTTCCTTCGTTCATACCTACAAGCATACTCACTCCCATACAACATCCAATTTCACGCTATCAAAACTTTCCTGTGTTCCCTTTTCCCTTTTCACGGATCTAGAAACCATTTCCTCCCGGTACGTTTCTTCCACTTCCTCTTTGTAATGGATTCTTATCTGGATTTTCAGGTGTTGAAATCCGTACGGCATGAGTTTCCTGGAGGAGAGCTCTAGGGTTTGATCATTGGTACTCACAGGATTGTTATTTATTTGTCGTTTCCTTTCATTTCTGTCAATGATCAGTCCACTATCTTGTTAACGTGTCTAACGTTTGAATCATTCTCAGTTCAATATAGGAGAATTCTGGGCTATTTTGAAGGGCTGAGTAGTGGAATTTTCTGGGAAGGTGAAATTAACCATCCCTTTTATGGGTCCTTTAGTATGTTCATATTTAAATACTAAAAGATGGTAGTCATTTTAGATGGGGGTTTTAAAAATGTATAAATATTTGCTTTGAATTCATTGCTGTTGTTTTCTTAATGTTTTTCACGCTATCATTAATTCAAATCCTCCTGCGCAGATTGAATTGGGGAGATCCATCATGTTTGGTTGCTGGAGCATCTGCTGTAAGATATATCTTCATTATTCAATGATGCAAGGGGTCTGATTTCCAGTCCATTTACAGAATGTATAAATGTTCCTCTAGGATTTCATCGCCTGCAGCTGTGTATCTTGTTTGTTAGATCAACATAAAAGCTTTGTAACATGTCTAAGGCTGATCTGGATTTAAACCATAGATGTTGTTGGCATTCCTCATTTCCACCAGAACCATTTTTTATTTCACACACTGGAACAATCCCAATGTGCTATTAGATTGTTTAATTCTTCATCGATTCATATGGATATGGATCAATTGGAATCTAGCATTGCTGGAATTTATATTTTGTTTACTATATTACGAGGACTTTTACCTCACACTGTATATCTAATCTAATATATGATGAACAGGGGAACGAAGAGAATATGGCAAGACTTCTGATATTGCCTCTCTAAGTTTGACATTCCTATAGGGGAAGCTAGTTCAAATCGTTTGAATTTTGAACCGATGGGATTCATGATGTTTAAGAACCCCAAACAGCAATTTTCCTTTCGATCATGGTGATAGGATTGGGTTGGGGGCAGCTCACTGGGTTTCTAATTTTACTTATAATTTTTTCATGTTTCTACGACTCCTGTCCTAGACTGAAATTTGAAGAGAATGGAAGCCTAACAGAACCGATTGTTCGGTCCAATTAAGCAGTGTTGAGATGAAAAATATGGAGAAGAAAAGCGGTAGAGAGAAGAAATCACAAGTATTAAATTCGCCTTGCATCACTACTTAACGCTCAGTGACGCCAGTTCCATATTTTCAAACGCGCACTAAATCGCTTGGCCTAATACGCCTAAACTTTATTATATATATTTTAATTATTAACTTCAAATATAAATTTAAAACATAAAAATATGCTAAAAATCAAATAAAATTTTATTTTGTATAAAATCAAATAACATTTTTCTAAAATTATTTCAAAAAGTACTTTTACAAGAAAATTTTATTTTATTTTTTTAATACAATTTTAGTTTCGCGTGAAGAACCTGCCTTCACTAACTCAAACCTCAGGAACAACTTTTCCTATGTCTATGCGTGTTTGAAACGATTAACACTCTACTATTTGAGCTAGGCATCATGACAATAAAATTTTATTTTCAATCCCTAAAAAATGATGTTTTATATAAGATTTATATGTTTTTTCTAAAGAATATAAGATTTATATGTTAAAACTATTTATTATTATTATTATTATTTTTAAATGTCTTCCAAACATATTCTTATAATTTACATTTTTATTACCATTTTGAAAATGATTAAAAAAATAATTTTCATTAACATTGTTTAAAAACTGTTATATAATGTTTTACAATACAATTTTATATGTGATATTTTATTTTTTAATAATTGCATATGTTTTTATAAATATTTTTTAGAAGTACTTAATTTTCTAGTTATGAAAAATATATATTTCTTTTTTATTGCTAAAAATATAAAAAAAATAGTAGTTGTCATAGTGATTTCAATTATTTTAATAAAATAAAATCATTCTCATGTGAAAATTAATTAAAAATAAGATAACATTAAAAAATAATTAAAATACTTTATTATATAGTCTTTTAACAACATAAAAATAAATTATAAGTATTTTAAACAAAAATTAATTATATAAAATATTTAAAAATTGGGAATGCCTAGTACTAGATGGATTTCATTAGGAGTAGCGCCCTCTCAGCATTATGTGAGGATGTATGGACAGAGAGGTGATCGATCCGAGCGTAGTCCGGGTAGTCCTATTGTATAGACCGAGAGATCACCAATAGGATTCCCAAGGAAAGAACTCGTCTTATAAAATATCATAGTTAATTTAATCTAGATGACCGTATGTGATAATAGAGAGTTGGTGTGAGAAATTGAGGGGAGACACATAAGTATAAATCTTGTGTCAGATTCCTTGGACATGCACAAGTGTACATTCACTCAATCAGCGCTTAATGAATATAAACCATAAATGCATAAATGGAAACAATTAACCCTAGAATCTTTCCTTGAGTTATTTCCCCAATATTATCTCATTCCTTGTGAGTAGACATTGATCATACCCTACTTTGTTTTGTTTTTAAAACCTTTCTCCTTAAGTCATCGAGTTGCTCAAATAGTGAACGACTTCAGTAGTTGGGTTACTCAATCTTCACTAAAACCACACCTTCCATGTGGGATAGATCTTCCCATATGCTCGTTAGGGTCTTCATTGGGATGCCCAATAAATTAGTGTTGTTGCACCATTGTGATAAAAGCTAGCTTAAGTTCAAAATTGTTGGCTTCTATAGTAGGTTGTCTCACAGCAGAGTATTTATCTTGAATAACTGGCTTCCAAAAATCCTCCATAGTCATTTGCCTCTAATGTCTCTCTGCTTCTGCTTCTTCTGGAATAGGTTGCATTCTTTCCGACCGCCATAGTTGCTGGGATTCAACACTTTTAATGTAATATCCCTAAATATACCCTAGCGCTGACTTGTTTAGGTATATTAAAAGCCAAAATGGAAATTTTTCGAAATAAAATTAGAGACCCTAATTAATAATAAAGCCAAGGGTAAATTAGTAATTTACCACTTGAGGACTTAAGTGTCGAGATGAATAGATTGATGCAAAATAGAAATTTAATAAGTTATGGGAATAAATGTAGAGAAAGTTGAATAGAATAGGAAGAGAATAAAGGGCTTAAATGCAATTATGAAAGTTAAAAACAAAAATGAGTTTTATTTACTCACAAACATGGCCTTAATAAATATGGACTTAAGACCAAAATTGGTCTCATCGGTGGGAGACCAACCAGAGAGAGAGAGAGAGGGGAGAGAAGAAGGAGAGAAGAAGAGGAAGAAGAAGAAGAGAAGAAGAGAAGGAAGAGAAGCCAAGATCAAGCTAAGGTATGGAACTTTGGATTTTGTATGGAACTACATGGGCTTTTAAAGCTTTGAATGGTTTTCCATGCAATTGTATGGTTATTAGTTGTCTCCAACCTAGGGTTTTGTTAGGGTTTCCTCCTAACCCAATAATTATAGAAAGTAAAGTGGATAAAACCATAAAGAGTACAAGAAGCATATGAAATCCTCTCTTTGAGGATGGATTCATAGTTCAATGAAAGTACTGAAATAGGTTTGAACAAACCCTAACTAATCATCATGTTTAGTTGTATGGGTCATAAACCCATAATTAGAGTGGGTTTGAGAGTAATTAGGATAAATTGTTGGAAAGAAAATAAGTATCGAAAGAGGAAATTGAGTAGAAAAGAGTTTACAAGAGATATATGGAGTGGTCTTGAAGTGTAGATGAAGTAGGAGCTGAATTGAGATCAAAATATGGAAAATGGTGAAACACACATTTTAAGTATTGGCGATACGTACCGTACAACTTGAACATGTACCGGGTACGTAACATTGTGTTCGTCATTTTGTCATTCTGTACCGTACATGTTACAGGACATGTACCGGTACAACCCTCGTTTCGTTTTCCAATTTTGACCAGTTTTCGTATTTGGCCATAACTTACCTATTTTTTATCCGATTTGAGTTATTCAAGTGGCCAATTAAAAATAGACTTCAAGGAGAACCAAACTTAAAGAAATAGACACTAACCATGACTCTAAGTGGCCCAAAAATCCACTCGAAGTGGGACCATGTGCAAACTAAATTGCTTGTTGAACATAGAGAAGTCCGGTTGTTTCCTGGATTTAACTTGAGTTCCGGTGCCTGAATTGGGTGATTCCAGTTGGAATAGAACCCACCTTAGCTTTAAATGATTATATGACATAGTGTCAAATATAAAGTTAAGACCCTGGAAAAAATGAGTAATACAAACTGTCACTAGAAAAATGGTAAATGACTAGTTGGCATGAAATGCCATAACTTTTTAGTTTGATGATCCGATTGATTGATTCCAATTCCTAAGTAAACTAGATTCATAGAGGAATAAGAAAATATGAATGAGGTGTGATCTCATAGACATCATACTTCATAAGTATATGAAGTGCTATATGTAATAGCCATGAAACAAGAAAATATAGAAAATGTAATATGTATAGATATGTTCATAAAACATGAATATGATATTAATATAGGATATGTCATAAGATATGATATATAAGTCATAAGATATGATAGGATAAGGTCATAAGATACGATAGTCTAGTACACAATTGATAGGTACATATGAATATAAGATTATATGTTAGAACATATGATTTTCATACATAAACGAATAGATGGAACATGATAGAAATATAGAAAGTATATGAGTAGATAAAGACATGACAGGAATATGTAAATGATAGGAATATATGATAGACATACCGAAAGGAACAAGATGGAACATGCTAGGAACACATATGGTAAAAGGCATAAATGATAAGAATAATGGAGATAAGTAAAGATGACAAAGATAGAATGAGAACAATTGCATAAAATGATAGGTACATATATGAAAATGTGAATGAGTGAAAGCCTACATGATAGGAATATAGAAAGTACGAGGATAGCTAAATCATGATAGAAATGTATTAATGATATAAAGAGATATGAATATAGAAAGCTATATATGAATATATGAATACAAGAGTACATAGATGCATTCATGAAATATGATAGACAAACTAAATGATAGAAAAAGATAAGAATATATGTATTATATATATATGAGAACCGAAATGTGAAAACTACGCTATGGAGAACTAATACGAGTAAAAGTAACGTATAGTATATGCATACAAATATGATAACAATAGTTATTCATGCTTATGAGATATGTATAGAAAATGTAATAAAGTCGATTGTCTCGCTGGGGGACTGTAGGGATAGATAGCATGCCTATAGGGAAGACAGCTGTCGTGAAGATATTCACATGTATTTATTGAGGCCCCGTTTGGGTCACGATATGATCCGTTTGATCAGTGGCCCCGCAAGGGTCACCATTAATAGATGTGAGATCAACGGCCGCATGCTGATAGTAACCTTTCGGGCAATCGATAGCATATGACATAGGTCACCGGCCTCGCATGCTGGGATGATACCTTCGGGTATTAATGCACGTAGATCACCACCGCATGCGATAGTACCTTCGGGTACATAGCTTCCCGTGATCCGCTCTTCAAGGTATTTATGCATGAAACCAAAAAAGGAAATGATATGTATAGAAGATATGACTCGATATGAGAAGCATAGCAATCGTTATGCAATGAAAGTACTGCATAATTACAAGAACAAGTAGTACAAGAGGCAAATTGATATGAAAATAAGTATATGAACACAAGAAAAGTAATGAAAGTATACGAAAGCATAAAGTATATGATAGATAGAATATGAATGTACGCGATAGTACAAGTATGAAAAGTATAGATATAACATATGCCAAAGACAGAATAGAGACCTGACTTACAACATGAAAAAGACTAGAGACAGGTAAAAGACATGAAAGAACAGTGTATGAAAAGTATAAGAATGTAGATAAACGTACAGGATAGTATAAGATAGGTTATATGAAAGCATATTTGGTGACATGAAAGCATAGGAAATCCTGGGTAAAGAACATGATACAAGAAATAAGATGAAATAGATCAAGTATACGAGCATAAGGTGACAAGAAATAGGCAAAGTATTTGTGATAGATATGAATGATATGATATACGCATAGTACAAAAATGCAATAAAAGATATAGAACCGAAAGATGAAAAAGACATAGACTAGAGACATGATAAGTATAGGAATATGTGAAGTATAGAAACAGGAATACAGTAAAAAGTATAAGTAAAGGATATGCCAAAGATATAGAACATGTAATAGAAAAAGTTTGACATGCAATAGGAATATAAGATGATAAGGAATTTAAGTTATAGAAATATGTTTAGAGATATATATAATGCATATGTATAAGCTTGCACGCCGCCATTGGTGGTTGTTCATGCTTATGTTCCCACAAGCGAAGCTTAGCACTGGGTGTTCAATCCGTGTAGGTACTGCAAGGTAAGACAAGGATAGAAGACAGACATTCCACATCGCCAGCAAACACTGTAGATAGTGTTTCACCAAATACGTCTGTGAATCTTTGATGTTTTGTGGTCAGAAAATGTACATGTATAGGTAAAGGGACTCTGTGTATATGTGTATAGATTGTGATGGACACCACTTTCTGGTAGTTCTTCAGATATGTAAAATGATTTTTGTTATTACAGAATTATTTGTATACCTACAGTATTGTGTACAAATTGAGAAAGAACAAATAATAAGAGTCCCAAAGATAGCAAGATAGTATAGTATATAGTATAGATATATCGCGCCCGATTCTGCCTGATCCGTACTAATCGGCCTGCCGGATCTGGGCGTGAAATTTAACCTTTCTCAGATTCCTTAGTGTTTTTTCCAGTTTTGTACCAAAGGCAACAATTATGCTTCTGGTTTTCTATGCATGTGAGATATTCCTGAAATAGAAACACATTGAGATCAAACTAAATATGTGGAAAACAACTATATCAATTTAAGCTCATAAAATATTTTTAGTAGCTTACTCAGCTACTTTAGTTAAAAACTATTTTTGTGATTTTTTGTAATTTATGATAAAATAGAGAAAAATGTCAAAATTAACAATTCTCTCTTTGGTTAAAATATTGATATTTAAATTCATCTTTTTCAATTCCCCGACAATGATGCCAAAAACTTATTTGACTGATTTTTACATATAGACCAAAAACTGACTAGTTGTTGAAGACCAAATTGACTAAATATGATGAGGTCAATGTGTGTCAAACTTCTGATACTGCCACCAAAGACTATTCAATCCTTGGTAACGGCGCCAAAAGCTTGTTGATTGATCTTTGATATAAAATATGTTGTTGCCTTAAATGAGAAGGTTTCAATTGAAATTGTATTTTGATCTAGATCACTGTAAGTGCACAAGTCATTCAAGTAATAAAAGTGGATTGAAGTCTATATATCGTTCCCACGAGGAATGATGAAAAATCTAAACATCAATTACCCCATCTACTCAAGATTCTTGTTATTTGAACTCCAAAGTTAAAAGTGATTTGATTTTAAACTAAAAGAAAAGTAAAAAAAAACTAAATAAAATTCTATAACTATATATAAAGAATTTAAAATAATTGAATTGACAAGTTCACTGGGTAAGTAACACTGGGATATAGTTCAATGTATAGTTATCAATTTCTGTATCATTTTATAACATTGGTTCAACCGCGAGTTTGAAATTTAAACTTGTCAAAGATGCAAGGTAGTATAGCTTGGATTTCTCCACACACCATACAATGCACTAATTAGAGATCCATGTTCTTTTCAGACACATGAGTCTAATCAGTTATTTGTAGAATATAATCTTATTTCTAAGATATGAGTATTTTTCACTAACTTGATTCTTCCCTATTAAGATTAAAAATCCAAAGTATATAAATTCTTTGCATTTTCTATCTAAACCCAAACATGAGAAAACCGTTTTCCTTATTATTTTGCTTTATTTTCTTACAAGACCAAACATAGCCTTAATGTTTATATGGAGAAGAGAAAAAATAAGTGAAATCAATTTGAAGAAATTAGTATCTTATTTAATGTTTATGATTTTGTAGAACTTACAAAAACAATCTACTAAATTTGAATCTATTTTTTACTTTTCCCAATTTTTTTTGTTTTTCTATTTTCCTCATTATCTCTTTCCTTAAAAGGTACTCAAGAACCAAACAAAGAGAAAAAACGAAAAAGAAGGCACAAAAGATGAGCTTGGTTGTCGTCCAGTTTGAATTGACAATTTCCTTTGTTGTGGATGCCCTAAGGCAAGTCCAATTTTTTCATTATTAGCAACAATGATTTGAGCTAACTTTAAAAGCCATAAACCCAAATTTCACTGAGAACAACAAAGCAACTCAACCCAAATTCCATAGAACATGAACTTTAGACCTAATCCAAAATTTCCAACCAAATACAGCCCAATGCTTCAAGAATCAGAAAAGAAGAAAATCAATCAAAGAAACAAGAACAGACGAATACATTTTTGAAAAAAAAAAATCAGAAGCATTCCAAATCCTCAAAAATGCTAATCATAATGAATAGCATATAAATAAAAACAATTCCGAGGTATTCGTTTTATGCTCGATTGACAGCTAAGGGAATGCTAGAAATTCAATGAGGGACCAAAAGATTAGAAGAGCAAGAAATTCAAACATCAATTCTTGGATTTTCCCACTATTTTGATCTAAAATAATTCGTACAACTACTGAGAAAAAAGATATTGAAGAAAAGAAACTAACACGGCGAATGTTGAATTTTCTTAAAACATTGATTTTCGTCCTTGTTTGAAAACCGACCAACACAAAGCATATAACTCAAAATTGAAAAATCCACTATCGTTTCTTTCCCTTCTATCACCAAACTAATGAGCATGAGGAAAACAATACCGGCTTGGTTTCAACGACGACGACGGCAGCAGGAGTAGAAGATGCTCGAAGCTTTGCCGCGAAAACGAAGTTTACCGTTGGCGGTGAGAACCAAGGTTTGAAAAAAGGGTCTCTGGAATCTCTGGGCTCACCGAGTTGACCCGGGACAAACACGCTTGAGAACCTGGCAATTACTCCCGCCATTGATTCTTCTCTCTCGGAATCCAAGCTGTAATCTCCACTCCCACCACTGATGGATTTATAAAATGTAAAAACCAGTATACGTGTTCAAACATTTACCTCCATTAATTTTCCCCCTTTTTTCTGGTAGCTCTTGAATATTTTATTTAGATGCTTGCTGCCCAGTCCTCATCTATCTGTACCGTTGCATACTCCAGACTCCAGAATCATGCTTCCGATTTTTTTTAAGTTTTTTGTTTTCTATTTTTGTAAAATAAATATATAATTGATGTTAGTTACCACTTAGCACCATAATAATGAAAGGCTTTATCGTTGTCTCTCCTAAGAGCATCTCCCAGCGGTGGAGTAAAAGCAAAAAAAATAGATGTTCAAACAAAAAAACCCATCTTCAGTAGTGGATCAATCCTTTAAGCAAAAGGATTGCTAGTGAACAGTTGTCATCAATATTTGAGCAAATATTACTGGGAACTATTCACAAGCAATATTGTATATTGATAAATTTCCATTTTTAGATGAGCTGACATGTATGAATGAAGGTATATGATGTAATTATTAAGGAAGAGAAATGATAAAATTGGAATAGATTTAGGATAGTTAAAGTTTTAGATGGTCACTGTTAGAGCTCACACCCTTTTAACTTTAAGCTAAATCTCAAAAAGTTGCTTTTTGGAGCAAAAGATATTTAGATGCCGATCTTTTGCAATCACGGAGATGCTCTTAATAAAGTTTTTGAAGAATACGCTATATTTATGACCACATGATTGACCGACGTGACATTTGTCCCCAAAGGCCAAAATAATGAAGTGACTGCGTTCCAGCAGTTTTTCATGCCCTCGCACTTTCCTGTTATTTAGCTTTCAAAGTATGTTTTGAGGTAGGCTTTTGAAAAACATCAACTTAGAATTAAAACTGTTGATAAATGTGCTTAATCCAACACTTAATTAAACAAACCTAATCTTAATCTTTGACTTCATCCTTCGAATGTCGACACCTGAATTTTAATGTTTTTGTAAAAACCTTGTAAAAATGACAAACAAATATCATTCAACCCATCGAAACTTGGGGTGGTGGTGAATAATTGAGAGAAGCATGAAAGTGGTAAAGATTTGGGTTGAAATCATAAAATATGTAGGTGGGATGATTAAATTAAGTATTGCCTATCTTAATCAAATGTATTGAGTTCAAATCTTATAAATACAATTGTGTTATACGGTAGAGTTTTGATCATCCCAACTCAAATTAAAATTAATCAAAATATAATATAATTTGGGTCGGCCTGAAATTCTTGACTTTTAATCTAATGGATGTGACTCCAAATCTGGGCAAAGGGTTGTATTTATGAGGTGGAGTCCGCCATTTGAAATTGTTCTCTCCAAGTGCCAGCACCATCTCAACAATTTTCCTTGAGATTGTCTGCTCATTTTTTAAGAATGTGTTCTTGACAAGCTGCCAGGAAAAATCAACATCAAGGAGGGAAAGAAAATGAAAGGAAAAAAAAGGAACTTCAAAGCCAATATCTAAAAGGGGCGTGATGGTTTAAGCCTTGAAACAAGAGTGGCGACTCTTTATCAATTTTTTTGGCTTAATGAAGAGAGTTGTATCAATTTTGCCTATTATGAAACCACTAGAGATAAGGAATTTGCTTAGCCTTTCATACCATGCTCAAGGTGCTTGTTTCAAGTTATAAAGTGCATTTTTGAGTTTGAAAACATGGTTGGAGAAATTAAAACTTCCAAACCCGGATGGTTGTTCAACATATACTTACTCATTTATGAAACCATTTAAAAATGCACTTTTCAGTACCGGTACTTAACATCCTTTGGACCTTAAATAGCTTTGAATACCGATACTCAACTTTCAGTACCGATACTCAATATCTTCTGGACCAAAAACTGCTTTCAATACCGGTACTCAACTTTCAGTATCGGTGCTCAATATCCTCTAGACCAAAACAACTTTGAGTACTGATACTCACCTACGATTTCTACAGGTTTGCCTCTTTTCACTCGAAATTTCCAATAAAAACCCAAAATCAACTACAAAACTAAATTAAAACCATCAAAAATCACTTTTATACAGAGATAGGGTTGTGCTACTAATCACGCTTTATATCTCATGATCTCATTATTCTCATTGCGCTTTCGTACAAATACCCATTTTTACCCAATAGGCTTTATATCTTTAGGTGTTTGACCATGTGTCCAAAACTTATCGTTTCATTAACGTAGTTTAATTTCGTTTTTACATAACTTTTCTTTTCCATTTTAGCCAATCATTTCTATTTCGACATTCTTCCACATTTTGTGGTTTGGAATCTTCGTCATTTCTTATGATGTCTAAGGCCACTTGAAAAGCAAAAATATTGTTAATCACAATATTGTTTCGATCCCATTTATCTCCTTTGTGCACATAACTTATTGGATATTTCACTATTTTTAGGTACCCGTGCCTCTTCATGGCTACTTTGTTTTGGACCTCTTCGTGGGTCCCTTGTTCAACATATGCCTTGTATACATTATGTTCTATATTAGCATCATGTCTTTGTGTGTTCTTCAGAGTCAGATTCGAGCCAGCGTTTCCCACGCTTTAGGCTGCTTAAGATTCATTTGCCGCTGTCCTTCAAGGACATTAACTGCGCCGAATATTTGCAATGGATCACGTGGACTTTGTCACTTTCTTTGTATCATGAATGCACCAGGTAATTGATTTGCAAGATTTTGGGACTAACATAATAATCGTTTGATATTTATAAGTCTATGTCCATCACAGAGGAGATAAAGAATATGTGGGTAATTGTAATGACGACGTAGCTAAAACGTGCTTCCATATATGACTGTCGACATATCCCATGTATGGTCATTTATAGACCACACTCTGTTAAAGGCGGTGACAACAATCTACAATCAACCAGTACCTATATGTGGTCATATATAGACCACAAGTTGGTGAAGGAGGCGGCCTTACATGAAATGCAATAATCATGGACACAAGTTGGTGAAGGAGGCGACCTTACATGAAATGCAATAATCATGGATGTAATAATTAGTGTTGTCCAATCTTAAGGGGTAATCCGAACTTGGGTTTGCTTCTAAATGATCACTAGTTCAATCGAACTCCATTAGATTCACTAAAAATTTACTTCATCGTTAATTCTAGGGTCTCATGGGTGGACCCAGCCAAGGCGCAGGTCATACTAGATTGGCCTCGTCCAAAGTCACTCATCGAGATTCGGGGATTCCTTGGGCTGAGTGGACGCTATAGGAGGTTTGTGCAGGGCTATGAGCAAATGGCAAGGCCACTCACAAAACAACTGAAGAAGGAGTGTAACCGGTGGGATGAGTTGGCTGAGAAGGCTTTCCAACTATTTAAAGAGGCAATGACTTGGGTACCATTTTTGGTCATGCCAGATTTTTCCAAACCCTTTGTCATTGAAACAGATGCATCTAGTTTTGCTGTTGAAGCTATGTTAATGCAGGAAAAACACCCTTTGGCTTTCCATAGCCAGGTCCTAGGGAAATGAGCCAAACCTTAAGAATAGTAGATAGTTCTAGTTTAAGCAAAGGCAAGATCGAAATCAATAAAATCTACAACACCCAAACGCACATCTGATTATGATTTTTAACAGAAATTATACAAGTGAAGAAATCAAGTAATCGGTTAAATTAGTTACGAAACACCTGCTTAGATGGTTCCGTAAAAAGAGGAAAATAACAATAAATGCTTGGGTAATATGTGTTTCTCCTCTCAAAACACGCCTTATTGGCTTTCATTCCAAATCATACTAAATGGCTTTGTATTAAAGGCGTTCAGAAATTGATGATTGACAATTTAACCCGTATATCGCTACTAGTTCTAGTTTTCTACTACATGATTAAAAAATTACATGCTGTGACCATATCAAGAGAAAAAAAATAAGTGATAAGATATCATATAGAATACTATCAAATTAAACAATTGAAATATTCCATCGCCTTCCTAAATTTATCACTCATTAATTTATATCTTACAAATGAGAATATATGCGTGTATATCACGAGCAATATAGTATTAATTGAATTCCTTATTCACCATCAGGCTTCAGCTTATTAAGAATAAAGGAGCAACACTTACTGGAAACACGACTTTATTGACACGATATAATTGGCAAATACATGAAGTAATTAGGACGTCACATTGACATCACACATATATTTTTGCCTAAACGTATACAAACATTGCGAAAGAAAACAAATATTAACTACTCGTACGTACAGTCCACACACACACGTACGATTACGAAGAAGAGATCAAATACTTGGAACACCAAACAAGTAGTAGGAATGAGATTTGGTAGGAAACAATGTTTATGGGTTTGGGTCATTGCTGGTGGGTCCAACGGAGTGGCCAACACCAGGGCTGTGGCCCGGTGTTGTGGACTGGACATTTACACCATTTTCTTCGACGAGTTGATCAGCTCCAGTAGTACTCCGACGGGCCGGTGCATGGGGCCGAGCATTCATTTTGCTTCCTGCGGTATTATTCCTGTTCTTGCTTTGCAAGTTTCCTGTCACACACAATTCCTCACACTCGTTCTTTTTCCATAAGCCAGTTTCCTTGCCTCGGAAACAAGTACCAGGGCAAGGATAAAAATGCATATGCTCATGATCAGCTTAACTTTGGCCATGTCTATGAATGAGAGAGAGATGCAAAAGGAGAGAGAAGAAGACAGGAAGAAAGTTGCTTGCAGGCTATTTTCTGCTGCCATTGGTATTTATAGACCCCCGGGTTCCGTGAGTATTACCAATTCTTCAAATTTTAATCATTACTTACCATAGAAATTAACAATATTAGAAGGTGGCTTAAAAATCTCTTATACTATTCTTCTGCATGTCCATGCAATTGCTATGTGTTTAGTCTAGAATTCTCTGGTTCTTTAGCAATAAGAGGTAGAGTGGGCACAACTAATTTGACTTATGGAAGCTATACCACTATTTGGGGAGTGTATACATTTATTCCCACTTCATGAATGCGACAGTTACGGAAGGAATACAATGTTTGAATTTTCAAGCTCCATTGGGCATTTCAAGAACAGCTGAAATCACTGTATAACGCGGATCTTCCTGTATCCCAAAAGAATCTTCATGCAGTAGTTCCATGAGCCATCTCTGATAATGTTCTTTTTCCCTTTCTTCTCCACTTTTCCTGTTCATGTGCTTCGAGCCACAGCGCCCGCATGAATACCTTAAGGTATCTTTGGTTACCAGAAAGTATTGAGGAAAAAATGTCCAAAAATAAAATGATTTTTTCATTGTTCTAAACAATTTTTTTTTTAAATTTCATATATAATTAAAATTATTTAGAAATTGATATATTTTTAAATTGGTTTAATCTTCTGTATTTGATGAGTTAAAATAACTAATAGTTTATAAATGTGTAAATAAAAATAACTTATTAATTGTAAATTGTCATTTTTATTTTCCTTTATTATTTTTTTTTCTTGTAGTACATTTCCTCTCTATTTTCTCTTCCTCAAAATTTCCAAGAACCACACATGATTTTAAGTTTATGTTTGATTCTTGGAAAGTATTAAGAAAAGAGAAAAAATATTAAAGAAAATCAAATATAAACATGCATATTCTTAAATTATTTAAGCTTATGTTGGTGAGTTAAAATAATTCATAGTTTTTTAAGTAGCAAAATGAAACATTTAGAAGAGCCTTATTTATATTATTGAGTTTATCTTCAAGTATTTTTACTGAAAATATAAGGCAAAGAAAGTTATAAAATAACTTATGACCTCTTATAAATTATTTATTCTATTTAAACTTAATTTAGTTTATAAAAATAAGCTTTAAAAGATATCTAAAACCTGAGATAATCTTAGTTTGATAAATTATGAGTTCAATTATAAAAATAGGAAAAAAATCTGGAAAATAGAAAAATTCTTGAGAAAATAATGTAAAATAGAAATTTTTGAAGTATAAAAATAAAAATAAATAGAAAATAAATGTCAAAAATTATGTAAAATAGTAAACTTTTGAAAAAATAGAAAAAGAAAAAAAGAAAAAAAGAAAACAAATTCCAAAAAATTATGTAAAAAATAGGTAAATTTTTTGAAAAACATAGGAAAAAAAAATCTAGAATATTAAAAAATAGAAAAATATTCTATTGATCATGGAAAAAATGATATTGATGATGATTTCTCCATTTAACTTGATATCTATGAGTTGCTTATTTTTGCTTTTAATCCTAGAATTTTTAATAGATGAATTTCCAAATACTACGATGTTTGTTATTTTGTTTTTAAATGTTTGTGTTGAGGAACACTAGTGAAGTTTGATTTTTATATTTGATGTTATATATTTAATTTTTATTGTATTTTTAGTTATGAGAAAAGATAAAAACACATTTAAATGAGATATACTTATTTGATCGTAAAACACCACTGAAACCACGTCCTTACCAAAAGAGTTTCATACATAAGACCTTAAATAATTACAGTCATATTTTTGAGACTGTCTTAACTTATAAAAAGGCCTCAAAGATTTTGAATGCAAGAAAAAACGTAAAAGATTTTGGGCTTTTATAACTTTTGATGCAAATCTAAACAAATAAGATCAAAGAATGATTTATGATTTGGTTTTTATAACTAGATTACATTTGAAATGATAAATGTTTTATATATATATATAATTTTAGTTCTTAGTTTTTTAAAATTTAAAAATTATGAAAAATGTTATTATTCAAATACTGGTCTTATAAGTCATGATGATAATTCTTTTTAAATATTTAAATGTTATAAGGTTTGCGTGAAGTGAATACACATCTAAACACCTCGATTAAGATAGAAAGTGGCAGTTTTTAAAATATACATCCAAACAAAAATAACTTATTAAGTTGTTTACCCAAACATGGCCCAAATCAAATCTAATTATATTTTTATTTTTTTCTTTCATTCTACTTTTCATTCCTATTTTTCTTTCATTATATTTTTTCTTTCATTCTAATTCTTATCATTACTTATAATACTTTCCAAGAAACAAACAATAACCTTTACACAAAATAAACTAATTTCTAACTGGTAATTGCTCTTCTGAACGATAAGATTGATTCAAACAAAACGTGTGGTATTTTTTCTTTGCAGGTAAAATCCATAGAATCCAAGATATTAGGCTATGAAGTGGCTACGTGCAAGTAGGTAATGAACCACTAATGAAGCCACAAAATCTTTGAAACAATAATGGAGTTCAGTTGTGTATGATTGAAACGGAAGAAAGCAAGGTCAAAGTTGATGATCCATCAAATAAAATCTCACGTCGAATAAAAGATTCGAATCCCAACATTCCATCCTACAACAGCTTTGTAAGTAAAAAGGCGAGACTGGGATTCCGAAAGTGGGTGGTGAGGCGTGGCTATTCCTCAAATTGAAGCCGCCCACCACCTTCAGTGCGTGTAAGCCTCAAATGGCCGCACTGTGACTCATTCAGTGCTATAATATCAAAACCACCATCGGTATTTATATTTATGACTTATATTGAAACCTAGAAAGATGAAAAGCGTTTTTCCAGGAGCCACCAAATGGTACTTCAGTCGCAGCATTAACGGTGGGCAGTTGTCAACATACATTACTTTGGCAAAAGTTTGATATGGTCCTCTTTATGTTACAATATTCTAATAGAAATTGTTTTTGAGTCATTAAATGAGACTAAGATTACTTTATTAGAACCTAGATTTGTGTAATTTCTTCTCATATAACTGCTTAAGAGATTGCACATGAAACTTCTTTCATGAGAATAAAAACTTTTGAAAAATCATTTGAAGAATTGACGTTTTTGTGCTAATAAAACAGATAATTCATCCGTTTAGAATTATAATTATATGTGCTTAATCGTCATTTGATCATTGATCAAGATTGGAAGTTACAAAACGAATTTGAAACTTTAGTCGTTCTAATCATAAAATGAAGTACAATTGAAGGGTAATTGAGAGTTGTTTGTTGATTAGCATTGCATCTTCCTGGAATGCAAGAAAAGTAAGAATTACTATTATAATGTTAGTTCAATGGTTTAGTTATTGCATACATTTCCAAATATCAATTTTTAAGGTCTTAAACAATAAATTTTTGTATGTTCAAGAGTTCAGATATATTTAATCTTTATAATTAAGATGATTTGAAAGAGTTGTTGAATAGTCCAGGACAAGATCCCAATGCAATCTGATATGTTAGGGATCATCTCTAGCAAGACTTGATGCTTTAAAAAGTGTGGCAATATGGAAAATATCAACAAAAGTCTTTGTGTCTTGATGGGAGGATCAGGTGAATTCCACCCATTTGATGTTGGATGTAAAATTACAAAGATTGTTAGGTTAAGAACATCATAATGTTAAATATAAGAAACATTTTGAGAAAGAGAAAATTCTAGGAGACCTGTCTATATTATCTTGCATTTTTAGAGACTATTTGGGACATTTTGTTTTTTATTTTTGCATAACTTATTTATGAATTTTTAAAAATTTCCTCTTATTTTGAATTTTTCTATTAAGAAAAACCATATTTTAGAATCTATACAAAATATTTTAAAATCCATATAGAATATTTCAAAATATTTTTAAAACACCAAATATTTTTTATTTTGATCCATCAATCTGAATTATTTAAATTGTTGTTATTTTAGAGCTCTGATAGGTAAATAGAATGGTATAGTTGAGAGTAAGGAGAGAGGAGGAGAGAGAGATATGGCAGCAGAGAGAGGCAGAGTGCAGAAGAGCAGAGATATATGATGCAGATTGCTTTGAACTTTTTATTTAGAAGATTTGAATGGCCTGACAAAGAATTTTTTTGTTGAATCAACCCAATAAGACGGAATCGCGTTCATGAACCCAGTGGGAGAGAATTCAACCCAACTTTATGATTTGTATAGTTGACATGCAAAGTAGAGGGATTTCACAAGGCATTTTTTTTACTGACTGAGAAGGAAAATGAGTGCTGATTTAGTAAACCCATCGGCTTGGTTGACACTGCATTTTTTTCTGAGAAATTCTTCGTTACTACTGGTAACCATCTTCCAATGCAGATCTGAACTCATCATAGCAAAGATAATAAAGTATCGGGAAGGCCAGACCCTGGATTGCATCCCGTCCTTAATACAATAAGCTTTTAACACAGGAACACCCTTCAGCGTCCCAGTAAAAGTATTATGGCGGTAACGTGACATAACTATACAGCGTGAAAGTAGAAGTCTATGTTAAATACAGAAGATTTAATAAATAGATCAATAACCCTAATTTAGATCAACATCATATATTAAAATAATCCACCACCTTCATTTCTGATACATTGTCTCTTGTGAATATATTTTTAGCAAGGTAATACAGAAGTGATTTTTAGTTAAATCAACTAAAATGATGAGGCAATTTCCAAATTATGGAAGATCTGAAGAATCTTGAATGAGCATTTAGTCCAGTCGTAAACACGTGGAGTCAACGATCAGGAGGGCCCAGCTGAGATCCAAACACTGGGAACACTGATCCACGAAGCATCCATCTAAAAGGTAGGCGCGCCGACCTCAGGTCCAACATCACACCATTGCGCACCCATGATGGGCCACAAATTAGCCTGAAATAAACTAAGACGGAACAAGTCCAATAATACATGCAAAAAGCCAAGAGAGTCAGAGTGATCTCCTCCACCTCTGTGAGCTGTCATAGTGCAGAGAGATTGTAATCCCAGAAATGTTTGATCCCACACTTGATAAGGTAGAGAATTGGTTAGAGAACTAAATTGATGATTAAGATAACGCTCAGGATCACCTCTAGGAAAGAACTGATTGCTTTCTTGTATCTTTCTGATTAAAAAAGCAGAAGACTGAGCTTACAATAATCCCAAGGTGTGGAATGGAGGACTGATCGTCCAAACCTCCAATGTTGGAAAGAGCACATGTAATCAGATGTGAGTGCGCTCTGCAAGAGCTAAACAGATTCCACCAGGTCATATGCAGCATTAATGAATCACTTCCTTGATAGTTACCCGAGGGAGGAACAGTTCCCCTGGGCAAAGCACGCGAATCTGCTGCTGAAGTCTTATGATAGTTTCAAGAGGCTACAGGAGAGGTCCAACCACGGCTTCCATCCGATAGCACCACACCAACCCTGATGCTGTACAAAGGTTAACTCAAAGTAACTTTCTATAGCATGGTCATCCTCCAGTACCCACGTGAATCGGAACGCCTTGGACGATATGTGTGTAAGACACCGTTTATCCCCAAGTACATCCTAAATACCAGATCTTCCCCCCACTTCAAGCATCCACCGCAGATTTAAGGGCATTGTAAATCATTTGATCATTTAGAATGTTAATTTCTACACTGTCATATAATTAAAGTAAAATGACGTCTTTAGTAAAGCTCTCCATGGTTATTCGCAGACATAATTCAAATTGAAACGATTTAACTTGAACTTCCCATAGACTTTTGTAATCCTGATATGCATCTTAAATGATAGGCTTTGTTATTGATTGTAAATGATCCAGTGGTAGTGATTTGAGAAAGAGATAAATAAGATCAAAAAAGTAGACTAGTAGTAAAAGCGCAGCTGAAGAGCACCCTCAGAATGAAATAATCTTGAGTCCAAATTGACACTTTAGTATCATCCTAGACCAACCCATGTCTAGAAGCCATCCAGTAAATCAACTGAACGCAGAAAGTGCCAACCCACGAATTTCATAAGAATGATGTCTCCAGCTTCCAGGAATATCAAGGATTGATATAGTAGAGAAGGTTCCGTAAAAAGAGGTAAAATTAAAAGCCTGAGAGGCAACCGTAGAGGATCGGATTGTGAGAGATGATCAGAGATGGAGGAGGGAAAGGACGGCGACACGCAATCACAGATTTCCATCTAGTCTTTCTCCCTGAACCCACTAACATATTCTTTCGATCTCTGTATTGTAATCTTCTGCAAACATAATCAGAAGTCTGAATCTGGATTTTGAATGGTTCAGTTTGGTAGCAAGATGATGATTGATGATTACTTGATTGATGATTAGAGGTTGTTTTATTTGAATGATATCCAGATGAATGATCACAAGAATTAATGCTTTTACTAGAAGGCTGAGCCTTGAGTTTATACTATGTATTGATAACTATTAGGGATGATGGAATGAGGATCGCACAACAAATAACCAACCAGAGCCCACCCTGCTTTCTGACAGCAATGAGCCCAGATCGCGATTCGGCTTCCAGGCTTGATGAACTGAACTCAGACTCAGTGGGATTGTATCGTCACAGTTTCAGAAAGAACATACGACACCTTAGAAAGTCTATGCCAAGGTGTACAGATCATTCATACAGAGGGCAGTATAGATCAGGATTTGGCTTACTTGGTAACGATCGAATTTAGCTGAGGTCTGATTGCACACTGAAAATCGCTGAATAAACAAATTAAACAGCAGAAAACCGGAAATAAAGCAAAGAGAAGGCGCGTATGGACTCTGAATCAGCAACATCCCCCATGGAGGGCGAAAATTTAACTCGAATAGAAGGAACTTAAATTGATATGGCGATTATACAAATTGATCTCTTTAGAGATTGATGTTTAAACTTATAGTAGAATAAGACTATCTCACAACCCTTTAGAGTTATAGTCACCTTCGAGCTAAATCAACCCACATGTGAAACCTAAGGATTTCATCGAAGTTTGATTGTATGAGATACTTGCACCAAGTATCTTCCGGCCTTTAATTTCACTAAACCAGCTTCAAATAATAAGAGATCAAAATATCCATATGGATTATGAGGAAGATCTAGCTGAAGCTTTATGTTAACATAAATATTTAGAATAATGATGGGAACTAACAAGTTTAAAGACAAGGAACTGAAACCTGAACCTGAATGAAGATCCCAGAGGTAAGAAGCAATAAAAAGAAAGAGAAAGAGAGAACTCGAAGAGATAGCAAGAGATCTCAGTGAAGCTTTCCTCCAAGAGCTGATTCATCCCAAACTCCGAATTAGGCTCCAAATGAAGAACTCTTTTTTTTTCTGAATCACATCTCACATCCTCCGGTGAAGACTGAACCCAGATAGATCACAAGAGTGCCTCTCGCCACGCTTATAATGCCCCAAAACCTTATATTTTATACATTTTATTATGCTGAGTATAATTAAACCAGATTTGATAACACAGTTGATCCATGGCAATGCAAGAATGATAAATGGATTTGATTTATGGATCCAATGAATGAACCCGAACTCAACCGCTAAGGCAAATTAAAAACTAAATTATAACTGAATACTTCGAGGATGAATAAAACAGCATCCGGTGGAAGAGGAACTAAATGAAAATAGGAGCATGGTGCAAGAGGCAAACAGAACCCGAATTCAAAATGGCTTTAGACAAGATATCTTATGATGATGTTATGACCGAGACCTGCAGATTTAATCCATTGAACATCAACAAAAACTGATTGACGACCGAGAGGAAAGAATGGATAGATCAGAGATTGTGGAACCTCTGCGTGCAAGATCCATAAGAAAGTTCCAAGAGAAGCTAGGCAAGAAGTTTAAGAGTTCAAAGTAAGAACACAAACCCTAGAACCTTTTCACTGGATTTGGGAAAAACCCTGAACCCCAGTGTAAATGTGATTCACCTTGAATTTGGATTGTGGATCAGCTGAAGGTGTTAGTTTGAGCTCTAGCTGGCTACATATTAAAATATTGATCATTTTGATAGAAAAGGAAACAAACAGTTTTAAAGACATTAATGTAAAATTTTTATTTAAACCTCCATTCTGCTTTCACAGGTGTTGGTTATGATAATCATCCAAATAGCTAAATTTTGAATTATAAAGAACCAGTGGGATCTAGAAAGAAATTTAAAGGAAGTAATCAGAGCAACAATTCTACATAGCTCCGGATATGGCTATAAAAGTGAGTTTGGCAAATTTTTACCAGAAATATGTTTATGCAGGCTGTAGTGAGCCTCAAACATAGTTGAGTTTCTACTCCATCCACTGAGTGATCCAATCTCCGCTGATAAACCCAGACGCCTTAGAGAACTGAAAAGTCTTTAAATCATTCGCGGAGCATGTGCGACTCTGCTTTAAATCAGAGCAAATGATAAAATAATAACTGAGCCTAAGATCCAAACGAATGATTAATTTGATAAAGAGTCCTGGTAAGTGAATCAAAAGCTCAAAGGTGATAGTGAAACAAATTGGTAATTAATCCTAGAAGAAAACAACAATAGTAGGGATCCAAAGATCGGTGATCTAACACTGAAGGACAAATAGCCGAATTTGAGCTTTGGGATCCAAATGAGATAATCCTGAATCTTACTGAGTATTGGGACTCAGGCGGATCCTCTGATAAAGAAGAGGGAACATGGCCCAGCGTGGTCCTAAATCAGGCAGAATATATTGGGTAGATCAACCCGAACAAAATCCGACAGAAGAACCCATTTTTCTTTCTCGTATTCTGAATCGTGTGGAGGAGATTGATGACAGTTGGGCGACGTAAAGTCAACTGGTAGAACTGGGATTAGCATATAGAACTAAGAAGATAACCTTATGAGAGCCTTTTATCCTCTTATGAATTAAAGGACCTGTAGAATTTTCTTCATTATTTCCTAAATTATCATAAAGACGTGAAAAGATTTAAACATATGATGAATTGTGATAGATTGATTTATTTTAAAATTGATTTGACAACCGAGATTGGGCAATCGCATGAAAATCAAGTATTTTTTTGAAAATAAACACATCCGTGCCGAGATACACTATCTAAATCGTCATCGCATGATTTAAGTCCCAAAGACTGTTAAGAACCATAACTATGCATGAGAGATCAGATAAAATTCAATAAGGGTCAAATTAGCGTACTAATGTATTTAAAGTGTCATCCTGAGATTCAGAATAAAGACACAAGACATCAGAGGTTCACTAAATTGATTTTTAATAACTAATAGCGTTCTCAAATGTGGACCGGGATCGTGTTTATAAACTCGTTTATGACCAGATGAATCAAATGGGACTGGTTTTGATTCGCTATCCGATGCAATCAAAGCATAGGTTAAATCTGAAAGTGCAATAGTAATAATATCGAAAGTAAGGATTTGTGGATTGAACATCTAGTTAGCATAACTTGAAATGACCAATGATTGTAATTGATCGTAAATAAATGAATATATATGAGTATATATATATATATATATATATATATGTATTGTAACGATTAATATTGAGAAAAACATTGTTTATAAAATTAATATGAATTGATTTAAACTGAAACAGCTAGAGAGAATTAGAGCAGAACCACTTGGCATTTAGTAAGGAAAGAAGCAAGAGCTATTGATCACTGTTGGTGTGGATTTATGAATATGTGGCAGGACAAAGACTACAGAGATTTAGGACTCAACATCAAAAAAGTCTGAGAAGTTAGCAAAGATCCGACTATATCTATGATGGATTTTAATTCATTTTGTATAAACTCGATTTTATATTTTTTAAATGCCACATTAGAAACTCGATATATTTTGTAAATGATTCGATCAAAGGGGGCATATAATGCCATAGCGGTATAAATGTGGGATTTATCCCAAAATGATGGACCTATCATGATTTTTGATGATATTATTATATATTCTATAGTATACAAAACCGTATTTGTATTCGTGATCGAATACGGACTGATTATTTTTACATCGAGCTACGCGAATCATAGAAAAAGCGGTTTTACATATTATTTTGCATCGAGCTGACAAATTAATTGTTGAAAAAAGGTGTTACACCGCCTCCTCCATGATTTCTCTAGTTAGGGCTTCCCTTTTATCGAATGTGTGATGGCCTTCGGAGACACCAAGGCATTAAGAATGGTGCTTAGGCGTGAGATTTGGCAATCGCGCTCAGGATTGATGTTCAGGCATTAGATTTAGCGGCAATGATCTTCCAGGTTGATTGCATCATGGGCGATGCCTAGACGTTAGCTTCTGGATTCGCTTGGCGCCGGGGTTCCGATTTTAATGTTGTTAAATCTTCAGGGTGCTGATTTGGCCCGCTGGTGCCTTCAGTTCTAGATCGTCGGCTGGCGCCTTATAGCGTCTTTCTCCTAAGTCATTTCTACCATCTTTTGTACTCAGTTTTGCCTCGCTTTTATTTCATCTTCCTACAATGCATAATCTGATACTGGGTCATTCTGATGGCTATAACTTACAGCCTTAGGTTCTTTCAAAATTCATTCTTTGTCCCAACCATCCAAATTGATAAAAATCAGAACCTAAACAGTATTGACTGTGGTCATAATTATTGCAAGATAAAACAATTCCAAAACTGACCAAAACAGATAAACAGAGACAGTATACCATCATCACTCCAACTGAATCCTCGTTGTTCCCAAGCAAAGGAAAGAAACAAAATACTTAAAAACAATCGAACAAACATGAAATGAGAATGGTGACTAGCTGCCAAGAAGAGAAACGCAATGAACACAATTTTTTCCACAAACACAATAGCCAATAATGGGATCTTCAAGCATTTGAAATCTTTAAAGAAGAAACCAAAGTATGGAGAACATAGCAAGTCATCCCCAGTCCATAATAATGACCTTTCTTAGGGATCTTATGAAAGATTCCCACTAGATCTCAAACATAGCAAGGTTCTAAATAATCTCAAACCTCAAACTCACCTCTCACACATGAAGGAAATTAACTAAGAAAGAAGAATTACTTATCTCAACTGCAAACCAAAGAGAGATAAATTAAGGAGTTCTATAGGAGAGTGTCCTTGTAGATCCATCAGTGACCCCACCAAATGGTTAAGGGTACTAGGCATTCACTCCCTTCTAACCTGTCCTGGGGCACTGGTTCAGAAACCTAAGTCTTGTACTTAGTGAAAACTTAATTATTTGATTTTTTCCTTTTTCACATTTTTATTTTCTATTTTTCTTTGTTTTTAATTTTTCTGTCAGCCTTCTTCTGCAATCCTTTATTTGAAAGTTTCATATCTCAAAAAGTTAAAGTCTCTCAAGGCAAATTCAATTTCAGAAAAGGAGGCTGGAAACAAGGTATATACATAAGATCTAGTGTGTGTGCATAAAGTCTCTACAGGAGTTTGAAAACAAAAAGAACAACTATGTCACCCAATAACTAGTCATGCACTATGTTCAAACTCAACTCAACAATTTGGCATCCTGCAAGAATTATCTCGAATCTTTTCAATTCCAAGCTTAGCGTTCAAATGATCCTCAAATAGAAAACAAGGCACCAAGCTTATTCATATGACATAAAGACAATACACTCAGGCAAAAACAAAGACGCAAAGACAAGAAAACACACTAAATCAGGTAAACAAAAGATAAATTCTCTCCTTAAACTTAGTATGATGATTGTCTTCAATGTGAATGATGTGCATTTAAAGTGCAGAGTGCCAGTGAGACTTCCCGAAACATTGCCGATCATCACCGAGGTAATGGCACGGAATATGAGTTCTGTAATCTTTTCCTCACCTACTTTTGATTCATATGCAACATACTAAAACATGAAACAATTAAATCATAACATATGCAAAATCCATTAATTTATTAAACCGATTTATAAATCGGGCCTGTCAGCTTCCTATAGTTTCGTTTATTTAGAGCTTAGCCTGACTTCACTAATCAGTGACGTTACATTCTCGCTTCATCTTCCTTTAAACATAGTAATTATGCTCACGGCGAAGTGCTTCGGCATAGCCTTTCGAAGTTCTCTTCCTAGTATTTTTTTCTTCTTTTTCGCCAATGTTTCGCTTCATTTTCCTTATTGCTGAAGATGAGGTCATCCACCCAATAAATCATTTTCCTCACTTTCTAACTCTTTATTCACCTTTCCAAAGGTACACTTCCAAATAGTCTCATAACCCTTCTATTTCATTCGTTTAGAGAAGGACCTCTTCTAATAATTCATATAACCGAACGGTGATCAACCTCTTCAACTTCCTCTAATTCTTGTGGCTCTTCACTTCTCCCATGGTAAGATGATACCCTTCAGGTACCGATCTTTTTCTTTTTCTTAGGTTCATCTCTAAGAGCAAGAAAACCATCATATGTTTTTTATAGAAAATATCTCAACCATTTCGTCAAATACTTAAGTTTGAGTTCAATGTGACTAAATTTGAAGAATTTGCATTTTTGGGCTAATTATAATGATAAATTAAGGGTCCCAGCTGTGAACATAAATTGATCATGTATTTCTTCTCGAGGAGAATTTTGAACTTGTGGAGGTTGACTTATCTCAGCTTGAGAATTTTCCATTTTAGCCCTTAAACTTGCAAATTCAACTTGAGATCTAGCTAACTCAGCCATAGCTTCTTCTAGACGAGAATTTGAACTTGTGGTGTTTGACTTATCTCAGCTTGAGAATTTTCCATTTCAATCATTAAACTTGCAAATTCAACTTGAGATTTAGCCAACTTAGCCATGGCTTCTTCTAAACATGTATTGTGCTCTTATGGAGGTTGGAGCACATTTTGACTTGTTTCCCATGAGGGGTTAGGGTGATGTTGCCAACCCAAATTGTATGTGTTCAAGTAGGGGTTATCCCCAAACTGAACTTGCTCCATAGACATGTACAGGTTCCAGACTTGGCTTCTCACTCTCTAATGCTAACTATAAGCTAGTTGTTGAGTTAGATATTCATTGATGAGAATTTCCTGAAGAACCACAGAATTAATTCTAGCAAAACAAAACCATAAAAGAAATGACAAGAAATAAACTAACTATATCCAAAGTAGGCCATTTTTCTTTAAATCACATAGAACACTAATCCTACTAAACGACAAAAACTTTGATAGAACCAAACATAAGAATCTTGTGAAATGTTGGAAGGACAAGGCACTTTGTGTTCGAAAAGTAATACAGAGGCGGCAATGGCCCCAGAGAATACTGGCCCAACAAGTGATCCATCCTAATCTAGCTGAAATCATCGATGATCAAAATCTTTGAACAAAACAAAGTAAATAAAGAAAATTTCTAACTAAAAGGTAAAACTAGGTTGTGACTTTACACCTTGCTTACCCTCAGGATATGGTTTGAAAACAACTTAATGCTTAACCTTCTAATGATGGCTGCCTAAGGTACAAATCACCTCTCTATACATCACAGCTGAATTTTCAAATAGCCACACCGCCTCACAAACCCTGAGTTATACAATTTTGGTTGAGTTCCTTATGAGGCCATGACAAACCTAAGGTGATCTCTGTAATTTAACATTGGTATATGATGGAAGATAGTCCTTTAATCATCTCCCATTCAGAACCGTAGTTTTCAAAACAAGCAACAGGATCTAAACATTCAAGGTGTGATTAACAGAGTAGAATATTCACCATAAAGCTATAAACATCATTAAATAATGAAATAACGAATCTATCGCTAGCATCTACAGACCAAAACCCTAGACCAATTTAAAAAGACTTTGAGAGAGAAAAAGGAAACAAAGAGAAGAGAAAGAGAGATGTTCAAGGTTTGTATATATAAATTTTCAATAAAACAACCAACACTTAAGTACTGATCATTAGCAATATAAGATTTGAATTAAACCCCAAGCATCAAACCCAGGAAAATTAGTTGTTGGGGATTGCACCTCAATGTACTAAAGAATTTCACCATTTGGGTTGAGTATTGACTGGATGGCAGATTTTAACTGAAGAAACCACGAACTGTCCAACCTAACTCTCGGGGTGTTCATAGTTTGATTTAGCGGAAGTGAAAGAAAACTTTAAATCGACAATATATGGTCGGGCTGGTTCCATCGATAGCTTATGACTTTATAAACTATAAAACATCGATTAAACATTATATTCGGCTACCGGAAGGAACTGGATATGAGGTGTTTCATAATCTCTGCTGCCCCACGCCAGACCTCATTCCCACTCCTTTCTCATTCCTTTCGTAATGGGCAATGACACCATCTCATAAAACACCTGGAACTCACTGATCTCCTTTCTACCTATAATAAATACTTATCAAGAAGTCCACCTGATCTCCTTTGATCCCTTATGATCTCACATGGCATTAATATAGCCCCCATTAAATCCACCTAGTACTAAAGATCTTATTAGATTTTAATTGCTATGACTGACGAATCGATCGAGACATTAGAGGTAAAACTAATTTTAAGGATGGCTTTACTTCATTGGAATATGAAACCCCTGAATTTTTAAAGATACAAATAATTAGCCGCTTAAAAACCGGATAATAAAGGAACCATATATACAACCTCAAATACGCTTGATCACCAAAATCATTCACTAAAAATGAATATCGCCAACCACTAATTTCAAACAACCGCACTTAAAAACAGCCAAATTAGGGCCCAAACCCAAAGGCCATCATATTTGCAATCAAGAAATAACACAGAGATTAAGAATAAGAGTAGAGTTTAGGAATACAAAACAAAGATGATCAATCTCGTCTTAAACTCACTTCATTCATACAATTCCAAAATAGACCTAATCTAACCCAAATGAGTTTAAGACTGGCAAACTAAAAACCCTAAAAAGAACTAAACCTAGAGAGAAAACCCAAACAGAGTATGCCAGCGCCCTTTCTCTCCACATACTCCTCTTAGGTCTATTAAAGATAGAGGCATACTATTGGAACAAATGATCACAAAATAGTACATTTATGTCTCTAAACAGCCGCCGTGAAGCAAATACATCTCATGATATTTGCAGTTCTTCTGGTATAACCTAAGAGGAAGTTCTCGTGAATTTGACCAGCAAAAAGTTTCCCACGCTCAGGCGAAGTTTGTCTTCTCACCATAAGGAGCTGTTTCTTCCTCTGAAGCAACCTCTTCACAGGCATGGCAGGTTGTCACGCTAGGTGCCTGAGTCTTTTTCATCAGATCTCGCTTCTTGCCTTTTCAGCATGGCTTCATATTGATTTTCATCCATTATATGCAAAACATTGCGAATGAGGAATTAGTGAAGATTGATAGAATAAGATGAATCTATCAGAGCGAGACAATATATGAAAACACAATCTAAAAATAAGGTGACAGATCACACCTGAACAAGAGAGAAAACTAAGGTTGATGGCGCTATTTTAAGAGATCTCTCACAAGTTCACTCAAGTAACTTCCAACCCAGACTCTCCTTAGAACCCTTAGGGGTGTTCCCCACATCAAAGAACTTTATTTCTAATCTGCCTTCATCCCCTCCTCTATGTTAGATGATCCCTGAAAGACATCAAAGAGTTCCCTCCCGCCGCCTCCTCCACATTTCATAGTTCTTATCTTAATGTGGATGGGCTTTTAGAGATTGTCAAGGCATGGAGAATGGTGCCTAGGCTTGAGATTTGGCACAATTTCTTTGAGATTATTTTAAACAGACGGAAGTGTGATGATGCCTGAGGCGCCATATTATTGGGTATCCGCCAATGCCTAGGCATTAACCTTCGTTCAAGTTGGTACTCAAGAGTCGATTATGCTAAAGCGATTTTGAGCTCGGCAAGATTTGGCGCCTGTGGTGCGTGATTTGTTACACCTAGGTGTGTGATTTAAACTTGTAGCCTCACGGCACCTTTAGTGCCGATTATTCGGCCGCGCCTGTGCATGGTCAGGGCCTTTCTCTAAACGCCTCGCTCATCTTCAGTACGGCGCTTGGCCTTCTGCTTGCTTCTGATCTCCCAAAACGCATATAATTTGGGTACCAAAGGTCATTCTTGATGCATATAACCTCATTATTTTATGCCTTTAAGCTCATTCTCCATCCTTAACCATCCAAATGCTTATTGGATAAAAAACAACCCAAACAGGACACGAGAACACTTATTTATACGATAAAAACACTCTAAAAACTAATCAAAATGTGGGGATAAAATGATTATAAAGTATACTCATCAAAGCCCGCCTTTGAAAAAGGCCCTAATCACATCAAGTGTTTTTGAAACCATCCATCGCAGGCGGAGTCAAAACCCTAGAGATTTGGTAATTTAAGAGGCACATCTAGAAACCTTTTGTTATTATTTTTAAGTTCATTTAGATATCAACTAAATCTATCATTTATTCAAATAAAGCATGGTTGAAGTTAATGTAAGATTTGACAACCCAACTCCTCAAAGTGGAATACAATGAAATGATTATTTTAAGTTGAAATTCCAAATGATAACAACCATCGTTTTATAATAGCTCTCGTGAGCTGTTATTCTTATTAACATCGAAGTAGCTCGCTTGATCTTGTACTCTAAAATTTTATATTTATTATTTAATTTCATTTTGGCTATTCTTTGCGGCTTTGCTTTTTGTATATCACCCACAGTATGCTACGATCAAGAGAAATCAATGACCTCACAGAGAACTCAGAATCAGAGAGAATCTAAGAGTAACAACCTGTTAGCTACAAGCCAGCAGCTGGTAACCCACCGAACTGCGGAATCAACCAATCAATCAACTCAACATGAGGGTGACGTGACCAACCGATCATTAGAGGAACATTAACGTTCAGCATCCACTTCATCAACCGATAAACTGTTAGGTGCAATGATATCTGTTTGGGCGTATCTATTTCTATATATTTATTGTCTTCGTGCAATTCACACCTATATAACTCAATTAGAGGAGCAATCCTCCCACTCATAATGTTTTAGTGAAAGGAAGAAAGAAAACCCAGCAAAGTAAAGCAAGAAGAGAAGAATTGATGGAAGAAATGCTTAGTGCTCATGTATACACCAGCCTTATGTCGAATATTGGATATGTGTAAAGTACCTTAAGATGTAAGCACAGACTCCCTCATGTCAAGACATGGCTCCACCTCGTCAAATATCATTGGGGCGAGGAACGTTGATTTAGCGACGGCCTCCCAAGGTCTCGGCATCATATCTCTTAAGACTCAGAATTGAGCGCTTCTTTTCATTATGTCGCGACACGAGGATCTCGCGTCGACATGAGAAGCATTCTCGGGCACATCCCACCATACGCCACATGAGAAGCAGAGCTTCTATGGTAGCGCATTCTCGCATGTCATGACATAGAGATTTCGCGTCATGACATTACGAGACTCAACGTCTAGACATGATGACGCTCGACTTACTTTCGCAGGGCTTCCAGCCTTTGTCTCATGTTGCTCCATCTCCCCAGAGCATTTAAAGAACAAATTGTAATAATCATAAAGCCGAGAATCATCAGCGTAGGAACCATTTTTATGAGAACCCTTCTCCTCGAGGTCAGGGTTTTCTGGAGTCTTCACCAGATTCCGGGTTACTTTGAGTTTTTAAGGATCTTCCAAAGACTTTGATCTCACTTTGAAGAATCTAGCCTTTGGGTGTGCTTTATAAACCTGTGGATCGTTTGAGGTCATCTTAGCCTCAATCGCTTATCTCAACCCCATCTCTTTCTTTACATCTTCTTTATTTTGACGTAGATCAAGATCTCCGATGATATGATAGCCAGAATGAGAAATTAAATCATCCTCCGTGGTCGTCAGACACATTAATGGTCAATGAGCATATCGGCAGAAAACGCCGTAGAAACTGGGCCAGGTTGATGTTCGTTGATTTATGTTTGAACCATTATAGTTTATCGAATTGGAAATGTTTTAGAACTCAGGTTCGGTGACCCAGATTGTGAAAGATCGACTAGGGCTTCCAGAAAGTGATAGCCGGAATTCGGAATCAAGGCCCTCAATCAGTTTTCAAAACATATTCCAACTGCAAAAATTACTTAACCTAAAGAAGTTTAATTAGCAATGGCTAGTACTAAATGGATTTTTATTTAGAAAAGGCATCAATTAAGCATTTATGCTAGATTTGTAAGGACCCACTGGGATCAAACTCCAAGACATCTCAAGCTTTTCATTGTTAGGGTCCTGAAGGATAAATAGAGGATACTCAAGGGAAATTTACCTTAGAAAAGTATTGCACTCAATCGCTTAGAAGAAACCTGGGAGGTGAATAGTCATATGTGAGAAATTCAGAGATCCATAGACTTAGCAACCTTACAACACCCCTTTGAGAAAAATAAGGCATTCATTGTAGTCCTTAACGATATGAACCATCTTCGCTTAATCGCTAAATCAACCTAGTGTTTTTACTTGTTTTATTCTTCGAACACCTTCTTTTCTTTGGAAATTTTTGTATGACCTTACTTTCTCTGACAACTTAGTTTTTAAGATAGCTTAATTCGCATTCCTCAATAGAAATCGATAGTTAAATAGTGAAAAAGATCAATTAGCCAAATAGCATTAGTCCCCGTTTATACCTTACTTTTCCCCACGGATCTGGTGATAATTCGTCACCCATTCCCACTTGTATGCAGTCTGCACTCTATGGGAGCCTAGGGTCAGATACTTTTATATACTGACCATTAACGCCTAACAAGTTTTGCAGAGTCATGGTTCGGGAATCTGTTAAGATCGGTCGATGATCTTAGTGAAAGTCTTAATTTTCACATGAGCAAAATTTTTAAATTTGTGAATATTATGTTATCTTGCTTTACTAGATTTAGTTTGCTTATTTTGTGTTAGAGCAAGCTTTCAGAATATGGCCTATCAGAAGGCGCTGGTGAATTCAGGACTTGTCACAGCTTGAAGCAGCAGGGAAATAGAGAACTTTTAAAATCAAAGAAGGTCAAATGTAGATAAGAGCTCAATATGGATGCTAGGAATCCCATGGACTAATTTTTGATGCATACAAAAGAAGGGGCAACAAAGATCATAAATCTAACGCTGAACTGAGAGTCCCATTTCTCTGGGGCTAATTATGGAAACTGAGGTCAATGATAACTATTCGAATTCTGAGCAACAATCAATGTGAACAATTGAAGTTTAGACTGGCTGCAGATATTTGATGGTACCAACAAATAATTTGAGGCCATCTTCAAAGGATCTCGAATGAAATCATACACAAATTCTGAGTCATAGAACTATGCAAAGATGAATGGGGTAGATCATGATGTTGTTAAACTGAAACTTTTTCCCTTTTTACTTAAGGAGAAAGCTAGGAACTGGTTTCAAAACCTAGATCAAGGATCCATTGAGATGTAGGAGGAGATGGTTGAAGCCTTTAATAAATTCTTCCACTCAACTCACTTCAGAATCTAAGCTGAGATTACATAGATAAGGAAACCCATCAGCGCCATCGCGTCGTGGCCATGAGCTGGTGTCAACCCAGAGATCCCAGCTGGCAACATTCCCTACCTCTTGTGGTCTTCAGATCTGTAAATTGAATTTTAGAGGAGAACCCATCCTGATGAGCCTGGCTTTGCGGATTTTGCTTGGTTGAGGTACTGAACGTGGTAGAGTGGTCCGTGAAGATGACAAATGTCCACCCCACCTGGCACGCCTAAATTTGTTTAAGGCATGCACCATCGTGAGTAGTGTTCTTCTATGGTGATGTAGTTTTTGAGCTCATTCAGAGGTTTTGCATAATACACCACATAGCAGCCTTCCGCAATTTCATCAAGGACTAATCCTCTAATAGCAAGATTAACGCTTCATTAAGATGATCTCTGAAAGGGATCGCTTATGTGTCAAACCCATAAGCAGGGTGCAAGCTTCAGTGTTCATATCTTCCCATCGCGCATGTAAAATTTTTTCATTACTGGCTGAGAAGTTGGAAATCGCACTCTCTTCGCAAGATTTTTATTCTGTGGAGCCGGGAAGAATTTTCAAAATTCAAATAAGATCTCAAACCCTGGTCAATGTTCGTCTTAATAGCCATATTTTTTCTTTATCCTTCGCAGAAAGGAAAAAGCTTTAATCTCACAAACAACAGCAAGCCTCTTCACTGTGGTCAGGTGACCACCAAACCCTCTATGTGATAGGGGTCTTAAACTCTCTATACTGTGGAAGGGAAAAGAAGTGGTGTAAGGCGAGGCTTTTGTTCAATCATCTCCGTCAATGAGGTATCATAGAGGTGCACTCACCAAGAGGTGGCGGGTCCCTCATGATCTAAACATTGGGGATTTTTTCAACCTGAATGACTTGTTGAGTTCATGTGAGGTTCCATTGGCTGTGAATTGAATTAATTCGACTTCGATTCTTGAATACATTTAACTTTGACCTAATTCACTTCAATTTTTAATCACCAGAATAATCGTGAAAATGGAAGGAACAAAAGGAGATGTTCACCAAAAAGGAACAAAGAAGCAAAAGAAATGGAAGAGAGAAATGAATTAAGTAAACTAAAAAGTAAAATGCTGAAAAGAATGATAAGAGAAAATTTTCACTGATGAGACCACAAGGTTCAACAAAGATAATACTGCACCGTGAAAACAATCCCCATGAATCACATCATTTGATCAGCCTGAATGGTAAAATTAATCGAATAAAATTGAGAACTAGTGATCATACCAGCAAGGGTAAGGAAGCATTAGTAGGAAGACCAGATCGTCCATATTAGATGGGTTCATGAATGACTCACAGAGGTTTGATATTGATATATTATTTATTTGATGGTCAGTTTGTGATAAAAGAGTTAGTTTTAGCTGGTTAAAAAACTGAAAATAAAATGGAGAAAATATGAAAATAAGTCCCCAGCATCAGATTAACTGAAAATAGTCCTTGAAATAAATAGAAGCCTTCCAGCCCTTTTTCCTTCGCATCGGGAGTGATAACACAGTTGATTCCAACCAAGATTCATCGAAATATAAACCACCTTCAAGCAAATTTCTCGAATGGCATTCATCAGTTAATAACCACCAGAAGATATTCTAGAACACCTTCAACGCACATCGGCGATCGGAACTGGAAGATCACCCGATTCAGCACGGCATCCAACGGTTTCTAAAGCCAACAAACATCAAACTATTCAGCGCGAACTGGGCGACCAAACCAGAGCCGAAGGCGTTAACGACGATAATAGTAATTAATTGTTTGAAAAGACGAAACCGTTTCTCACGGCGCCGATCATCGAATGTCTTCCACCGGCAGGAGAGACGCGATCATCATCCTCCAGAAACTAATCTCGAGGCGTCTGGTTGGCGTTAGAGAAGAAAATGATAGAAAACGAGAACCCGGATTCAACAGCCCTAAACAAACTTTGATAAACAGAAAATTAAAACTGGTCATATGGAAGTTTCATCGCATTTTACAAATCACCAAAAGTCCCACAATTTCATTAAAATACAAAACAAACGATATTATATTGGTGGGAAATTAATAAAGGTCGCAGCCAAACGAATGAGATTAAGGTGTGGAAAATTTCAGAACCTCAGAAATTAAGGTAAGGTCGCTACCGCTTCATGGTCTTCACTTCTCAAGCTCAATTACACCGCTTCTTCACGTTTGATTGAACCCAAGATTCTACATGTATAGTCTTGAACAACAAAACCGCCAAAAATTCCGATTAGTATCCATGAATCCAATTATTAACCTAAGCGATTAGTCGATTACTACACAAAAGTGTTTAAAACCCGAGTGTTATGCATGAAATAGCAATTTTTTTGGTAGTAATCATGTAGTTATGAATTTGGTAGCCTAGATTCTAATTCTTGCGGTAGTTGTAGGTGGTCAGCCACAGAATCCTCAAAGTGACTTCGTCCAGGTAACAAAGTTAACCTCTCTATCCGTATGATAGTCCATGGACCCCACCTACTACCGAATGCCAAATGATGAATACAATAAATTAGCACATGTGTCGCACTTGGCCAAATTCCCTGCCAATCAGAACTTCAACCCTTATGCTCAAATTACAACTGTGTTGAAGAGTCACCCAACTTCTCAAGTGGAAGAACTTTAATGTTTGAAATTCATGATAAATGAAATCTTCTTCTCCCACCACTGTAGAATAAATCACTTAGAAGTGAAACTTATGAACTAGCGATATAGATAAAGATGCGAAAATCTCAACACCAATTTGAAATGACGAACTTCCTTTAACAAATCACTTATTCAACTTAGAATCTTGGGCGCATATGGTCAATGGGAGTCATTACTCAACGAGGCAACATCGGATAATCGCTTTGGTACTCTAGGAAGCCAACCCAAGGATCAACAAGGGTAGAATAACTGAATAACTCAGATATGGAAAATACTAAGTGGACCGAAGAAAGCCAAGAAAAAGCGGATATGGGAGGTAGGTCAAACCCGTGGTGTCCAAAAGGAGGCGTTAGTTGAGTTGATGATTATTACCAAAGAAGTAAGGGTTTTATAACTTGTATTTATTACGTTTGGCACTTTACAGAATAATCTACTGACCAACCCGATTATAACGTTAATGTCCTAGCTATACCAATCGATCGCTATGGAAAATTCTTGTAGTTCCAGAACCAGCCAAAAGTTAATGGTGATGTTTTTTTTGATCAAGACCGTTGAACTGAAGCAGGGTCAGCTGGAAGAAGAGCAAAGCATAGAGAAAGGAAGAAAGGTGAAAGACTCTTGCACAAGGTTACAATTGTTCCACGGCGTAGCTTCGCAAGGGCTCGCTGAATAACCAAAACTTCACGTAAATCGCTTCCACCTTTTTGAACTCCGTTTGACTTCATTTTGTACATTTTTTTCGAATCGCCTTCATGCAATATGCGGCCACCATATATTCAGAATTTGCATAATACTGGACACAGATAATCCCCAAGTTACACCAGAATCGCATACATCTTGATCATCACAGTCTGGGCGCTAACCTTCAAATAGCTCCTAAGCACTATTTCCTCACTTTCTCTCATATTTTCTTCAAATAAACACCCGATGATAACCTGAGACATTCAAACCCTATTTCCTTGGAGGAGAAGGCTACTGGGCAAGGGATCTAAACTGATGGTTCTCATGTTTTTAATGCTTCAGCCACATTTACGCCTCTTCCTTTAACCCCAGTTTATAATCCCTTATAACGCGATCTCGAATGAACGGCATTAGTAATTCTGGGGTTCGCGATGCTTATTGCCGATCCACCGAGATCTGTGAGAGTTACCATTCATGAAGTCATTGGAAGGTGGGTCTGGGGGAGATGTCTTTGACGCTGAGACCATTAATGCTTAGTAAATGCCATTCTCAAAGGAAAATTACTATGGCAGAGTTACAAATATACATCAAGAATCTGCTCTGGATCGACTATAAGTCATCCCTCCCCACTTGAGGAAAAGGGTCCGAGTTTAGTTGCCTTAGAACCAAAAACCGTGAACCCACACTTCAAGGTAGATTTCTTTATATTTTACTTTTATTTTACTTTCGCTTCTCAAACATTACACCCCATTATTTTTATCAAACCCCAAAATCCAAAACAACGGCACCATTTTCAATCGCATCAAAGTCATTTACAAGAAAACCTATCCTTGCGGATTCATCCAGAGCCAAGATATCGCAAAGAGTGGGGCAACACAAAGAAGAGGCATTAGGCATAAATTACAGATTCACTGACATCCATAAGACTGACGTTATTTATGCTGAAAGGGAAAGAACTGATGTTCAAAGCGAGCGCGATAACCCCCGCATTCATGGCACTTTTCCTCAAAGATTGCAGCAAGGCAAAAGTCCCAAATGAGAGGGAAAAGGGAGGAGAGAAAAAGAGGCACCCAGAGCTTTTCATCCTGGGTACCCACTCCATGATCCCAGACCTCGGCATGTTTGAGAAGGACTTTTCTGCTTTAACTTGAAGAAATGATGAGAAGAGGTCCTCTGCAGACAATGGATTATGCAAAGCAAAGTAAAGTTTATAAAAAATCTCGGCCAGCGGGCAAAGAAAAGCTTTTCTGAAGATTAGACGATATTATCAGAATGCAGCAAAACCCTGTAGTCCCCAACCAAGATCCGAGTTTTTGAAGGTACCATTCTGATTTGAACCTAAGAAGAGTAAAGCCTGTAGCGAGGTAAGAATCACTAAGGCCAGCCTGAAGGTGTTTTTGGGTGTGTGTGGTATATGAATTTTTTGGAAGCAAACCTGACTATATAACTGCAGCAGAAGAACCCATCCACAGAAGATCCAAGCAGATGTAACAATGTCTTGTAAAAATGATGTTCCTTCCTAAAACTTCATCCGATATGGCGCAGAGATACATCCCCACACTGCAGGAGATTTTTAGCTACGGAAAGCCGTAAATTACTGTCCTGGGAAAGAGGTGAGCCACAAATGAGTCCGGCAGATGAAATACCCGTGAGTCAAGCCGCGTTATCCAGAGATACACCTGAGCCCGATATAAGAAGTATACACCGGTAACCGTAGATTTGCTTCGGTATGTGAGAAAGGAAAGAACCATGAGCAGATGGTATAGAGGAAATATGATTTCACACCAACAGGAGGTATGATGACTGGCATTGAGGGCAGATCAGGTGGGCATTTTGTCCATTTCTATACCACACCCACATAGATATTGCAAATGAGCTGGAAAGGACGGATTTGCAAAGCACAAAGAGAGGTAAAATTTAATCACACATTAGATTCGACCTTTAAACGGAGTGTGCCGAATTTGATATTATATTTAGAAGAACCTGGGTAATTTTCGACAAATGGATTTGCAACTCACCTGGGGAATTTGTTTGACGGTGGCTTGAAACAGAGGTAGTATCACAGAATGAAACCAGTAAAAGAAATAAATAAAGAGAAAGAACCCTTGGCGTCGCCAATATTCGTGGCTGAACATCCTGGCAATGAGAGTCCCTAACTCCTCAGCACGGAGGATGACCAGCCGTACTCCAACTGATCTTATCAATGGTAAATCAACCCATGACTCTCACAACAGACTTTGACGGAGCATAGCATATGTCTCTACAGAGAACATAACTCTTGTAAACCCACCTAAGCGTAGAACCATAGAGGAAATGACCTGAGATACCAGCGGGACTGTTAAATAGCATCCACCGAACTAAAAGCCAATGATAGCAGAACGTGGCATTGGGTAGGATTTGAACCCTGATATAGAGATGCGAAGAGATAAATGGATCGCAATGCAGTATTGGGGTACATGATAACGGCCATCAATTAAAACGATACCGAAAATTTTTCAATGATAAGATGAGGGTTTGATCTAAACTTCATCCCCGTGAGTCAATATCTGGCAGGTCATAAGAAGAAGTCAGAGAGCGGAGAGAAAGTCTCCAGAGAAAAGAGAAAAGCTGAAACCTGAGCCTTTCGCTTATCGATGCACCCCAGAAGAAAACAAACAATACAGAAGCCACCAAGACAGCATAAATTACCAAATCAACAAAAAGCAACGTTGGTAAGACAAACGATAAGAAACCAAAGAGAACAAAGGTATCAAACCGCAGGTCGCACGCAGGTTTGAAAAGTGAATAGCAGCAGAAATAAAAGTGGCTGAACACCAAAATCTCAGAAGCATAAAATCGTGAATCTTTACATCGCTTCCTCTTTAGACTTAACTGCAAGAGTTCCAACCTGAGCTGGTTCACTGAACTCCGACTTATAATTTGGGTATAAAGAAGCTTGCAAAGATAATTTAACACGCGACTAAAGAATAGGATATTAACTGGCAATCAAAGAATACACTGATGAGGTACTGTAAGTGGATCAAAACTGAAGAACACTAAAGAGAGACCTTTTTGGAGACGAATCACACCCCTGACCCACAATACCATGGAACCCCTTGGGACGGTAGAGAGAAGTAATCAAAACAAGAATAAATGATGGCTCCATAAAATGGGGTTTCAAAAAAGGCGGAATGAGAATATCTGAACCCTTTCGTTGAATCATGAAATCCCGCATCACAATCTATATTCTAGAGAAAAGGAGTACGCTGGTAAGAGAATTGTATCAAAAGAGCCTCCTCGGGGGAACTCAACCCAGAGACTCAACCAAACTGCGTTGTTGACTGGTCATTAATCAACCACCTCCCCAACCGCTGTACTTCCACCAGACTTAACCAATCAAGATCGGGACTCACTTTATTCAGCAACTTTGCCGAGGTAACGTAAACTGAAGACTCATCGAAGTCCAGCGTAACAGACACCACACCGAGACTCAATCCGCTGGCGCTTTAGGTAATCTTCGTTGCAAGATCTTCGACTACCGAAACTTCGTTTTCCTATCCGCTCAACTTCAATGACTTCAAGATCAGCACCGAATCGTTAACTCACCTGATCAATCGGTAGCTGAACGCCCGCGATAACCGGCAGAACGAATTCCGGAAGGTAAACGGCTTTAGTGACGCACAGTGATAATTCCTCTCGAACGCATTTCATGTTTATGGCTATATATACAATTTTCTCTTTTTTTTCTTTCTTTATTATTTTTAAAGCTCTTCTTTCCATTTTTATTTAAGATTATAATGAATCTCTTTCATAATCCCAACCCATTAAACAACAGAGTTTCTGTGTAGGTCAAAGTTGAGGTTAGCACTTCAAAACACATATAGAACCCATGGTGGCTGGTTGGGGCTACATTTCAAGAAAAATAAAAAAGGCAAGAATTCAACGAACTAGGTCCAATCGGTATGAAATTAATCTAACATCAATGCACTGGACAAAGTTTCAATTTTTCAAACTACAAATAGGCAAAATACAAAAAACGGGTGTAATTTTTTTTTAACCTAAAAGTGAGTTGTATAGTATGTATTATATAAAAAATGACTATATTTTCAGCTTTCAAAACAAACTGGTAGCTTCACAAACAAAACAAACAACTATGCAAGCAAAACCAACAGCAAGTCATTAAACTTAACAAAATAGACTTGCTCAAAAACATAAAACAACACTTCCTTCCTTAACTCTCCCCCAACCAAATTCAACATTGTCCTCAATGTGGCTATGGGATGGAAATTTAAGGGAGGAAGTGATACCTCCTTGATGAAATGTGCTCGTTGTTAGATAGGAGACTTCGCAAGCTTTCCACCGACACCTTATTCACTCTGTTTGGGCTTCAAATAAACAAGTTAGGAGAAGAAAAGAGATGAAAAAAATGACCCATTGGAGCATTTTTAAAATTAAGCCTTTATCAAAATTTCAAAAGTCTTCTTTCTGGCTAGATTTAGATTCTACACTCTCTAAGCTTTCCAATGGTACCAAGAACGCTTAAAACGGAGTTCAGATGAAAAAGTTATGATTAAAACAAAATTTGGTCAGTGGAGCTGGGGAGGCTGCGAAAATTGCACCCGTAAATTTTTTTAATTTTAATTTTTTTACCAACAGACCTGCTCATGTTTGTCTTTATGGGAAGCCTGCATACTATTATAGGGCGTTGCAAAATTCGCAGACAATTGCGTAAAATTTTTGACCGTTGCGAAAAATTTTCACTCAGAGGGTTATAAATTTCGCAACCCTTGCGAAAATTGTTAGGTTTTGCTCTTTGGCTCCCGTGATCTCCCCCTCAGCTTCAAAAAAAAAATTTGACACAAAACTCCAAAAATAAACACATGAGCCAAGAAAAATGCAGAAAAATTAAAAATAGGTTGAAAACAAAAATTAACTTAAAATTAAAGATAATCTAAAAAGAAAAATTAAATAAATCACAAACAAACTTAAAGTAAAGTAAATAAGTTTATCAAAAATTGGAGTGGTTTCTATGTTACTGTATAAACCACTCCCATTCAGGTAGTCCTTCTGGTTCATGGAGGGTCAAGGAGGAGAAGTCCCTCCATGTCTACTATGAGGTGAGCTGCAGCAGAGTTGAGTTTCTGCCCCTCTATTTTAAGCATTTTGCCTTCCTGCAGCCTGGGAATCAAGTGGTGCCGGAGGGGAGTGACTCATGCGCACTCTTCATCAACTGCTTCACTAATCTTCATCAATTGCTGCTCCTGCTCCTCTGCTAATTTGTGCTTGCTGCCTAGGTGGAAGATATCAAGCTCCAAAGTCATATTGCCAAAGGTAAGCTTCATGACTCCATTCCAGCAATTGATTATGGCATTAGATGTGGCCAAAAATGGCCTCCCAAGTGTGATGGACACTTGGTTAGTGCCCTCTGCCACCGGCTCCGTATCAAGAACTACGAAGTCCACCGGATAATAAAATTTGTCCACCTTCACCAAAACATCCTCAACTATGCCCTTAGGAATTTTTACCGATCGATCGGTTAAGGATAAAGTGATGTTGGTAGGCTTCAGCTCCCTTAAACCTAATCGTCAGATACCGACTAAGGTAAAGAGTTGACATTGGCCCTAAATCCAAGAAGTTGCTTTTTATCTATATAAGTTCCGATGTTAACTCGAAATGGTGGGGATCCCGCCTGTATTTCACCGGGTCTCGCTCCTCGAATGACGGCACTCGACTGTTTCTTTAGGAAGGCTTTCACAATGCCCAACCCCTCTCTGAAGGCACAGCAATGTGTCCTTTAAAAATTTGTTACTACATTGGAACCCGGTTTAATCATGTCTAGCAATGGGATATCGACCTTCACTCTGCCTTAGCACCTCTAAGATTTCGCTCCGATTGGAGAGGCGCTTTTTCTTACCTTTTAATGCTTCTCGAGGAACAGAGGAGGCATGCTCTCTTCATTGAATCTTCTTTATAACTATATGTTCCGCTCCACTTCCTTTTATTCCTCGGGTCTCCCCTCAATGTGCCTGCACCGGTCGATCAACCTGCCTTCCACTTCTCAAAGTGATGATAGCCTTTACTTCATCCATCCTTGGGGCAGGGCTGCTGGTAGAACCTATCTCATGGACTCCCCTAGATCGGGCCGTAGCTCAAAGGGTGGAATCTTCCTTTCTCCCGTACTCTTACAAAGCAAATTGGTAATCCCGGTGATGGAATACCGTAGATTATCTATTTTCCTCGGGATTGAGATCACTTGGGAGCCCATTTATCTCGTCAGTGGTGCTTTCCACAGTATCACCCTCTGAAATAATCAGACATTGATTCCCCTCAAGCCTTTAACAAAATCACCTACCACCTTGCTTAAATTTAAAATAGCTTGTTCAATGTGGATTTAGACTAAGGTGGGTTTGGTTCGTATGAGGAACCAAATCGGCTGTCTGCACCGTGGGGCATATAAGTAGGGAGGATTTTTGGGCTTCCAAGAGATTAGGGGTGGTTCATCATCCAATCAGATTATATGTATTGCCATATGGGGTATCAGGGTGGAGTATTGCTCGCTGACCAAAAAAATCGCCCGATACAAAACATTCTTTACTCCGGAATGGTGGACATCGTCACCACATGCTCGCTGATTATCAAATGAAGCATAGCTTGTCCTGTAGAGGGACTTCAGTCACTACCTGAACCTTATGTAGTCTTCTCCCTTCCAATTCTTCCACCCTCCTAGCGAAGGTGGATAGCTTCGTCTTCATTTCCATGTCTTCTGGGAGTGAGTACATGCCTCCCCTTGAATTGGATGCAGGCTTTGTTCTTTCTACTTCCCTGGGGTTGGGCTCATCCCATGCCTTAGAGGTCTCTGCTACATAACTCAGAAAATCCATGGCTTATTCTGGATTTTTACTCAGGAAGTCCCCTCCACACATGGTTTCTAACAATTGCTTCATAGCAGGGGACATCCCATCATAAAAGTGATTCACCAGCATCCATGTATCAAAGCCATGGTGAGGACATGCACTGATGGTCTCCATATACCTTTCCCAGCATTCATAGAACTTCTCATTATCATTAGCTGCGAAAGTATAGATCTGCCTTTTCAAACTATTGGTCCTTTGCATGGAAATTTTTTTCTCAGAATTCAGCCCGCATCTCGTCCACTTTGTATCGCCCCGCCTGTGGAGTTGAGCCAAATCTTGGCCTTGTCCTTAAGAGTTAGAGGAAAGCATTTTAGCTTCATCAGGTCCAGGTTGTTAGCACCCTCTTTAAAGGTATTGCATACTTCCTCAAATTCCCAGATATGCGAATAGGGGTTCTCACTTTCCATGCCATGGAAAGTGGGGAGTAGTGGGACTAGGTAAGGCGTTACAATCATGTCTTCAGCAGGAGGTACAATACATGAGGGTGCACTCACCCTTGGTGGCTGTATATGGTCTCTCATTGACCTGTAAGCATTGGGGTTTCTCTGCACCCCCTGTTGGCTTTGTTGCTCCTCAGGTGGGGCTCCATCTAACCACTATTAATGCTCACTTCATAGCCCTGTTCAGGTGGAGCACTGACCCTTTCCAATCTGCTTGTAGTGTTCCTGCCCCAATGGTGCATAAGCTGCTAGGCAAGCAACACAGACAGACAACCAAAAAGAAAGCAGGGCTACCAAAAAGGTTAATGTTAGCTAGAAATAAAATGAAATTTTAATGCATGGACAAGATAAAATTAATCAACCCAAAGAAGGAACCGCTAGGGGGAAATAAAAGTGGAAGGCAAAAAGAGATCAGTCTCACCAACACTTGTGATGAGGATCACAAGTTCAACAGCTTCCTCGCCTTGCACTAAGGCACACCATCCCCTACACGGCGCCATTTGATTCTGCGTCACAAGAAAATTCAGAATCAACAATATTTACACATCCTAAATTCCACCGCCAGAAAAGCTTTCAACAGAGTATAGCTGCCTCTAGGGTCGAACTCAGTGGATGGGTTTTTCAAGACAAATGATTTGCAATTTACCAAATGGTGAATTTTGTTTTAACATGGGTTTTGTAAAAACAAAGGAGGTAAATGGTTATCATATTGAAAATAAAATGAAATAAAATAAGAAAAGAACTCCTTGAAGCGTTAAAGCCACTGGCTCAGGTCCTAAGGTGAATGAGAGGTCCCTAAGTCCTTTCCTCTGGCTGGGCAGGATGACCTATAGTCATTTCTCGAACCTGATTCTTCATTCGTCTTAAAATTGAACCCTTTATAAATTTTCCTTCAAAAATGGCATTTAATGAGCAATACATGTCCCTGCATAGTGAGAACATACCCTGACGCTGAGGAACACACTTCCTAAACCTACCCTACAGTAACTAATAGAGGATAACTGGCTCCTGGACATCGTGCGATCTAGCAATAAGCATCCACTGAATCCAAAAAGCTTGCCAAATACAGGTTAATCAGGGTATATTTAAGAGATTTAACCCTAGAGTGAGAGATAGAAGCATAAATGATCATAAATGCTAGCATTAAAAACATGAGAACAATCATTTTACCTCAAAACTGTTACCTAGTAGCCCTCTTCTTCAAGGATGGAGGGGGTTTAGCCAACCATCCCTTGAGTTGTCATTCTCAAGGGGTGTTTCCAAGTGTGCGAAAGTGAGAGAAAGCGGAGAGAAAATGCGAAAAGGAGAAAAGCTGGAAAACTCGGAGCTCTTCGCGCCAAAAAGTTTCTTCACTGACAAAAAGTCTCCCTTACAAGCAGGTACAAATGTGGTTTATATAGCCACCAAGACAATACAAATTACCAAAATCAACAAAAGCAGTTAAATGTTACAAGGACAAAATGGGAAGAAATCAAAAGAGGAACAAAAAGGCAAAATTTCAAACCAAGAGGGAACAAGCAAGGTTTCAGGTTGAAAAGTGAACAAAGGTGCGGGACTTGAACAGTCAGAGAAATGGGGCGGTGTTCGCAACACCGCGAAATTTCAGAAAGCTGGCGGCACCACAAGTCAAGTGAAGTTTCATACAACACTACGAAATTCTACAGGTTGAGAAATTTTCGCAACCTTGTAAAAATTCCTGCAATGTTCCATAATTCTCACTTTTTGCTCTTCTTTCCTTCTGAGATCTAATCTGCAAAGATGAGTTCAACTCGGGTTCTTCGTGTTTGAATTGACCCGATAATTTTGGCTTAAATAGCTTGCAAAAACTACAAAATTAGCCACAAAATGCGATCAGTAGAATAGCAGGGACATTAATGTGCAAATCGGGTTAATTACACTGATTAGTACACAAAAAGTGATCAAAACTTGCAATAAACAGGATTCAAAATAGCACTTTTTGAGCACTAATCACACCCCCAACCTACGCATTGCTAGTCCCTTAGCAATGAAAGAAAGAGAGAGCAATCAAAACAGTAACAAAATGATGTTCACAAAAATGGTATTTCAAAGAGGTTGTGAATGAGTAATGCCTAACCTTCGATTATTTTTGTGTTTTCAAGCTCCGATATTTTTGCGACAAAAAATGGATAACTGGGGAAGCTTATTGCTCGTGACACATAATGTTGAGGGAGTTTTCTAATACTTAGAAATTTTTTTTCCAAAATGTACCTCAACGTCGTGACGTTGGACTTCAACGTCATGACGTTGGTTTTTTAAGCCTTCTGGAACGTCACGATGTTGGTTAAATTGCAAAACACCTCCTCTTTGTAACGTCGCGACGTTAGGTTTCAACGTCGCGACATTGGATTTTTCAATTTCAACGTCGCAATGTTGACTGGAATTTTTTTGATAACTCTCTAGAACGTTGCGACGTTGGCCCAAACATTGAGACGTTGCCCTGTTTTTAACTCAATATCGGTCATTTGATTTCCTGTACTTTGTCATCTACACCCTAATCCTCTCTCCACACGCTTGCAGATTCCTTTATAGCTGATCTCCCACCAGCTTTCCAAGTGTTTCCAAGTGCCTTAGAGGACCAAGAGCAACTGTCAATCATGCATTGCTTAGCCCCCTTTATTCCTCAAGACCCATTCTAGCTCCTAGAAGATTTTTTTAGTTACGGACATTTCCATGTATCCAACTTCAAGTTGGGCACTTCTTCGACCTTTCTTGTTGTCAGGGAGGAGAAATTCTAGGTATATTAAAGCTCTATAGGATTCAAGTTGTTTGGAGAGCTTGGTTCAAAGCATCACCTACCAAGTGTTTGATCAATTGTTTGAGTAGTACTTTGAGAGTTGAATTTCCTAAGGGAGCTTAGTCACCCCCTTAGAGGACTAAGTGTCATTTGTGTGGGTATTTGCAGTGTTTAGACCCCTCTTCTCATCCCTACCGACTAAGGTGCCATGTCTTTAAAGAGGCAAAAACTGAGCTTAAAGAAGAGCTGTCGAATAGAGGAGCCAGTGGATAATTATGATCATCAAAAGTTTGTGAATGTAGGAGCTTCCGACAAGTTCACACTCATCTTAAAGAATTGATCCTTCATCAAAGAGAAGGGATTCCACAACCCCGAAAAATTTCTATCGAAAGACCATAGCAAACAAAGGGTGGAAGGCTCTTTGCCAACCCCCTAGGTCGGCTGCCACAATGGTTATCCGAGAATTCTACTCCAACTTATCTTCACACGTGGTAAAACATGTATGGGTGAGGGGCGTGTTGGTAGATTTCAGCGCGAGGTCTATCAACGAGTTTTATAATTTGGAACCAGTTAGTGACGAAGCGTACAATAGACTTCAAGAAGACCCTAACTACCCCGCCGTACTTAGAATGCTCACCAATGGTCAAGGTGAGTGGAAAACCAACAGAGATGGTGCATTTCAAGGCCAAGCACTTGGCCTATATCTTGAAAGTGTGGCACCATTTCATCACTTTCCGCCTCATTCAGACTAACAACGTATGCAAAGTTACTGCCAAACACGCCTTGTTGAACTATGCGATTATTCAAGACATCCCCTTTTATGTGGGGCAAGTCATAGAGGATTATATCCTCCACAACAAGGACAATAAAATGAACCTTGAGAACCCATTCCTCATATACAGATTATGCAAGAAAGCTGGGTGCCTTTGGAAAGTTGTTGATGACTAATGATGTATATATGAAAATATGGCCAAAGAAGTGAATCTGGTAAATACTCAAAAACTGATTTGAAAAAGTAAATATACTAAAAAAAAAAACATAAATGAAAAGTATTACCAACACTCAACCCCTTTTTGTAAGTGCACGGGTCATACAAGTAATAAAGTGGACTCTAGGAGTCTAGATATCGTCCCCGAAAGGATTGGAGGTTCTCTATAATTTGAATTTGAGCACCCCAAGTACAAGGACTATTCACTATCTAGGTGACCAAATATGATGAGCATTGAAATCAATGTAACTAAAGTAAAAACTGATTTAAAACTAATCAACTAATCCTAAAATCTACCAAGAAAACAACTACTAAAGTCTAAAATATATGAAGAGAGGCACTAGGGATGAGAATAATCATTTAACAATCAATTTGCATTTCCATGAAATCATAACATTTGTGAGATGGATTCTGCCTTTGTCTAAGGGTATGTTAGTATAGTCTTGAAATACCTTCAACCACTATACATTTCACCATTTAGGCCACCATGTTCCTAAACCAGGACAACACGTGTCTAAACAGCTACTTTTAAGATTTGAATCTCCTTCTAAGATTTGGTTGATTTTCCTAAACCAGTACTTCTGAACCATTTCTTAGGACTGAAGTCAGCTTGCCCCCATAGACAGGATAACACAAGCCTCTTTCAATATAATTGGTACCTCAGTCTACCATTTGAAAAGAATAATCACTCCCATCTATCAAAAGCACAAACATTCTTTCAAACTGAGATGAAACCTCTAAATATTAAACTGATAAACCATTAAGTGGTCCTTATTCCATAGGAACACACTTCTATTGTCACTCAGAAGGGAACCTTGAAGTCAGAGGTTAGAACATCACCTATGATTTATCAAAGTGATACTTAGAGTTCATTAGTTCTAAGAGGATCAATCTAGCATACCCTGCTACCGCTTTTCGCTTCTCAAGAACTCACTCGTGCTACCGTAGGGGTCCCGAAATGTAACAAATATAAAAACTTTGGGTATAATCTATTGACATTTAGAACAAAATATTTCCAGAATAATGCCAATTATATAAATTCAGTCTTCAAACCCACAAAATAAACTATAGATCTGCAAATCTGAATGTTCAACAATTAATCCCCACCCTTAGAGGGTGTTTAATTTTCCATTACTGGATTCCAACCATCACCAATCAAACAACAAGTAAGAAAATTGAAGAAAGAAATCAAGAGATAAGGAGTGAGAGAACAAATCGTGATTTGAGCTTCAATCTTTGTCTCAACAATAATGAAATATGAATCTCTGAGCACAACACCGAAATCTCTTCAATACAAATAAAAATATGCTCCAAAACTACTCTAAGATTTACTAAAAATCAAAATCCTAAGCTAAATTGGAAAATAGGAAGGTTTTAGAGAAAGAAACCCTCATGAAAGGTGTTCTCCCACCTCCTTCATGCCTTAAAAGTCTAAAAATTGAGTATATATAGTCCTAAGGTGAAATGGGCTTGAAAACAGGCCAAAAAAAAAAAACATTTTCAAGGTTTTTCTGGTCAGGCCTGTCGCCTTTTGTTGCAACATTTTCTGGGTTTGTTGCTACATTTATTTTTGCTTAGCTATTTGTTTTCTTCTCCAACTTGTCAGGGCCATGACTTCTTCATTTTAACTCGGATTTGGGCATGTGAGGTGTCGTTGGAAAGCTCTTTGAATGTAGAATGAAAATGTGGGTTGATTTGAACCATTTGATGTTCCAAATGGTATAGAAAAATTTCATCTTCCCAATGTTACGATGTGGAACACCCGATTGACTCTCGTTTTGGAAAAATGTTGCTCATTTCTTGGCAAATCACTTGCTTTTAATCAAGAATCCTACAAAACCAAGTTTAGAGGAAATTTTATGAGTTTTACATGAATATGAATATAAAATACTTTAAAATAGCTTGTGAAATGAACTCAAAACATAGATAAGTTTCACACTCATCAAAAGTAATGAGGCTTAGATTCATCCCATAAAGGCAATAGTGGTGAAGAAAAACAAGTCGGGTGTACCAAGACATGAGGAGGTGTGTGACTCTAGGAATGAGCCTGTTGATGAGGAGGAGCTGAGGGCTTATCAGGCTACGTATGGGGGAAGCCATGAAGAAAGAGGTGAAGTAGGGCAGTCCTCTACTCAACCTCTACTACCCATATCCCATGAGGAGGATGATCCTATTTATCCTCACCCTGGCTGAGGATTCAAGCCAGACCCTCACAATGAGGTTCTGGGCTGACATTCTAGATCTAAACATTAAGAATCATCATGTCTCACGAGCCGTGAGAGATGGACACAAGCCTGCGACAATGAAGACAAGTAGCTCGACAATCAAGAGATCATCAAGCAGCAACTAGCTCAAATCCTTTCCTATCACACTCAACCACCACCATTTTAGTGATCCTTTAGATCACCAGGGGAGTTCTCTATACCCTTAATTTATGTTTATTAACATTGGGGACAATGCCCATTTCAAATTGGGGGGTGTGGGCGATTGGTTTGGCATTATTTGATTTTAGACCTTGATTGCAAATGTATTACCCTATGGATCTCTTTGGACCATATTCATTGTTAATCCACTCATGTCTATCATGATCACACATGTTTGTTGGGTCTATATTGATGACCGTGAATTTAATTGGATAGATTTGTGCTGTAATTTGCCTATTTGGTTTAGCAAGAGACCTTGGAGTTTTGTTAGTATAGGTTAGTTCAATGTTTGTTAGAATAAATTGCATGCTTTATGTTAGTTTTGCTGTAGTCCAGATTTTATTTTCGTTCTTGTTTGTGTCATGTGTTTTGCTTGTTTGTGTCTTTTGAGTGAGTTTAGTGTGTCTTGAGTGAGTTTGACACAATTGTTTGCTAATAGAAGGTCATGTCGAACACAAATTATTGAAAAAGGCTAAGTGTACAATGGAATTGGACCCTTAGGCTATTGAATGATCGGGAATTATGTGCTTGCATGGTATGGGTTATTTAGCCTAATTACCATCTTTGTGCCTCAAGAAGCTATTTCTCAAGAAATCTATCACACACACACTGTTGATATCCCTTGTATACCTTGGTCTCGGACCCTTTGCCTTGATTTCAACTAAGCTTGGGGGTTTCTAACCACCTAAGTGATGGGACACCTAATCAAAAGAGGATTGCCACTAAGCCCCAATCGAAAAAAAAAAAAAATGCAAGAACAACAGAAAAAGTGAAAAAGAAAGAAAAACAAATATAAAGAAAAATATCAAAAATAGGTATATGAATAAGAATATGTGGGATCATCCAATCGGAATCCCGTGCACAGTCTAAGGGACCTTTCAGAGCCTAATGCCCTAAGCTAATTGGTCGAGAGTCATTGACTTTATTGCTCGCTACATGGGACAAAAGATAGATCCTTCCCATGGCCAAGGTCCTTCGAATTTGGTTGAGTGTTTGAGGTGAAGTTCGAGGGGAACAAAATTTCTAGGGCCCTTAACCAACTAGTGGGCACCAATGGATCCCCGCTACAGGGACACTCATCTAAAACTTCTTAGCACTGATTTTCTTTCATTTTTAGGTAATTAGGTCATTTTTGTTATAGGTATTTTGGTATGAATAAAAAAGGTGCGTTCTTATCCCTTCTTAGTTAGCTTCTTCCAAATAGGTGAGTTGAACTTAAGTTTGGGTGTATTAAGACCTTGCTATACATTGGAGATCATACTACAATCCATAATTAGATTCTTTTGGAAATGTCATTGAGAACTTGTGGGGGTTGATTTTCTTTGCTCGCCTTGCTTGGTGTGCCATGTTCCTTAGAGAGTTTAACGGTTTAAGGATCCTAAATTTTGGGTGAAACGGCTAATATTTCTAAATTGTGTTCATATTAATCCGTCCATTTGGCACACTCATCTCATTCCTATTAATTCGTGTTTTAGTTCGTGTTCTTTATCAGTATGTTAGCGGTGTTTTGAGTCAATCTTCTGCTTGGGGACAAGTAAGAAGCTAAGTTCGGGGGTGTGATAAGTGTCCAAAAACACTCATTACATACCTGGGTTTTGGTATATTTTAGACCATTTCTATAATTAATTTAGTAGCATTTTTGCTTCATATACTAATATGTAGTTTCTTTTTGTAGTTAGGTCAAAGTTCAGCATTTTGGAGGCTAAGAGAGGAAAGAATCAAATTCCTTTTCCAACGTCGCAACGTTGGGACGTCACGATGTCGCTGAGCTTGTCTGTAGGTCCAACCCAGTTTGGCATCTGGGAACGCTCTCTTTCGGGATTTTTAAGGAAGAACGACCTAATGATAGGGGGGGTGGGGGGGTTCGCGCATTTAGGGTAGACGATTGACGATAGCGGAGGGAAATGGACATAGAGATCGACATCAACCATCGCGAGATCCATGAATCGTAGGAAGAAGACTAGGAATCATCCAATGTTTCAACATTAGAGTTCATCTTCCTTTACTTTCACTCCAGATTTTATGATGTATACAAATTTCATTATGTTCTAAACTTAAACTCTGGGGTTTTGGTTGTGTATTAGACATGAAGCTTATATCTAATTGCTAGAATTCTTCCTTTTATTGTTTCATGGGATTGAACCTCTATTGATTCATGCTTGATTTTATTTGCATATTAATGTTTGGCCAATATCAATGTGGTGTGTGATTCTCTATGAGATCTGAGAAGGGAGTAGAAAATTAGACTTGGGTGAATCAACCTAATTAGCTCGATGGTGTAGAAATCATCAGTAATTAGGAGGTGAACAGGGTTCTTGGGATTTAATGCACTACTAGTGCTTGGGGTTGAGCTCAAAAGAAAGAAACCTAGTATTAGTTAGTAAGTTACTTGAGCTCAGAAGCAAGAAACCTAGTATTAGTTAGTAAGTTACTTGACCTCGAGAGGGCCTCGTAATTAAAATAGACAAGAATCGCCTTGGAGAACTTTCCAATGAAGCAATAGAAAATGATTATGGTTAAGATATAGGTGGATTGTCTAATCGCACCAAAAATCCTAGAACCTCATTATCTTTGGAAACCCTTTAACTTTCGTGATCAAATTGTTAGTTTTACGATTTATTAATTTAATTTAGATTTTGCTCAAATCATCACACTTGTCTGCTTGATATTAGTAGTTCAATTTTTTGGTATTTAAAGATCCCGTTCCTCCCTCGTCGACGATTCAGACGTTAGTTACACTGTATTACTTGAAACACGTATACTTGCGCCACTAGGCAGTAATAGCATATCTTTTTCACATAATTTTAATACAAAACACAATTACGCCTATCAGGTTTCACATCTAAAGATGGCAGTAAAGTATGCAAGCTTTAGATATTCATTTATAGAATGAAGCAAGACTCTAGGAGTTGGAATATCCGATTTGATGAGACAATCAAAGAGCTTGGTTTCTCAACAAATCTAGATGAGGCTTATATGTATAAGAAGGTTAGTGGGAGTGTTTTCATATTCCTAATGTTGTATGTAGATGACATACTAGTAAAAGGAAACAATGCATTGGTTTTACAATATGTCAAAATTTTGTTATATAAGATTTCTTCATGAAAGACCTTGGAGAAGTGACCTACATTTTGGGGATAAAGATCAACAAAGATAGATCTAGGAGGTTGCTGGGTCTTTTACAGTCTACATACATAGACAAGATGCTAAATAGGTTTAGCATGGAGCAGTCCAAGAGAGGATTTATTCCCATGACCCATGGGATTACACTCTCAAAGTCCATCTGTTCGAAGATAGACGATGAGAGGACACACATGAGTTTGATCCCATATGCTTCTACTCTAAGATCAATCATGTATGCTATTATTGGGTCTCAATCTAGCATCATATCAAATTGCACAGTGGAAAAACTTAAACTTGGATCAAGATATCCAGCCCAAGGGATCCCTTAGTTCATCAAAATCGAAAAACCCATTCCATAAAAGGGAAAGAAACTATTACCTTTGTAGTTTCCAACCTCTTTTGGTGTAGGTGATGAATCAATGGCATATGATAGCTACTAAACACGAGTGCTCCAAGTGCAACACCTCTAATGGTAATCCACATGAAGAAGGTTGAAGAAGACCTCCAAGAGATGGCTTGATTCAAGGTTTTGGTGCTAGCCAAAACCTAGAATCACAAAGAGGAAACGTGTGAGAGAGAGAAATCACTAGAGATAAACAATTTCTCTGTTGTGCAAGAGGTGTTATGTGACAACTAGGGCTGGAAGTAGAGCTTTTATATAAGCTCTTAGCCCATCAAAAGGACCAAGATTCCCCTCTCTAAAGGGGTGGCCGACCATGTGCATCCCATGCACATGGAGCTTTCTTATTGTGGGGGTTTAGCCCATATTCGAGCCCAATGACCCATATACCCATCCATGTGGCCCCGGGATTCACTTAATCTTGAGATTATCCATCTTTAGAGCTCTCTATTTCCATTTGGATCCAATCCAAACATTTCCTTTCAACTTGGATCCAATCCAAGACTAATTTACTTCTTCTACACTTCTTCTAAGTGTGTGACCCATTAGGTTTTTAGTTATGTTGGCCACTTGAATCAACCATTGATCCGAGCAAGTCATGAGCAGTATCTAGCAACACATCATGACCCCCAATTGACCGGAGAGCCAAGGGTTTGACTACAAAATGTTCCATATACAATATATTATGTAATGCTATCCTTTCACTCCATATTATACCCGACTTGGTTTAGAGCATGGACTATGCATCTACTCCCATTAGATGAACTTACCCGAGTGTATTTATCTTATCTCCGAGATCCATTAATCAAAAATCATGCCACTAAAGACTCTTCATGGCATTATCACTCTGGCTAGATATTTCGAGTAATGATCTTTACAAGAGGCCTAGGGTATACCCTCTCTCTATCAAGAGTGATGAATCCTCTATTGGCTACTCAATTACGTTTGAATACCTCAAGCTATACTCGATCATCACCTTACAGGCAAGCTCTCTTAAGGGAATAAGGATCAAAGTCAAAGTATAGAATCAGTACCCAAGATACCATTGAGCACCTTAAGTCTAAGGATACTTGCACCATTGCTATGATGAGACCATTACTAATGTTTAAATAGATAATCCATATGATTGTCTCATAGTAGGTTTTCAATGTACTTGCCTACTCTTAGCAAGCATCCATATGTTTACTCTAATCATCATGATAATCACAGTTTATGAGACCAACAACTTGATCAAATCAAAGAGTACAACATGTGTTAGTTTGTCCGAATCATAGTCTGTCCGAATCAACATGTCTTATCTTGTTGATCCTATGACTAGGGATAATTTAGATACTACATAATTATATATAATAGGAATCTCATTATCATGATCACCATCATGATTTCCGTTATGCTATGTAATGTATCGAGGACTTCATTCATTTGATTTAAGATCGCCATCAATTCATATATTAAATGAACATTAAATAAATGAAGATTTGCTTATTATAAATGAATTTAAGACGTGCAATAAGTGCTAAAGGTGATTGCCTTTAGAGCATTTCTCTAACAATTATAATATGTACAAGGCCCGATGTATCATATGCTTTGAGAGTCACGAGCAGATACCAGTTGAACCTTAGTGAGGGTCATTGGGCGGCTGTCAAGAATATCCTGAAGTACTTGAGAAGGACTAAGGATGTATTTTTTACTTATGGAGATGGAAATCTTATTGTAAGCGGGTATACGGATGCCAACTTCCAATCTAATAAAAATGACTCCAAATCTCAATTAGGCTATGTTTTCACATTGAATGATGGACGAATTAATTAGAAGAGTTTCAAACAAGAGATGATTGTTGATTATAGAACTAAAGTTGAGTACATTGCAACTTCCGAGGCAGCTAAGGAAGCAGTTTGGATAAGGAAGTTCATTTATGAAATGGGAGTGGTACCTAGCATTGTTGATCTGATACCTTTGTATTGTGATAACAATGGAGCCATTGGGTAAGCAAAGGAACCACAGTCTCATAAGAGGTCCAAACACATGCTCAGGAGATACCATTTAATTATAGAAATCATTGGTAAGAATGATGTAATCATAGAGAAAGTGCCCACTTATCACAATATATTACATCCCCTGACTAAGCCACTTCCCCAGAAGAATTATGACTCTCATGTACTTGCCTATGGTATAAGATATAAAGGCGATTGACTTTAGTTCAAGTAGGAGATTGTTAGAGAAGTGCTCTAAAGGTAATCACATTTAGAACTTATTGTACGTCTTATTTTAATTAATAAAAGGGCTTCTTCATTAATTTGATGTTTGATGAGTCTAAAACTCATCTATTTTTAAGTCCATTTTTCAAGAATATTTCAGGTTTAAAAGTTCAGTTTAGTGTAGAATTATGGAGCTTTCACCCAAAATTGTTGTTTTGTAGAAACTTAAAAGAAATAAGCAGAATTTAATAGAAAAAAATGAGTAGAAGTCAGCATGGTGCAAAGAAAATGCCAATGTCGCAACATTGCTTAAGCAGATTTCCAGTGTCACGACATTATGTGGAGAAAGTCTTGAAACTATGGCAATGTCGTGACATTAGCTGGAGAAGGGAAAGCAGATACAGAAATGTCACAACATCATAAACAACTCCAGCAGTCAAATTATGTTCACTATGCAATGTCGCGACATCACAACAACATGGCTGTGATATCAGCCGAGGAAAGGAAGGACTACATCGTTTAAATGTCGCAACATCAAAACAATGTTACGAAATTTAGCCAAAGCTTGAATAATGGAGATCATCACATCCAATGTCGCGACATTGGATATGTAATGTCGCGACATCGGATAGGTAATGTCGTGACAGTCAATCAAGGAAGCCTGAGTGGTGAGACAAGTCAAATGTCCTGACACAGAATAAATGTTGCGACATCAACTAAAAACACTGACAAAGGACTTCAAAGCAACTAGATCAAATGTTGTGACATTAGAGAAGAAATGTCGCAAAATCATTGAAGACATTGGGAGAGGATTGCAGAACATCAAGATACTCGCTGCGGACATCAACCTAAGATGATCATACGAACGAACACAATGTCGCCAGATATTAGTTCGCAATGTCGACAGCAGCTGCAAGCATGCGCCGCTAAAGGGCATCGCCTGAACAATGCCGCGACATCAGAGCAATGTCGCAACATTAACCAAATGTTGCAACACAAGAATAGTAGTGTTGCGACATTGGAATTAATCTACAACAATGTATCTCCATGTCGCGACATCATCACGACATGGACTGAACACTGGAAAATGAGAAGTGTCAAACAGATTTTTTTTGATGTCGCGACATTAGCTACAACCCACGACATAGACAACTACGATGTTGCAACATCACTTGACAACAACAGCTAGGGCAGCAATTTGGGCTTTTCGAAGTGCGTGATTCTCGCCTCATTTTTAGGGCCTAAGACCTGAGCCTATAAGTAGAAGCTTTTGGGGAGTAATGCACAGCTTCCAGCGATTTTCAACAAGTCTCTATGATGTTTGGGAAAGCTATCAGGTGTGTGTGTGTGTGTGTATATATATATATATATATATATATATTTAGTTTGCTTCTAGATTCGCTTCGCTGAGGATCGGAGCAAAGAATTTGAACTGAAATTGAAGCCAGGTTCATGTAAATCGGATTTCATTTCTGCCCGAACTAGATGAAATCTGGAATTTATTCCAGAACTCAATTTTCTTCAGTTTTGATTACAATCTAAATGAATTTGTTTAATCAACTAGTCATTGTGATTTGTGATCCAGATTTGAAAGGGTAAGCTCCTTCTAGGAAGAATATTTTTTTGGGATTATTGTTTGTAAGAGTTAATGTTGTTTTGGTTGAGAAAATTGGAGTGATTTAACAGGTATTACTCCTACATTGAGTTGTTCTAAATATCAGTGTTTGGTAACTAAAGGAGTCAGATTATTATTCCGATTTCAGAATCCATATGAGTGATATGTAGATGAGACTACCCGAGAATAAATATAAATAAATGTGGATACATTTACACTAATATTATATGAACTAATGGACTTTTGGGATTACCTTGATATATCACTAGTGATGATCTAACCTCTACTTTCAAGGCTCTCTCTTGGGTGACAACAACAATGTGTGCCCGAGGCATTAGATCCACTTACTGATCTGGCAACTTAATCCTGAGAGGTTTCACCTCAATTGAGAGGAATAACTTCAACCCATTGGTAGCTGAGATTCTAATCAAGGGAAGAAGAAATTCTTTTCTAATTGATGGCTGAGATATCTTTTATTTTGGAGAGGGCTTGCAATTTCCTGTCCATGGGAGCAAGCAATTTCCAATCCTAAGAAATGACTGTGAAGTACCGAGAAGGAAAAATAGTCAAATCTTAAAAGATGAACAAATCCTATAAGTAACTTTTCAGACCCATTGTTTAGAGATAGAAATGTGGTAATCTGAATAGTGAAATGTATAGAGCTAGGAGAGATCCATTTCTATACTAATCTATTCTTAGACAACTCCAATGTTCACATCCATTACATTATCTTAATTGGAACTTGCAAAGTGATGACCACAACACTGTTTTTCTTCCCATATGTTTCAGTTCATAGTAGCTCTCTAATCATGTAGTTTAGAAATTTCATTAATGGTTTATTCTTTCATTTTTAATTACAAAGTTAAATATATCTTGAGAATCAGGAAATTCAAATAGTAAGGATCTTTAGTAGTAAGGGTAGTTAATCTTTAAATTTTTCTAATCGATTCTCGTGGGAATGATATATGGACTTAAAATCCATTGTATTACTTGTATGATCTATGCACTTACAGCGATCTAGACCAACCCAATTTTCAATGAGACAATTTACATACAAGGCAGAAAACATATTTTATATCTTAGGTCTCAACAAGTTAGTTTTTTTAGGCACAACTCCCAGGGACTTTAGTTAGTCTTTGGTAGCAGTGCTAATTATTTCGATAACTCTAGTCTATTTACATGTTTTTTGTGTCGTTGCAGGGGACTTTAGTTAGTCTTTGGTAGTGTCCGAATATTGGTCAACAAGTTTTTCGCGCTGTTGCCGAGGATCGAAATGAAAATATAGTTTAAGGATTAATATTCTTACCAAAGAGAAAATTGCTAGTTTGGATATTTTTCTTTTTACCTTTATCAAAAATTATGAAAAATAGTTTTAACAGCATTAGTTGAATTAGCTACTAATCTTTAATGAAAACACATCATGATATTTTTTGTATCTACTGATTTGATTTGGTTTTAGTGTGTTTCCATTTCAGGAAATCCTCACATGCATAGAAAACCGAGGAATCGGAGTGAAGTAGTGGACAGATTGGAAAGGACAGAAGAAGCTTGAGAGAAAGTCGGATTTTACGAGCTAGGTGGGATTTATGGTGAAGTGGAATCTGTGATGGGTTCTAGTTGAGGAAGTTGACGGACATAGAGACGAGAACTATGGAAGATTTTGGAAACTTGTTATCAAGATGATTGATCGACGGTCGAGGCGGCACAGGCTATGACTTTGGGCTTAACCTTATCACGATCACCATGGTCCATCGGAATCGGTTCTTGCAGTAAATCTCGGTGAAGACGATGAACACATGGGTAGGTTTCTTAGAATAGCCAACACTGTGAAGCTAAATAGGGTGAGGCCTGATGTGATTAAGATGTAGTTGTTCTCTTTCTCCCTAAGGGATACAATAGCAAGCTAGTTTGAATCACTTCCATATGGATCAGTGAACACTTGGGATGAGCTGGTTGAAGCATTCATGGGTAGGTTTTTCCCTCATGCTCTCACTTCAGAGAGGAGAGAAGAAATCATTATATTTGAGCAAGGTGAAGAAGAAAGTCTCTATAATTCCTGGGAAAGGTATAAGAAGCTGTTTAAAAGATGTCCAATGCATGGGATTGATCAGATCACGTAGATGGATATTTTCTATCATGCCATGAGAACTACACATCCAAAGGGATTATAAAATGTATCATGTTGTGGAGCCTTCAAGAGAAAAAGTGCTGAAGAGGCAAGTGATTAATAAAGATCTGCTTGGCTTGGCCTAAGCTCATTACGAGACTTCGGGGAGCGTGCGAGCTAAGAGAAAGTGGTGTGATAAGTTGAAACTGAAAATGTCGGCTATAGAGGCAAAACTAGACGCTCTAATGAACAAAGTTGGCATGTAGGAAGAAGGCTACGATCTTGCCCATCTTTGGCAGGCAGTGGAAGATCAGCAAAAGTTTTGAATGATGAAGGACTAGCTGAAGATGGTCACATTAGCGAGGAAGGAAGTTCAATTTATCAATGGCGATGAAAAGTTACAACTTTTAAGCCCCGGCCTAAATCTTCAACTCACTATACACCGGCCTTGAGAAACCATGAAATTTTCTCATATGGACTGCTTGACCTGACAAGGATAGAGACACGTATCTATGATTATCATCAGCAAACATGGTTTCGGGGCAATAGTGGCATAACAACCAGAGGGTTGAGAAGGTCATAGTCTTTTGAAAAACAAATGATAATCTTTATAGGAGAAAACAAACGGCTGTTGAATATGCACTTGAGCAAAAGTTTCTGAGAGCTAGTAAGCATTCGACGGAAACAAAGCGTGTTTGAAGCGGCCTGAAATGAAGAATGCGGAGACCTGAAGTAGAGACGATTGGCCACCAGTATGCGAGAACAGGTCAAGGATGTCTTTCCAAGTTATACTAAGAAGAATCCTAAAGACTACATGGCAGCGACTTTAAGGAGTGGTAGAGGACTGGAAGAAAGAAGAAATGAAAAGAAGAAGACTGAGGAAGAAAAGAATACATAAATTGGAGAAGAAACAAAAACGATGCAGTTTGAAATTCTTGAAGAAGAGAAACTTGATGAGAGATGCGACAAAAGCGAGGCGGTTGAAGGGTGATCTAAGAAAGAAATAAAGTTCAAGCTTACAAGCCTCAACGAGTCCCATTCCACCAAGGAAATTCACTTGAAAGCTAAGCTGGAAGAACGATTCTCTAAATTCTTGAACATGTTCAAGAAAATAGAATTAATATCCCTTTTGAAGGCATTAAAAAAATGACCATTATGCTAAATTCTGCATGAAGGATATCTTGAGCAAAGAAGAAAGTGCGAAGAAGGACTAGTGAACTGATGGTAACTGCGGTCTGCGGAGTTATTTAGAGGTCTTTACCAATGAAAATGCTAGATCTAGGCAGCTTCACTATTCCTTGCACCATAGGGAATTCTGAAATGGGGAAAGCACTGTATGATTCTGGAGCGAATATCAACTTGATGCCCTTATCTGTGGTTAAAAGACTAAGTTTGGGGGAGCTTACTCCCACAGCTATGACCCTGTAGATGGAAGATAGAACTTTAGCTCAACCTAAGGGTATTCTTGAAGACGTGTTTATCAAAGTGGGAAAGTTCATTTTTCTAATGGACTTTTTGGTGATTGATATTGAAGAAGACAAACAAGTCCCACTGCTGCTAGGAAGGCCTTTCCTTGCCACAGGAGCAGCTTTGATAGATGTGAAAGAACTTGCTCGGGGTTAGAGATGAGAGCCTTCGGACTTGATCTCGATTAGAGTTTGAAAGCATTGGAATTTGATAATGCGGTTGTAAGATTGTAATAGAAAAAACAAGTTCCATCGGTTACAGGCGGTAAATGATTGTAAGATTCAGAGTTCAATGAATGAAAATGAGATGAATTCCCAGTGTCTTGAGTATCTAGATGTTGAATTTCTGAACTCCAATTTTGAATTAAAAGAGGCAGTAATACTCTGTATTGATGAAAGCAGTGCAAAAAAATCCAGTAGTTATGAAGAGAAGGCTTTAGAAGTAAACCTGAAGCTCGAAAGGGTTTTGAAACTAAAGAATTGCCTGTTTATTTGAATTATCATAGCCTTTCTTGGTATTTGAAAATCTAAACCGAGTAATTATATCGGTACGACTTGATAGAGCACAAGGAAAATCTTTGGAAAATATAAGGAAACCATTATAGGTCTATAGAGATTTAAAGGAATCATTCCTTCCATATGTATGCATAAAATCCTATTGGAGAAAATGCAAACCTCAAGTGAACATCAAAGAAGGGGCGAATCTAGTAATGAAAGAAGTTGTCAGAAAAGAAGTGTTGAAATGCTTTAATGCAGGCTTTAGATATGCAATCTCAGATAGCCCTTTGGTAAGCCCAGTTCATGTGGTTCCTAAGAAGGGTGGATTCACTGTGATCAGAAATGAGAATAATGAATTGATTCCTACAAGAATTGTGACAGGATGGAGGGTGTGCATTGATTACAGAAAATTGAACACAACAATCAGAAAGGATCACTATCCTTTACCTTTTATTAATCAGATGTTGGATAGGTTGGCTGGACACCCTTATTTATGTTTTCTTGATAGGTATTCAGGGTATAATCAAATTTTCATAGCCCCTGAGGACCAGGAGAAAAATACTTTCACATGTCCTTATGGCACCTTTGCATTTAGAAGGATGCCATTTGGATTATGTAATGCTCCTGCCACCTTCGAAAGGTGTGTGATGTCCATATTTTCATATCTAGTGGAAGAGGCTATGGAAATTTTTATGGATGACTTCTCAATGTATGGATCCAGTTTTGAGCATTGCCTTAAAAATCTAGAGACTGTACTATAGAGGTGCTAAGACGTTCTAGTCAATTAGGAAAAAATGTCATTCATAGTAAATGTATGGAATTGTCTTAAGACACAAAATTTTTGCAGCTGGGCTGGAAGTTGATCAAGCAAAAGCTTATGTCATAAAAACTCTTTTTCCACCTATAACAATTAAAGGGATAAGAAGCTTCCTAGGACATGTTGGATTTTATAAAAGATTCATAAGGGACTTCTCAAAAGTCTCAAGACCATTATGCAGACTGTTGGAAAAAGATGAAAAAATTGATTTTGATGATCATGCTTGTTTGCATTTGAAGATATTAAGTCCATATTGGTTATAACTCCCATCATGGCAACACTGGACTGGAACAAAGAGTTTGAAATCATGTGTGATGCCAGTGACTATGCAATGGGAGCAGTTTTAGGACAAGGAACAGAGAAAATTTTCAAGGCCATATACTATGCCAGCAAAACCTTTAATGAGGCACAAGAGAACTACTCTGCCACAGAGAAGGAGATGCTGGCAATGGATTTTCTTGTGAAAAATTTAGACCATATATATTGGGATCCCATGTCATCATACACATTGATCATGCAACAACTAAATATCTAATGGTAAAGAAAGATGCTAAGCCAAAATTGATCAAGTGGGTATTATTGCTGCAAGAATTTGATCTGGAGATCAAGGATAAGAAGGGGAGTAACAATGTGATAGTTGATCACTTGTTAAGAATGAAAAAACCTATTGAAGAGGAAAAAGGGACAAAAATAGAAGAAAATTTCCCTAATGAGCAGCTTTTACAAGTATCAGTTCAAACACCATGGTATGCTGATATTGTAAATTTTCTGGCTTGTGGACTTGTGCCACTAGAATTCAGCTACCAGTAGAAAAGAAAGTTTAGAACTGATGTCAGGTTTTATATATGGGATGACCCATTGCTTTTTAGAAGATGAGCATATCGGATTATTAGAAGATGTGTACTAGAGACAGAACAAACTGGAATTGTGGATAAATGCCATTTATCACCATATGGAGGACACTTTGCAGGAGACAAAACAACTCAAAAAATTCTCTAGTCAGGTTTTTATTGACCAACTTTATTTAAAGATTGTTATGAATGGGTCAAACATTGTGATAGATGTCAGAGAATGGACAATATTAATAGAAGAAATGAGACGCCTTTACAAGGAATTATGGTGATGCAGATTTTTTATGTATGGGGAATAGACTTCATGGGGCCTTTCCCACATTCATTTGGAAACTTATACATTCTTCTAGCTGTGGATTATGTATCCAAATGGGTGGAAGCCATAGCTTGCCCCATAAATGATGCCAATACAGTTATGGGGTTTATTTAAAAGAACATCTTGAGCAGATTTGGAGCTCCTATAACTATTATAAGTGATGAGGGAATCCATTTTGCAAACAAGCTGTTTGAAAAACTCATGAGCAGATATGGAGTCAAACATGTCATGAGTTTAGCCTATCACCCTCAGTCAAATGGGCAATCTGAGATATCCAATAGAGAAATCAAGAATATTCTTGAAAAGACAATCAATGCCAGCAGAAAAGATTGGTCAATTAAGTTGGTCGTATCGCGGAGCTTATTAATCGCTTATAAGTCCCTTATTGGAATGTCCCCATACATAATTGTCTATGGAAAGCAATGTCATCTACCTCTGGAACTTGAGTATAAAGCAATGTGGGTAATAAAAAAGTTGAACTTTGATTTCCAAGCTATAAAAGAAAAGAGACTTCTCCAATTGAATGAATGATTCGTGCCGCAGTAGGGTGATCCGGAATCAACAAAATTTATATCCTAATTTTCCTCCTACTGCCGTAGTCAAGCTACTGCAGTATAGCGGTCTAGGGTCGAACACGGATGTGGTTTTCATCCCACAAATGATTCAGATCAAGATTCAAATAAGTAGGCTTCATTTGATTTTCTTGATTTGCATTAAAAAGTGTGGGTGTTGTTGTCACTAGGCTAACTGAAACGGCTTAAAATGAGGTGTGAGAGAGAGACCTTGAAGGCTTGGGTCACTAGCTTGATAAAATGAGGTCGCAATGGTGTCCTCGTGTTCCTTCAGACAGTGGCAAAATGACATATAGTCATCGGGCTAAAACCGGATCTTTTTTTGACTTTAAAAACCAACCCTTAAAAACATTCCTACTTGAACTTACATTTACTCGAGCACTAATGTTCCAAAGAAGAGAAAATATGGGCATTTAACCTACTGTGGCTCGTAAATGACATCTAAAGAATGCTTATTCTACCATTAAGAATACAATTGAAACCCTAAAAAGCATGACAAGTATTGACCAAAAGAAACACATTAAATAGAATTAAACCCTAGTTTTGGAAAGTTTGAACACATAAATAAAAAGACTGGCCCATTTAAAGCAGAGGAACACCTTCGGGACCCCATTAGCCAACCTAGCAACCCTCCTCTTCAAGGCTTTGAGGTTTAGCCAAACATCCCTTGAGTTGTTATCCTCAAAGGGGTGTGTTTGCGCCCAATAAAATGAGAGAAAGAGGAGAGAAAGAGAGGAAAATCAGAACTCCAAATGAAAAGCTACGCGATTACAAAGTGAATCTAAAAAGCTGTAGGTTACAAAAGTTATAAGGCGGCTTATATAGCCATACAAGAGATGGGAAATACCAAAAATACCAAAAATACATGATTACATTGGGGATAAAATGGGAATTATACAAAACGGGGTCGTTTGGATCAAAATCAGAGAGCAACCAATTTCTGGCGATATGAATTTCGCTATCATAGCTTAAATGCAGTATGGCCGTACCAATTTTCGCTATACGTTAATTTTGCTATGATAGCGACTTTCTCATGATACGGTAATCCGCCATCATACGAAAAATATGATTACAGCAAATCTCGCCGCAGTCATAAATTCTCGCTATGGTTGTCGCCCGACCCCTATCCGACCCGATCGGGCGAACCGAACCGGTTTCGGGGTGCGAAACCATATATACTATATACTGGGACTCTTATTGACCTGTTCTTACTCAGAGCTGTACTTGTACCTATAGTATACAAACAATTTATGTAATAACAAAAATCATTTATATATATACAAAAGAACTACCACCGGAGTGGTATCCATACAAATCTATACACATTTCGAGAGTCCCATTTACTTATACATGTACATTTTCTATTACAAAACATCAGAGATTGCGGCTGGTGAGCACCTATCTCTGAGTAGGCTTGCTTTGCTGATGTGGAATGTCCTGTCCTCTAGCCTCCTTTTCGGTACCTACACGGATTGAACACCCTTGCTAAGCTTTACGCTTAGTGGGGAACATAAGCATGGACAACCACTTCACGGTGGACTGCCATGCTTATACATATGCATTTCATATATCTATACATATTCATACAACTTTAATTACTTATCATCTTTACATTCCTATTGCATGTCACTCTCTTTCGGTACATATTCTGTCTTTGGCATATCTTTTATCTATACTTTTAATGTATTCCTGTTTCTCTACCTTACATATCCCTATACTTCTCATCTTTCATATCTCCCATATGAGTATAAGGCTTATATTTTTACTATCATATCATATGTTTCTATCACATATACTTTGCCTATTTCTTGTCATTTGCTCATATCGTATACTTGATCTATTTCATATTATTTCTTGTATCATGTTCTTTGCAAGTTTCCTATACTTTCATGTTAGTATACTGTGCATGTATCATATACTTCTCATATCTCGTATAATTTCTCATATAAACTATCTTATACTGCCCCGTACTTTTATCTACATTCTATACTTTTCATATACTGCACTTTGTATGCTTTCATCTGATACTTTTCCTGTACTATATTTTCCTATGTTTTCCATACTATACTTTTCATATACCTTTCTCTTTTATCTACTTTCTATACTTTACTTGTTCATATATGTTTCATGTACTATACTTTTCGTATACTGTCATCTTGTACTTTACTTATTGTTCTTGTAACTGTCTATACTTTCATCGCATAGCAGTGCTATGCTTCTCATATCATGTCATATCATATACTTTGCATTTGCGATTTCACTCTAACTATAGAATTGGCATCCACGACAGATTCGATAGGGAATCTCGTCATGTTTGTCATTCAGTAGCAATGTGATTTCACATTTAATAGTATGAGTCACTTTGACTATAGAATTGACATTCACGACATATTCGATAGGGAATCTCGTCATGTTTGTCATTCAGTAGCAATGTGATTTCACATTTAATAGTATGAGTCACTTTGACTATAGAATTGACATTCACAAATGTATTCGACATAGGGAATCTCGGCCATGTTTGTCATTCAAGAGCAATGTATCACATTTACCGCATGAGTCACTTTGACTATAGAATTGACATTCACAACAGATTCATAGGGAATCTCACATGTTTGTTTGGTTCAAGAGCAATGTGATTTCACATTTAATGTAAAGATGAGTCACTTTGACCATAGAATTGACATTCACGACAGATTCGATAGCGAATCTCGTCATGTTTGTCATTCAGTAGCAATGTGTTTTCGCATTCAATTATTACCGTCTCATATATGACTATAGAATTCGACATTCACGACAGATTCACTTGGGGAATCCTGCCCTGTCTATCATTCAGTAGCAATGTGATTTTGCATTCAATTATTACCGTCTCACATATGACTATAGAATTCTCATATCCACTACGATTCACTGGGGGAATCCTACCCTGGTCTGGTCATTCAAGAGCAATGTGATTTCGCATTCAATTATTACCGTCTCACATATGACCATAGAATGACATTCACGGCTGCATTCACTTCTTGGGGAATCCCCGCCCCGCCTATCATTCAAGAGGCAATGCGATTTCGTGATTCAATATTTACGATTTCCTTCATGACGACCGCTTGGTGAATCCCACATGTCGGTCATTCAATGATGCGACTCCTAAATCAATTTACTTTTTATGCGTAATTTCGCTTTATAGTTCAAATACATGCACGCATGCATATGTGTGACAAACATTTCGACAACAACACCACCAATATGTATATAATTATATATATTTCATAATAAAGTATCTTATACCGATCATAATCACATTTCAATTTCCAATTTCACTTTCGTATTATCTTTTTCAAAGATATACTCAATCTATGTAATTATTTCATGTACTCATTCACGTATACCCTCATTCATATACCATTACTTCACGTATACCCGTTTATATACTCTCGTTCTCACGTATACTTCATTCATGTATATTCTCATTCATATATTCACTCTCACGATACTCATTCCTATACTCATTCATGTGTACTCATTCATATGCCCATTTACGTATACTCGTTCATATACTCATTCATATATTTCCTATCATTTGTTATCATTTTCTGGTTATATGTGATAATAATCATATATAACCTAACCACATCATGTGTTCATGACATATTTCCCTTTATATTCATATTCATGTTTCGGTTCGTTTTCATTTTTCCATATCACATTCATGTTTCATGAACACATTTATACATGTTGCATTTTCTATATTTTCCTTGTTTCATGCCTATTGCACATGGCACTCCATATACTTATAAAGTATGATGTCTATGAAATCATACCTCATTCATGTATTCTCTATTCCTCTGTAATTTACTTTACTAGAATCCTGGGAATCATTCCAATCGGATCATCCAAACTAAAGTTATGGCATTTTCAAGCCAACTAGTCAATTTACCATTATTACACTTGGGACAGTTTGTAATACTCATTTTCCAGTGTCTTGAATCCAGATTTGACACTTTTTCTTTGTACTCCTTTAAAGCTAAGGTTCTAAGGGTTCTTCTCCAATTGGAATCACCCAAATCGGAGCACCGAAACTCGTGTTACGTCCGAAACAACTCGGACTACTCTATGATCAAACTGATGTAGGAATTGGCTTGCACATGGCCCCATTTTGAGTGAATTTTTGGGCCACTTAGAGTCTGAATTAGAAGGTATCTATTTTTATATGTTTGGTTCTCCTTGAAGTCTATTTTAATTATCCACTTGAATCACTCAAATCGGATAAGAAATGAGCACGTTATGGCTAAAATACGAAAACTGGTCGAAATAGAGAAGGGTGTACCGGTGACATGCTCAATATGTACCGTACATGTTCGGTTCCTCGAAGGGTGTAACGTACATGTTCAAGGCGTACCAGCACATGTGACCCGAAATGCCCGCACGTGTTTTTCTCCCATTTTTCAATATGTTGATACCCAAATCAACCCAATACTACTAAACACGTCAAGACCACTTCAAATTCATCTTATAATCTCTTTTCTACTCAATTTATCATTCAATACATATCCTTCATCAAAACCTTTCATGATTTTCTCTCAAACACACTCTAATGAAAATGGTCATAACCCATATTATATCAACAAGTGACTGAAATAAATCGTTCTTAACCCAATCCTCATTTTATATCAAAATCCATGAATCCAATCTCTCAAAAAATATTATCCATGTTTTCTCTGCATCTTTCTCAAGCTCACTCCTGATTCATCTAATAATTCCTTAGTTTATGGGATGAAATCCCCATCAAAACCCTAGAAAAATCAAATGCCAAACAAGAAACCCATATTGGGATGAACTTTTATCAAACCATAGGTTTGGGGCAAGCTACTAATCATGCAATTGTATGAAAATTCATACAAGAATTCATAGATCCATACCAAAAATCCAAGTTCCATACCTTTGAATCTTTCTTGAACTCCTCCTCTTCTCTTCTTCTTCTCTTCCTCTTCCTCTTCTTCTCCCCTTCCCCTCTCTTCATTCACGTTTTTGGCTTCCCTAAAATGAGACCAATTTGGTCTTAAATCCCATTTTTAAGTTAAGGCCATGTTCACAAGTCAAACCCATTTTGCTTAAGTTCTCTCTAATTGCATCTGTCCCCCCATTTCTCTCTTATTTATATTCCAACTTTCTCAAATCTCATAATGGCATATAAACTTTGATTTATGCCTTTTATGTCCTCAAGTGGTAACAATGACCACTTTGCCTCTTGTCTCAATATTCATTTTGCCCTAATTTTATTTCCGAAAATTCATATTTAGCTTATAATATACCCTAAACAAGTCTGAAAACTGATAGGGTATATTTCGGGGTGTTACAATGGTTGCGAAATTTCAACTTCGAAATTTTGTTATGCCATAGCGAAAAATCCCGCACTCGTATTGCCTCCCGACGTCTTCCAAATTTCCATTTCTTCGCCCACTTGACATTTCTTCATCTCGCTTGATGAAATCACCGAGACCATACGAATCCTGGCATGAATCAAAGACCAATACGAAGCCAACTTGAAATGCGATGGCTGAGGTTCCCAAACCGCAAAACTACCAAAACAACCTCGAAACAAAAATCAAGAGTACTAAACGGACTGCACATGTCCATCGGGCTTATTCATATGATTAGTACGCAAAAAGCACTCAAAACCTATCTTAAATAGGACTCAAAATAGCACTTTTTGGGTACTAATCAATGAATTAGAAAAGCTGAGAAATAAAGCCTATGATAATGCCAAAATCTACAAAGATAAGACTAAAAAGTGGCATGATCAGAAGATTCTTAGGAAAGAATTCAAAGTAGGATATCAAGTCCTACTGTACAATTTAAGGCTAAACTTTTTCCAAGAAAACTCAAATTAAGGTGGAGTGGTCCATATACAATAGTTGCAGTTACCCCCTTTGGAGCAGTGACACTTAAAACCAATTTTGGAGATGAGTTTAAAGTGAATGGTCCGAGGCTGAAAAACTACCTAGGAGGAAGATTAAATGAGGAAGAGCCCCATATTTGAAGAGATGGATAGAATTTCTTAAATGAGAAAACACTGTAGAAAATGTCTAGCTAGAGACATAAAACATGAGCAGCTACTTGGGAGGCAACCCAAGCAAATTTTAATTTTTTCATAGTTAATTTGATTTAGTTAAAATTTTGTGTGTTTGAGTAGTGTAGAAGGAGTTTAGTTTTGTTAGAAATTAGTTTCCATGTATTGAATTACAATTTTCTGAATGCTAGGATGAAGAAGAAGCTATATGATACATAAAGATCACTTAAAAGCATTCTAACTTACTCGAATTATACAAAGACACTACAAAGGGTAGTTTACTTTTGACCCCTATTTCCTGAAATGACGCATGATTAAGTTCGGGAATGATTTATTTGAATTAGAAAATCAACTAGTAGCTTGATTGTCCTTTGTTGAATGGTTATGTGGAAATTTCTGCAATAGCATGACTCAGTGCTTATTTAATTGAATTGAAAAATCTGAAATGTTACTGTTCACGTTTGAATTGTGATTCTTCAAGTGCAATTTTTCTACTTAAAAGGCTAAATTCCCACTCAATGTCTCAACATCAACAAAAATTTCACGACACTAAATTTCAAAAGTTTCCCCAATGTCGTGAAATTATCTCAACATTACCTTAATGTCGCAACATCAGACTTCAAATGCTGTGCATCACATTAATAAATGAACATAAAAAAAACTCCAATGTCGTGACATCAACATGTCAATGTCGCGACAGTGCAAAGATACAAGAGCTACACTAGAACTGACTTCAAAGCAATGTTGCGACAATGCTATGACATCAAGTTGATGTCGCAACATTACATTTTCAATGTCGTAACATCTAGGAAAACCAAATGGAGAATTTGAACAATGTCGCGACATCGCCATGACATCGCCACGACATCAAGTCAATGTTGCGACACCATTAAGTCATTGTCGTGACATCGCAGTTAGGGTAAATCACATATAAAAGGATGACTTTGAGAAATTTTCATTGTCATATCTATCTTTCCATAGTTTCGAACCCTAACCTTCTCAAAACCCCACAAAAAAAATCCAAACCATGTTGAATCCAAACTCTCCTACCCTCGATGAAGTTATAAGAGATGTAGTGGAGGAGATTTTACAAGAGAAAGCGGATGAAGTTGAGAGATAAATGGAAGGGGAGGAAAACTAAGAGAATTCCCTCGAAGTCGTGCCTGAGGAGATTGAACTAGTGATGGAGGAAGGAGAAGCTAGAGCCTTCTACTCCACAAAGGAGCAAAAGTGTTTTAGAAGCATCTGGAAAAGAAGAGTTTTGTGGAAGAAAGGGGATTTAAGGAGCTGGTGTCACCGTTTAAGGAGGAAATCGAGCGACGAGGCTGTGAAGTTGTCAAAGATAGGGAGCCGGGAATTTTAGTAAAAGAGTTTTCTACTAATCTAGGTGAGTAAAGGAACCCCGACAAGGCTATGTTAGGGAGTTGATCCTTTTTTGGGGAGAGGGCCATCTCCAACCCTAAGGCCGAGGTCAGAATGACCGCAAGGAGCACAAAATGCCTGTAGGAGAACCTCCCAAGATCGAGAGATCGCCATGAGCTTACAGATGATCTCGTGAGGGTAGCGGGCGAGGACCAAGACCATCCGCAACGCCTTACATCGCATACAAAGGCGACTTGTCGAATGGGGCCAAGGTATGGCTCCTATTTCATCAACTTTTGTTCACTTTTCAAAGCACGTCCCGCCGCTGGAGACAAGACCGTGCCATACTTTTATATGCATTGGTCAAGGGGTTTAACTTGAATGTGGGGAAGATAGTGGATCAGTGCATCCTGGACTACCCTGAGAACAACTTCTTAGGGAATATCCCACCCCCGCCTTAACTCACTCTCCCGTATCAAGGGGTGTACCATTCAATGAGACCTGAGGAGAGTTCAAAGATCCTCACCGCACTCCATCGGAGTCCTAAAAGCCCAAAGACAAGCTAAGGAGGTTGAGAGAACAAGGAAAAGAAAAAGGGAAACTTCATAATTGCAAAGAAAGGCAACCCTTGCAGCTGAAGAAGAGTTAGAGATAGAAGAAATGGGGGGTTTGAAGATTACCTAGTGCAACCAGTGCTCTCCCCCAGGGCTGAAGAAGATACAATGCCTGCTCAGAGCAGAGTAGAAAAAGGGAGCAGGACAATAGAAGGAAAAGAGAGCAGCACATCAAGACTGTTCTCCTTGTTGACAGAGATGAGAGAATAAATGAAGATGAGAGATGAGCAGTTCAGGGAAGAACTAAGATGGAGAGATGAAACACTGGTGATGAGTCTTAAACTCATCTATTTTTAATCTATTTTTTTGGCATATTTTTAACAATTTTAGATCTATTTGTATGCCAAATTATGGAATATTCATCAACTTTATGTTTTGCAGGTGTTATTTAAAAAAAGAGAGAAAACAAGCAGAAAAGAAGTACAAAGGTGGAAAATGTAGCAGTTTGTGTCGTGACATAATTTTTGTTTATCGTGACACAAAATTCAAGTAGGCCAAAGGAACTATGTCATAGTCAACAACTAAATGCCGCAACAAAGTTAATATAGAACTTAATGACAAAAGAGAAATTTATGTCGCAACAAAGAGTTTTTATGTTGCGACATTATTGAAGAAGAGTGTGAAGAAAACTATCACGACAATCCTTTACTCTATCGTAAAAATGATCAAAGCAAATAGTTAAGGAGATGTGTCCCAGCAAGATTTCCTCTATCGCAACATAAAAGGCAGAATCTCTATCATGACAAAGAAGTTTTATGTCACGATAATAAAATCTGTGGAATGATAAAATTCTGTCGCGACAGAGAAAAATTAGGTCGCGATAGAAATTGAAGAAGAACTGAGAATGGCCAAGGTAATTATCTCGCAACAAATAATTCTATGTCTCAACACACAACTCAAAAAGCTAGAGGAATTAGAGAAGAAAGGTCTATCGTGACAAAGAAATTTCCGGTCGCGACAGAAATTGCTAAGGACTCAAAGAACCCCGTCATGGCTGCAGTTGATAGACCTAAAAGGCAATGTCTGCCGCGACAAAAATTATGTCGCCATGCATTCCGTAAGCCGGGCGACATGAAAAGCTGGTTGTAAACAGGTTGGGTGTCACGACACAAGGCATTCCTGTCGTGAAAAAAACAAGACTGTTGAAGAAAATCTATGTCGCGACATTATCGAAGTATGTCGCAACATAATCTAAGAGCAAGGCCAGAGAACATGTCGCGACAGAAAACAAGAAGCTAGGACAGAGGCAGTGACAAAGATTGAAAGGTCTATCGACAAAGAGACCAATTTGGGCCAGAATTTTGGGGATCCACAACGCAATTAATGAAGTGAGGCCCAACATTGGAAAGCCTATAAATACACGCTTCTAGGGCAATGTGCGTAGCTTCCACAACCCCAGGACGTCTGGGTAGTTGAAGAATCTTGTATATTTTTATTTTTTTTCTTTTATTTTCCATTTTAGTAGATTTAGTTTTATTGTAGATTTATTTCCGTTTGTTCATTATTTCAGTGAATTTTCCTGATCAGTTAGTCACTGATGTGAGTGAAGCAGTTTTGAAAAGTTGAGCTCACTAGAAATGGGTCATTGATGATAGTCATTTTTCTGCATAAGGCTGAAGAAAGCTTTACATAGAAATCTTGAATTTATTTGATTGGTATTGTTTATAAATTTTACTTGTTCTCAGTATTAGTACCGTGTACCCAATGCTAGGTACTGTATCTCGCTCTAATTTTAAGAGGCCTCTGAGTGACACAAAGATGTAGAATCCTGAGAGTGTAGAGCAGTTCCTTGTGGGTATGGTTGACTAATACTATGGAACTAATGAACTTTGAAGGATTACTCAGATAGATCACAAACTTACTCATAACTGAGGATAGTTGAATGAAGTACCGGTTTAATCAATAGGAGGTATCTCCTTTTTCTAATGACTTGATCCAATTCCCGTGTTAGCAAAGATCTAATCAAGGAAATGGAAATTTTCATCATAAGTGTAGGATGAGGTGTCAATAAAATTGGAGAAGGCTTGCAATATCCTGTCTATGGGGGCAAAAATTCTTTAGTCCTAAGATCTAAGTATGAAGTACCGAACAAGGAAAAATACTTAAATCTTAGAAAGAGAGTTACATATTACAAGTAATTGATTAAAATCATGTCTCATAAATGAATAGGAACCTTTAATCAGTGAAAAGTATGGTTAAGGGAGAAATCCAAACTATACTACCTAGCATATTTGACAAACTAAGTTTTCCAATTTATGGTTGAGCTATGAATTGAAAAGATGCTAAAAGCAATTATTACTAATTGATCCATGTCCAGTTTTGTCTCACTCAGTGAATCCTCAATCCCAATTTTATTAAACTTCACTTTTGAATATAAAGGATTTCAGTCTAGGACTATATTGTTAGTCCTCTTATCATCATAACAATGGAGTTCAAATAGTAATGATTTTGAGTAATTAGGGTAGTTAGTATTTTGATTTATCATATTTCCTCGCGGGAATGATATCTGGACTTTAAATATCCACTTTTATTACTTGTACGACCTGTGCACTTGTAGTGATCGAGACCTCACACACAAATTTTAAATGAGTCATTTTACAAGAAAGAACAATTCCATATTTTCATACATATGAAAAATGGTCTGAACAAGTTTTTGGCATTGTTGCCATGGACTGAAAAGTTCTTGTGTGGCAGTACCAGAAGATTAGCATACACTGATCACATCATACAGTTTGGTCTTATCAAGTTTTTAGCACCGTTGACGAGGATTAGGTAATAATCCTTTGGTAATTGTGTCATAAATTTGTATATATCATATGGTCTTATCAAGTTTTTAACGTCGTTGCCTTGGATAGAAATGACAAATTTAAAGATCAATATTCTAACCAAAAAGGGATTTACTAATTTGGACATTTTTCTTTTTGATATTATTTTTCAGAAAATCCTAAAAATAGTTTTAATGGTAGTAGCTAAAGAAGCTACTGACATTTTTCTATGAGCTTAATGGATATAACTATCTCCCACATAAATCATTTGATCTTAGTGTGTTTCTGTTTCAAGAAGATTTTAAATGCATAGAAAACCAGAAGCAGATCTGCTGCCTCTAGACACTGAAATTGAAAGAACACTACAGAATCTGAGAAAGATCATAGTTGCAGAATCCAAAAGTATGGAAAATCAAAGAGAAAGATTGCAGGCTATTCTAAAACAAGAAGTAGAGAGAAATCAGAGGCCTAATACTATGGAGGACTTTTGGAGGCCTATTATCCAAGAGGAGTACTATGCAATAAGACAACCTGCAATTGAAGCTAACAATTTTGAGCTGAAGCCATCATTTATTACCATGGTACTGCATCACTAGTTTACTAGTCACCCATTTTAAGATCCTAATGAGTATATGGGGAGATTCATGAGGATGGCCAACACAGTCAAGCTAAATAGGTGAGACCAGAAGTAATCAAGCTACAACTCTTCTTCTTTTCATTGAGAGATGTGGCAGCAACATGGTTTGAGTAATTGCCAGTGGGATTAGTGAATACTTGGGAAGAGTTGGTGGAGGCTTATATGAGCAAATTTTTTCCTCCAACTCTAACCGCTGAGAGAAGAGGAGAAATAATTGTCTTCAAGCAAGGGGAAGAGGAGAGTCTCTTCAACGCATGGGAAAGATTTAAAAGACCATTAAAAATATGTCCTATGCATGGAATAGATCTGACCACTAAGATGGATATATTCTATCATGCCATGAATTATGCCTCCAAGGGTATAATTGATGCATCCTACTGTGGAGCTTTTAAGAGAAGAAGTGTAGAGGAGGCAAGGCAACTGATTGAAGACCTTGCCAAATGCAACTACAAGGCTCCATTTGAAGCTTCACGGAGTAGCAGCAGACTGAGGGGAAGTGTTTTGATTGAGCTGAACCATATGACTGCCATAGAAGCAAAATTGGATGCAATGATGAACAAATTAGAAAACAATGAGAGAAGAATGCATATCGCATACGAAGTGGAGCAGATAGCGGAGAAAGGAGAATGAGTGCTGAAGAGGAACCAAACCACAAGGGTTCTTACCAGGTTGAGGAAGCACAGTACTTAAATGCTAGCAGGTTCTACACTTTCAAGCCTAACCCCAACTTTCCCACACACTATACACCATCATTGAGGAACCATGAAAACTTTTCATATGGTAGAGGAGCACAACAAGGTCAAAGACCTGGATAGAATATGCAACAACATCATGCCTCATATGAGTTCTAAACACAACAACAATAGCAACAAGCACGACAGAGAATAGATATAACAGCATAGGAGATCTAATTCCAATTAAGACCGTGATGCTTCGCTTTCATTGGGAAAACAAAAGGCTGCTAAATATACATGAACAAAAGTTTGTTGAGCTAGCAGCATTCCAGGCAAACACAATTATGTTTCAAGCCAACACCAATGCCTCTTTGAAGAATTTGGAGACTCATATAGGGAAGCTGGCTCTGAATATGCAGAATCAGTCCAAGGGTTCAGTTCCAAGTGACACAAGGGAGGATCCAAGGGAATGTATGGCAGTACTCTTAAGAAGTGGCAGGGAAATGGAGGAAAGAAGAGCTGAAAAGAAGAACACCAAAGAAGAGAATTATGCTGAAGTTGGATAAGAGTTTAAGCATCATAGTTCAGAAACTATAGAGGAAGAGAAAACAACAAAGATGCAGCCAAAGCAACAGGTGGAAAAAGAAAATCTAGGGAAAAAGGAAAAGGTTAAGGCTTATGAACCTCAAGTTCCATTCCCTCAAAGGCTGCAGAAGGCAAGGCTAGAAGAGTAATTCTCTAGATTCTTAGACATGTTTAAGAAGATAGAGATCTAACATCTTTCTTACACATTGACTCAAATGCCTCTTTATGCAAAATTTATGAAGGAGATATCGAGCGCAAAAAAGAAAGATTTGGCCAAGAAAGAATAGTGAATCTGGAGTAGCACCTCGCAGCAAAAGAATTCAAAATTCTTTATCGAGAAGATGTGAGATTCCAGGCAAATTTTTACTATACTCTTGCAAAATTGGGCATGGCCGAGCAAGTGGAAAAGCACTATGTGATTCTGGAGCCTGCATAAACTTGTTTCCTTTATCTGTTGCTTAAAGACTATGTTTGGGGGAACTTACTCCCACATCCATGACCTTGCAAATGGCAGACATAACACTAGCCCATCCTAAGGGCATTTTAGAAGATGTGCTGATCAAAGTGGGAAAATTCATTTTCACTGTGGACTTTGTAGTCATTGATATAGAGGAAGACAAACAAGTCCTACTCACAGTAGGAAGAATTTTCTAACAACAGAGTGTACTTTGATCGATGTGAAAAAAGGAGAATTAACTCTCAGGGTTGAGATGCGTTGCACTTCAATCTCAATCACGCTTGAAACAATTTCAAACTAAGCAATGCCGACGTGAGATTATATAAACAAAATTCCCATCGCGCGAATCGACACTAATGTATTCGAATTCAATGAATGAGAATGAGATGAATTCACAGTATCTTGAGCATTTTGAAGCTGAATTTCTGGACTCCAATGTTAAATTGAAAAAGGCAGTACTTAGTGTTGAAGAAAATAATACAGAAAAATCTTGTAGTTATGAAAAGGAAGATGCTGAAGTAAACCAAAATTTAGAAGGTTTAAGTCTAAAAGAGTTACCTGGACATTTGAAGTATGCTTTCTTGCAACCAGAAAAAGGAAAACCAGTCATTATTGCAACTGGACTGACTGAGCATGAAGAACACAAACTGCTGGAGATTCACAGAAAATATAAGGAGGCAATATCTTGGTCCATAGAATATCTGAAAGGAATCAACCCTTCTATCTGTATGCATAAGATCCTATTGGAGGAGAATGCTAAAACCTCTATAGAACATCAGAAAAGGTTGAATCCAAGAATGAAAAAGAAGTAGCGTAAAGAAGTTCGAAATTACTAAATGCGCGCTTTATAAATGCAATCTCGCATAGCTTCCTCGGGGCGAGTCTGGGCCATGTGGTTCCAAAGAAAGGAGGATTCCCTGTGATCAAAAATGAAAAGAATGAATTGATTCCTACAAGAACTGTGATAGGATGGAGAGTGTGTATAGATTATAAAAAATTAAACACTGCTACCAGAAAGGATCATTATCCTCTACCTTTCATTGACCGTATGTCGCATGTGCCAGCGTGACACTTACATCGCTTTCTTGATGGATATTCTGGTTACAATCGGATTGCAATAGCCCCAGAGGATCATAAGAAAACTACATTTACATGTCCTTATGACACCTTTTATTTTGTAAGGATGCCTTTGACAGGTAATGCTCCCCGCCACCTTCAAAGTGTATCGCCATGTTTTCTAATTTGCGGAAGAGACTATGGAAATATTTATGGATGACTTCTCAAGATATGGATCTAGTTCGAGCATCAAGGGGTGGAAAATTTAGAAACAAGATTCGCAGGTGTCAAGATAAAAATCTAGCTCTTAATTGGGAGAAATGCCATTTTATGGTGACAAAAGGTATTGTCTTGGGGCACAAGATTTCTGCTATTGGATTGGAAGTAGACCAAGCAAAAGTTTTTGTTATATAAACTCTCGTGCCACCTACAACAGTCATGGGGATAAGAAGCTTCCTTAGACATGCTGGTTTTTACAGAAGATTCATAAAGGACTTCTCAAAAATCTCCAGACCATTATGTAGACTGCTGGAAAAAGATGCAAAATTTGATTTTGATGAATCATGCAAATCTGCATTTGAAGAAATCAAGTCCAGATTAGTGACAACTTCCATCATGTTGACACCTGATTGTCATAACGACTATGAAATTATGTGTGATGCCAGTGATTATGCAATGGGAGCTGTATTGGGACAAAGAATTGAAAAGGTATTCAAGGCCATATACTATGACAACAAAACCTTTAATGAGGCACAAGAGAACTACTCCACAACATAAAATGAGATGCTGGCAATGGTGTTTGCTTGTGAAAAATTCAGGCCTTACATATTGGGGTCTCATGTTATAATACACATTGATCATGGTACAATTAGATATCTAATGGAAAAGAAGGAGGCAAAACCAAGACTGAACAAATGGGTATTGCTGCTACAGGAATTTGATCTTGAGATCAAAGATAAAAAGGGTAGTGACAATGTGATAGCAGATCAATTGTCTAGATTAGAAATAACTGATGGAAATGAAAAAGGAACTGAGATAGTAGAAAATTTTCCTGATGAGTAGCTATTTTTGTTGTCAGTTCAAACACCTTGGTATGCTGATATTGTCAATTAGCTTATGGAGTTGTGCCACCTGAATTCAGCTACCAGCGGAAAAGAAAATTGAGAACTGATTGTAGATTCTATATTTGGGATGACCTAATACTTTATAGAAGAGGAGCATATATGATCATAAAGAGATGTGTTCCAGAAACAGAACAAGGGCGTCTTATGGAGAAATGTCATGCATCACCATATGGAGGACACTTTGGTAGGAGACAAACAACCTTAAAATTCAGAATCGATTTATCGTCTACCCTATTCAAAGACTATTTTGAGTGGGTAAATTATTATGATAATTGTCAGAGAATGGGTAACATAAGAAGAAGAAATGAAATGCCTTTGCAAGGAATTCTGGTGGTGCAGATTTTTGATGTTTGGGGAATAGACTTCATGAGACCTTTTCCATCATCATTTGGTAACATATACATTCTCCTAGCTATGGATTATGTATCCAAGTGGGTGGAAGCATCAACTTGTCCTTAAATGATGCTAAAGATCGTGTGGGTTTATACAAAGAAATATTTTGCATTTGGAGCACCTTAACAATCATCATGATGTAGGGAAGCCATTTTAAAATAGATTTTTTTTAAAAACTCAGTTTTGAGCAGAGGTTTTCTTTTTAATCTTATTATATGATGGGTTCGCCTATCACCCCTTGGGGTCAATGGGCAAGCATAAATTTTCAACAGGGAAATAAAGAAAATTCTAGAGAAAACAGTAAATACAAGCAGGAAGGATTGGTCTATAAAGCTAGATGATGTATTGTGGGCTTATAGAACTACTTACAAAACTCCCATTGGAATGTCCCCATACAGAATTGTATTTGGAAAACCTTGTCATCTCCCTTTAGAATTGAAATACAAAGCTATGTGAGCCATAAAGAAATTGAATTGTGACTTTCAAGCTGCCAAGGAAAATAGACTACTCCAAATGAATGAACTGGAAGAGTTGAGAATGGAGCTCATGACAATGCTAGAATCTACAAGGAAAAGACAAAGAGGTGGCATGATCAAAAGATTATGAGGAGGGAATTCAAGGTTGGAGAACGAGTCTTCTTATACAACTCCAGGCTCAAGCTATTTCCATGGAAATTGAAGTCAAGATGGAGTGGTCCTTACATAGTGGTAAGTAGTACACCCTTTGGAGCAGTAACACCAAAAGATGAATTTGGAAGTGAATTTAAAGTAAATGGTCAGAGACTGAAGCATTATCTTTGAGGAAACATAAATGAAGTAGATCCAGATTGTAAAAAGGGGAAAGAGTTTTGCTGAAATGAAGACATGCTACAGCAAGTGTCTGGCTAAGGACATTAACCGAAAGCAAATTCTCGAGGCAACCTACTGCACTTTCATTTTAATAGTTTGATTAATGTTGATTACTTTCATGAGTTTGAAGTTTCAGTTTTAAATTTTTGTTAGAAATTTTATTATGAAGTTTGATAGATTGTTAATTTTTTTAACAGGGAAGATCAACTGGAAAGAGATATTATTGGTCAACACACTTTCTCAACTAAAATGTGCAGAAAATAACTACAAGGGGAGTATTTCTATTTCCCTAATTTTTTTTTATTAATAATGCATAGTTGAAGTTTGGGGCAATATAAAGATTTTGAGAGCATAAATTGTCATACACTTGTCTTGTACCAACTGCTTGAATGCTTTGTTGAATTTCTTGATGAATGATAGAGAGTGAAGAAATAGATTAGTTGTTCACACTTGAATTGAGATTGTTTGATGAAATATGTATTTTCACAAGTATGAACTAAGTGGAAGACTTTATTGCATAATGTCATTTAGTATGAATGGTTGAAAGCAAGAAAATATGAAAAGAATTTGAGGTAAAACAAAAGCCTGTCGTGACAGAGATTGTTATGTCGCGACACTGGTTGAACTTTTGGTGCTAAAATGGACATACAATAAAAAGTTTGTTGCGACATAATTTCTCTCTGTCTCAACAAATAACAAACTTAGGCCTCAGAATTTCTGTCGCAACAATATTTCCATATTTCATGACATAATTCAATTAGAGAATAGATAAAATTATGTCGCGACAATTTTTGCTTGATTGCGTCAAAGAATTGCCCTAATTCAAAATTCAGTGAAAATTTGTGTTGCGACATCACTTCTCTATGTCGTGACACCAATTTAAAAAGGGCACACTTTAGGTCAAAAATATGTCGCGACAAATAAGGAAGCCACAAACAATTCTGGCTATAAATAAAAAGTTCAAGGCCCCGAAAAGTCATGCCTCATAACCTTGAGCCATTCCAGTTTCTCTCATTGATTCTCTCTCACTCATTCGAAACCCTAGATTCCTAAACCTATCTCTCACAATGTCTGAGCCCAAAAACCTAGTTCCAAACCTCAACGAAAACATGGAAGAGTATGATGAGTTGGAGAATGAAACAGTTCATGCCACTCAGGTAACAAGGTAAGGTGAAGAAAGAGCTGAGGTAAACAATGAACTTGAGCAAATAGTGGAAGAATCTAGGAAGAGGAAAAGAGAAAATGAAGAAGCAGAGAGCAGCGAACAAAAAGTTGGTGACTAGGTCTCACGACATAAAAGCATATTGCTTGGAGAACCAGCTCTGATCTGAACTTCATAGGGGAGAGAGGTTTTAACAAATGGGTTTCTCCATTCCAAGAACTAGTCGAAAGCAAACGATGGCATCTGTTCTACGAGCATAAAGCTCCTGGATTTGTAGATGTGGTAAAACATTTCTATGCCAACATGGTGGGGACGAAAGATAAGGATGTCTACGTCAAAGGGAAATGGATACCCTTCGAAAGAGAGCAGTTGACCGGGCGTCTGATCTTCGGGAAAGGAAGCATAGATTGAAAATTCAAAATTGGTAGAAACACTTGACTACCAGAAGATTGATGCCACCAGGAAGAACCCACACGAGTCCATTGCCGGAACCTTGTTGAACCCTTGAGGTGTGGTTTTTATTTTTTTATGTTTAGTCATGCTACCTTCGAACATTTATGCACGGTCGGGAGAAGGAGAGTAGTATTATATGTCATCCCTCAAGGCTATAAATTGAGTGTGGAAGATAGAAAACTACGATTACGAGTTATTACAGAGGAGGTTACAAAGGGCTGATCCCTTACCCAGCACTGATTTGAAGGCTCTACATCTTAGGGGTTGTCCAAGGAGATTAGGAAGAATAGGAGGGCTACAGAGACTGTTGCCACGACATTGTCGAAATCACCAAGAGGGGCTAAGAAATAGGAAACGAGGGAGGCAGGGTGGGCGCGGGAGAAGAACCGGTGGAAATCCCCAGTGACGGCTGAGAGATGAGCACCGGGGCTCCCCTGAGGGCGGAGGAGTGTAGGCCCGTGCGGGCCGCCTCCCTGAGATGAGACAAGTCTAACCAAAGCAGTGTGAAAGCTTAGAGCCCCTAAGTAGCGGTGATGCGTGGAAGAGCGGTAAGTGAGAGTGACCCATGAAATTGAGAATCCTGAGTTCCTCACTTTGTTTGGGTATAAGTTAGATCCAATTAACCTACCATCCTCCCATAGGCATGGAAGAAAAAGAAAATAGCTCACCCTGCTCTTCCATCTCTTCTCCTTCTCTGTACCTAGTGTCTATCCTTGCCATATTCAATAAAATATAAAATTCTTTGCAAGATTTGTGTTCACTTTTGTTTGATTTTTCTCATTTATTTTCTTTCCTTCATGTTTAATAGTTAGAAATATTTGACTTGTGATAAATAATTAATTGAATAATTGAGAAATCAGCTACTTGGATCCAGTTGTCAAATTGTTGCAGTATGTTTGGTTGATTGGAACTGATTAAAGAATGACATTGTGGTTGTGTTGGATTGTTTGAGCTGCATGAATGATTTAATTGAACCTCTTGATTGGTAAAGAAACACAACAACAAATCTCAAAACCAAACAAAAATTTGATAGATGCATTAGGGTAAGGTGAAATGAATGGAAATGAAAAGTTATAAGGTTATGAATAAATGTGTTGAACTTCAAGATTCAAGAAGGCTTTAATAAATTGATGGAACAGATAAGACCTATAATTATGTTTGTGTAGACAATTTTTGTGAAACCCTGAGAAAATCCTAATTTTCTGAAAAAGGGTAAAATGGTAATTTCGGTCAAAATCCGAAATTTTTCTAGATCTCGGATGAGGAAATGGACTTCTGAATTTAGGTGTCTCGCGAATCCTAGTTACCCACGTTGAATTTAGTGAATTAGGGGACGGTCGAGAATTTGCACGTTTTCGAGGCAGCAAGTGTAATCTTTAGGGACACTTGGCATTTTGGTGGCTCCGCAGGTGTGCCCACGTGTCGAGTCTGAGATTAGTCAACTTGAGCTTAAGTATAGGACCTATGTAGACATATGACATCTCTGGTGGAGGAAGAATCTAAGGTGGGTGGATACAAAGTGGATTAGGTAATCCTATGACCAATGAAATTTGACAAGTAGTGAGAGACCAGAGGAATAAAACAAAAAGAAAAAGAGCTTCTTCTGCATTTTGGGTGATTAAGCGGTGGGGAAATCAAATTCTAGGCAGTCGACTCTCTCTGGAATTTCTGGTGTTCGGATCGTCGGTTCTTGTCGGGCCAAGAAGCAAAGTTATTATACGCTACAAGGGCTACTTGTGGACACCGGTTTTGTGAAGTTTTGACAACTCCGAGAGGTAGGGGTTTTCTCCTACTTGATTTAATCCCTTTTTAAGAGCTTTGTTAATGTTTTGGATGGTATGAGGCCATGAGGGACGTTTGATGATCCGGCGTTTTGGAGATCCACGGTTTGTTTGTGTAGCTTAATGTTATAATTTATGCGATAAATTATGGTTTGGAGTGTTGTTAGATTCGAAAATGGCCATGGATTTCGGTTCCACCAAGTGGGCGATGCCCGAAGAAGGGGTTGCCCATGGGTGACCTTTGCATGGATAATGGGATTTGTTAAAAACAATCCCGGTTTGCTTGTTGGACCGAAAATGGTCCATGTGTGTTGTAAGCAAAATATTGCTTAAGATGAATGGCTTAGAGTGTGTATGGAAAGAAATTGTTAATGCATGAAAATTTAGTGTGTTAACATGAGTGTTTGAATTATATAAAACATAATTGTGCGAGAGCCATTAGACTTAAATTGGATTGTTGATTAGCCCATGTGAGGCTAATTTTGATGTTATTACTAAAGGAATTGAATAACATGATGTTGTAGTTAATTTTGTTAATATATACATGTAAAATATATTAACATGAATTATCTATGGAAATGACATAAAGCATTTCATATGCCTTGTAGGGGCAATCTAGAATAATAGGTATGTGTGCATGACATGAAAGAAAATGAAAAGCGAAAATGGTTGTGAAAGGAATTTCAATGGAAGATTTTCTGGAGAATTGGGTTAGGAGATTGTCCAACAATTCACGTCGGAGGAGCCCATGAATTGTTTCGGAGAGTTATCCAACAAATTCGCCTCGGAGGGTTGTCCAATAGATTTTACCGAAACTCGGTTGTATGTTTTTAAGAACAAAAACCTTTTGTTTTGAAAACAGTTTTTTCTCACATTTGGCTTAGGCATGCGTGAGGGAGTCAGCTCGAGAAGTGGGAAAGGGTGAGCCGCATTCTCATCCATATCCATGAACGATCCAAAGTAGGATCATGTATTTGCTTGAGTGTGTTTGGTTGTCATTACATGTGCACTTAGGTGGGGAGTAACCCATGTAGGAAATTATCACTACTAGGCATTGCTCACCCTATCGAGGGATCATTATTTTAGGTACAAGGAGTGTTCGAGAAGACGGCGCCCATTAGAGGCCGCTTTTGAGAAGAAAGCCGGATTATGGCTTTGACATGTATTTTGTAAAACATGTATTACAACTCTAAATTTTAATATATGTTTTGTATTAAGAGTGATGTAATCAACTCTTGGAAACTATTTAATATAGTTGGATGTATTTTGATGAGTATGATGTAGCGGAGCCCGATGTGGCCATTTACTCATGTATGGGTCTCTTAATATGGAGACCGAAAGGTATTAGAGATTTCTGGTGGTGGCAGGACACAGAGATTTGAAGCGATCACGATTTTGTTATAAAAATCTGATAAACTTTACATATTATGATAACTCTAATAGAAATTGTACTTAAGATTAGGAAAAATCTTAAGGATCCATCACGAGTAAGCTCTCTAATATAGAACATTAGATTATTAGTCGGAGGTGAAATCTGAAACGATACCGCTGAGGAGGCCGATTTAGGCCATCCTTGGAAGTTGAGCCTTTCAAAACACCTTACGAAACATATGCATATGCATATGCTAGTTCATATTGAGCCTATAATGACTCTCATCATCAACCGACAAATAGAAGCCCGAATTCCTTCCTTACACATGATCCTACATAAAGAACCCTTATTTGCCTAGAGTATCAGACAAAGTACATCAATGATAGAAAAGGACAAGTTTAGGAGAATATAATTTCAAGTTGTAGAGAAGGATAAAAAAGGATGAGAAAGAAAAGTGCAGTAAGATAAGAAAAGATGAAGAGAATTATGAAAGAAGCTTTGAAAGTAAAGGTCGAGGAGGAATAGAGTTTTGGTCTTGTAGCCTCTAAGAACAGATTAAGTCCTTTAGATTATTTCAACACCTAGTACCCTAATACTTAATTGGTATGAGAGTTATTGACCCAAGTTCGTTAAGGGTAGTAGAAAGCTTAAAAAGACCAACATTGCACCATTCCATAAAACTTAGTGAGAGATAAAAAGTGAAAAAAAACTTCTAAAATAAGGAAGAAAAGTTTTCTTCTGTGTGTGGACAATGAAGAGAGAAAAAGGCACCACAATGAAGAAAATGCATAAAGATTCAAAAACTTGATGCGAAGGTTGGAAACTTGCAATCAAAAGAAATCAAGGATGAATCAAGAAGGCAAGAGTGTGAGTTGTCAGTGAAGTTTGGGTAAAATTGAACCTAAAATGTCTAATTATCTACCTCTTTAACCAAGCCACACATTACAAGCCAAAAAGACCTATTTGATTATGAAGATTGTGTTACGCCTACATTAGTGGAGATTAATATGATAAATAAGCATATGGGACTTTAAAAATGAAAGAGAGTATATCCAGCAGTATTATCCCGAAGATTAATTGATTTATATATATATATATATATATATATATATATATATATATATATATAAAATGAGACCAAGCACACACACAAATTAGGATATATATATATATATATATAAAAGTAAAGACCGAAACACACACAAGTAGGATTGAATGAATTAGAATTGTTACCTGCTTTATGAATTATTTGTTGGTTCAGTGAACTTAATTGAAAACCTTCCTAATTCTATGATTGGAAACATATTTAGAAATAATTTTCTGCAACTGACTTATGTTTCTTGCCCGATTGAGCTTTAAACAGAAAAATGTCCTTAAAAATAAAAGCCAAATTGTTTGAGGACAAACAAAATTTTCGTTTCTTTGCTTGGGGATAAGCAAAAATTTAAGTTTAGGGGAATTTGATGAGTCTTAAACTCATCTATTTTTAATCCATTTTTTGGCATGTTTTTAACTATTTTAGATCTATTTGTATGCCAAATTATGGAATATTCACAAACTTTATGTTTTGCAGGTATTATTTTAAAAAAGAGAAAACAAGCAAAAAGGTGGAAAATGTAACAGTCTATGTTGCGACATAATTTTTGTTTGTCGCGACACAAAATCCAAGCATGCCAAAGGAACTATGTCGTAGCCAGCAACTAAATGTTGTAACAAAGTTCAGACATAACTCAATGGGAAAAGATAAATTTATGTCGCGACAAAGAGTTTTTCTGTCGCGACATTATTGAAGAAGAGTGTGAAGAAAATTGCAGCGACAATCCTTTACTCTGTCTCGACAATGATAAAAGCAAACAAAAAAGGAGATGTGTCGCGACAAGATTTCCTCTGTTGCAACATAAAAGACAGAATCTCTGCCGCGATAAAGAAGTTTTATGTCGCGACAATAAAAGCTGTGGAATGATAAAATTCTATCGCGACAGAGAAAAATTAGGTCGCGATAGAAATTGAAGAAGAGTTGAGAATGGCCAAGGCAATTGTGTCGCAACAAATAATTCTATGTCGCAACACATAGCTCAAAAAGCTAGAGGAATTAGAGAAGAAAGGTTTGCCGCGACAAAGAAATTTTCGGTCGCGACAGAAATTGCTAATGACTCAAAGAAATCCTATCGCGACAGAGTTGATAGGTTGAAAAGGTAAATGTTTGTCGCAACAAGGAAAATTCTGTCGTGATAGATTCCCGAGGCTAGGGCGTAGAAAGGCTGGTTGCGAAGCCGGGTTGGGTGTCGCGACTTGCAGCATTCTTTGTCCGCAGTAATGAAGTCTGGCAGAAGAAAATCCATGTTGCGGCATTATCAAAGAGTATATCGCGACACAATCGAAGCGAAGCCCGAAAGAGCAGTGCGTGACGAGAGAAAGCGAAGGCGCCAGCGAGAGCGTGACAAAGGTGAAACCTTTTATGGCGATAGACCTTTATCACGGCGAAGAACGATTTGGGCTAGAATTTTGGGGATCCACAAGCCTTGATGTAAGTGAGGCTGACATTGGAAAGCTATAAATACATATACAGGGCAATGTTTTGGGACTTCCCATGACTCGAGGACGTCTGGGTAGTTGAAGAATCTTGTATATTTTTATTTATTTCTTTTATTTTCTATTTTAGTAGATTTAGTTTTAGTGTAGCTTTATTTTGTTAGTTTTCCTTTATATTTCTGGATTTAGGTACTTAAGTGCAGCTTCGAGCTGGTATTTCTTTATAAATTTATCTTTTCATTTACTGTTTGATTTAAATGGATGATGGAAAGTTTTTGAAGTTCATTTATTTCAGTTCGTTCATGATTTCAGTGAATTTTCCTGATCAATTAGTCATTGATATGAGTGAACCAGTTTTGAAAAGTTGAGCTCACTGGAAATGGGTCATTGATGATAGTCATTTTAAATAAGGCTTAAGAAAGCTTTTAAGTGGAATTCTTGAATTTATTTGATTAGATTGTTTATAAATTTTACTTGTTCTCGGTGCTAGTCTAGTGTGCCCAATATTAGGTACGTATCTAGCTCACGATTTCCAGAGGCCTTACAGGTGACACGAGAGATGGAGAATCTGAGGTATGAAGACGAGTTCCTTGTGGAGTGCGGTAGACTAATGCTATGGAATAATAGACTTTGAAGGATCGCTCAGGATGAATCCTGACCTCATCTTGAGGATAGTTGAATGAGTATCGAGTTTAATCAATTAGAGGTATCTCCTCTTTCGTGAGCTTGACCCCGAATCCGTGTTAGCGAATCTAATCGAGGAAATGGAAATTTTCATCGAAGTGTAGGATGAGGTGTCGATAAAATTGGAGAAGGCTTGCGATATCACGTAATAGAGTAGAAATTCTTTAGTCTAAGATACGAGTGAAGTGCGAATGGGAAAAATACTTAAACCTTAGAAAAAGGGTTACATATTATAAGTAACTGATTTAATTCATATCTCATAAATGAATAGGAACCTTTAATCAGTGAAAAGTATGGTTAAGGGAGAAATCCAAACTATACTACCTAGCATCTTTGACAAACTCGGTTTTCCACTTTATGGTTGAGCTATGAATTGAAAAGATGCTAAAAGTGATTATTACTAATTGATCCATGTCTAGTTTTGTCTTACTCAACGAATCCTTAATCCCAATTTTATTAAACTTCACTTTTGAATATAAGAGTTTTGATCCCCATGACTATATTGTTAGTCCTCTTATCTATCCTGTGAGTGGAGTTCAAATATTAATGATCTTGAGTAGTTGGGGTGAATTAAGTCTTTAGTTTATCATCTTTCGCCCGTGGGAACGATATCTTGGACTTTAAATATCCCTTTTTTATTACTTCAACTTGTGCACTTCACGTTGATAAGATATAGCACCTGCAATTTTAAATGAGTCATTTTACTAGAAAAACGATTCCATCTTTCTTACATGAAAATGGTCCCCAAGTTTTGTAGCATTGTTGCAGTTGAAAAGTTCTTGTGTGATATGGAAAGATTGCTTTGTGATGGCATATAGTTTGGTCTTCTTATCAAGTTTTGGCGCGGGTTAATAGGGTTAAAGTGCAAGATCCTTTGGTAGTAGTGTCATAAATTTGTATATATCATATGGTCTTATCAACTGACTGCATAAAATAAAAGAAGAGAAGAAAAATTAGCAGCGGTGCTCCAATAAAGGGATGAGGAATGGAGAGAAGAGTTATGAAATAGTGACAAGGCATTGAGGGTTGAGCTTAAGGAAAAGGGAAAAGCCTTTGTGCAAGATCAACTGATGAGAGATCAAGAGTTGATCCAGCTGATGGAGGTCGAGGAGAAGGAAATGGAGCAGAACCTGCTTTAGAAGGCTAAAGCCTTTGGTTATCTTTACAAGGAACACCAGAAAGAGATTAGAGCAACCATCCAAAAGAGGGATGAAGAGCTAGATTCCATCCTGAATTATAGGAAGAAGTTATGGACAGAGAGCATAGATCTGGTGAACCAAAACCTTGTAAAGATGTTTCAAGCCCAAGGTGAATTTGAGTAGTCCTTGAACTCCATCGGGCAAAGGCAAAATGAGCTTATAAAACATAAAATTAGATTGCAAGAGTGGTATCTCTTTCACAAGAATGTAGAGAGCTCAATTCCAAAACCATAACACTCCGCATTCTGAGTTCACCTCCCTCAAATGCAGAGTTCTGAGTTTGAGATCTAGTAAGACTATAGAAGCGCAAGATCTCAATCACATAGAAAAAAGATATAGCTCTTTCTATCCCTCATTCTCTCTCTCTCTTTCTCTTCTCTATCATTCTTTATCTGTCTTGTAAACAACAATGTAATTGTTCCATCTTTCTAATAAAAGAGCTTGTGTTTGTTGGTGAATAAAGGAGAATTCAAAATGTTGATTATATGAAAGCTACAAGTTAAATATTGTTGGATGACATGGCATATTTTCTTAGTAAATGTTGTATTGGCTTGTTTGAAGACTTTAAGAAAGAGTGATGGAAATGTTGAATTATTGTGGTCTACTGTGGTGAATGACTTAGTATAATGAAGAATGTAAAGAGTGGACAATAACACAACAAATTGTTGTAAAACATAACAACCTGAAGTCTTAATTGAAAATGGGATAAGTTGTGATGTCAATAATAAAAAAGCTAAACTTTCAAATTATTGAAAACTGAAATTGAAATAAAGGTTAATAAAGCTATTAATTCTAATCAAATTGAACAATACAGTCCAGAAAATGACTACACTAACACATTGGTCAAAAGTACCTTAAAAATTGATTGTGCTTGTGTAGCACTCTCTTTTACTACACTACCTTTTAAAGGCTTTTGTTCATTTAGAAACACATTTATTATGCCATTTCCATATTAATATGAATAATTAATATTCATTTAAAACATAATTATTTATGGGTATATGATATCAATACCTAATCACATTCTTTGACATAAAAGAATATATATATACATTCCTTAATTCAAATAAGGCCCATAACTGTTCTTGAATAAAGCATTTATACAAATTGACATTCCATGCCTTTTACATACATTTTAAAAATGATATTCTTAGAGTTCACATCTCTTTAAAACACATTCCATAAATATCCCAAACAAAATGAGTCAAAAATATATTATTCTCATGAAGACTTTTACATCATTCAATTCAATGCAAAATAGTTACAAAATATCATGAATGAAATTATATGAATGGGACGGAGCATTTACTTATACTCCACGTTATTTGACGGTGACTCCGCTCTCGGCGATCTTCGGTCTTGCTACTTTCTACTTGGTACCTACGTATTGATAAAAACAACACGCTAAGCATTTTCATGCTTAGTGGTTCTATACAATTCTCTCTTTATTTCAGTTTAAATCAAATCATGCAATTTCATGAACAATGCTTTCGTACTTTCTTAAATGACCAATGCATTACAATAACATACATAAAGATATATTTCCATTTAATCAATTGAATTCATTGGTCATCTCAAACTATACATTTCTGTGCAAAAATCACTCGGATCATAAATCATGCACTTTCATTCTCATTATCATTTTGCATTTTAGCCCTTATCGAATTTAACATGCTTTCGATTGCACGAGATAGCAATCATAAACGCAGTCTGCTAGAAACTACTTGAGGCTAATTAAACATGATTTTATAAAAATATGTGCTCGGTTGGTGTACACTAAAGATCGCATCCCCGGCCCAGGCTGGATAGGTAACCTTACAATAGTACATTTGTTCGACTCTTGGTATACCAATTTATCCCTTAACTTCAATTCTAGAGTTAACATTCTTTTAAGGGCATTAAAATCATTCAATACAATAGAATATATATACATTTGTATGAAAATAGAACATTTTCACATTCATGAAATTTTCTTATGAAAATTCGTTTCACAAGAAATTGTCTCAAATCATTTCAAACACAAATCAATATGCACTTTCTTGTTAATCATTTCGTAATTATGCAAATATTTTAGAAATAGAGAGAGAGTTTGAGAACAAACCAAAAATTGTCGCTTTGATTCCAATATTTGGAATCTCAACTTCAATGCGGCTTGCCTCCTTGTTAGCCCCAATTCAAATACAATGACAATCACATATTAGTCGGTTATTTTAGGAGTTTGGTTGATGTCTACCCAATACTCCTTCACTTGAAAAATTTTATGGGGACACATGAGCCATATTTTGCTCATTATTCCTTCAAGAAGAATTACTATATCTATATCAGAATAAACTATTGGTAAGGTGGAATCATCTCATTTGGATCTTGAAACACAAATTCTGACATTGTGCAAGCGAATCGATATGCACCGACTCACTTTCTCGGGTTACCCTCTTTGTTTTCTGAATTTTCAGGGATCTTAAATTCATAAATTGGTAATGGTCCCTTCTACTCATTTGAAGCTATGGTTTCACAAGGGTTTCTTCTTCAAAATTAGAATCATCCAATTTTGGATCACAGAAACTCAAGTTATTGCATTTTACATCCTGTTACTCCTGAGTTGCAAGGCAAAATATAGTGATCTGTACACATAGCTCTCTTTCTGCAACTTGATTTAGAGACTTTTGGGGTAACAAATTTGCATGCTGCTTGAAGTAAATTATTATCCTAGAAGTATAATTTACCCAGAATTTTTAAACACTCAATTTAGATGAGTGAAACTCAACTTTTATTTAGCTCACCATAACAACACCTAAAGAAACGGGCATGCAGTGTTTACCCAAGAGCTGTCTTTCTTCCATATTTGGGACAGCAGAGCTACAATTTACTTCTAATCCCTTCTATACATTTGTATCCCTATCTCTTATGGTTCTTTAACAATTTTAATCACTTCATTTGGATGATTATAACTTAATCTATAGCCAAAACAAAAGGCTTGAGGTTTAGTGAAATTTTGGCAGCATTTCCTTTGAAAACCCTAACATTTTTTCCTTTTCAAAAACTCATCAAACTTCAATCCAAACCAAGTTGAACAACAACAATACAAAACAAACATAAACTGAACTAAAGGCCATCCAAGAACAGCTTACACAAGGCTGGCGCAGGGTTTTTCTCAAGGCTGAACACGAAAGAAGGGTAAGGTTTGCGCCACACCTCGAATCTTTGGATTTTGCTTCAATACTGAGGTTCCCATACTTGTTCTTGATCACCGTCTCTTTATTTCACATGGAGGAAATGCATAATTTTCTCACCGGCACTCAGCCGGATGATGCCACAGCTCTCCCCCACACAAAATGCTCAAATGAGAGTTTTGTCTCTCAAGGACAAAAATGTGGTCTTAAATCCCCTTGTCTCATAAGGCCTTGTTTGGCTACACACAAATCCCCATTTCTCATTTTTCTCACTTTAACACTTCATTTCAATTTCAATTTCATTTCATTCATATTTTTAACACTACACTTCTCATTTAGGACACTTGGGTCCCCATTTGACATTTTTACTAAATTTATAAATGCTCCTATAAAATCTTCAGGTTGTATATTTTTTTCGTTCTTATGATTTAAATTTCGGAAATTTTCTGAGCACTTTATTTATAACCTAAACATGTTAAATTATTAAGGTATTTTAAAAAATTACAACTCTCCCCTCCTTAAGAATTTCGTCTTGAAATTACCTTCATTAAGCAGGTTGGGGATATTGATGCCGTAACTGCCGCTTTCCAGCGTGGCTTCCTCGATCTTGTGGGACCTCCACAACTTTGACTAGTGGAATTCGCGTGCTTCGCAGTCTTTCACCTCACGAGCCAAAATCTCTGCTCTTCCTCATGGAATCAAAATATGGTCTCGGCTCAATTGTCTTGAGACTACATGTGGCCAGATTACGTCGGTACCTCAGTAGCATGGACATCGAAGCACATTATGGATCTTTCGAATTTCGGAGGGTATCATAAGCGGTGTGCCCTTTGGATTATTTTCGATCACTTCATAGGGCGATCATCCCGGGGCTCGACTTGACCTTTTTCTAAATCTCATCACCTTCTTCCTAAGGCGATACTTTCAAAAACACTTTTCGCCAGCACCTGTATCGAATATCTTTTCTTTTCATGTGGCATATGATTCACGTCTATCGGTGGTCACTTTCAATCTCTCTTTAATCATTTTCACTTTTCCTCGGAGTCTCTCTTGTATCAAGTCGGGGCGATCCTTCTTTTCGCTCGATTCCTTCGACTTCTTGATTGTTCTACATTTTCTTCCATATAAAGCATACATGGGTGCCATTCCCGATACTCGATTAGGCATTCTTGTACATAAATTCAATTGAAGGGATGTGTCTATCCTAACTACCCTCATAGTCGATCACACAACTCCTTAGCAGGTCTTCTAGAATTTGAATTACTCTTTCTGATTGTCCATACGTCTGTGGATGGAACGTTGTGCTGAAATTCAGTCGAGTGCTTAAAGCCTCTTTCAATTTTCCCCAAAATCTCGAGGTAAACCTCGGATTTCGGTATGAAATAATGGATATTGGAATCTCATGCAACCGAACTATTTCCTTGATGTATAGCTCTACTAGCTTATCAAGTGAATAGTCGGTTCTCACTGGTAGGAAGTGAGTGACTTGGTCGATGGTCTGCTATTGACCTGAGTGAGGTCGTAAGCCTCCACACGGTGTGCGTGAGCGACCCACGAATCCATGGTGATTCGGTCCCATTTCCAACTCCAGTATTCTGATAGGTTGCAATAATCCTAAAGGAACTTGATGCTCTACCTTCACTTTTTGACACACTAAACACTTAGTCACGAATTCTGAAACATCTATTTTCATTCTAGACCACCAGTATGAAACCTTTAAATCTTAAAACATCTTTGTGCTACCTGGATGCATAGCAAAAGCTCCATTGCGTGCCTCTTCTAGGATGGATTTCTTCAATTCACTATCATTGGGTACACAAACCCGATCTTTATAATACAAGGATCCATTTTCCTTCACTAAAAACTCGATTTCTTTTCCCTCTCCAATCTTACTCACTATGGCAGAAATTTTCTCATCATTCGTTTGTGCCTCTAGTACTCGGTTCAACAAATCCGGTTTTGCTACTAATTATGCTACTATTGCATCGTCATCTGATAATGACAAATGAGCATTCAACGCTCGAAGCGTTTGCACTGTCTTTCTACTCAAAGCGTCGGCCACTATATTGGCCTTTCCTGAGTGATGGTCAATCACGCAATCATAGTACTTTATCAATTCCATCCATCTACGGTGTCTCGAGGATTAGCTCGTTGTGAGAACTGGCGTACTTGGAAAGCTCTTGTGATACGTGTAGATGAAACACTTTTCACGAACTTTGGGGATAATGTCTCCATATTTTCAATGCAAATACAATAGTGGCCAATTCCAAATCACGTGTAAGGCCATTGCTTTTCATGGCTTGTATCTCTTGAAGCATAAGCCTCCACCTTACCCTCTTGCATAAGGACACGGTAGATACATTTAACGACGCATCGCTATTATCACATATTATTCTTTGGCCTGGAGTAGGTTGAGTAAGAACCGGTGCCTCCGATCCGAGCAGCTTTCAACTTATCAAAACTTAGCTGCTTTCCCTTAAATCAAGAGCTTTACATTTTAAGGCAAATCTTGTCGTGAGTGCAATCATGAAAACCCTTAACTAACCTTCCATAATAACACTTACGCCAATCGAGAAACTACACACCTCTATGACATTTCTCGGTGGTTTCCATTCAATAATCACCTACCTTCTTTAGATCCACGTGATTCATGTACGTCTGATGTGTCGAGGAAGAACGCTTCTCTTAACGAAATTCACATGTGCTCAATTTTGCATATAACCTTTCCTTTCTCAAGGTTTCTAGCACTACCCGAAGGTGTGTATCATGATTTTCTCGATCCTTTGAATACACAAGGATGTCGTCTATAAACAACACGAAAAACTGATCTACATACGATCAAAAAACACGATTCATTAAGTCCTGTGAAAATTAATAGGTGCATTTGTCAGCAACGGCATTATAGGAACTACATAATATCAGCGCCGTCTTATGCACATCCGTATCATTAATTCTTAGTTGATGATACCCAGATTGCAAGTCAATCTTCGAAAAGACACTTGCACCTTTCAATTGGTCAAACAAGTCATCAATCCTGGGTAACGGATACTTGTTCTTCACTATCATCTTGTTTAGTTGCCTATAATCAACACACCTGGCCGAGCGTCTGCATCTTTCTTCTTGACAAAAAGGCATTAAACTCCCCATGGTGATACACTCGGTTGAACCAAATCCTTTCTACAAAAATTCAGCACAAGGCGAAGCTGATTCTTTTAACTCCACTTTAGACCATTCTATACGGTGTAATGGATGCGAGTGTTACCGGAACAACGTCGATTGCAAACTCGATGCTCTACATGTTGAAGCTGATCACAGCGGCTCCTGCGGAAACACATCCGGATAGTCCGCTATAAGCAGGGATGTCGAAGAGCTACAAGGCTCTTGCCTTTTGTATCTATCTGCATACACGAGTGGGCTGCCTTTCGAACCATTGTTCTATCGATGAGTGATGGATATCACACATTAGAAATTTGGATTGCAGGCCTCTGTAGATAAAAGTCACTTCTTCGCCACTCGGTGTCTTTAAGGTCACTCTCTTCATTCTACAATCAACTACCACTTGGTGTTGGAATCCATCCCCAATATCACATCAAACTCTCTGAATGAAATCTCGATCAAGTCTCCTGGAAACTCATACTCGTATTCGTGTAGTATCTGTAAACTCTATTACAATGACAGCATGCGAGAGTGGATTTGTCACGAGATATCGTACTCGATTTCACTCTTTGGTAAGCTTCTGAGCTCGGAATGGTAAATGCAATGTAAGAATAAGGGTTGAACTTTGGATCAATCCAATGCATATACATTAGTCTCAAGATAAAGAATTTCACCAAATATCACATCTGGTGCATCTTTGTCTTCCACTGCCTTCATTGTAATACTCTAGCCATGAAATTTCGAAGCATCTACTGTCTACCACGTAGTCTATATTAAAACGTCTGGAGATTGCCTTGGTGATCTGATACTCTTGTTGTCAACGTTTGTCTTATGTTGGTTGGGTATGTTTTTGGGGTTGGGACAGATGTGAGAGAGCAGAAGCTGAGACAGATCTTTTATCTTATTAACCATTGGATCATGAGACGAATAAGCACTTGTTAGTCTCCAACACTCTCCTTTATGTCTCCTCCTACAATGTGTGCAATAAGGAGGAACTGGCCCTCTCGAAGAACCTCTTAGTGCACAAGCAATTGACGGTGCTGGTAGAATAGTCTTACTATCAATAATGAGAAATTTGGTCACTGTCTTTGTGAGGTGACTAGGACCATGGCCTCTGGCTTCTTGTGCTTTTTGTTAGCCGTGCGAGACAGTCCAGGGTTTTATTACCGCAGCTAACTCTTTTCTTATGTTTCTTCTTTCTCCACTCTTTCAACATTTAAAAGGACATGTCACAATCTTAGAAAAATCATCATGGGAATCTATGACATGGGCCGAATATAATCATTGGGGCCATCCTCAGGCTTGCGGCACTTTGGCACCACCCGAGTGCTGGCATTTTACAGGAGCATACGCACTCCAGGCTGGGTGAATTCTACAATGTGCGTCACACTCATGTCTTTGCTTGGTTAACTAGAGCTCTCTCATCTCATATTGCACCGGATAAATCTGCAGGCCCACATGTTCTTCTGGATTATGTGGGAAGGGCACCATGTAATACCCTCTGGTGGTGCGGTCCTAGTCACGGAAAGCCACCACTGATAATCCTCGTCTTGTAGTAAAGAAGTCACACACTCTAAGTTCTCCTCTGGTGTGCAATGCATTTGCTGCAACATTCTTCTTCGGGCAAATTTTCCATACCATGGAAGGCTCATCGTCTCTTCTAAGGAAATCCATGGATTGTGTTTTTCCATTCTGTGGAAGTGACATTTGAATGAGCTGGAACAGAGTGTGGTTGCGCGCTCTTTCTGATTGCTTGACTATTTCTTGGAGAATATCCGTAGCACCTCTTATTAAGCTTGACCTTGAAGTCGTTCATCAGGCAGAAGCATGGGATCTTTGCCACCATCCACTAACGAGGCTGTTGGAAGAGCTTCTGGAGTACCTCGACCTGTGGGATTCTGAACTATCAATGCTTGACCTATTAAGACCAGCAAGATCCGCATCAGTCGTCATCTATATATGCAAATGCAGTATGTCATAAAATTTCAAAATCATTTACTAACATTTCAAAATCATTTTAGAAACGACTAAACCTAGGCTACGATAACCTTAAATTAATAACACCTCTTTACCCTTTAAGGCTTGTTCATTTAAACACATTTCTATATATAATTTCTAATATGAATAATTAATATTCATTTTAAGCATAGTATTTATGGGTATATGATATCAATACCTAATCACATTCTTTGACATAAGAAATATACTTATGATTTCACTTAATTCAAATAGGGCCCATAGCGTTCTTGAGCCAAAGCGTTTTTTATACAAGTGGCATTCCATGCCTTTTTAAATACATTTACAAAATGATATTCTTAGAGTTCGCCTCTCTTTAAAACACATTCCAGAAATATCAAAAACAAAATGAGTCAAAAATATAGTATTCTCCTGAAGACTTTTATATCATTAAATTCAATGCAAAATAGTTACAAAATATCATGAATGGAATGATATGCATGAGACGAAGCATTTACTTATACTCTGCGTTGTTTGATGGTGACTCCGCGCCTGGCGATTTTTGGTCCTACTACTTTCTACTTGGTACCTACGCGTTGATAAAAACAACACGCTAAACATTTTCATGCAGTGGTTCCTCTAATTCTCTTTTATTTGATTTAAATCAAATCATGCAATTTCATAAGACAATGCTTTTGTACTCTTGACTGACTAATGTAATTTAATACATACATAAAGATATATTTCCATTTAGTCAATTACAATTCATTGGTAATCTCAAACTATGCATTTTCATGTGCAACAAATCATCTAGATCATAAATCATGCACTTTTTCATTCTCATTATCATTTTGCATTTGAGCCCTTATCGAATTTAACCTATGCTTTCGGTGCACAGGATAACGAATCACCGGCATAACCCCGCTAGGCTACAGGCCGATGTAAACACGGTTTTATAAAAATATGTACTCGGTTGGTGTACACTACCTATACTATCCCGTTGGGCTACGGATCGGTATGCCACAATAGTACGTTTGTTTGATTCTTATTGGTATACCAATTTATCCTTAACTTCGAATTCTAGCAGTTAACATTCTTTTAAGAACATTAAATCATTCAATATTACAAGAATTTATAATATATATATATATATATATATATATATATATATATATATAATTGTATGCAAATAGAGTATTTCACATTCATGCAATTTTCTTACTGAGAATTGAACTTACAAGCAATTGTGTCAAATCACACTTAAACAAATCATTTTAAACACAAATCAATATGCACTTTCTTTATTAATCATTTATTAATTATTCAAATATTTTTTAGAAAAGGAAGTTTGAGGCAACCCAAAGTATCAGCTTTGATTCAATCTTGAATCTCGACTTCAATGCGGAGCACCTCCTCGTCGATCCACATTCAAATACAATGACAATCACATATGTGACCAGTCGGTTATTCACAAGGTTTGGTTAGGGTTGATGTCTGATACTCCCTTCTCTTGAAATTTTTGGGACACATGAGCCTTATTTTCTCATGTGCTTCCTTCAAGAAAATTACAGCTCTATGGAATCTATTTTTAGTAAGAATTGGAATGTCTGGAACACGGATCACCCAAACCTGATTACGACATTTTTAATGTAAGCTGGTTGGTATGCCCGGCTCACGTTTACCCTGTTTTTCTCAATTTCAGGGTCTTAAGTCCATAAATTGGTAATAGTCCCTTCTACTCATTTGAACTATGGTTCTAAGGTTTCTTCTCAATGGCAGCCCAATTAAGTCATTAAATTTGGATCACCACAAAACTGATTATTGCATTTTACATCCATATTACTCTAATTTGCAAAGTGAGAATCGATTTGTTTACACGTAGCTCCACTTGCTTGTTACTATGGGCACTTTGGGGTAACAATTTGCATACAATTCCTTCAAAATGAAATTATTCCACACAAAAGTATATTTCACCCGAAATTTTTAATCACTCCATTGATTTGGATAAGTGAAACTCAGCTTATGGCGGCAAGCATATAGCATGAAAAACGAGCATATCGTGAAAATTTACCCAAACTCATCAGCACGTCCATAATTCAGACGCTAGGGCTACAATTTGCTCCTGATCCCTCTTATACATTTGTAGCTCTATCTCTTATGGTTCTTTACCAATTGGAATCCTTCATTTTGGATGATTATAACTTAATCTGCCAAAAGCAAAGAGCAGGGGTTTGTGAGAATTTTGACAACATTTCCTTTGAAAACCCTAACATTTTCCCTTTTACAAAAACTCCTCCAAACCAATCAAACCAATCCAAACAACAATACAAAACAACCTCAAACTGAACTAAAACCATCGAGAACACTTTTCAAGGCTAGGGTTTTCTCCAAACCCGAACACGAAAAAGAAGAGAGGTAAAAGGTTTGTCTTGCACCGGAAATCTTTGGATTCTTTCCAAATACCCAGGTTCCTTAGCATTTCTTGATCACCAAATCTCTTGTTCACATGGAGAAATCACACCAATTTTCTCCCTCAGCACTCAGCAGGATGATGCCCTAGCTCTCCACCAAAAATGCCCAAATGAGGTTTGTCTCTTAAGAATTAAAAATGTGGTCTTAAATCCCCCATGTCTCCTATGAAGGCCTTGTTTGGCTACCACAATCCCATTTCTTATTTTCTCACTTTAACACTTCATTTCAATTTCATTTTCATTTCATTTCATTTCATTCATATTTTTAACACTACACTCCTCATTTAGGACACTTGGGTCCCCATTTGACATTTTTACTAAATTTATTTTGATTCCTAAAAAATTTCCGGGTTTTATATTTTTTTCATTTTATGATTTAATTTGAAAAAATTTCATTTACTTTATTTTATACCCTAAAACATGTTAAGGCTATTTAGAGTATTTTTAAGGGCGTTCACGACTTGGTTAAGGAAAACATTAGAATTTATTATGTAAATCTTTAAGAGTCCTAGAACATGTTGCATTATTTTAAGTGAAATCCTAGGCGCCTGATGGCGAAGATGATTTAGGCCATGTGAACTGAGTTTGAGACTTTTCAAAAGCACACCCTTGCATTATGCTATTAGCATATACCTTTGTACCACCTACTTTTAACACAATGCCTATTTCATCATCCACCCATTGACAAAAGGAGCCTTCCACTTTCTTCCTTAATTCTAGTACAATAAGAACCCTTAAATTCTGGCGAGTGGTCTGAAGAAATGAGAAGAGGATAATTTTGGGGGAGTGCAAGTTTGAATTGAAAGAAGAGGAGAATAAGGGCGAGAAGGAGAGGCTTGACTAAGAAAAGATGTGCTGAAGAGGTGCAAAATAGAAAGTGGAGTTCTTGAAAAAGAAGAAAGTTACAAGGAGTGAGTTTTGCCTTGTAGCCTACTAACCTTGACGATTAAATTCCCTTGAGGGGTGTTCTACACCCACAGCACCCCTAATACCCAGTGGTATGGGGCTACTAACCCGAAATTTTAGTGGGGGTTGTAGAAAGCTTAAAAGTGGAAAACATTGCACTACTCCAAATCACAGAGCAAGGACAAAAAGAGCTTCTAGAGCGGGAATTGAAAATATATAGCGGAGTGGAATGAAATAAAAACGAAGAAGAAGCACGGAGGAGGAAAAGGCAGGAAAAATGTACGGATACGGTTTGGGAATGTTTGAAGGGCTAGTTTACTTGAGAAAAGGAATGCAATTTGGGTATACTTGAGCCTAAAATGTTCTGGTTAATACACCAAGAGCTACCCTAATATTCATTAAAAAAACCGAAAAGACCTATTTGATTATGAGAGGATGTGTTGCATGTGTCTACATTAGTAAGGGAATAAACATGACCAACAACTATGGGACTTAAAATTACTGAGACCAAATTGTCCTCACAAAGTAACTCGGAAGGCTACTTAGTACATAAGTCGGTTATAAAGGAAGACCAACACACACTCACATAGTCAAGGACTGTATCTATTTGTTAACTTTGAATTATATACTACATTAAATTATTTAAACTGGAAATTATCATAATTCTAAAAATGAAGCTTGATTAGAGTTGATGTCACAACTGAAATAATACTCAGGCCTAAATGCTGATTAGATTTAAAAGATGAATTGACTGAAAAATGACCTCAAAAATTGATTCTTATTGTTTGAGGACAAACAAATATCCTTTTCTTTGCTTGAGGACAAGAAAATCTTTAAGTTTGGGGGTGTTTGATGAGTCTAAAACTCATATTTTTTAAGAATCCATTTTTCGAGTCATTTAGTTTAAAAGTTCGGTTTAGTGCGAAATTTGAGGCTTTCTCCCAAAATTGTTGTTTTGTAGAAACTTAAAGAAGCCAAGAAAAAAAAAGGATTAGAAATCAGGCATGGTGCCAAATAAAAGAGTGACAATGTACTAAGCGATATTGCTTAAGTAATTTCGATCGCGAGCATTATGTGGAGAAAGTCTTGAAACTATGGTAATGTCGCGACATTGGATGGAGAATGGAAAGTAGATAAATGTTGCGACATCATAAACAACTCCAGCAATCAAATTATGTCTGCCATCCAATGTCGCAACATCACAACAACATGGCTACGACATCAGCTGAGGAAAGGAAGGACTACATCGTTTAAATTTCGCAACATCAAAACGATGTCACGACATTTAGCTAAAGCTTAACTCTGGACACCATCACATCCAATGTCGCGACATCGGATAAGTAATGTCGTGACAATCAATCAAGGAAGCCTGAGTGGTGGACAAGTCAAATGTCACGACACAGAATAAATGTTGCGACATCAACTAAAAACAACACGACAAAGGACTTTGAAAGCGGCTGAGATCAAATGTCGAGACATTAGGTAAATGTCGCTGACAGCCCCAGTGAAGGCGACATTAGGAGAGGACTGAAGAACAACAAGATACAATGTTGCGACATTACAATAGTGTTGCGACATCAACCTGAGATGATCACAATGAACTTAAATCATTAATGTCGCGACATTAGTTCCAGTAATGTTACGACATCAGTGCAAGTATGTACAAGCAAAGGCATCAGTTCTAGCAATGTCGCGACATCAGAGCAATGTCGTAACACCAACTAAATGTCGCAACACAAGAATAGAAGTGTCACGACATTGGAATTAATCTACAACAATGTATCTCCATGTCGTGACATCATCACGACATGGGCTCAACATTGGAAAATGAGAAGTGTCAAACATATTTTTTTGATGTCGCGACATCGGCTATAACCCACGACATTGACAACTAAAATGTCGCGACATCATCATGACATCACCAGATAGCAGTAGCTAGGGTAGCAATTTTAGGCTTTTCAAAGTGCGTGATTCTCGCCTCGTATTTAGGGCCCAATGTAAAACCCCAACCTTATTGAATGTTATAATGGTAGTTGTTAGCGATTAGAGTCCCGATGATAGAAGCGGTATAATAGAGTAGAACTCTCGGACGTCATTTGGGCATAAAGTGAAATTTTTCGAAAATTTTCAGGACCTTTAATGAATAGTAATTCTTCTTATTATATATGCGGATGGAGGGATTTGAGAGGAATTTTAGCAATTTCAGTTCCTATGACTTTGAAATGATATTTAGAGAGAGAAAATTGGAATATTTAAGTGAATAAATAGTGATTCCGATTTGAAATTTGGGTCTGGCAGTTGAAATTTTGAGTGGGCCGAAAATACGAAAAATGTCGGGAATAAATCATAGAGTCTAGCGAGAGCTGAAGCGCGGTGAAGCGGAGTCCGTTTTGGAGAAATAGTTTCGGGCGATCTGAGCGTAATTACCCGGATAATGTCACGCTATTGTCGGATTTCAATTTTAATGGATTTTAAATCCGATTTCGGTGATTTGAGCACAGGGATCGACTTTGAAGGATTTAATTAGAGTATTTCATGGTCAATGTGAAGTTTAGGCGACCATAGAATATTTTTATTTAATCGGTATAAAAGCGTATAGAGCGGAATAAAAATGCTATAAGGGAGATATTTATTTAGTGAGAACCAATCAAAACCTTTCTTAATGGCTAAGTTATGATTAAAATATCCTTGTGAGAATGGACCAATGAAAAATTCTTGAGGCACTAAAGAGAGCCAATCAAAAGATTTTTAAGGAGCTAGAAGTTAGGTTAGACTCATGAGAATGGACCAGCGGGATTCTTTAGTTCAAGGGCAATTTTTGGAAGTTGTGAATTCAAAAGCTAAATTTAAGATTAAAGTGTGATCAAAGGAAACCTGCAGCTATGAGAGGAAAAGGGAGAAAGAAAGAGAAAAAGAAAGAAAGGAAAAGAAAGAAAGAGAGAAAGGGGAAGAGAAAAAAGCGAGTGGAGCGAGTGTGAGAGGTGAGTTTTCTCCTCCTTCAAGCTCAAGTGATCTCAAGTGATGGTAGCAAGAGAGAAAATAAGAGAAAACTCAAGAAACAAGCAAGTTTCTAATGGTGGGAAAGTTGGATTTTTATGTTTTCATACTTAATGCCTTGATTTTCTTGTGGATGTTAGATTTGTAAGAAGGCATTTAAGGAGTGAATCATGATGATTTTGATAAAATGAGAAAGAAATGGATTAGGTTAGGGTTTGAAAAATAAAGTGAGTGATGGTTAGGGTTTGATAGTGCATTTTGTATGACATGTTGAAATTGGTTAGGGATTAGTGAAATTTAGTTACAGGCATTAGATTGGAGTGATTAGAATGAAGAAAATGGAAGAACAAGAAATCGAACTCTGGTTTACGTATAATTCGGCCAAAATAAATAGAAGGGTCAAGGGTAGTTTAAGTAATTTCCATGTGTTTTAGGGTGAATATTAACTCCTAGAAATGCATTAGATTGGTTTAGAAAAGAAGGATTTGAATTGAGGACATGAAGGTCATTTTATAAAAGAGTAAAGGGAGTATTTTGGTCATTTCCTTAATTTTTGTATTGTGAAGTGTGGTTCAATGGGATTAAAGTGAATGTGATGTGGTTGGGTGAAAATGAATGTGTATGGTGGGTTAAATGGAAGTTATGGTTCAATGGTTGGTGATTTGTGGTTTTCTTGAAAAGGTGAAAAGGACTATCGGAAGGGAAGCAGCGGGATTGAGAGGTGAGCGGTGAGTGAAAAAAAATGATTTTGAAACTTGGGTTTTAAAGTGATGAATAGTTTTAATATTAAACAGAAAGAAGTTTAATAGAAATATTATATAAATGTTAAGGCATATGGGAGTTTATGTTAAGGCATATGGAAATGTTTTATCTTACCTAAATATATATATTTATATTAAATTATATGTGTATGCATATGTTAAGGCATTATGGAAGTTTAAAAATGTGTAAATGATGCATATGTATAATTGAGTATCTATGTGTTTTAATGAGGAAAATAAGGATTTAAATGGATTTATAAATGTATTTTGATAAATGTTTTTCTTGATGGTTACCACAACCATATATGGTATTATGATCGATATCGGTGAGGTACCTTAAGGCGTGTAAGGATTTAGAGAGGAAACACAGTGGGTTACCCACTAACGGAGGAGGGAAATAGATTTTTAGTGTAATATCCTTGCACGTGATAAAGATCTTCTCTTGAACCCTATACGGCGTGAGGATTTCTCATGTGAGTAGTTATAGCTGGAATGGCCTGTCCCTCACCGTCGATTACCGGAAGCTGTTAGGTATGTTTATCCCCTTAGTTCCATCGAAAGAAAGGTTAAGGCATAAAGCAGTTTTTAATTGTATAGGTGGCTATTACTTTGATATATCTTGAAAATGTTATCTTAATGGAAATGTACACTCCTTTGGGCTCCTTGGCTCACTCTTTCATATGTTTCAAAAACATTTCGGGACTTGAAGCAGTGTGTCGGTAAGAGTACCTCTGCTTGCGATGAGAGTCGACTATGTCCCGAGGGAGACGGCGTTGTAGGCACGTGTATAAATATTTATATTGTATATGTTGAATATTTTACATCATGTATGTATATATGTATATATTTTGAAAGAACTAGGTGAGCTTTGATCCTCGGTGGAGCGAAGTGCGTAGGCGGTCGGCTTGAGTAGAGCTCAAGCCCGATCCTTTATAAAACTATGTTGGAATTGAAGTTTTGAATGTTTTTTTTGATGATTAAAGTAAATAAATGTTTATATATATATATTTTAGCTGATTGAGTTATGTGCTTAATTGGGTTGGCTGGGCAGAGTCTAAAATGGAAGTTGAGAATTACAGAAAGATTAGAAGTGTTTTTTGTGTTTTCACGAGGTTTTATGGGAATTGGAAAGTCAAGAAAAGCGGAGGAAGCTATGACAGATTTCTAAAATCAAGTGTTTGAAAAAAAAAAAAAAAATTTTTTTACTGCTTCTCTTCCGCATTATTTTCTAAAGATATGTTAAGGATTATAGGGGTTAAGCTCCATGGATTTTGAGTGTTTGAGAAAAGTTTATATCGGATTAGGAGTCTTGAGGTCCTCGGGTTCATGAGGTTAATCAGATTTGGATCCTTCAACGTGGTATCGGAGACAGGTTTGAAAAAGTTTATAAAGATTGAAAATTTTATTTTTCTTTTATGATTGTTTCTTTGGCATGTTTTTATTTTAAAATTGCATAAATTATTTATGTGATTTAAAATCACATATATACGTACATGACATATTAAAATTTTGAATTCACAATGCGTCGTCGGTGACCAGCCACGGGGAGAGCTCTACTGAGGAATTAGTACCACCACCCAGGAATATGTTGATGAGTTTGCATATGTTCTCCACCCGATGCATAGTGACCATGCCTTGAGGCCACTGCGAGACGGGCGCCGCACCTCCACGGGGTCGTGGAGAGGCAGATGCCTTTACAAGAGCAGGATGGCTCGACTTTTTAGCCAGCGCATTATTACGACAACTAGGAATGGTGGCTTCTATAGAGGGCGGCGAGAAGCTAGAGACACGGAACTATGATGGATTGGGAGACCGGGAAAGGCCGTCATGGTTCCCAGAGAGGGGAAATGGCGGGTGCAGGTGATGCGGTGTACGAGATGAGCCGGATGGTCACTTTTACCTTTTCTCCTACGGGACCCGGAGCGTTAGAAGTGGTGGAGGGGGCAATTCGGAGGAGATGCTCGGAGAGTGTCACGGGCCTGGTTTGGAAAGGATTTGGGGTTGGGTTTACATTTCCGGCCAGTTATAGAGATCACGGGTGAGGGAGTTCTTTAGGTTGGAGCCGGGGGGATACTCAGTGACGGATTATGAAGGCGGAGTTTAAGGCTCGTCGGACATGTTCCATTAGCCCGGGGGATGATGAAGTTTCGAAGACCAAGAGAAGAGGTTTCTTTGTAGGTCTTGAATCCCACGCCGGCGATTAAAACCACAGTGGCGTCGTGACCCACACACAGTGTCTGGCCCGTGTGGGGCGCGGTTAGGGTTGAGAGGAGCATGGGGTTGAAATCCCAGGGCTGCCGTCGAGACAAGCGGGTGAGTCGACGTGGGTTGGGGAGGATTCTGGTATTAGCCGGTTCGAGGGGAGGAAAGACATAGTGGGCCGGTGGCAGCGAGGCGGTGAGGCTGGTCAGCCGGGGTTCGGTGAGGGCCCAGCTCCGAGGGTCCAAAGCCGAGGTGTGCTCGGTGGCGGGAAGGAGCCGTTATGGTGAGGTGTAGATTGGGCCTGAGACAGTTGTTTTTTGAGTGCGGACGGTAAAGGACACTTGCGTAGAGTGCTTGCTTGGATAGTTTCGGCGATGGATCGAGTGGGACAAGCGGGACGAGAGGCGGTTGAGTCTTGGTAGAGTTAGGGTGGGGAGTCGAGAGGGGCTCTGACGAAGCCCCATGTTCTGCTAGACACAGGGCCGGCGGGTAGAGGTCGGGATATCTAGAGGGCGGATGGACGACCTCGGGCAGTAGAGCTAGGAGTGTTTTGATCACCAGTAGGAGCGAGATGGCACTGGTCAGCGGGTAAATTGCTATCGAGTTTTTTGATAAAGGGGATGCTTGTATGTGGTAGATCGGGTTGCTGCTCACTCGTTTTATTTTTGCGAAATTGTGCCGCAGTGAACATGGGAGGATCTGACCATGAATTGTAGTATGGTAGTCTCCGCTTCCTACCCGGGAGATTCACTTATAAGCGGATAGAGTATACATGGGTTGTAGAGTGATTATTGAGGGCCATGAGTTTAAGACCAATTGGTATTGTTGAGGACATCGGGATTTGATGTGAGTATTAGGGATGGTGGTTGTCATCGACATCACGCCACCATGGATTGCTTCGAGGAAGAGTTGAAGTTACGTAGGCTGGAGACGAGGAAGTTACTTTTTGTGGGGTAGGAGAAGATATTGTCCTCGAGTATGATAATGCATGTGATGTAAGAATTTGGGAAGATGCTTAAGAAAGTCATATCGGGGTATCTGGCGCCTGTAGTTGGTGTGAGAGGGATAATGTGAGGCGGGAAGACGTTAGTTTAGTCGGAGAATTTGCGAGATGTGTTTCCGGATAGTCTTCCGGGATTACCCCGGATAGAGATTGATTTTCAGATCGAGGTTAGCCACAGGACAAAACCGATTTCGAGGCGCCCTACGGGATGGCCTACGAGTGAAAGAACTTAAGGTGCGGGGATGGAAGGAAATGGTAAACAAGGAGGTTCGTCGGACCGAGCACGTCTCAGCAGGGAGCCAGGTTTATTTGTGAAGAAAAAGGATGGAAGCATGCGATTATGTATTGATTACAGAGAGTTGAATAAGGTAACAATATTGTCGGTATCCTGCCACGAGGATTGATGATCTCTTTTGATCGATTACGGGGACAGCTAAAGACCATTCTCGCTTGATTGATTTGAGGGTGTCGGGCTATCATCGGTTGAGTTCATGATGAGGGATGTTCCCAAGACAGCATTCAGAACACGGTACGGGCATTTTGAGTTTTTAGTCATGCTATTTGGACTTACGAATGCCCTAGCCGCTTTTATGGATCTCATGAACAGGATTTTCCGGCCTTACTTAGATCAGTTTGTTATCGTGTTTATTGACGATATACTGATCTATTCGGGCAGTGGAGAAGAACATACGAGAACTTGAGGATAGTTACATGACATTAGGAGCACATCGGTTATATGCCAAGCTTCGAGTAAGTGTATCGCCCAATACCCTAAGAATTTTTACTTAATAAAATTCTTTATATATTAGAGGGCTATAAAGGAGCGACTTGGGTATTTTTAAGGAGATTTTTGAATGAATATTGATTAAATGATTTTTGAATCCATAAATCAAACCCGAGTGAAAAAGAAAATATGGGAAATTGTAAAATGGGGACCTAAGGGTCAAATTGTAAATAAGTTTATATGTCTAAGTAGAAAATAGGAGACTTAAATGAAAAATAATAGAGAAATGGGAGGGACTAAATATAAAAAAGAAGTAAAGAAAAGAAGAAAAAAATCAAGGGCGTGGCATGTGGCAAGAAGTGGGAGGGAAGTTTCCTCGCCTTTTTAATCTGATTTTAGAGTGATCGATAAGAAAAGGAAAGCAGGAGAAAATGGAGGTATTTTTAGGTGAGAAGCTCTCACTTCTTTCTGGGCCCTGCTTGATGGGACCATGGGTCCCGGGCGAAAGCGAGAGGGAAAGTCCTTTCTGTGGGCAAGGTACGCAGTAGAGGCCACAGGAATCGGGAGTTTCGACCGAGACTCGAAGTGGGAAGTCTTCCCTTACTTTGGTCATTTTCTACCTGGCGCACATTGTGATGGTGCGCATTAGCCGGACCATGAGGCTGAATTTTGGGTAGAAATAAGAGAATCGGAATTAGTGATAGTCCATACGGTAAAGTTGCATCCACATGATGAACTTGATGTTAGGATTTTGAATCTCTCAATTTGGACCTGCAGGCTGAGGGATTTATAGTCGCACTATTTTAAAGTCATTTTGCTTTCAATCCCGAGTCGGGTCGGTTACGCGGTCGGGTCAACTAGGCGGACCTTAGAACAGGTTTTTGAGTAAGAAATAAAGGGAATTAGGAAGTAAGTCCTTCTGGGAGAGAGTGTAGCCGCGTCCGTGAAGCGATGTTAGAACTTTGAGGAACTACCGTTCGGGACCCGCCCAGACGAGTTATGATCTTTTTTACCTTTGCGAATAGTCAAATGGGTGAAGAATTCGGCCCATAGAAGTCAAATAGAGGTCAGTAGACCTTGTCCTGAAGAGCTCAACTCGTCATGCAGAAGCTCAACTCGTCATGTAGAGCTCCAGCTCGTCTGAGAAGAGCTCAGCTCGTCTGTGGAAGTTGAGCTTGTCGCCTTCCCGGTGCAGCTGCGTCGGTTCGAATCGGCTCGTCGGGCGGCTGGCGGCCCGACCTCCAACCGGAAGTCATATCTCTACTTCGTTTAGAGCTCAGATTTGGGTGTTCTTGAACTCTATCTGAAGAAGCCCATTGAATTGGGAATCCATCCATATGCTGAGAAGATATTAGATATCAGACCGGTGTTAGACTGAGCTCGTCACTTCAGTGCGACTAGTCGGTCAGGTCGGCTCGTCAAAGGTGACTGCGCATGACCTCAACGGAAGGTCATATCTCATGTTTTGACTCGTTTGGGTGTTCTTGGACTCTATCAAATCCATTGGTCGAATCCATCATATGCCTGAGGAAGATATTAGATGTCGGGCAAGGTGTTAGTGAGCTCGTCACTTGATCTGACTCGTCGATCGGGTGGCTAAGTGAGGCGGCTGGCGACCTCAACCGGAAGATTAGTATCTCTTCGTTTGAACTCGGGTTACGGTGTTCTTGGACTGTATGGAAAGACCGTTGAGTCAGAATCCATCCATATGCCTGAGGAAGATATTAGATGTCAGGTAAGGTGTTAGGCCAGAGAACATGTTGACCCGGGTCTTGGTGGTCGGTCAGGGCCATTGGTGAGCCAGAGCGGCTGCGCGTGACACCGGCAGGAGTCGTATCTGTGCCGTTTGAACTCCAGTGTTCTTTGACTACATGGAAAGCCCGTTGAGTCGAGAATCATCCCGTATGCACGAGGAAGATATTAGATGTCAGGACGAGGTGTTAGATTGAGCTCGTCACTTGGTCGCGACTCGTCGATCCGAGTCGACTCGTCTGAAATTGCGGCTGCTCGCGACCTCAACCGGAAGGTCATATCTCCTTACCGTTTTACTCCGATTTGGGTGTTCTTGGACTCTATGGAAAGCCCATTGAGTCAAGAGGCCGATTCATATACTTGAGGAGTATATTATGTGTCCAGACCGAGGTGTTATATCGAGCTCGTCTCAGGTCGGGCCAGCTGGGTCGAGTCGGGACGGCTCGTCGAGTTCGGTCATTTCGTGCAGGGTTGACTCGCCGCGACCTCAACCGGAAGGTCATATCTCCTTCGTCCGAACTCCGATTCGGGTATTCTTGGACTCTATGGAAAGACCATTGAGTCAAGAATACACGATTCACTGTTATTTTGAGGAGGATGAGATGTTTGACGAGGTGATAGATTGAGCTCGTCCGGGTCGGGGTGGAATCGTCGAGTTCGAGTTTGACTGCGTATGACCTCCAGCAGGAAGGGTCATAACTCACGTAAACTATTAGAACTCGGTCGGGTATTCTTGGACTCTATGGAAAGCCCATTGAGTCAAGAATCACCTATATATAGAATGTCGAATTTGGAAATGTAAACAATCTATGAAAATCGATCTAACAAAACTACTGATAACATACGAATAATATTGTTCTTTAATATGGTTTGGAATAGGGACGACGAAGAGGAGAAAAGCCAAAGGCGAGATTGAGATTCAGAGTTGGAATCAAAGTGCAAGATTTTGGGGTTTGTTCTATCGACTTTTATTTCGTTCAAGTTTTTTTCATGATTGTTCTCGACTCTATTCTTATTCCAGTATTTTGGTAGTTTACCGTAAATATGAAACAAGTACATGAATGAGAATATGAATGAGTATATGAAATAAATACGTGAATGGTATATGAAATAAGTATAGATTAGTATATCTTTGAAAGGCGTCACCCAACGAAAGTGAATATGGGGTGAAATGTAGGTATTTGGCGGAATAGATTAACGGGGAATGATATACGAATGAGCAGCGACGGGATGCGCGATCGGCATAGTCCAGGGGAGCACCAGAAATTGTCAATGTCCCATGGCGGACCACTAATCGGCGTCGTCATGATGGGCGTATGGCATTGAAGAAATGTCCCACTTGGCGGGATGCACCAGTGGCATCCGTCACGATGGCGTATGGCATTTAGCGCGATACCACATATTCGGGGTGTACCAAAGCGTCCGTCGTGATGGGAGACGAATTGATGAAATATGTAAGCACATTTAGAATGATAATAAAGGCGGGATTCATTGGCTTGAATCGAAAGTGAAGCGTGAATTAAATGAGTCGAATTGAAATAACCAACATTGGCAGTATAAATGGGATTTCTATGTATATGCTTAAATCATATATATCGAATTGTGAAATGAATTGTTGCATTGAAATTGTATGATGTGATTTGGTAAAATGATTTTAGAAATTGAAAGCATGCGAAAATAAATAGCATGAGTATATGTTGAATTAATAGGCGTAGTTTAATATTAAATGCATGCTAAGCTCGTTGAATATTGAAATAGAGCGTATAGAACCACTAAGCATGAAAATGCTTAGCGTATGAATTTATCTATCTGCGGAGTTTCGAATAAGAGCAAAGGGAGACAAGATAGATGCGTGAGTCATAGAAAGAGTACGGCGTATAAGTATATGCTGGAGTCATTTGCATATCATCTCTTTTGAACAAGTGGTATTTTGTAAACAAAAGGGTTAACCACTGAGAACTTTGATTTTTGTATATCATTTTGAAAGGGCATAGAATGTCTTTCCCTTGTAAATACTGTTTTGTTAATGTTTGTAGGCCTCTGAATTGCTTTGAAACTTGTAAATGATTGTGGGCTTGCCCACGGCGAAACACGCTTCGCTAAGCTAAACAAATTAATTAAACGTTTTTAATAAGATAAATAAAAGCATTCGAATGCCGGGCTCAGTTCGGATCCGCCATTAGGGTGGGCGCAGGAGTTCGAGGTCCTTGTACTTTTGAAAAAGGAAACTTAATAAAATGTAAAATAAAAGAATTAAATGGGCGTCCCCGGGGTTTTAGTTCGGACTCACCAATCGGGTCGGGCCGGGCTTGGGGTCGCTACGATGAGATGTCAGTTTTTGGCTGACGGTGTCTGTTTTTTTTTTTTTTTTTTTTCCTTTTTTGGGACACATGGTTTTACGAGGATGCCAGGTGGATCCGCGAGAAGGTCGACTATCTTGGATTGAGCCTCCTCACGAGAGTGTTACGAGGAGATAAGGAGTTTTGCAGGTTTAGCGGGAGTATTCTGAGTAAGTTCGTTGAGGATTCTCGAAGATAAGCGCACCTTTGACTAGGTGACAAAGGAAGAGGAACCGTTTTAATTCGAGGAGGCTTGTCGTGAGGAGTTTCGATGTAGGCCAGAAAGGATTGACCTCGGCTCAGTGCCCACACTTCCATCGGGGGTGGGATGGTTTGCGGTGTATTGTGATGCCTACAGGCGGGGCTGGAGTTGTGTGTTAATGCGGAATGACAAGGTGATTGCATATGCTTCTAGACGATTGAAAAAGCATGAGCAGGAATTATCCTACACGACCTTGAGGCTACTTGGTTTGTAGTATTTGCCTTGCGAGATATGGAACGTTACTTATATGGGTGCACAGCCAGGATTTTTACTACGGATCATAAGAACTGCGTGTCACATTTGCAGCGAGAAGGAGCTAAACATGAAACGAGAGGAGATGGATTGAACTGATCAAGGATTATGAATGTACCATTGAATATCATCACGGGAAGAGGCGACGTGGTAGCGGATGCTCTTAGTAGGAGACCCATGAGTTCTATCGCGCGAGGGTCGTGTCTTCCTCGACTCATAGAATTTGGGGTCCTTGGGTGTGGAATTTGGCGGCAGTTCGAGATCTTTGTTATCACATTTCATGTATGTCACTGTGATGATGAGACGGGATTAGGGAGCTTCGGATTAAGGATCCACGGATAGTGAAGTTAGGAGGAGGTGAAGTAGAGTGGGCAATGAGGTTGTCATTGAGAGAGTGGTCACGTGGTCATGGGACCCGGAGGTTGTGTGTACCAAATGTAGGTGATGTGAGGAGAGATTATGGAGAAGCCCATTCCCTCCGCTTATGCTATGCATCAGGAAGCACAAAGATGTATCATACCTGGGAACACTGCGGTGGAAGGGGTATGAAGAGGGATATTGCAAAGTTCGGCTCGGATGTCTCACGTATCGGCGGTGAAAGCTAGAACATCGAAGCTGCGAGGACTGAAAATACAGTCCTCCCGATCCCTCAATGGAAATGGGAGAGAATCACTATGGATTTTGTGGTAGGACTTCCACGTTGTAGGAGTGGCCATGATACGATATGGCTGATTGTAGGCGGTGGCGAAATCGGCCCGATTTCTACTATCGGGAATAGTGATTCATTGGATAAGTTAGCGATTATACGTTAGAGAGATTATCATACACCACATGGTACGCCCGGTTTCCATTGTTTTGACGAGAGATCGAGGTTTCCTCACGGTTTTGGCCAGTTCTGAGAATGCCACTTGGCAGCTGGGCTACATTCGGTCTGACTTTTCATCTGGGGCGAAGTGGCCAATCTGAGAGGACTATCTACAGGACTTTGGAAGATATGCTTGGGCATGTGTTATGGGTTGAGGAGAATTTGGGACACCACGTCTACGATAGAGGTTGCGAGCAATACTTGAGTTATCGAGGCCGGTATTGAGTATGGCCCACTTATAAGGCTCTTTATGAATGAGTAGTGAACTCCAGGTACGTTGAATGAGGTAGCGAAAGGAAATTAAATGAGTCGAAGTGTCAAGTGACTTATGATAAGATCAAAGTTATAAGGGAATGGTTGCAGAAAATTTCTAGTACAGTGAAAAGTTATGCGAACAATCGCCGTAGAGACTTAGAGTTTGAGGTAGGGGATATGGTATTTTTGAGGATTTCCCATGGAAAAGTACTAAGATTTGGGAAGCATTGAAGTGAGTCCACGGTATATTGGACCATACGAGTTGTTGCAGGGGATTGGGAGGTGGCATATATCGATTGGGTGCCATCGGCCTCGATCGCATTCGCAAATATTTTCCATATTTCTATGCTCATGAAGTACATACCAGACCCTTCACGTAGCGGTAGCGAGAAGCGGCGGTGGAAATACGAGGAGAATTTGACACCACGAGAGGGACCGGTCACGGATCCTCGGCCGAAGTCGAGAGGCAAGTTACTGGCATGAACAAGACTATTCACATTTGGTGGTGTGTGGAGGAGTCATACGGTGAGGAAGCTACATGGGAGCATGAGGCTTGGATGAAAGAGGCATTACCCCATCTCTTTGATGCAGTACGAATGTTTTTAATTTCAAGGACGAAATTTTTATAGGAGGGTGATTGTAAAACTGACCTTGTATTGAATGTTATAATGGTAGTTGTTGGCGATTAAGTCGATGATAGAGCGGGTAGATTAGGGTGACGCTCGAGGACGTCATTTGGGCATAAAGTGAAATTTTTCAAAAATTTTCACCGGATGCCCTAATGAATAGTAATTTTTCTTATTATATCTGGATGGAGGGGTTTGCAGAGGAATTTTTAAGAAATTTCAGTTCTATGACACAGGCGATATTTGAAGAAAATTGGAGATTTAAGTGAATAGTGATTTCGGACTGGGGTCGAACTACTTGGCTGAAATTGGAAATTGGGCCGGCATCTGAGATGTAGAACCAAATCCTTGTCCCAGAGCGAAAGCGGTGAAAGCGAGTCCGTTTGAATAGTTTCACGATCGAGCGTAATTCGGGATAATAATACGTGTGTCCGGTTCCAATTTAATGATTTTTGTCAGATTCGGTGATTTGGAGCTTGGAATCAGCATGAAGGATTTAATTAGAATATTTCATAGTCAATGTGATTTAGACGACCATAGAATATTTTGACGTTTGTCGAGTATAAGCGGTATAAAGGTGAAATGAGATAAAAGTTGCTATAAGGAGATATTTTATTGTGAGCCAATCAAAGGAAACCTTTCGCAATGGCTAGAGATTGCCAATTTAAAATATCATGAATGGACCAATGAGATTCTTGGCACAGAAATTTGTCAAAGATTTTTAAGGGCTAAGTTAGGGTTGTTGACTCATGAGAATAGGCCATGGGATTCTTTGGTTCAGAGCGATTTTGGAAGTTGTGAGTCAAAGCTAAATTTAAGATTAAGTGTGATCAAGAGGAAACCTTGCGGCTATGAGGAGGAAAAGGGAGAAGAAAGAGAAAGAAAGGAAGAGAGAGAAAGGAAGAAAACCGTGGAGCAAGTGCTTGAGGAGGTGAGTTTTCTCATCGCGAGCTCTTCCAAGTGATCTCAGTGGTAGCAAGAGAGAAAAGCCAAGGAAAACTCAAGAAACGAAGCAAGTTTCTAATGGTGGGAAAGTTGGATTTTTATGTTTTTCATACTTAATGCCTTGATTTTCTTGTATGGATGTTAGATTTGTGGTATTTAAGGGTGAATCATGATGATTTTGATATAAAATGAGAAAGAAATGGATTAGGTTAGGGTTTGAAAAATAAAGTGAGTGATGGTTAGGGTTTGATAGTGCATTTGTGCTTGACGTGTTGAAATTGGTTAGGGGATTAGTGAAATTTAGTTATAGGCATTAGATTGGAGTGATTAGAATGAAGAAAATGAAGAACAAAATTGAATATGGTTTGTGCATAATTAGGCCAAAAATAAATGAGAGGGTCAAAGGGTAGTTTAGTAATTTCATGTGTTTTAGGAATTGAATATTAACTCTAGAAATGCATTGGAATTAGTTAGAAAGAAAAGTTTAAATTGAGGACATGAAGGTCATTTTATAAAGTAAAGGGTATTTTGGTCATTTCCTTAATTTTTGTATTGTGAGTGGTTCAATGGGATTAAAGTAAGATATGTGATGTGGTTGGGTGAAAAATGAATGTGTATGGTGGGTTAAATGGAGTTATGGATTTAATAGTTAGTTGTGGTTTTTTCTTGAAAGGTGAAGGACTATCGGAAGGGAAAGCAGGCGAGTTGAGAGTGAGCCTTAGGTGAGTGAAAAAATGATATTTTGAAACTTGAGTTTTAAAAGTGAATGGTTTTAATATTAAACTGAAAAGTTTAATAGAAATGTTTATATAAATGTTAAGGCATATGGGGAGTTTATGTTAAGGCATATGAAATGTTTTATCTTACTAAATATATATTTATATTAAATTATATGTATGCATATGTTAAGGCATTATGGAAGTTTAAAAATGTAAATGATGCATATGTATAATTTGGTATCTGTGTTTAATGAGAAAATAAAGGATTTAAATGGATTTATAAATGTATTTTTTGATAAATGTTTTCTTGATGATTTACCACCCAACCACTATGAAATTTGTTATAGGCGATATCGAATTTGCGGTACCTTAAAGCGTGTAAGGATTTAGAGGAAACACAATTAGGTTACTAACGGAGGGAGGAAATAGATTTTGAGTGTAATATCCTTACACGTGATGGAGTGCTATGGCAGGAGCCTATACTTGAGCGTGAGTTTCTCCGCGACGTAATTGTAGTTATGTTTGGAATGTGTGACGCCATTCCCATAGTCCCGATGCCGAGCTGATGTATTTATCCTTGGGTTCATCGAAAGAAGGTTAAGGCATAAAACGGATTTTTAATTGTATGGGTATTTATTACTTTGATATATACTGAAAATGTTATCTTAATGGAAATGTACACTCACTGGGCTCCTTTAGCTCACTCTTTTCCTTATGTTCAAAGAAACATTTTTCGGGACTTGAGGGCGCGGAGTGTGTCGGTAGAAGTACCCTCTGCCTTGATGAGTGACCATCGAGGAGACGGCGTTTGTAGTACGTGTATAAATATTTTGCATATTGTATATGTTAGATATTTTATCATGTATATACTCATATATATATGTATATATTTTGAAAAGGAACTACGTGGGCTTTGATCCTCGGTGGAGCCCCGAGAATGCGTGGCGGTCGGCAAGTCAGGCTCAAGCCCCGATCCTTTTTATAAAATTGTGCATGGAATTGAAGAAGTTTTTGAATGTTTTGATGATTAAGGTAAATAAATGTATATGTATATATATTTTGCTTGATTGAGTTGTGTGCTTGAATTGGGTTGTGGGCGAGAGTCTGAAATGGAAATTGAGGTGAAAGATTAAGTGCTTTTTAAATGTTTTGCGAGGTTTTGTAAATTTGGGAAAGTTCGAAAAGCGAGGAGGAAACTGCGCGATTTTCTAAAAAATCAGTGTTTAGAAAAAAAAAAAAAAAAATTTTTTTACGGCTTCACTTTGGCATTATTTTCTAAAGATATATTGGGATTGTAAAGGGGTTAGGCTCCGTGATGATTTATTTGAGTGTTTACAGGAAAAGTTTTCTATATCTATTAGTGCAGAAGTCCATACGGTTCATGAGGTTAATCCGGGTGGATCCTTCACCCCAGATGATGCGGGGAGTATACGCAAACACACACACCGAACATTAGAACCATTACCCCAATTATTGAAGGGTGGATTAGAGGAGGTCAGACCGCATTGAATACATGTGAAAACTCCTTTTTTGGACCTCATTTGGGCCTTGGAAGTAAACGTGGTGGACTTGGAATGAACCACGATGTGGAGCTGCGTATTTATTTTTTAGAAAGTTTGCTTTATTTATTTTAAGTTTGCTTTATTTATTTTTTAGAAAGTTTGCTTTGTTATTTTAGAAAGTTTGCCTTTATTTATTTTAGGAAGATTTGCTTTATTTATTTTAGAAAGTTTTCTTTTAGGAGTTGCTTTTTGTAATTTAGAAAGTTTCTTTTCCTAGTTAACTACCAAAACCTTCCGAAAATACCCATTTCCCTTATATACCATAAATTCACCTTTCTTAACTTAGAAAGATTCCCTTGGGGACGAGTTCGTGGCTTCTCATACCTTGGTGGATTCCTTGGTGGCGAAGTCTTTGTCCGGCTTATCAATCAACCCGTCCATAGTTGATTGTGGCGCCTTCACTTCATCATCCATCTTGTGTGGATCGTTTCATTACCACTCTTGTGCAAACTCTACTTTCCATCACCATCTCATCTTTTCTCTAAACTTTCCATAACCATATTTTCAACCTCAACCCAAAACTTTCCAAATCTTGTTCCATACTACCAAAACCTTCCTAAAATACCCTTTTCCCCTTATATACCATAAATTCACCTTTCTTAACTTAGAAAATCTCCAAAATTCGTCCATAACCTATTTTGGCCCAAGAAAACTCCCCCAAACCCATATTTTGACTTACCTAAACTTCTGGATCATCCATCACGGTCCCAACCTTGCATCACAAGACCTGAGCCTATAAATAGAAGCTTTTGGGAGTAGTGAGCAACTTCCAGCGGTTTTCATCAACTCTCTCTCTCTCTCTCTCTCTCTCTCTCTCTCTCTCTCTCTCTCTATATATATATATATATATATATATATATATATATAGTTTGCTTTCTAGATCTGGCCACAGGATCGAGCAAAGAATCTGAACCCAAATTCAGCTTGTGTTCATGTAAATCGGGTTTCATTTCTGCCTGAACTTAGATGCAATCTGGAATTTATTCTAGAACTCATTTTTCTTCAGTTTTGTCATATTATGATGAGGATTACGATGATAGAGATCTGCATTTTCAAAGGGTAAGCTCATTTCAAAGAATATTTTGTTGGGATTATTGTTTGTAAGAGTTGATGTTGTTTTGGTTGAGAAAATTGGAGTGATTTTAACTGGTATTACTCCTACATTGAGTTGTTCTGAATATCAATGTTTGATATCCAATAGGAGTCGTATCATTGTTCTGATTTCCAAGAATCCATCTGAGTGACACAGAGATGAGATTGCCTGAGAATAATGAGCATTGACTTGTGGATACATTTACACTAATATTATATGAACTAATGGACTTTTGGGATTACCTTGATATATTACTAGAGATGATTTAACCTCTGCTTTCAAGGTTCTCTCATGGGTGACAACAGGAATGTGTGCTCGAGGCATAAGATCCACTTATTGATCTAGCAACTTAATTTTAAGAGGTTTCACCTTAATTGAGAGGAATAACTTCAACCCAGTGTTAGTTGAGATTCTAATCAAGGGAAGAAGAAATTCTTGTCTAATTGATGGCTGAGATATCTTTTATTTTAGAGAGGGCTTGCAATTTCCTATCCATGGGAGCAAGAAATTTCCAGTCCTAAGAAATTACTGTGAAGTACTAAGAAGGAAAAATAGTCAGATCTTAAAAGATGAACAAATCCTACAAGTAACTTTTCAGACCCATTGTTTATAGATAGAAATGTGGTAATCTGAATAGTGAAATGTATAGGGCCAGGGAGAGATCCATTTCTATGTTCAATATATTCTCGATGTACCTCCAAGGTTCATCCATTACATTATCTTAATTGGAACTTGCAAAGTGATTATCACAACGCTGTTTTTTCCCCCATATGTTTCAGTTCATAGTAGCTCTCTAATCATGTAGTTTAGAAATTTCATTAATGGTTTATTCTTTCATTTTTACTTAAAAAGTTAAATCTATCTTGAGAATCAGGAATTCAAATAGTAAGGATCTTTAGTAGTGAGGGTAGTTAATCTTTAAATTTTTCTAATTGATCCTTGTGAGAATTATATCTGGACTTAAAATCCACTGTATTACTTATATGACCTATGCACTTGCAGTGATCTAGACCAACCCAATTTTCAAATGAGACAATTTACATACAAGGAAGAAAACATACTTTATATCTTATGTCTCAACAAGTTAGTTTTTTTAGGCACAACTCCCGGGGACTTTAGTTAGTCTTTGGTAGCAGTGCTAATTATTTGGATAACTCTGGTCTATTTACAAGTTTTTGGCATCGTTGCCGGGGACTTTACTTAGTCTTTGGTTCCGTGTTGGAAATTTGGTCAACAATGTTCTTTTATTATATTAATTGATAGCGATCTTAAATCAATTAATGAAGTCCATGATACATAACATAGCAAGAAGGAAATTGTTAGGTGTGACTTGTTTCTTGTTTTGAGCCTTTATTTCTTACAATTATTAAGCTCGTAATGTTGAATTCACACCTATATAGTTCAAATCTAGGCTAAATTCCTCTTTTACTTTGGTTTTGTAGATAAGGAAGAAAACCCAAGCAAAAGAGGCAATAATGTGGAAGAAATGGAGTGCTCTTGCTGTTGAAGGCCACGTGTCGCGACATGAAGTCCCAAGTCACAACATGGAATCCCCTCAAGCTTGAAGCCCAACTACTACCATGTCTCGACATTGAAATTGGGCATGTTGATATCAACATAATTGGAAAGTTGTGATGTCAATGGCAAATAAGCTGAAATTCTAGACTTCTGAAGATCTAAATTAATGAAAAAGCTCATAAAGCTGATAATTCTATTTTGTTTTAACAATGCATTTCTAATGATGCCTGAAAACATGCACACTGGCCATTAGTACCTTTAAAACTAATTGTGCTTGGTTTAGGAACATCATATGAGATTCGTCATAATTTTGGTCTCCAAAGGTCCTAGAACTTGTTAGATTAGTATTCAAAATGAAATCCTAGGCAACACAACCAACAGGAAATGATTTAGGCCATCCTTTGAAAGTTTGTGCCTTTCAAAGCCTACCTTGGTGATATGCATATACCCTAGTTCCTTGTTTGAGCTAAATTCTAATTCTGTCATCCAAAGCCAAGTGAAAAACCTTAAGCTTCCCTTAAATGTAATCCTTCAATAAAAAACCCTTAGTTTGCCCAAACTGCATTATGAGTGCATAGGAAATAGAAAATGGGACAAGTTTGGGGAAGTACAATTTGTAATGTGAAAAAGGATGAGATCAGGGAATGTGAAAGCATGATCAATTGAGATGAAGAAAAGAAGAAAAGATTGCACCAATAGATGTGCACAACAGAAAAACAAGAAGCTATAAAATTACAAAAGTATCAAGGGGGAGTGTGTTTTATCTTGTAGCCTTCCTCCCTTGAGCCTTTAAGTTCTTAGGGGTGTTTCAACACCTAGTACCCTAATGCCAACTGGTATGGGAGTTACAAAAACCCAAAGCTCTCTAAGTGTGGTAGAAAGCTTAAGAAGGCAAAACATTATACCATTCCCAAAACCTTGAATATAAATGAAAAGAAAAGAGCTTCTAGTACCAGGAATTGAATTCACGGTCTGAAAGTGGTCAAAAGAAATGCCACAATGGAGAGTATGCAAACTGATGCACCAAAATAAGTTTGGGGGTGCTTGAAAGTAGATGTTAGTAGAAAATGGAGGATGAGAAGAGTAAATGCAAAATGTTGAGTTATATGTGATTTCTAGGTAAACTTTAGCTTTAAATGTCCAATTATCTACCCAAGTACCCAAGCCACAAATTACAAGCCTGAAAGACCTATTTGATCTTGAAGGTGGTGTTATGCCTACATCAGTGGAGAATAATATGACTAACAAGCCTATGGGACCTAAGTCAATCTGAAGAGACTTCCATTCTTCTACATAGTATCTCATAAGATTAACTAACTTGCTAATCTGTTAAAGAGGGAAGGCCAACACACACTCACAATTCAGGGGTCAAGAATTGAGTTGTTTACACAATATGAATTATCTATTTATTAAGTGAACTTAATTGAAAACCTTCTTTAGTCTAGAATTGAGGTTTGTTTAGAATTCAATTCACAACTAACATTTCATTGAATTTGATGAGTCCTAAACTCATCTATTTTTAATTCATTTTTCTTGCATATTTTTAGCAGTTATGATATATTTTAATGCTAAATTATGGAATATTCACCAACTTTGTGTTTTGCATCTTTTTATTGAAAAAAAAGATAATTCAAGCAAGAAAAGAAGAAAGAAAGTGGCCAAAGAAAAACTCTTTGTCGCGACATAGTTTCTGAATGTCGCGACAGAATCTCAAGGAAACTAGTAGATTTGCGTCGCAACAAAGTCCAGGCTGAACTCAAGGAAGAAATAGAACTCTGTCGCGACACTACTAAAGAAGTGTGTGAAGAAGACTGTCGCGACACTCTTGACTCTGTTGCGACACTCTTGACTCTGTCGCGACATTGATCAAGGAAAATGGCAGTGGAACTTTGTCGCGACAATTCTTACTATATCGCAACATAAAAGAATGAAGATAGCAGGTGAATTATTTCGTGACAAAAGACGATTCTATTGCGACAGAATATGGCAAGGTTATAACACAAGTCAAATGCAACAAGTGTTTTTATGTTGCGACAAAGTTTTCAACATAGGACCAACTCAAGGAAATATTTCAATCACGACAAAGGAAACTTTGTCACGACATAAAATTCAAAGTTCACAACAAAGGGAAACAAGAATTTGTCGTGACAAAGAAGTCTTCTTTCGCGACAAACAAAACATGAAGTTGAGGTGAACTCTGTCGCGACAAAGAAGTAGAAAAGCAATACAAGAAGAATGTCGCGACAATGAAGTTTTATGTTGTGACATAATGAAGAACTGAAGGCAGAATCTCTATCGCGACAAAGAAGTTTCTGTCGTGACAATAAAATTTGCAGAGTAAAAAAATTCTATCGCTACGAAAAAAATTATGTCGCAACAAAAAATGAAATAGATATGAGATAAGCCAATACAAGTTTGTCACAACAAAGATTTCTATGTTACAACAAATAGTTTAGCCATCAACTCAGAGAAGAAATTTTATCGCGAAAAAAGAAAACTCTGTCGAGACAAAATTGAAAAGCTCAAAGTGGAAATGTTTATCATGACATCTTCAGAGTTTGTCGCGACACAGAATTCAATCTCAGTAGTGCAAGCCAACCAGATTGTGTCGCGATAGAATAAAATTATGTCGTGATAAAAGATGAAGAGGAGAGAACAGAAGATTGGTCGTGACAAAGAAAAGTATGTCGCAATAGCTTTCAGAAGCAGAAAAGTATTAGAAGCAGTTGCAACAAATTTTATGTCACGACACAAGACACTCCTGTCGCAACAAGAACAAGACTGTTGCATCAAAACTATGTCACGACATTATCAAAGTCTGTCGCGAAAAAATCCAAGAAAAAGCTTAGAAAATCTATCGTGACAGAAACAACAGGCTATGACAGAAGCTAAGGGACAAAGACTAAAACTCTGTCGCGAAATAATTTTCTATGTCGCAACAGAGGGACCAATTTGGGCCATAATTTTTAGGGATCCACAATTTGTGCTTTGAAGTGCGGCCCATCATTTAAAGCTCTATAAATAGACGCATCTAGGGCACTGTGCACAGCTTCCGTAAATCTAGGACTTCTGGGTAGTTGGAGACTCTTTGTATATTATTTTTCTTTTATTTCATTTTTAGTAGATTTTGTTTCAGCATAGTTTTTAGTTAGTTTTTTTGTTTATTTACTAAAGTTGAGTAATGAACTGATGTGCAGCTTCGAGTTGGAATCTATTGTAAAATTTTCTTTCTCACTACTGTTCTACTTTATATGGATTTGCAGTACTCCCTAGAGTTCATTTATTTCGGGGCCACATACTTCACAATTTTCTAACCGCTAGACACTGAGTATGTATGAACCAGCTTTAAGCTCCCTCTCGGGGAATGCTTCATAGTAATTCTTATTTTTTTGCACAAAGTGGAAGATCACCATAGTTATAAATCTTGAATTCATTTGATTGGTATTATTCTTGAATTTAATTGTTCCAAGTACTAGAACCATGTACCTAGAAACAAAGGACTATATCTTGCTTTGATTTCTAAGAGGCCCTCTACTTGACACAGAGATGGAGAATCCTAAGGGTACAAAGTAGTTCCATGTGGGTATGGTAGACTAATACTTTGAAACTAATGAACTCCAAAAGATTACTCATATAGATCACTAACTTACTCGTTGTGTGAGGATGGTTGGATGATGTATCAGTTTAGATCGCTCAGAGTTTCTCTTCTTTCTGATGAAATGATTTTGATCATGTGTTAGCATTGATCTAATCAAGGAAATGGATAATTTCATCAGCATTGAAGGATGAGGGACCATTTAAATTGGAGAAGGCTTACAATATCATGTCTATGGGGGCAAGAATTCTTCAGTCTTAAGATTTGGGTGTGAAGTACTGAAAAGAAAATAATCGTATCTTAGAAAGAGGATTATATCTATAAGTAATTTATTGCACCCATGAGTCCTGAGTAAATACTTAACTTAATTAGCGAAACATTACTAAGTGAGAAATCAAAACTATATCACAATGCATCTTTGACAAATTCAACTTTCCAACTAATAGCTTGGCTATGACTCAAAATGATGCAGAAATTGACATTATTCATTGGTCTATTTCAAAGCAGTTGTCTCACCTGAATTCTCAAATCCACTTATTAAATTCTTTATATATACTAGTGAAATATTTTAGTATTACTTTATTAGTTTTCTCATCATTTTAACATTGGAGTTCAAATAGTAAGGATCTTGAGTAGTTGAGGTAGTTAATCTTTTGATTTATCATCAATCCTTGTGGGAACAATATCTGGATTTAAAAATCCACTTTTATTACTAGTACGACCTATGCACTTGCAGTGATTTAGACTAAACTCTATTTTTAATGAATCCATTTTACAAAAAGGACAAACACATATTTTAATCAAAATCACCAACAAGCCAAGGCCACAGAGGACTTTAGTTAGTCTTTGGTAGCCGTGTCAATTACTTAGTTGAACCGGCTCCACACAAAATTGGTCAACAAGTTTTTGCCGTTGCTGAATCGATTGATGAATAAAGATCAATATTCTAACCAAAGATTTGAACATTTTTCTTATTTTATCATAAATTTAAAAATAAATCACAGCATTAGTAAGTATTGATTGCTATCGAAAATCTTTTGTGAGCTTAAACAGATATAACTGTTTCCCACATATTTAATTTTATCTCAGCGTGTTTCTATTTCAGGAAGATTTTAAATGCATAGAAAACCAAAAGCAGTTATGCTGCCTTTGGATACAGAAATTGAGAAAACACTGAGGAATCTAAGGAAAGTTATAAGTGTTGAATCTACAAGTATGGAAAATCAAAGAGAAGGATTACAACCTATTCCAGAAGAAGCAGAAACAGTTAGACCTCAAAGGCAAATGACGATGGAGGATTTTTTGAGGCCTGTTATTCAAGATGAGTACTCAGTTATGAGACAGCCTACCATAGAAGCTACCACTTAAACTCAAGCACTCTTATCACAATGGTATAAGAAAGCTATTCACTCGGGGGATCCCAAGAAGACCCCAATGTACACATGGGAAGATTTATGAGAATTGGCTAACATAGTCAAGCTTCGAACGGGCAGACTCAGAAGCACCAAAGCACACTCTTTCCCTTTTCACTGAGAGATTTGGAAGCAACTTGGTTTGAGTCACTGCTTGTTGGATTAGTGACAAATTGGGAAGAGTTTGTGGAGGTCTATATGAGCATATTTTTCCCTCCAGCCCTAACTTCTGAAAGAAGAGGTCAAATCATAGTATTCAAATAAGGGGAGGATGAAGGCTTCTATAATGCATGGGAGAGATACAAGAGACTACTAAAAAGATGCCTTATGCATGGAATAGATTTGACTACTCAGATGGACATTTTCTACCATTCCATGAATTATGCCTCAAAGGGTATAATTGATGCAACCTGTTATGGGGCTTTCAAAAGGAAAAGTGTTGAGGAGGCAAGGCAGCTGATTGAAGACCTTGCCAAATGCAACTACAAAGCTCCATTTGAAGCTTCAGAATAGCAGAACCTATGGAGCTGTGTAATTGCTTAACCCATATCGCCATAGAAGAAAAGTTGGATGCATTAATGAACAAGCTTGGAAACAATGAGAGAAGAATGCACACGACACTTGAAGTGGGGACAGTAGATGAAAGAGAGAAGAGAAATAGTGCTGAAGGGAGATCAACCCATGAGGGTTTCTACCAAGTTAAGGAGGCATAGTTCCTCAATGCCAATAGGAGCTACACTTTTAAGCCCAACCACAACTTACCCACTTACTACACACCAGCACTAAGGAACCAAGAGAATTTCTCATATGGAGGAGGAGCACAGTAAGTTCAAAGACCTGGACAGAATTTGCAGCAATATCATGCCTCAATTGGTTCCAAATAATAACAACAACAAAGAAGAAGGTGATGTAGAGGAAAATTAGGGGTAGAGGAGATCTACTTCCTTTAAGGACCGATGTTTATTTCATGTGGTGGCACAGAGCTACTAAATTATATGTGTGACGCCCCCCAAATCCTTGTGTGGTCCATCACCACTGCTACTTAACCCAAAACCCATGTCTTATATCACGAGACCCAAATGCGAAGAAAATGGCCACATCAAGCCTACACATCATACTCCCCAAAAATATATCCAACCAACTATATTACAAATAGTTCAAGAGTTAATATGATCACCTACTGCCAAATACTAATTGTACACCATACATGTTTTACAAAAACGTAATCAAAGCCACACGTCACTTTCTTCTCAAAAGTGGCCTTTAATGAGCCGCCTTCCCGAATGACTCCCTCGCATTCGAAAGGGGATCCCAATGACCTGGTGAACAATGCCTAGTAGTGATAATCTCCTACATGGGTTATCCCCACCTAAGTTCACATGTAATGGCAACCAAACGCATTCAAGTAAATGCATGATCCTACTTGAATGTCTACATGCCCAATCCCAAGTCTCGAGTCCTCACCGACTCCCTCACACATGCCTAAGCCATGTATGAAAATCATTTTCCAAACAAAAATATTTGTTTTAATTGAGACAAACTCTACAGCAACAACATTTCGCCGATAATCCTTCTCGAGGGTGAATTTGTCAGAATCCAACAAATTCATGCGCCTCCTCACGGAATTGTTGGAGTCAATTTTCCAACACAAATCTTCTTCTATTAACTTTCCGATAAAATTAGTTATTTTTGGCCAATTTTAATATAAGAATCATCGCTTGACACAACTCCTTCTGATTTTATTTGTCATGGCACTACACCTACCATCTAGGGTGCCCGCATATGGAATGCATTATGCCATTTCCAACAATTCATATTATAAAACATGCATATAATAACAAATTCATACTAACCACATATTATATTTATCCATAAGACAACACCAAAATATTAGCTCATGGGCTAATAATAACCAATTCAAGCAATTCGTTTTGAATCACCCGAGCAACACACAAATCACAAACAAATCATGTGAACAAAGAAACTCTGCGGTCTCATTAATCGCTCACTACCACACTAGGATTTTCTCTGTTTCGTCCAAATATTTTGAGATCAAAACACGCCATCTAGGCCTTAACAAATCCCCATCATTAAAATGGCTCTAGCCAAAGAATAACTCAAGTAGGAGAAGACCTCTACCTCTGAGTTGTCAACTCCAATGTAATCGGTGTCCATGTAGCCTCAGGAAGGCAGATCAACTTGCATTTCTCGTCCGACGAGAACCGACGGTCTGAAAGCCAAGAAATCTAGAGAGAAGTTGGACTTTCTCTCTCTAAAACCAGTTTTTCTCCTTCACTGCAAGTTACCAACCAAAAAATGGAGAAGATGAAGTTGTCTTTATTATTTTCTTTTCAATTAATTCCCTCCTTGTCCTTTAGTTTGACTTTTAAGGGCTCTTTGACACTTGACTTAATCTAAACCATTTATCTCTATCCTCTCACTAATCATGCAACATGTGTCAAATGGGTACATGTAGTAGTTGACCTTTTTCACATCACATGCCTCTCACAAGCTGTCATACGACACCCGACACCCGGTGCCTCGAAAGACGTGAAATTTCGATTGTCTCGGAATTCGATAAAATTCGAATGTGGTAGCTAGATTTCGTGAGACGATTCCAACGGTGAAGTTCGTTTCGTCATCCGAGATCTAGAAAAATTCCAGATTTTGACCGAAATTACCATTTTACCCTTTTTCAAAAAATTAGAATTTTCTCGGGTTTTACAATATGACCATAAGTTTGTTGAGCTATCAGAATTCTAGGCAAGCACAACCGTGTTTCAAGCCAATGCCAACGCCTTGAAGAACGAGACCTGTGAGCACGCCCAGCCATGGTGAATCGCCTAAGGCCCAAGTGACACAAGGAAGAATTCGAAGGATTACATGGCATTAATTCTAAGAAGTGGCAAAGAATTGGAAGAGAGAAGAAATGAGAATAAGGAAACTGAGGAAGAGAAACAAGCAGAAATTGGAGAAGAATTGAAGCAAAAACAAGCCTGGGTGCCATCACAAGATAGAATGAACAAATGCAGCGAAGAGCAAAGAAGTTGAAGTGGGAAATCTAAGGAAGAAGGAAGAGGTTAAAGCGTACAATTCTCAAGTTCCATTCCCTTAGAGGCTACAGAAGGGGAAGCTTGAAGAGAAATTCTCTAGATTCTTGAACATGTTCAAGAAGATAGAGATCAATATCCTTTTTTCGGAGGCATTACCTCAATTGCCTCACTATGCAAAATTTATGAAGGATGTATTGAGCATAAAGAAAAAAATTTCTAAAGAAGGGGTAGTGAGCCTGACAACAACCTACAGTGCAGTTATCCAGAAGTCTTTACCAAAGAAAATGCAGGATCCAAGTAACTTCACTATACCTTGCAAAATTGGGAATTCTGATATGGGAAAAGCACTATGCGATTCTAGAGCCATCATTAACTTGATGCCTTTATCTATGGTTAAAAGACTCAGTTTAGGGGAGCTTACTCCCATAGCCATGACCCTACAGATGGTAGACATAACCTTGGTCTAACCTAAGGGCATTCTTGAAGATGTGCTGATCAAAGAGGGAAAGTTCATTTTCCCAATGGATTTTGTAGTTATTGATATAGAAGAAGACAAACAAGTCCCACCGTGCCCCGCCGCTCCTCCTAGAAGGCCTTTCTGAGCATCAGAGCAACTTGATCACCCGCAGCGAGAACCGACTCGCAGTTGGAAACAGAGGCAAAGGCACTTCAATATGAATCATAGTTTGAAATAGCCAGAACTTATTAATGTTGAGTGTGAGATTGTAGAAACAAAAATTCCCATCAGTTCTGAATTGATAAATTATTGTAATTTTTAGAGTTCAATGAATGAGAATGAGATGAATTTCCAGTATCTTGAACATCTTGAAGTTGGATTTCTAAACTCCAATTTTAAATTAAAAGAGGTAGTACTCAGTGTTGAAGAAAATAGTACAGAAAAATCCAACAGTTATGAAGGGAAAGCTATTGAAGTAAACACAAGCTCAAAGGGTTTGATTCTAAAAGAATTGCCTGAACATTTGAAAAATGTTTTTTTGAAACCAGAAAAAGTAAAGGCAGTCATCATTTCAACTGGTTTAACTGAGCTTGAAGAACAAAAACTCCTGGAGATTCTCAGAACGTACAAGGAAGCAATAGCTTGGTTTATAGATGATTTGAAATGAATCAGTCCTTCTATCTATATGCACAAGATCCTTTTAGAGTAGAATGCTAAAACCTCTATAGAACATCGAAGAAGGCTGAATCCAGTAATGAAAGAAGTTGTCGGAAAAGAAGTACTGAAATGGCTGAATGCAAGCTTCATATATGCAATCCCAAACAGCCCTTGGGTGAGCCCAATTCATGTGGCTCCCAAGAAGGGAGGACTCACTGTGATCAGAAATGAGAAGAATGAATTGATTCCTATAAGAACTGTGACAGAGTAGAGAGTTTGTATAGACTACATAAAACTAAACACTACTACCAGAAAGGACTATTATCCTCTACCTTTCATTGACCAAATGCTGGACTGGTTAGTAGGGCATTCCCATTACTGTTTCTTGATGGATATTCTGGTTAGAACCAGATTGCTATAGCCCCAAAGGATCAAGAGAAACTATAATGATGTCCCCGCGGTAACCTTTGCTTTCAAAAGGATGCCATTTAGATTATAATGCTCCTTAACACCTTCCAAAGACATGATAAACCATGCTTTCGCACTTTATGGAAGAGGCATGGAAATTATGATTGACTTAGTATATGGATCCAATTTTGAGAATTACGGAAATTTAGAACCTGTACTTCTTAGAGGTGTAAAGACAAGTAATTCAGTCTTTAAATCAAAATGTACTACATGGTAACAAAGGGTATTGTCTTGGGACACAAGATTTCTACAGTTAGATTGGGAGTAGACCAATCAAAAGTTTCTATCATAAAAACTCTCTTGCCACCTATAATAGTCAAGGGGATAAGAAGTTTCCTAGGACATGCTGGTTTTTACAAAAGATTCATACACTTCTAAAACAAACCATCGGTAGATCATCGAAAAAGATGTAAAATTTGATTTTGATGAATCATGCAAATATGCATTTAATGAAATGAAATCCAGATTAGTGACAGCTCCCATCATGGTGATACTTAACTTGAACAATGATTTCGAAATTATGTGTGATGCTAGTGATTTTGCAATGGGAGCTGTATTGGGACAAAGAATTGAAAAGATATTCAAGGCCATATGCTATGCCAACAAAACCTTCAATGAGGCACAAGAGAACTACTCTACCATAGAAAAGGAGATGCTGGTAATGGTGTTTGCTTGTGATAAATTCAGGCTTTACATATTAGGGTCCCATGTTATAATACACACTAATCATGCTACAATTAGATATCTGATGGCAAAGAAAGATGCCAAGCCAAGAATGATCATATTGGTATTATTACTGCAAGATTTTGATCTGGAGTTCAAAGACAAGAAGGGTAGTGATGATGTGATAGTTGATCACTTGTCTAGATTGGAAAAGACTACTGAAAAGGAAAAGGAAACTGAAATAGCAGAAAATTTCCTTGATGAGCAGTTGTTTTTGTTATCAGTCCAAACACCCTGGTATGCTGATATTGTGATTACTTAGTCATGGAGTCAGGCACCCGAGTTCAACTAACAAGAGAAGAAAATTGAGAACCGACAAAGTGATTTTTATATTTGGGATGACCTACTACTTTTTAGAAGAGAAGCATATATGATTATAAGGAGATGTGTTCCATAAACATAACAAGGTGATATTATGGAGAAATGTCATGCATCACCATATGGAGGACACTTTGTAGGAGACAAAACATCCTAAAAAAATTCTCCAATCAGTCTTTTATTGGCCTACCCTATTCAAAGACTGTTTTGAATGGGTAAAACATTCTGATAATTGTCAGAGAATTGGAAATATAAGAAGAAGAAATTAAAGAAGGAACTCGGTGGTGCATATTTTTATGTAATGGGATTAATTTCATAGACCTTTCTAATTCCTATGGCCCGCTGGGGGTATTAATCAACAAAATTTATAACCTAATAATTATACTAGCTTAGCATAGCTACTTATAGTATGTTGGTTCAGATCGTCACATGATGGGTTTTCTTCATGGAAATAAAAATAAAGCTTATAACGGTGATTTCATTTTTGGATATTTAAGTTAGATAAAAGAGTGGATTTTAGAGAGAAAATAAAAATAAAAATAAAGCAGAGCAAAAATCAGGATAAATAAAAATGATAAATTCCTCGAGTTCCAAGTCACTAGGTCTCAGTTCCTAGGAAAATGAGGGGTTTTCCCAGTCTTTTCTCACATTAGAGGATAACATATAGTTATCTCCCGACCTGCTCTTTCGTTTAGCTTATAATAACTAACCCTAAATAAATATCCTTGAAAATGGTATTTGCTTCCCATTAATGGTCTCCTGACAAGGAAGAAACATCTCCTCGACTCACCTTCCAATGGTCCATAAATGATAACTGACGAACATCATTGGATCTAGCAATAAGTATCCAATGAGCCCTGAGAGCTTATCAAATACTAGCCATTCAAGGTGACTTAAAGGGATTGAACCTAGGATTTGAAGGAAATAAAAACATCACCTTGAATCACCTTCCAATAACCCATAAATGATAACTAATGAATGTCAATGGATTTAGCAATAAGCATCCATTAAACCCTAAAAGCTTATCAAGTACGGATCATCTGGCTAGTAAACCTCAAGGGGATTAAAAACCAATATTTGAAAAGAAACCATTAATGGTGGAAAATACCTTCGTTAAAACATGGAAAACCCCCACCTTTTCATATGGTACCTTCACCTAGTTTCCTTTACTCCAAGGAAATGAAGGGTTTAGCCGCTTCTCCTCTTCTCAAAGGCTGTTTGGCTTGCGAGAATGGGAAGAGAGAAAATGAGAGAAAAATGGAAGCTTCTTGTGCAAGCTTCCTAAAATCAATTACTGAATTTCCAATCTCTTGTCTAGGGTCTTTCAACCCATATATAGTTAATACAAATTCCCAAAAAGTGCATAAGTTAACATTATTACACGAGGAGAGACTGGGAAAAAAATTAAAAAAATAGAAGACAAAAGGTCAAACAAATTGCAGGAATTTTCGCAGGGTTTGGGAATTTTCGCAGCCCTACGAAATTTTGCAGGCAACCCTTTCGAAAATTCGCATTTTCCATCTTCTACTCTGAAGCTCTGAATTGCTACTGATTTCTTCATGCTTGAGCTGAATCCCTGGTCTTCAATATATATAGCCCGAGAACAACAAAACTTACCACAAAATTCGATTAGTAGCCTTGCTAGGTCCTTAGTATGCCAACTGGGTCAATTAAGTTGATTACTATATAAAAAGTGCTTAAAACCTAGAGTGTTAAGGGTATGAAACAACACTATTTGGGTAGTAATCACTTTTCCATCATCATTTGAAAATCTATACATTCTCCTAGCTGTGGATTATGTATCCAAATTGGTGGAAGCAATAGCTTGTCCCATAAATGATGACAGCACAGTGGTTGGGTTTATACAAAGAAATATTTTGAGCAAATTTGAAGCACCCAGAACAATCATTAGTGATGAGGAATGCCATTTTGCAAATAAAGTTTTTGCAAAACTCATGAATAGATATGGAATCAAACATATGATGGGATTGGCTTATCACCCTCAATCAAATGGGCAAGCTGAAATTTCCAATAAGGAGATAAAGAAATTCTGGAGAAAACTGTGTATATAAGCAGAAAAGACTAGTCTATAAAGCTAGATTATGCATTATGGGCTTATAGAACTACATACAAAACTCCTATTGGAATGTCCCCATAGAATAGTATTTGGAAAGCCTTGTCATCTCCCTCTGGAACTGGAATACACAAGGCTATGTGGGCCATCAAGAAATTGAATTGTGACTTCCAAGCAGTAAAAGTAGAAAGATTACTCCAATTGAATGAACTGGAAGAGTTGAGGAATGAGGCTTATGATAATGCCAGAATCTACAAAGATAAGACAAAGAAGTGGCATGATCAAAAGATTTTGAGGAAGGAATTCAAAGCAATGGAACAAGTCCTATTATATAATTCCAAGCTCAAGCTGTTTCAAGGAAAACTAAAGTCAAGATGGAGAGGTCCTTACATAGTAGTAGCAAGTACACCTTTTGGAGTAGTAACACTGAAAATTGACTATGGATGTGAATTTAAAGTGAATGGTCAGATATTGAAGCATTACCTTGAAGGGAACATATATGAAAAATGAACCAGATTTGAAAGAGATGGAAGATTTTTTCTGAATTGAACACATTCTGCAGCAAATGTCTAGCTAGAGACATTAAATTGAGTAGCTTCTTGGAGGCAACCCAAGAAAATTCTAATTTTCATAGTTAATTTGGTTTGTTAAAATTGGTGTGTTTGAAGTTTAGTTTCAATTTTATATGAAATTTTAAGTGTTGTTTTTGTTGATTTTTCTGTGGACAAAGGAAGGAATTAGAAATGGATGTTATTATTAGGAAGCACATTTTTTCAAACTAAAGATGCAAATTACAAGGGGGAGAATTCTACATTTCCTCACTCGTTTTAATGATAATGCATACAAAGTTTCGAGGGGAATTTATTTTATTTAGAGCAGAAAATGAATAGTAGCTTTGTTTGTTCTCATTATTTGAATACTCTGAATATCATCTTATTGAAGTGTATTGAGTGAGGAAGTGAAATATGATAGTTCATACTTGAATTGAGGTTCTTTGTTGATTAGATGAGTTTTCATAAGTATGTTCTGATTGGTATGATTGAATACACCTTGCTTTGAATGTGGCTTGATTGAAAAATGTGAATCGTGCAATTCTGGGAAAAATTTAGTTCAATGTCGCAACATGCTTTCTCTCTGTTGCGACATTATTTCCAAACTCGGTTGCAACATTGTTTCTTTATGTCGTGACAAGGACTGATTTAGCCTTTTGAAAGTCTCAGGAAAGTCTATCACGACACAATTTATCTATGTCGCGACATAATTGTAAATAACATGTGTTTCTGGAAGAAAAACATTATCGCGACAATATTTTTTATATGTCACGACATAGGTTTACTTGAGCATCAAATTTTTGTGTTGCGACATACTTTCTCTGTGTCACAACATAGTTGACTTTAGACTCAGAAATTGCAAGGAAAGCTTCTGTTGTGACAATATTTCTCATTGTTGCGACATAAGTAAACTTGAACATCACATTTGATGTTGCAAAATTTTTTGCTCTATCGCAACAAAGGACTAACCTAGTTTTAATCAATTTCAAAATATGTCGCGACTTTATTATTCTATGCCGCGACATAAAATTAAAAAGGGATCAAACCCTAACCTAGTTTTTGTTGCGACATTTAATGAAGGTACAACCAATAGTGAGCCTATAAATATATCATGTTTGAAACTTGAAAAGCCACTTGCCTCATTAAACCATAAAATCACTCACATTTCTTCACCAAATCTCTTCCGCTCCTTTCGAAAACCCTAGATCCCCAAAAGCCCTTTTTCTGAAAATGTCTGAGCCGTCGAACCTTGTTCCTAACCTAAACAAAATTATGGAGGAGTATGTTGAACGGAGGAAGAAGTAATCCAAATCACTCAGGTAAAAACAGGGTAGGAATGAGAAAGAGTTGAATCTAGGGCAGAGGTGGAACAACCAGTTGAAGAAACTAGAAAGAGAAAGAGAGGAGCTAAAGAAGTTAGAGCGCAGCAGCCGAGAAAAAGCAAAGCGAATAGCTCTTCGTAGCAGCTTGAGGTTAAGTTCGGAGGGATAACCAAAAATAAAGAGACTGCCAGAAAGAAAGAGGCTTTCAGCAAGCTGGATTTCAGCCTTTCCAAGAAGCCACTGTAGATGCAAGGATGGCATCTTTTCCGTACACAAGACTTAGGTTCATAGAGTGGAAGGGAGTTATATGCTAATATGGTGGGAATGATGGATAAGATAGTGTATGTTAGAGGGAAATGGATATCCTTCAATAGAGAGCAGTAGACCAAACTTACAATCTTCATGAGAGGAAGAATGGGTCGAAGTTTAAGAAACTGGTGAAGGAACCTGACTTCCATAAGATTGTAGACTTGTTGACTGATGGCAAGGGAAAGTGGAATGGGACCAGAAAAACCCACACAAGTCCATTGCCAAAGGAACATTGACTGAACAAGCAAAGGTGTGGTTTTATTTCCCTTATTCAGTCATTTTACCTTCCAAGCACTTGTGTATAGTCGGGGAGAATGAAGCAGTATTGTTGTATGCCATCCTAAAGGGCTACAAGTTCAGTGTTGGAAAAATTATAGAAAACTCAAGTCTGAGTTATTACAGAGGAGGCTACAAGGGACTGATTCCACACCTAGCTCTAATCACTAAGCTCTGTATATTGGGTGGTGTACAAGGAGACTGGAAGGAAGAAGAAAACTGTCCTAGAACCTCACCCCTAAAACTGATAGGAATCACCAAGGGGCCTAAGAACAGAGGCAGGGAAAGAGAGGCAGAAGTTGCAAGAGATGAGGAAGAGAACATTGAAATCAATCAAATACAGCTTAAAAGTGAAGCTCCATAGCAACAACAGAGGCAGAGAAGTGTGAGCCCAATTTTGACCCTCTCCCTAGATGTGAGATAAGCCATCAAGAGCAAGCTAGAAGCTCAAAGCATCAAAATAACAATGTTGAATTAATAGATATGCTGAAACAATGAGGCAAGAAATAAAAGAGAGGGATAAACATCTGCAGATCCAACTCCAACTAAGAGATGAATATATGGATGCAGAGCTCAGAAGAAAGGACCAGAATCTAGAAGAAGCCCTAAGGCAGAGACATGAAGAGTGAAGGAGTAGATGGGAAACAACAGAAAGAGAACTGAGTGAAGAACTCAGGGCAAGAGAAGATGCCTTCATCTCAGATCAGCTCAAGAGGGATAGTGAGCTAATAAAAATCATGAAGGAAATGGAAGATGCCATGGAGAAGAACTTACTATAGAAGGCAGATGCTTTTGGGTATTGATGATTCTTAAACTCATCTATTTTTAATCCATTTTCCGCTTATTTTAGTAGTTATCCAGATATATTTTACACAAATTACTTGATTATTCAATTAACTTTGTGTTTCTCAGGTTTTAATCCAAAAAGGAGAAAATTTCAAATCAAGAAAGAAAGAAAGAACACTTACCGCCTCTCACACATAAAGTTCTGTGTGTCGCGATAAATGTCCAAGCAGATGACTAAGGAAATCTGTCACGACAATATCTCCTATGTGGCAACACAAGGGACTGAATATAGAAGAGGAACTATGTCACGACAAAAGACAGCTTGTTGCGATAGGCAATGGGAAGAATATGACAAGTCAGCTAAGACAGAGAGAGTTTATGTTGCAACAAGATTTTTAATAGGTTGTCAACATAAGGCAGGATCTCTGTCGCGACAGAATCCTCTCTGTCTCAACATTGATTATTGCAACATGAAAAAGTTGTTGGGACAGAAAAAGAGCTAAAAGAAAGAATTCTGTCCCGACAAGGAAAAGTATGTCACAACACAAGAAGAAGTTTATGTCGCAACAGGGAGTTGTATGTTGCGACACAAAAGGAAGAAGACACTTCTAGGTTGCATGCATAAACGAGGTCATATTACGAGATGTGTGTTTAGTGAAAGTCTAACAGTCACAATAAAAGAATCCAATGTTATAAATACTTCAAGTCAAGAGAGGGTTTCAATGTCGGTGGATAGGGATCGCGGCTGCAAATAATAAATCACAAATAACACAAATAAACAAGGTCACGACAACTTCATGTCGCGAAGGATTTCCAACACATTGAAAGTCCTCGCTTCGCGACACAAAGATGAGCTAAATACAAAAATTCTTGTCGCGACATAAAAACTTGGTCACGACATAAAACCTCTACAACACTAAGAGACTACGCCGCAACACAAAGCGAAGTCGAATAAGAACAAGTTAAGTGGCGATAAGATCAAGGTCACGCATGCACTTTCTTGGTCGACGTAAAATGCTAACAATACAAGAAACATTGTTGAAATAAGAACCGACATAAATGTTGTCACGACATAAAAACTAGGTCGCGACACAAATTTGAAGAAGCTGCACAAAAAGAATGTCGCAACATAACTGTTCCAACAAACACACATAAGATTGTCACGACATAGAATTGATAGAATGATAGACCTTGCAGAACAAAGTGTTAAAGGGCCAAAGAAATATCTGTCGCAATAGAGGAAATCTTGTTTGCAATAATAATATGCCTTCGAAAACAATACCAGCCTTATATCATCATGTCAACAAAGACTTGTAACAAAGAATTAAAACGCTATTGCGACAGAATTTCTTGGTCGCGACTAAGAATGCAATCTGGTTCAAAATTCGGGATCTGAATTTAACCTTGAATTTAGCCTAACTCTTTGGGGCATAAGGAAAACATCCTAAAAGTTAAGCAATCAATATGGAAAACCAGAGCATTTTGGGAGCTGAGGATTCTTTTTGTATTATTTTTTTCTTTTTTTTTCTTTTTTTTTTCTTTTCTTCGTAGATTAGATTTAGTGTAGGATTTCAATTAGTTTACTAGACTTGAAATGCTGAATTAAGTCTCGTTTAAGCCGAAGCAAATTATCAAGATCACCTCATTATTGTTTGAATATGATGAAATCTAGATAAAAGATGGAATCATTTCTTTTAGTTGATTACAATTGCATTGGAAATTTCCTAATCAGTATTTCAGTATTCACTGTGATTCAATTTTCGAGAAATACAACTTCCGCTGGGAAAGATCTGATGTTAGTTATGGTCTTTCCTACACAATTAGAAAGAGAGATTTCTTAAATTGAGAATTTTGAGTTTATTTGAATGGTGTTGTTTATGAAGTGAATTGTTCCCAACATTAGTAACTTATACCCAATTAAGGATCGTTGTTTGGCCTTAATTTCTAGGAGGCCCTCTGAGTGACACATAGTTGGAGATTTCTGAGAGCATGGATGCATTACTTAGGGGTATTCCCAAACTGGCCATTGATGAACTAATGAGCTCAAAGACATTTAGATAAATCATCAATTTACTCATGGTTCGAGAATTAGTTGAGGGATCTAATTAATTTAATCACTAGAGATTCCTTTGTCTTAAGGACGATTTTGATCCCGTGTTAGCCTAGATCTAACTTAAGGAAAGAGAGAACTCTTTTTGAGATCTTAAGGATGAGACATCATTCGGCCTCTTTTAAATTGAATGGCCCCTGCCTTGGGAAGCAAGAAATCGCAGTCATAAGAAATTGGAAGTGAAGTATTGGAAAAGAAAATACTCAGATCTTATTGAGAAATTCTAATTGCCAAGTACTAGTTAGATACATGCTTAAGAAATGAACATGATTCTCTAATCATGAAATGCATACATGGAGAATCCAAACCATACTACCTGCCTCTCGACAAATTCAGTTTCCAATTCATGATAGAATAGAATTAGATTATGTTATAGGAATTGATAATTTCACAAATGTGTTGAAATCCTGTCTTCCCAAAGAATAATCCGTTCACTATTTTAGATCTAGGATTTTAAAATTTTCTTTTATTATAGATATAGAAATTTAGTTAGTGGAATTCTTAGTAGGTTTCTGAAAATCTTGAGAAATGGAAGTTCAAATAGTGTGGAACTTGAGTAGTCAGTAGTTGAACTTCAATTATCTTCAATATCCTGCGGTGGGAACGATATCAGATTCTGAAATCCACTTTATTACTTGCATTTGACTGCACTTGCAAAGCAAGTTGGCGACTCAAACTAATTTTTTAATAAAATCATTGATGTTTCATTTTTATTATGAGCATACATGCTTTATTTTGGTTAACAAGTTTTTAGCGCTGTTGCCGGGGATCGGAGGAATTTAAAAATCAATATTCTGACAAAAGAGAGAAATGCTAATTTGGACAATTTTCTTTATTTTACAAAAATTTCGTAAAAAACAATGCATTTCAATGTGAGGGCTGAATAAAACTAACGATATTTTGGAAGCCTAAACAAATATATGATTTTTGATATCACTGACTTCATTTGATCTCAAATGTGTTTACTGTGAAGAATTAATGCATAGAAGACCGTATAGATTTGCTACCCTAGACACTGAATCGAGAACTCCTGGTAATCTAAGAAGAATCACCAATGCAAAATCCAAAAATATGGCAAATTAGAGAGAAAGATTGCAGGCTATTCCAGAAGAAGAAGAATAAGTAGAGAGACCACAAAGGCCTAACACTATGGAGGATTTTTGGAGGCCTATTATGATGAAGACCAATTTAAACCCTCTTCCGTGATCCCGGGTACTCGCTAGTAGTTCCCACCGTACAATCCCTAGGGAGCGGCCCAATTGACCAAACCCAAGAAAGAAAGCAACACCCGATTAATATACACTCAATATATATAAAAGTCTCCACAACCGTCAAAATCCACAACCGACCCCATCTTACTACAGTCACCAACTACAAACATGACATGATAAGGACTCATATGAGTTTAATACTAAGATCGTATATCTTGGTTATGTTTCATGAATTTAGGGTACAAATCAAAATACATAGGTCCAATAAAAACAAAGACAAGAAGATAAGATAGGAAATACCGCAACTCCGCCGAGGATGAGTGACGGTGAGCTTTTAGGCGAGGTAGATCTCTGGCTGCATCGGCCTCGACCTAGAGAACGGATTTAAACACAACCAAGATGCAATAAATTTCAGTGAATGGCATAATTTATATGGAAGCATACAAGCCATTTTCGAAAAATTTCCTCTCTAAGACTTAATGCTACCTTTATAAGGTTCCTGCTTAACGCTTTCACAATATGAAATTTATTCTCTCAAAATTTAACCAAACCTATTATCAAGAACCTTATAACTGGAATTTATTCACAACATAAAAATGGGAGTATAAAATATATATAACTATCATGTCGTGAAAATAATAATTGCCATGAAAATACAATAACCATAAATATTGAGATGTTACGCTACTCCATAACCAATAATGTACCGTGTCATATATCCATAGTAAACGGTCGGTAAACCCAACCCCACGACACCGCGGGCAACCAATAAACCTTCAGTAAACCCGACATCACGCGGGCAACAAATAACCTTCGTGTTCCGACATCACGCGGGCAACCAATAAACTTCTCGTGACCCGACATCACGCGGGGGCAACTACACAAACCTTCGTAAAACCCGACATCACGTGGCAATCCAATAACCTTCTCGTGAACCCGACATCACGTGGCACCAATAAACTCTCGTGTAGACCCGACATCACGCGTGAAACTAATAAACCTTCGTGCAAACCCGATTATAATCATTGTAACCTTCCAAATAATACCGCATTTATAATCATTTCACAAGTCTCAAAATCCATTTCTTAAATCAATAATTTTCAAAATGGTTTAAAACTCAATCCATGTACCAAAGTATTTAAATACCACAAATTTATCCATAAACTCAGTAAAATTTCCAAATATTTAAAATGTTGACAAAATCCACTTTAAATGATAACTTGTTTATATAAAACCGATAATTATATTTACGCATAATCAACCGTTAGACCAAATAAGTTATATAATAATGAACTACAATTATATATCATAATAATACCCCCAAAGTGCTTAAAAACATGTCTTACTTTACGCACTAGCGACGCCAATCCCGTCCTTCCAAAGTATGAACGCCTCTTGCTCAAATGAGTCAGTAATATAACAAAAATATCATTTAGGCTCCACATTCAAACCAAAGACATCAGACTCTGAAATGTCTTCTAATAATCTTTAATCGTGGAAACTATCTAAATCGACTTCACAGTCTGCATTTATACAAATGCGCCTTATGTAATTCAATACCCAAAATTGGGGGGGCTTTTACTCGAGTAGGTACACTTTTCAAAATTGAACCTTCCAATAACTCATACAAATGTCCAATTTCACTTAATCCAACTTCACCTTACCACTTGACCAATCGTGTCCAATCTTGGCCCAAACCTTTCTTCTGTGAATTACCCGATATGACCAAAAAATGGAAACTAAACAAACGATGTCCAAAATTTACAAACTTTACATCAACTAAAGCCCAAGAGACCAGAACAATGCCAAAGACTTTACCTTGGTCCAAAGGCTACCGTGGTGGCCTAAAACTCCGATCTAAATGACCAACCCCTTGTTTCACGATCTTTAACGTGAGGAATCTGCGAAAAGGGACCACTGAAAGGGTTCGCAGGGTCCAAAAATGGTGGGAGGGGAGGTATGGGTTACCGGGAATGGCCGGAAAACACTAAAATCCGATCGACCAAGGTGGTCGCCGTCGCCGCCTCACAAGTCCGGATCCAGGCTGAGCCCCAGCCGCTAGCCGGAAATTTTATTGGCGCACGCCCGCCGTGCTCCTCCCCGGCTTCGGCGCGTGTGCAAGGGTGGTGGCAGCACGCTCCCACGCCAAACCCGCTGCTCATAAATGGGCCAAAACGACCTAGTTCAAAAAGGTTTTTTCTGTGGCTTCTGAGCCTCAAAACAGGTGTCAAATATTCTCGGCAACAAAACTTCATGTTTATATAGGCTTATATTCTTCTCGTGAAAAAACTAAAGATAAGCTCGACAATCGGCTAAAATGTCATGGTTTGAACTCCCAGTGGCCTTAACTTTTATCCGTAAGTCGGATTTTGACGCTCAACCCGCCTATGAACCTCGTGATCGGCGAGGCCTACAAATGGTGTCTTAATCAACCCAAAATTATCCATCCTCGAAAAAGTCAACTTGGGGCCCACATACTAATTGTTGGTCAAACTCTGGTCAAACGTTTTAAAACTTGTATTATTTGGTACGGGTCATATAACTCACTCCCTTAAAGGAAAATTTCCGCCCACGTAAATTGCATCACACGAAGAGATGAGGACACCGGCTCCACATTTGGTCCTCCCCCAAGTCGCCCCTCGACTAGGTTGTTTCTCCAAAGGACCTTCACCAAGGATATTGTCTTGTTGGCGGCTCCTTTCCCTCTTCTCTACCACCTAATTTGCACTCGGCTGCTCCTCGCAGGATAGAGCCATCCCTCACCAATCTCCGTGCCCAACACATGTGAGGGATCCGAGATATACTATGTGAAGCATGGAGATGGTGGAATATGACCAGAAAGCCCATGTCTAATACGTGGCGTTTACCGGGACGGTCCTCAACACCAAAAGGCCCAATGTAGCTAGGACTTAGCTTCCCTCGCTTCCGAAGCCGCACTTTCATGCCTTCCAAGGAGAGAGCTTCAAGAATACTCGATCTTCAACCCCAAACTCAAGATCCTTTCGTACGCTATCCCACAGCTCTTTGTTTATCTCGAGTCAAGCTTAATCGCATCACGATAACATTAACTCGTCTAACGCCGCTTGTACAATCTCAAGACCTAGTAATTTTTCGCCGCCTCATTCCAACATATGAGTGCGACATCAAGCTTCCCATACAAATGCCTTATAAGGTGACATCTCAATGCTTCGCGATAGCCGCAGTTATAAGTGAACTCGCAAAGGTAGATATTCATTCCACGTTTTCACCAAAGACGCATGACCTCAACATATTCCTAAGGTCATTAGTCCTCCGGTCAGGTCTACCGGTCCGAGGCGAAAAGCGTGATCTAAATTCAACTTGACACCTAGTTCCTTCATCAATCCTTTCCAAACCTCAAAGTGAATCGTGGATCTCAATCAGAGATGATCGACACTGCACCCCATGCAAACTCACTATATGGTCTTATAAAGAGTTCCGTTAGCTGAGGAGAAAACTTCACAATAGGTAGGAAATGAGCGGACTTGGTGAGCCGATCAACCACACCGGCCGCGCCGCTATGTCTCCGAATCAGAGGGAGGGAGTTTGAACACAAAACTGACAATGCGCCCCATTTCCATTCCGACGGGTAAGGTACGCAGTCCGGGACATGCCAAGGTCTCGCTTCACGGCTGACGCATAGCCATTCGGATACATACCGCAACTTCCTTTCATCCCCGACTCACCTTCTACACACATTCCTTCAAGGTAATGATACATCTGGTAGCTACCTGGTGTATAGCATGCTAATCATGGGCTTCCTAACATTTTCTGCCTTTTAACTCTTCAGCCTGCTGGAACAATGTCTTCAAATGAATCACCAAGGCTCCGTTTTCTCTAATAGCAAAATCCGATTGTTCTCTTCCTCGACTTTCTTTCTCATGCCTATCAAATAGGGACTTAGTCGTGCCCCGAGAATACGATCACAAGTATCTGGCCAGAGTTGGAAACTAGCAAAAGTGCCTCCCGAAGCATGCATCCGCAACTCCAACACCCAACTCTAGCAACCTACCAACACCTGAAGCCGTATTGTCCGGCACATGGGCTCAAAGAGTTTCAGACTTCTGCTCAAGGCATCCGCTACTACATTTTCTTACTCCGGACGGTAGCCGATAGCAATCATAACTCGGCAACTGATCCACCTCCTCCATTCTTAAGTTTAACTCCTTCAAACAAATACTTAAGGCTCTTAAGTACGGTAAATCTGATGTCGCTCCATACAAGTGATGCCCAAGTCTCAATGCTAAAATTACTTCCCTGCCATAGTTCCAAGTCATGAGTAGGGATAATTCAAATTTCGTGTTTCCTTCAACTGTCTGAAGCATATGCCATAACTCTTATGTCAGATCAACACGCGCAACCCAAACCTCGCGTGAAGCATCGCCAGAAACCCCGAATTCCTCATGTCAGCTCTCCGCACAAAACAGGAGCCGACGTCAACTTTCCTTCGCAGCCTGGAAGCTTCTCACACCGTCACCCCACTCAAATTTAACTCCTTTCTGGTACCAAATGAATGAAGCGGTCCCCGCTATCTTGAGAACCCTTCCCCATGAACTCCGCAGAATACCCCCGCCATCCCGTGAAACTCCGCACTTCGCTACCATAGCCGGTCAAGCCCTTCCAATTTGCCACCCGCCTTTACTTCTCTCGAGATCCATAAATGCCATCGCCAGTAAAACCACATGTCCGAGAATCCCACTCCTGGGCTAAACCAAAATTCACATTTGTCGAACTTGGCATACGCTAAGATCGCCTTAAAGTCTCCAGAACACCAAACTCCAAATGTCTCTGCGCTTCAACTCACTTCGAGTACACCAAGATATCGCCGATGAAGACAATGACAACCGACGGCGCGGACGAAGACCCGATTCATCAGAATCCATGAAAGTCGCTTCGGGGCATTGGCGGAGCTTCTCCAAAGACATCACTAGAAACTCATAATGCCCATATCTCGCCCTTCACGCCGCTCGGGAATGTCCAATTTCTACCCCAACTGATGGTATCACCTCAAGTCAATCTCGAGAACACTTCGCACTCCCGAGCCATCAAATGTGATCAACAATCCGAAAGTAAAGGATATCTGCTACGAATGGTGACCTTATTCAACTCCGTCTGAGTCTATACACAACCTCCAAGTATCATCCCTTCTTCTTCACAAATAACACCGCGCTCCCCAAGGTGAAATATCGGGCCTAATAAAATCCCTCTATCCACTGAACTCAGAATCGAGCCCTCAACTCTTTCAACTCACCAAAGGCCATATCTCTATAAGGTGGAAGAAACAGGAGTCGTATCAGAACTAAATCACTGGAAAATCTATTTCCTTGCTCGGAGGCAACCCTAAGATCACGTAGAAACACATCCGGAAAGTCCTCACTACTAAAGACATCCTCTAATCCCCACTTCTCTACTACGAGTGTCAACCACGTATTAGATACCCTTACAACCCTTTTGTGAAGTAAACATCTGGCAGAATTTGCGTAAGTCAAAACCCGCGTGCTCGCTCCGCTCTCCATAGAAGACTACCACCGTAGTCCCGCCGGCCTAAATATCACCCTCCCTCGCGGAAACAATCCATTGAAGCATGCTTGAAGCCAATCCATCCCAAGAATCACCCAACCCTCGAGACATATTAATATCAAATCGCTTCATAACTCGTCTCAATAGAAACACTACTCTTACATCCGACTAGGCCATAGAGACCTCCCCGCTGGCGTGGCACCCTCCAAACCATCCTAAAGGAACCGGAGTCATCCACTGCAAATATACTCACGCAAATGCAAGAGTGAGCCCCGGGTCAATGAGTACACGTGCATTGTCACCAAAATAGATAACACCGTCACCGCCTGGGTGGCCTGTAACACCGGTCGCAGCATAAACTCGCCCAGTAAAGGGTCGTCCTCTCGCCCCCTACCTCTGGGCCGCCGGTGTAATGTTGTCCTGCGGCTAAAGGGGAACCACTCCGAGGTCCCGGGCGGCCTCGTGTTCCCGCCCCTCCATGCCCATTAGCCTCGCTGAACTCGAGCAATCGATCCCGAGACTCTAGTCTCGGCCTGACTTTTTGATAGTAGTCCTTTCTGAAATGTCTCTGTCAGCTCGCACTAAAGCATACATTATCCCACCGGTGCATGGTCCATCACAGAATCCCGGGCATAAACGCCTACAAGCAGAATGGAAGTCCATCACGTCCCGCACCTTCGTGGCCACCGTCACTACTACGATTGAAATCTAGAACCCCGGTGTATGTCCACTCTATGAAACCTCATCGCCGGCACCCACGTCCGTCTCCATTGATCCTCTCGCCGTCTCGAAGATCCAGAGTCAACCAATTTCTAGATGATCCTCGGACGGCTTCCTAAAGATAATCCACATGATCGACACTTAGTCCGCGGACGTGGTCCGTCTCCACCTCTAGAGTACCTTCTCTCATCGACCGGGAGCACCGGGATGACTGAACCCGAGAGCCCAAAGCTATCCGCTCACCTAATCCACCGAGAACCCTCCTCTTCCCCGCCGACCATCCGCAACCAAATCGGGGACACTGAATCCGATAAATTTCCTAAATCTACACTCATACTTAGAAACTCCATTATGCCACCCGAGTGAGCGCCTCAAACTCTAAATTTGGCCCAACAACAAAGGCTTCGGCCAAACTCAAATATGAAAAAGCAGCTTCAACTGCCCAAGTGTGACGTTCCTAATCCTTCCACACGCCCACTAATTTTCAGACTCACCCCTGGGCCAGAAAACCAAATGGTCCCGACTTATCCTCATCTAAACAATGCACACCCTTGTTCAAAATCTTCTCTCGTGTCATCTAGCTAGTGATAAAGCCACCATGGATCCAGCCGCCATCAGAAAACCCACCGCCTCCAAGCCTACGAGCCCGATCAATAGTAACACCGTGAAACCCACTCTCTCGAGTGATCGAGTCAGCGCCGACAAGACTCTCCTCATAAGTAGGTGCATCCTACACCGATCCGCCGGTCTCTAATGCCTACCTCCGCGCCATCAGAAAAACTGTTTTCAAGAATAAATGAAATAGAATTAGTCTCAAGGATAAGGTTAGGAAGGTATATAAAACACTAGATGAGTCAGACAAAGAATACAACCCTGTGGCGAACCCTAGAAACCTAGAGCTCGATACTAAGTCGATGTGATCCGACCCGAAACCCTTCTCAAGATTCCCCGGTGGTCCCGCTAGTGTAGTTCCCACCAGATAATCCCTAGGGAGTGTCCAATGGGACCCTAAACTTTAAGAAAAGAAAGCAACACTCGCATTAATATAATACTAATATATATATATATATATATATATATATATATATATATATATATATATATATATATATATATATATATATATATATATAAAAAGTTCCACAATCGCTTCAAAAATCCACAACCGACTCCATCTACTATAGGTCACAACCACAAACACACATGATAAGGACTCATATGAGTTCAATACTAAGATCGAAAGCACTTCTAAGAGTGTTTTCTTTACCTTAGTGGGTACAAATCTAAAATACATGTGTCCAATAAAACAAAGATGCAAAGACAAGATAGAATACCGTAACTCCGCCGAGACGAGTGACGAGAAGTTGCAGGTAGATCTCACGGACCCATTACCTAGAGAACTGGATTTAAAACAACAAACTGAGATAACAAACTTCAAGCAAGAGGCATAATTTATATGGAAAATACTGCTTATTTTCTAAAAATTCTTCTCTCAAGACCTCATTCACCTTATATAAGGTCTCGTTTGGAATCGTTTCACAAAACCCAAATTTATACCCAAGTCAACAATGTGAAATTTATGCTTAAAAATTTAACCAATAAACCTTCGGGTAAACCCGATTATAATCATTGTAACCTTTCCAACAATACCGCATTTATAATCATTTCACAAAGTCTCAAAAATCCATTTCTTAAATCAATAACTTTTCAAATGGTTTAAAACCTCAATCCATGTGTACCAAAGTATTTAAATAATGCCACAAATTTATCTATAAACTCAAGAAAATTTCAAATATTTAAAAAATGTCGACAAAATCCACATTAAATGACAATCTTATTTATATAAAACTGATAATTATATTTTACGCATAATCAATCTGCTCGACAAAAATAAGTTATATATATAATAATTAACCACAATTTATATATCATAATAATACCCTATAAAGCAATAAACATGTAAACCACTCATTTAACAGCTTGATGCTCACCTCGCCTCCTTCAAGTAGAACGCCTCCAAGCCTCAACAAGTGAGCTGCATTATAAATAAAAATATCATTTAAGCTCCATGACCCAAACCAAAGACATCGGGACTCTGCAAATTGTCTTTGAATAATCTTTAGAACTCCGTGAAACTATCTAAATCGGGACTCTACATGTCCATTTATACAAGCAGCTCCTATGTGACTCATCACCCAAAATTGGAGCTTTTACCCGGAGGCTAATTTTTCAAAATTGAACCTTCCAATAACTCATACAAATGTCCAATTCCACTAATCCAACTTCAATTTTGCCTAATTCAATTAATCATGTCCAATTTCTACCAAATCTTTCTGTAATTACCCGAAGATCAAAAATGAAAACTAACCAAACGATGTCCAAAATTTACAAACTTTATATCAACGTGAAAGCCCAGAAACCAGAACACAACAAGACTTTACCTTGGTCCAAAGGTTGTTGCAGGTTTAAAAACTCCGGACGAATCAAATGATCAACTTGAGCCACGATCTTCAACGATGAGGAACTGCAAAAGGACTCATCGAAATGAGTTCAAAGGGTCCAAAATGGTGGGAGGGAGGTATGGGTCGGTTTGAATGTGGTCGAAAACACCAAAATCCGACTCACCCAAGGTGGTCGCCTCTTCACAAACTGATCCCGAAGACTCTCCCGCGGCCAAGTAGTCAAATTATCACAAAGACGGGTCGCGTGCTCCTCCTCCCCTCGTCGACAGGTGCAAGGGTGGTGGCGGTGACAGCCTCCACGCTGAAACCTGCTTGGTCTACAAATGGGCCACAAACACTGCTCGCGGTTCGCCTGGGGAGTTTTCTCTAGGGCTTGAGCCCAATGAGGTCGCGGCCAGATTCTTCGCACAAAACTATGTTTATAGTGGCCTCGGGGTCGCCAGGTGTAAAATCAAGACGCCTGGACACCGATAAACGCCGGCTTGAACTCCCCAAGGCTATAACTTTTATCCGTAAGTCTGGACATGACGTTCAACTCTGGCCTATGAACCTCAGATCAACGAGGCCTACGAAATTTAAGGCCTTTAATTAACTCCAAATTCATCCATCCTTGAAAAAGTCAACTTGGGCCCACATATTAATTGTTGGTCAAACTTGGTCTAACGTTTTAAAAACTTGTATTATTTGGTACGGGTCGTTACATATTATCCAAGAGGAGTACTCAACTGTGAGACAACCTCCCATTGAAGTAAACAATTTTGAGTTGAAGCAAGCTTTGATTACTATGGTGCAGCAACATCAGTTCATAGGCCACCCTTCTGAAAATCACAATGAGCACCTGGGGAGATTCATGAGGATGGCAAACACAGTTAAGCTGAATGGGGTGAGACCAGATGTAATCAAGCTTCAACTCTTCCCATTTTCATTAAGAGACGTATAAAAGAATATGGTCCCCGACTCACTACTAAAGGATCATGAACACTGGGGAAGAATCAGCGGAGGTACACGCAGCAGATTTTTCCTCTCCACTCTCACCGCTGGCAGGGAGGAGGAGAAATAATTGTCTTCAAGCAAGGGGAAGATGAGAGTCTCTACGTTGCATGGGAGATATTCAAAATATTGCTTAAAAGATGTCTTATGCATGGAATAGATCTAACCACTCAAATGGATATTTTCTATCATTCTATGAATTATAAGTTTAGCACTGGATGATCCTGTCAGAGATTTTTTAAAAGAATAAAGGTATGGAGGCAAGGGAACTGATTGAAGACCTTGCCAAATGAAACTACAAGGCTCCATTTGAAGCTTCAGGGAGCAGTAGTAGGTTGAAAGGAAATGGTCTCATTGGGCTTGATAGAATAACAACCATAGAAGCAAAGTCGAAGTGATTAACAAATCGAAGCAAATGAAAGAAGAATGCACACTGCACATGAAGTGGGAGCAATAGATGAAAGAAGTAGAAGAAGTGCTGAGGGACTAGATGAAGAAGAGCCTACCAAGTTGAGGAGACAAAGTACATAAATGAGCAAAGAAGCATTACCAGGCTTCCAACCCCCAACTTGCCAACAACACACTATACACCAAAGACTCAAGGAACCATGAAAACTTTCATGCGAGGAGCACAAAGAGGGCCCCAGCTCGGATAGAATTACTCAGCATGTTTATTCTCACCTCAAAGTTCCAAAAAAACAAGAGTGAACAAAGAGACAATAGAAGAGATTATCAAGGTCAAAAAAGGACTCAATCATTTGAAGATTCGAGCACGCATTTCCATGTCGTAAAATAAAAAAGTTTTAAATCAGATGAAAAGAAATTTTCGATTCGAAAACCTCCTGTAAAATACGCTTGTTCTTCACATAAACACAAATGCCTCTTTGAAGAATTTGAATAGCAACAGGCAATCGGCCCAAGTCATAAAAGCCTAAGGATTCATTTCAAGACACCAAAAACTAAGGGAAAATGTATACAACACCAGAAGTGGCAAAGAGCTGTGATGAAAGGGCAGGTGAAGAGAGACAAAATGAGGAAGAGAAACAAGAGATATAAGAGAGAATCCTGAGCAGTTACGTCAGAACTAATGAGAAAAAAGAAAACAGAAATGCAAATTCCCCAATCAATAAAGGAAAGAAGGAAGAAGAAGCTACAATCCTCCACCCATTCCCTCAAAGACTCGCAGTAAAAGCAAAGTCAGAGAGTTAGCCTCTGTGATTCTAAACATGTTTAAGAAGATAGAGATCAACATCTCTCCTCGTAAGCATTGACTCAAATGCCCCGCATGCAAAGCTTATATGCATGTGTTGAGAAAAAGAGAAAGATTAACGAGGAAGGATAAGTGAGCTCACCAACACCCCGCGAAGGTGCTGATTCAGACTACGTTAGAGAAATGAAGGATCCGGCGCCACTATACTCCCGCAAAATTGGGGATGCGGATATAGGAAAGGCATTGTGTGATTCTGGAGCTAGCATCAACTTGATGCCCTTGTCTGTTGCTAAGAGATTAAGTTTGGGGGAGCTCACTCCCACAACCATGACATTGCAAATGGAAAACAGGACATTGGCTCATCCTAAGGGCGTTCTTGAAGATCTACTTATGATAGTGGGAAAATTTGTCTTTCCTGTGGACTTTATAGTCATTAAATATAAGAGAAGACAAAACAAATCCCATCACAAGTAGGGAAGACCGGGCCCTAGAAACAGGAGCAAGATTGATTGGATGAAAAAAGGGGAACTCGACTCAGATTGAGATGAAGCACTACACTTCAATCTCAATCACAATTTGAAACAACCGTAACTCGCAGGTACCGACTATGAAATCAGAATAAAATTCCTCACGCTTTGGAATTGACCATTGATTGTAATTTTTAATTCAATGAATGAAATGAGATGAATTTGTCTCAGCCTCTTGAAGTTGAAATTTTGAACTCCAATGTTAAATTAAAAGATTTAGTATTCAGTGTTGGAGACTTCAGTGTAGAAAAATCCAGCAGTTATGTATAGAAAGTAGCTGAAGAAAACAAAAGTGCAGAAGGTTTAATACTCAAGGAATTGCAAGAACATTTAAAGTATGTCTTCTTGCAACTAGAAAAGGGAAAGCCAATTATCATTACAGTTGGATTAACTAGTCTCGAAGAGTAAAAACTGCTGGAAACTCTCTTAACATATAAGGAAGCAATAGCTTGGTCTATAGATGATTTGAAAGGAATCAGTCCTTCAATCTGCATGCACAAGATCCTGTTGGAGGAGAATTCTAGAACTTCCATAGAACATTCACGGATTTACAGTTCAATGTGGAGAATTTGTCAACTATGAGAATTTTCCCTATTTCAAAATCAAATTATTTCCAAACTCATTAATAGAATCTACTCTCACTTGGTATGCAACAATACCAAGAAAGTTTATTATGAATTGGCAAGAAATGGAGAGATAATTTTATACTCAATTATCCAAAGTTGAACTTTAGATATGTATTGCAGAATTATCTACGGTGACTTAAAGGAGTGGGCAAACAACATATTTATTCATTGCTTGTTTCGAGAGAATGAGAAATAGGTGCAAAATTCATCTCCAAGAAACAAAATGTGTAAAGATAGCCCATAGAGGGCTTGATATTAAGCTGAGAAAGAAGTTTCAAGGCATGAAGTTTAGGGACTTCTATGAGCTAGCTGCTAAGGTGAATATGAAGAATTACTCAGAGAAGAGAGTCACTAGTGAAAGACAACTATGAGAACTTACTGCCAATAGGTAAATCTTGAGGTAGCAGTAGCAAATCTTCCAAGTACAGGGTCATTCACTAACCCTTTATTAGTGGAGAAGACACCTGACCTGAGAAAGAAGTCACAAGCCTCAAATGCACAAGTCCAGTATGCATTTGATGTGACAAAGACTGAAGAAATCTTTTATTCCCTTATGAAGGAGAATTTCATCATGTTTCCTCAAGATCACTGACTCCCTAACAAATAAGACCTTAGTGGAAAAGTGTTTTGTAAGTATCACAACTCTTGGAATCATATTACTAGTTCTTGTTGGAGTTTCAAGAATGTATATGAGATAGGATTAACAAGCAAATACTAAAGTTCCCTGAGAAAAAGGAATTCATGGTGATTAATGAAGACCCATTTCCACCAGTAGCTTCAATCAACACAACCACTTTTGACTTAGGGCATAAATAGATTCAAAGAAGACAAGAAGAATTACAACTAGTCCTAAGATAAGGAATTTATGGATTCCTAAGCAATACTTGATTTCAGAAACGATTTATAGTAGAAGCAAAGAGTGTCTTCAAGAGCAGAAATAAAAAAGAACATGAATCAAAATTAATTTGGAAAATTCACTGGGGGGCCTCAGGTGGTACAAAGAATGAGAGATTCTCAAGGGAAAAGAATATTTCTCCAAAAGAAAGACATGCTTCTCTAATGAAGAAAGTCATGAACGATTCTTCAAGGAGGAAACTACCCTCAAGGTTTATAATTCCTCCTATTGTCTCACTTGGATAAGAATTGCATATGGTGCAACATAAGAAATTTCCACAAAAAATCACCAAAACTCAAAAAAAGAAGAATGCAAAGACAGAGAGTTGCGAAAAAAATGCAACTCAATGAAGCACATAAAGAAGCACCAAAGGAGGAAACTAAGGAATCAGAGAAATCGAAGGAAGAAGTAATGTCTAGTATAGAGAAAACCAAATTTGGAAAAAAAGCTACAGAGAATGTTGAGTCTATTAGAAGGTCAGACAAAGAAATAGATTCGGGGATTATTCTGATAGGAAAATTCCTATTTCCTTGAATTGTTCTACTACTTCTTTGACTTTACCAAATTTCTTCAAGTCAAAGGAAATGGAGGAAAACTAGTAGAAGTGAAAGAGAAACAACTCACACCAGATGAAGGCCACATTTAAAAGGGGATCAACATTGAACCCTCTAAAGGAAGCAAGCCCCAGAAAGTGATACATGAAAATCCTACTATGGAAATTACAAGGCACATAATACCTCTTTATGTGAAAGCAAGTTGTAATGGCAAACCATTATCCAAAGTGTTGGTTGACAACAGATCGATAGTTAACATGATGCCACTAAGGATGTAGAGTATTAGAGTATTAGGAAGGAGCATTGATGATCTAATTGAGTCAAAAGTATCTATATCAACTTTCACTAGGAAATATCAAAGACTCTGTGTGATTCTTTGCTAGAATCCTCTATTTCCACTAGTTCAATTGGAATCCTGGTATGCTCAGTAAGTACATCAGAATGGAAGAAGAATCATACTTAATCCATAAGACAAATAGATGCCCTTTCGAATGTTAGAAAGAGTTAGGAAGGAACCTAAGGTTAAAGGTGCATGGTACAATTGATTATCATGCTTAAGAGGATCGACCAGAGCTATCCTTGCGCACGTAACGCTTAGCGAGTTGAGGAGATCAACTATGCGGTCTATCTCTCTTGGTCAACTAGGCACTTAATGTCCTCTTGTGAATCACCTAAGACTACATGACCATCAAGCAAGACTCCAAGGACTCATCCACTGGTGTCTTCAGCATTTTATATTTCTTCAATCAAAACAAAGAGTTTTAAACCTTTCACCTCGAATCATCTGGGCCATGGAACAATGTCCATGATAATCACCTTGAAACGTCATAGGCCATGATTGTGCCATCGTTGGTTGCAGAAAAACAGATCAATTCTCGCATATTCCAATCAACAACTAACTAGCTATGATCGAATCCACTCAGTGGCTTCCACATTAGGGCCTTTAACTCTTTCTTTCAAGAAGTCTCCTCATTCCTCTAGCTATCTTGTGAATTTTAAAATTCCTCATCTGACTCAAAATCTTATTCTTTATCTTTATTTCCCTTTTTGGAATTTTATTTTACTACTCATTGAGATTTTTGAAGTCTTTAGCTGCCTATGAGTTCGGATTTTTTCGTTTTGGGGGTTTCATTGAACCTATACTTTTGAGATTTTCAGTAAATTAAGCACATTGGTTCTCTTCGTGTTCTCCATTGATTTAGTAGTCATGGTGCTCTTTTTGGTTGGAATTTTTTTGTTTAGCTCGTTGGAATTACTCTATATATGATATCTAATTTGAGTCTTTAACATTTAAGGATTTCTTTGGAAACTTTTGACATCCCTTTTGATTTGGCTATAAATTGAGTTAAATATGGTAATTCCACTCTGATTTTTTTTTTTAAGGAGCTAAGAAATTAAGTGTTGTTAATTGAGTTTGGGAATTTTTGAGTGTTCAATATTACGCAGATTTGGGATTATGTTTTAAAGGGGATTTTGAACCCTATTTTAGTTGTTTTCAACCTCGTTGAAAGAGTGATTTGCTCTCTACTTGGTTTAGAACTTCATATTGAGAATTTGGTTAGTTTTGAGGTGCTTTAAATATTGGTCTTGGATTCTTAGGCTTGCTTGGATTGCTAACTGATTAGCTTTTCATATTTGAGTTTTTCTTTAAGACTTTGGAATATTCGCTTTTGAGACATAGTTCTCATTTGGTTTTCTAAGCCTTTGGATTATTTGGTTGAGATGACACCTAGGAGAGAGTCAATCGTGTCATGAGCTCGGGGCAAGCATCCCATAGAGCCTGAACCCAAGGTGAGTTGAAAGGTGCGATACAACACGAGTCTCTATGGATCTCATGAGTACGAGGGCATACTCTATCTAACTCCAACACGCGGTTATATCAAAGTCATTATACACCTCTATCAGACCCAAGAGTTCCACCCTCACAAGCCTCAATATCATATGAGATGGCTACCACTAGTGACGATGGTCGCCACAGAGCCCATCTAATTCCTACCTTACCTAGACTCTTGCTCCAAGCATGTTTCTCAGGGATCAACCATCTCATTCTCTACAGGGAAAGATATCGAGCTAATCTATATTAGATTCAGATCTCGAGATACTCCGAGGACTAAGGCTCTATGAGACCAAGACCTAGCCTTAAGTCGAGGGATTTAATGTTGCCTCAGTTTTATGACATCTTTGTGGGGCCACGAGCCAAGGGCGTGAGCAAGCCGAGTGCTAGATATCTCACACTTCATGCTTGCCTTCTATATCTCATCGTCAAATATTATCATTCCACGAGAAGGTCACAGAGACGAGGTGTCCTACTTCGTGGCATTTATTATGGATTCAATACTTGTTAGACGGAGACTACTTCTCAGCCACATCATGATCTATCATATGATTTTGTGCATCAAGTGAAGGGCCAAGTTCTCCCTTTAGGATGCTTCTTCACCTATCTCTTCACGCTACTTAGATTTGACCTTTCACCGAAGACTAATGTTGAGCCTTCGAGATATTTTGACACATTTGGTGAGTCCTTGCTTCCTCATATAAGGAAAGCAAAGGGAGGTGAGGCACAACGCAAGGCTCAAGTTGAGGCACTTAGAAAGTGTAGGTATTTTTTCGAGGCTACATCTCATGCAAAGCACAACAAAATACAAAAAAATACAGAAAAATCTCATCCATGGATCTTCTTGAACCATTCAAACTAAGACCTAAAGCCATAAGGTAAAGTTAGAAACTGTTACCTTGTAGTTTCCAACTCCTTTTATAGATGACGCCTTTGGTAAGACAGAAGAACTTATTGTTTGCTCCAAGGCCAATTCCAATGGGTGATCCACATGAATGGTGGAGAAGAAAACCTCAAAGGAGATGGCTAAGGCTTAATCTATGTTGCTAGCCAAGATCAAGTCTTTTGAGAGAAGGCTAAGGGAGATGAGAGAAACGTTTTCTCTCTTCTTCCAAGTGTGAATGATGGCTATGTCTTTAGGGTTCAAATGTTTAGCTTATATATGAGCCAAACACATGTGATGCTAAATGACTTTAGTACCCTCATTGAGTGGGGCTTGCATATGCTATCCTTTATGCATGTAGTGTGCATCCTCATGGGCTTTAGGCCTAAGACTGGCTCCAATGACCTATATATGACACCTTAAATGACCTGGAGTTCTAATCCCATATGGTCCAATCCCTAAGCACTTATTCAATCTGATCTCATCCTAATCACTTTCCTCACGATCCTATCCAAGACCATTTTGTTCCTTCTTCAAACCTTCTAAGTGTGTGACCCATTAGGTTTCCGGTTATGTTGGCCATTTGAATCAACCCTTTGATTTAAGCAAGTCAAGAGCGGTATCCAACAACATATCATAACCCCTAATTGACCGAAAGAGTCAAGGGTTTGACTGCGAACCTTTCCATATGCAATATATTATGCAATGTTATCCTTTCACTCCATACTATACCTGACTTGGTTTGGAGCATGGACTATGCATCTACTCCCACTAAATGAACTAGCCCAAGTGTATTTATCTTGTCTCCAAGATCCATTACTAAGCATGCCATTGAAGACTCCTCTTCAAGACATGATTACTCTAGCCGTAGATTCTTTGTGCAATGATCTCTCACAAGACGGCCCAGGTATACCCTCTTTCTATCAGAGCTGTAAATTCTCTTTATTAGCTACTCCCACCATAAATGAATACCTCAAGCTATACCCAATCATCACCCTACTAGTAACCTCTCTTAAGGCAACAAGGATAGAAATCAAATTATAGAATTAGTATCCAAGATACCATTGAGTACCTCAAGTCTAAGGATACTTGCACCCATTGCTATGGCTAAGACTATCATCACGCTAGAAAAGATAATCGTGATGATTGTTCCATAATGCGGGCCTCCGGTCAATTTACTTACTTCCTTAAGAAGAACTACATATCTACTCTAATCATCAATATGATCGTCAAATTTTATGAGATCATATGCTTGACTGTACCAAGGAGTATAAATATATGCTAGTCTTCATTCGGATCAATAATGTCCAATCCATTAATCCCATGATTGTGGGATAGTTTAGATACTACATAAATACATAATAGAATATCATTACTTCAAGGACGTACAAATCATGATTTCCTTTATGTTATGTAATGTATCAAGGACTTCATTAATTTGATTTAAGATCGCTATCAATTCATTAATTAAATGAACATCAAAGAAATAAAGATGCATTTATTATAAATAAATATAAGACGTACAAGAAGTGCTAAAGGTGATGACCTTTAAAGCACTTCTCTAACATAAAGGAGGACGAGATCTACGATATGGAAGGTGATGTTGATCCTTAGGAGCATATGGAGGAGGATTTGGACTTCCCTCCTCTTTAGATAGACTTTTCTCCCTACCATGGTTCATCACACGATCAGACCTTTTCCGAGCCTCCTCAGCCCTGATTCCTGCTCCCACATTCACCGATCCTCCCATGAGCACACCTTCTATGGATCACACATCTCCACACAAGCCTCTAATGAGTGAGCCAACCATGGACTACATGTCCTTTTCAAAGCCTCATTACTCTCCATCACCTGAGGAGCCCACTTTACGACAACTTCATACAGACATTTATGGCTTGGGTGAGCAATTTGACCAGCTTAGAGAGCAGGTCAGTTCTCTTGGATACCAAACCATAGAGTTCTTCGATACTTTCGACCATCGATTCATGTCTTTAGAGACTTGGTCAAATGACCTTGGGGCGAGGCTACGTCAAGACCTTTAAGATCTATATCTTCGCTAAGAGTGCCTTGAGGAGCGTTATATACAGTTTGAGGAGTGTCATACTTGTGACTAAGAAAAGCATCAATGTGATCGGAAGGAGCGTGTCGTGCTAAGGAGGTGTATCGCCATGATCGCTGGGAGATGTGACCTATCTTCGTTCCTTCTTTCCTCCTCCAATGCCCTAGTACTTAGGTTTTTTTAGGAGTCGGCTTTTGTTGATTGACATACATGTTCTTCACCTGTTCATTTTACTAATGTATGGTCAAATCATGTATATATATTCACATGTTTATGATCTCATTGTGCGTATTGATGAGCTTATATACCTATTATGATGATCAATGCTTACATGTTATGTGAGTAATTTGGACTATGATCTTCACGTTTTGATATTTGATGGATTATTGGATTGAGGGAGAGTATTGCTCCTCCTAGATAACCTCAGTTTGTCATCATCAAAAAGAGGGAGATTGTTGACCCAATGATACATCTAATTAGGGCTTTGATGATAACAAATCAAGGTAATTTGTTATTGATGGTTTGTTTGGGATGAGTAGAATGAAGTTAAATATATGTCGAATATATCGTAGATGTTCGTGATATATCGGATATCGGGGAGTTAACGAAGCGATTTTGCTCTGAGTCGTTTGCGGGGAAAATGTGGTGATGACGATATCGGTATTTGTGAAATATCGAATATCGGTCGAAATGTCGACACGTGGGTGGGAAAATTTTGAGATTTTTGGGAATGTATCGTCATTATATCAAAATATCAGCGGAATATATCTTCGATATTTTAGATATATCGGTCGATATAATATTGCAGGCTGTAGTAGATACATTTGTGCGAAAATCCGGCCAGTTCAGATCAAGCCTCCTTTTCAAGCGCTAGTTTGGTTGATCGATAGTGATTTTGTCTGGTTTTGATCAACGGCCCGAATTTCACGGTTGGAATGTGATCCAACGGTCAAATTTTGATCCAGCGGCCAGAAATTAAATCTAAGCAGTCCAACGGTGGATTGATCAAGCGGCTAGAAGATCCAGCGGTCGGATTTTCACCAAAACTAAATCCAACGGTTAGGGTAAATCTTAATTATATTTCACCATTCTATTGCCTTTGACCCAAAAAATCCTATAAATACCACTCAAAATCACTCTATTTTCACAAACTCCTCTCTACTCATCTTCATTTCATCTCAAAATTATTTTTCTTGTTATATATCTCCAAAAGGTGGAAATTTTGGTGTTTAAGGGTTGAAGCTCTAATGTCAAGATTAATTATGTATACTCTTACTTTATTGTATTTATGTTTTGTGTATTTAATAGTTATACTTACATTTATTTTTGTAATTATGTTATCTATATATTAGTTTTTTGCTAATTCCTCATGTCATTTATAAATTTAATGAATATAAATACATATTAGCCTTACATGTTTCATCATATACTTCACTATAGCTCCTATATTAGCTTTTTTTATGAACTCACACAGATTTCATATAAATCACAAAAACAGAACATACATTATTTTAATATGGTATTTTTTAAAACAAACATACACTTAGCTTCTTTTTTAACTTCACATTAGATTATTAATTGCCAAAATATAAACATATTATTTATTTTCTGCTTTTAAGTAAACACTAGCATACAAGAGCACTTACATACCATAATAAACAATATAAAATATTTTTAAAAACAAATGATATATCAGTTTTTTTTTATGAATTCTTATTGATTATAAACTGCATGAAAAGATGATAAAACATACATAATTAGTTTCTCTATTGTGAAGATCATATGGAACATATATTATATACTCATAATAAATAACATATATTTCTTTACAACATCATTATTGTCTCTCACCAAGATGATCCTCCACACTAGTTGCTGTGTTCAACACACTGATCTTCATATTTATGTGTTAATAATTACATGGAACAAAGGGAGAATATCGAACACCATATTCTCATTATTGAATCATTTTACACTGCAAAGTGTTTCACTAACTCCTCATATTTAAGACTTAGATATCAGGATATCCTATAAAATATCCACCTGTATATCTCTGGGAATATATCCCATGAAGTATATCCGGTATAGGGTAAAATTAAACACACTGATGACATCCCAATAAACCGATATTTTCATATCCCAGATAGAAGGAAGTGAATACATATAAGTTTCAAAGTCAGAGACTCAATCAGAGATCCCGTAATTAGTGACCCCGGAGTTAAAAGTAGGTGAGTTATTGAAACAAAGATTCCAGCCTGGCACTCCACAAGAACATGAGACACTTGTAAGCGAGAGAATCAAGGTGTATGAAATCAACAAAGAATTTCATTTATCATTTTTATATACACTCAGGTTTAGGAGTAACTGAGAAGGGAGTTCTTGCCTAATTGGTATCGTTCGGGAAAACCAAGTTTTGAAAGATCAAAACCCCAGGTCTTTGTGAGTCCAAAACAAAGTAAATAGAAATAAAGGGCGCTCAGAAAAGATTAATAAACTGTTCAAAAGCTATGGGTAAACGGTCGACACGCAGAGGAGCTTCGGCGGTCCGTCAATGGAACACCATTCGGATATGTCAAATCTCATCACCTAATGGATACGTGGCAGCAGGCGCTCGCACTTGGTCATCCGATCGCGTAAAGGTCAACTCAGCCACAAAGCCAAGGTAAAGGTCAATCGCCAAGGTAAAGTCACTAGAACCGGGCCTGGGCTGGCTTAATCGAACAATGCATGCAATGCATTAACGCAACAATATCAGTAAATAAACGTAATCTGGCTGACTGAATCAGGAATAGTGGCCGTGGAAACACAACTTGTCTAGAAAAACCATACACGCGCCCTCCCAAACTGGTGGTGGGGTGGGGGGAGGCTGCCAGGGACCCATTTACACTGCAAGCAGGCGGTCAGCCCTCAAACCACATAGCTCTCTCTGCCCACTGACAAACACCTCCCATACTTTGCTGCACATTTACTCTTTCATTTTCAAGGCATCATATATAATGCACCTTTGATCTCATCTGCTGGGAGCCACTCTGCATTCTGTAAGCTATATACTTGAAAAGTTATACTTGATATACCAAAGTGAAAAAGATTCATGTGATAGTTTAATGACATTGTGTGTGGCTCAACTTGTTTCAGCAATCCAAAGATAAAAATCAAGAAGCTTGGTTTTAGCTTAAAATGATAACTCAACTAAGCTTAGAAGTGCTATTGAGAGAAAGTGACACATAGGCAAGAAAAAAGAGGTAAAGTCACACAAACTCCAGAGAATTTGCATATTTTCTGTTCTTCAACCTCTTTGGCTTTGTGATTTTAGTTAATTCGGTATAGAATTTCTTGTTGACTAAAAAAAAGTTTATTAAACTAATTCAATCACACCGCCCCCTTCTTCTTGAAGGTTAATTAATAATAATTATGCAGAGGTATAGTGTTAACTCATATATTTCATTTCCAATTGACAAAAATAAACATAAAATTAAAATTAAGATTAATTCAAAGCAAATTTTCTTGTTTATTTTGTAGATGTTTACACTTTAAAATTTATATATATATGTTATGAGATAGGAGGTAGGATGATAAGGAAAGGATATATATACATATATATATATATAGTTATTAATATTTATTCAAGATATACACATATTATTATACTTGAATATGAACTCCTCCAATATAAATGAGTATAATTCCACAGCAATTTCACCATTATATAAATTCATGAATGTTTCATTGGGACACTATAAATAACCAGCTCTTTATCAATGCCACAGCTTACTACAGAATTCTCCCTAACAATAGTTTCACTGACAAAATAACTAATTAGTGAAATACAAAATCATAAAGACTAGGAAAAGACGTTAACATGAGAAAGATAGATAAAAAACATAATCTTAATAGAATGTTAATTTCATTAACAGAATTAGTTTTCCAATACTCAATAATGCTTCCTCAAACAATTATTTTTAACAAAAGCTCTAAGTTTTTACTAAAAAAAAAGGCACCAAAGCCCCAGAATAATTTTAGTGAAAATGACAGAATTTCACATAAAATTTTAATAAACCAGTATTGTTGAATAATATCTGCACTCACAAAATATTATATCAAAGAGAATAACAAATACTCAAGAGTTTCAGTATGGAGCTAAAAGCGCAGTAATCAATATCCACTTTTAATCACCATAAAAAGGAACACTTTTTTAATCAATACACCCCACTTAGACGATTTTTCAATTTATGAAAGTATAATGAAAATGCATTACATTATTGTTTAGTAAACAAAGAATAACCGGCCACTTGTTATAAATGTAAATGCCCATCATTTTTGAAGATATAAATGAACTCCTACCATTTTTATTACACATCCTAGTTAGCTGGATTTAGGTAAGATGATGCCTTAAATCATTTGTAGGAAAACAAGACAAAAGTTTAATATTATGATAGATGATTCTACCTACTACACCTTTAATATCTAAACCCAACAAATAAATGAACACTCCTAAACTCATTCTGTTAGATTTTCCTTACTGCAGAATAGTTTCTGCAGTTTTCTCAATAGAACTTTAAAGATACAAAACTAAAAATGTTAAGAGATAATATTTGTCAAAAAATTGAGGGAAAAATATAGGATGCACAAAATAGAAAAGAATAATAAAAGCCAAAACATAAATCAATCTCATTTTTATTACCTAAACCTATTTCGTTATTTAAGTTTCAATAGAAATATTAAGAGACTGGAACTGTATAAAATGAATACACTATATTAGATTTTCTTGGTATTTTCGATAATAAAATCAGTATATAATCATAGGTTAATACATACTATTTGTATGTTATAGATATATTGTAGATATAAGAATACCTATTTATATAAAAAATTATTATTTTATAGATATATAATATAGTAAAAAATGTTAATGATAAAATATGGGTTGAGTTGACTTTATGGGGATGACATATGTGCAGAACTATGAGAATATTAGTTGGGAATTTATGTTTAGTGTTAGAAGTATCAGGGTTAATAAAATAAAGGCAACTATCCCTTTCGAATCTTTAAAATATGTGCATGCAATGTAACAACAACCACACCTCTTAAGATCCAAATGCCCTTATCCCAACCCGCATTGAAAGATGATGGAGGATTGATAGTCCATCCCCTAGATATCCCCATCCTTAGATGGGGGGCATTTTGTTTTATGAGATGGGATTATTTCACAACATGTTTTGAAGGTTTAGGATAGTTGCCTTCTATTTTCATTCTTTTTTATACTTCGTAGCACCTAAACATGATTCCTCCTAACAAATATCTCCTTCACAATTTATTATTTATTTTTCAATATTTTCCAAAAACTAAATCATAAAAATAGTGCTTAGTGATTTACATGCAAAATGTTATTTTTGTTAAATTATTTTGTAAAAAGAATATTTATTGGTCCCAAAAACAATTTATAAATAATCAAATGACCCAATAAATATATTACAAAATAATAATTTTATTGAAATAATGAAACAAATCAATTCGTATGGGGTAGAAAACATACCTAACATGGATCTAGAATTGTTAGATGTCATTAGTCTCCCAAATCTATAAGGGACGAAATCAAAGAAAGGTTAGGGTTGAAGATGGATCTTTCCTTCTCTCCAAAGTGTATTCTACCAAACCTTGTAAAATACTAAGGCTCTATTTACTTATATATATATATAGCACAATGGCATAATTGGGTTTTGGTCCAATGGACTTACCAAAGCAAAGGAGAAGATAGAACTACGGGCTCATAGCTAGTTAATATTAAATCATCTCATAAATGACCCACAATTAACATGCACAATTATACAATTAAAATTGTAATATGATTATGTTTAGTCCGTGATTAATAAATTAATATAACATTCTCCCACTTGAACGGCATAATTATAACTCAAATGTTTTCTCAATAGATTTACATAGTCATAACTAATCATATACAATTAATGCACGAAGAAGATGCATAAATCGTACATAATCAGGTGCTACTAATCAAAATCATAACTCAAATGATTCAACGAGAGACTTACATAGTCATAACCAATCATATACAATTAATACACCGAGAGGATGAATAAATCGTACATAACCAAGCACCACTGATCTAGAAGCATTTCAATGACAAGGGTATTGATTCAATAGAAAGAAAAAACATCATTCTACCAGTCATCTAGTCAAAATGACACAAAATCATAAGACAATGACAAACGTCAAAATGTGCATGTGATAATGAAAAAACATGAGATTTCCTTACAAAATACATGAAAATGCAAAACTTCCACTAAAACAAAGATTCTAGGCTCCTAACAATCCCATGTGGGTGACGTGTTCTTGAAACACACAAGTAGGTAAGCCTTTGGTTAGTGGGTCTACTAACATGTTAGTCGTAGGAGTGTGTCAACTAAAATGAGGGACTCTGTAACTTCCTCTTTCACAAAACGGAACTTCACACCAATGTGCTTAGAGTGAGAAATGTTCCTAGTGTTCCTAGAGAAAGATACAACTGCGGAATTATCACAAAATAATTTCAACGGTCTAGAAATGGAGTGAACAACCTCCAAAGCTGAAATGAAGCCGAACCATATCGCATTTAATAGCATTTCATAACGCGCCGCTGCATACTGGGCCTCCATAGTAAGCCGTAAGTGTCTATTTGACACTTTTCCACAAAGCAGCTCATTCAGCCATCATAAAGATATAAAAAGAAGTGGACTTTTTATCATCCATGTAGCCTACATATCAGAATCACTAAAACCAACCACTTCAAGAGGCCAATGGTGGAAGTCAACATGAGATCCTCAGGCACTCAAGATAACTCAAACTTACCATTACCCAATGGCTTTGACCAGGATCACTCAAGTACTTACACAACACGCCAACAACAAAATCAATATCAGGGAGTGTGCATACTTAAGCATACATCAGGCTGCCCACAACTGAAGAATAAGGGACTACTTTCATCTTATCTTCACACATCATTCTATATAGCTTAGTTTTGGAAAATCTGTCACCCTTTATAACTGGTGCCTATTTGACTTATTTTTAACATAACAAAACGACTTTATTCTTAACACTTCCAATTTAGATTATTCCAATTCAAGCGCTATGCCAACAACTTGATTTAAACTCAATATATATAATCTCTTTCTACTGTAAGTAATACCTTCTGTAATTAAAATTAGTTTTGGTCTAAATCACTGCAAGTGCACAGGTCATACAAGTAATAAAGTCAATTTTTAAGTCTAGATATCATTCCCACGATAATTGAATAGAAAATTTAAATATTAACCATCCTCACTATTCAAGATAATCTCTATTTGAATCTCCATGTTCCAGGATAGATTTATCTTTCTAAAGTAAAATGAATCAAAGAAATAAAATTAATAAAAATAAAATCTAAATACATGACTAGAGTTCACCGAAATAAATAACACTGAAAGAAAAACAAAGTTATCAGTGACCATCACTTTGCAATTTCCAAATAAATATAAAGTATGGGACATGAACATTGGAATTGTCCAAGAGTAAATTAGTGTAGCAATGGATTTCTCCTAACACCACACATTTCACTCTCCGGCTTACCACACTTCTATCTCTTGACAATGGATCTGAAAAGCTACTTATAGGAATTGATCCTCTTTAAGATCTTACTGTTTTTCTTTCTCAGTACTTCATAGCCATCTCTTAGGACTGGAAATTACTTGCCCCTATAAACAGGAAAATGCAAGCCTCTCCAAAATAATTAGTACCTCAACCATCAATTAGACAAGGATTCCCTCTCCTCTTAATTAGAATCTCAGGTAACATAGGGTTAAGATTATTCCTCTCAATTGAGGTGAAACCTCTCAAAATTAAAGTACTAGATCAGTAGGTGGATCTTATTCCTTAGAAACACACTCCTATTGTCACTCAAGAGGGAACCTTGAAGTCAAAGATTAGATCATCACCAGTGATGTACCAGAGTGATCCAAATAGTGCATTAGTTCAAATAATATTAGTGTAATATACCCCCAAGTGACTACCCTTTGCTCTCAGGTAGTCCATCTCTATGTCACTCAGAGGGATTCCTAGAAATCAGGGCAATGATTCAACTCTTTCTAGATACCAAACACCGATATTCAAAGCAGCTCAATGTAGGAGCAATACTAGTTAAATCACTCCAATTTTCAAACCCAAAACAACATTAAAATATTACAATCAATAATCCCAACAATAGATTCTTCTCCCAAAGGAGCTATCTTCAAATCTAGATCATGTCGACAATGACTAGTTGATCAAACAAATTCATTGGAAATTATAATCGAACTAAAGAAAATGAATTCTTAAAAATTTCCAGATTCCATTGAAGTTCGTGATTAAATTGAAGCTGATTTACATTCATCAAGCCCCGAATCTCAATCCGTGATAACTACCACCCTGGGGGAAAATAAAGAAAACTAAATCCCAAAAAATAAAGAAAAAATAAGAAATGAAAAGAAAAATATATACAATGAGACTTCAGCTCTCCCAAAAAGCACAAACACTTTATGAAAAGCAGCTAGAAGTTGCACACTACTCCCCATGAGTTTCTATTTATAGGCTCATGCCTTAGGCCCTAAAAACAAGGAAAAAATCACGCACTTCGAAAAGCCCAGAAATTCTGCCCTAGCTGCTAATGTCATGACAATGTCGCGACATCGGATTTGTCAATGTAGTGGGTCGAATCTGATGTCGCGAAATTGAAAGTTTGTTAGACAAGTCTAAATTTTCAATGATCAGTTAATGTCGTGATGATGTCGCGACATCGAAGGTAGTATCAGATCAACTCTACGTTCATTACTTTTGGTGTTACGACATTGAGTTAATGTCGCGGATAATCGTAGTTGATGTCGCGAATGCTCTTGATTATTGAGGTTACTTTTGATGTCGCTGACACTACTTTTCGCCTTACTCATCTTAACTTGATGTCGCTGACATCGGTGCGCATGTCGACATTACAATAACTCTTCGCTCTAATGTCGCTGACATCGCTTTTGATATCGCGACACACGCACTAGTGTTTCGCTTCACAAATTTTTTACCTTGATGTCGCGACATTGCTTGTAAGTCATTTGTTGATGTCGCGACATTCTTCACCTGATCTCTTCAAACATTGAGGCTTTATCCCGATGGTTCAAGATTGTCGCAACATTGCACTTTCCGATCTTCGGTCTGGGTTATTTGATGTCGCGATTATCAGTTTTGATGTCGCGACATTGAGTTTTGATGTCTTGAGAGGTGTCGCAACCTATGTCATGACATTGTTCTTCTAATCTACCTATTTCACTGATATCATGGCAATGTCTCGACATTAAAGTAACTGGCATGACATTCTCCATACGATGTCGCGACATTGCTATTCTGGTGTCGTGACATTTCTGCCTTTTGCTTCCCTTTTTGTTTGTTTTTGTTGTTTTTTTGCTTCTTTTCTTCAAATTTCTGTAAAACTTATATCTTGGTGAAAATTTCAAAATCTTTCCTTAAATTGGACTTTTAAGCCTGAAATATACTTGAAAAATGGGCTTAAAAATAGATGAGTTTTAGACTCATCAAACTCCCCCAAACTTAAAGTTTTGCTTGTCCACAAGCAAAAAAAAAAGGTTATTTGTTTGTCCTCAAACAATAAAAATCAAATTTTTAAGAACATTTTTCAATTAAATCATTTTCTCAAGCAACTCAGTAATTTGGCCTCAGTAGTATTTCAATTGTGACTTCAATTCTAATTAAGCTTCATTTTTAGAATCCTAAAATTTTTTCAATTTAGATCATTTAATACAGCATGTAATTCATAGTTAATAAACAAATACAGTTCTTGACTTTGTGAGTGTGTGTTGGTATTCCCTTTATAACTAATTTGCATATTAGGTAGCCTTATGAGGGTTACTATGTAGATTAGTATTCTTTCAGGGTAGTTTAGGTCTCATAGGCTTGTTGGTCTTATTATTCTCTACTAATATAGGCATAACACAACCCTCGTATTCAAATAGGCCTTTTGAGCTTGTAATGTATGGCTAGGGTTCTTGGGTAGATAACTGGACATTTAAGGTTCAAGTTTACCTAGATTGCATACATTTTCTCAACATTTTGCCTTCACTACTCATCCTATTTTTTTGCTAAACTAGCCTTTCAAGCACCACCAAACTTAGTCTGGTGCATTTTTTTGCATTTTCTCCTCTAAGTCTTTTTCTTTTCGACTGCTATTCTCAATTTTGCTCCATAAGCTCTTTTCTGTTATTTTGTTTCAGGTTTGAAATGGTGTAATATTTTACCTTTTTAAGCTTTCTACTGCCCTTTAATAAGCTTTGGGTCAGCAACTCCCATACCAGTTGGCATTAGGGTGCTAGGTGTAGAACACCCCTAAGGACTTAATTGCACAAGGTCGGTAAGCTACAAAGTAAAAATCATTCCTCCTTAAAACTGTCATTCTTATTCAGCTTTTTGATTTTTTTTTTTTTTTTTGTGCACCTCCTTTAGTACCACTGTTCTCATTTGTTTTCCTTTCAAATCCTTAATTCTTCTCCTTCATTTCAATTCAAATTTGTACTCCCCCAAACTTATCCTCTTGATCACTTTTGTTGCACTAATCTACAGTTTTGGGTAAATTTAGGATTCTTTACTGTAAGGTGAGACTTAAGGAAGGTTTAAGGCTATTCTCACGCTTCAATAATGAACCGCATTAGGCCCAAAATAGGTGGCCAAGCAGAAGTAGATATAGCATATCAAAGGGTAGGCTTTTGAAAGTCCCAAATTGTCCAAGGATGGCCTAAATCATTTCCTACTGGTTGTAATGCCTAAGATTTCACCTTGAATAATAATGCATTAAGTTCTAGGACCTTTTGAAATTTACTGACAGTAAATCCAATAAAGTGTTCCTAACCCAAGCACAATCAGTTTTTAAGGTACTTATAACCAATGTGTTAGTTTAGTCATTTTCTGAACTGTACTGTTCAATTAGACTAGAATTAATAGCCTTATTAAACTTGCTCTCAATTTTTGTCTTTTAGAATCTGAAAATTTTAGCTTAGCTATCCTTGACATCACAACTCAAAAATTTTGTTTCAGTTATTTAGCCCATTTTCATTTCAGAGTTTTGTCTTGTTATCTTTTCATCTCAGCAGTTATGCATTCAGTGCAACTGAAATCTCAATTATTCAATAACAAACCACAAATATCATATTTATTATAGATCTTTAACATTAAAGAAAAATAAGAAGAATAAGAAGATTTGCACAAAAAATTCAAAAACTGCCTTTTTATTTATAAAAGAGAAGGATTACAATGAATGGATTCTAAGATAGAGCAATACAAAGAAATATAGAGAGAGATGGAGAGAGAGAGAGAGAGAGATAAAGCTTATTTCTTTCTCCTTTGGTGTTGGAATTTTAAGGGTTTGAGATTCATTGGTTCATACTTATAGCTGGCTTGAGAGGGAGTAAATTCAAGGATTGAAGATTCTGGTTTACCAACTGAGCTAATTTCTCCTTTATTGATACCACTTCAGGTAAGAGTGTGCTGACTCCATTAGCCTATTCTCGCCTTTCCAATAGAGCCTCAAAGCTCCTTCAAATTCAATTGGCTTCGATACATTTTTATCATATTTTGGTTCACCATATCAATGCTCTCTATCCACAGTTTCTCCCTATAGTTCAGGGTGGACTCTAGCTCTTCATCCCTCTTTGGGATGGTAGCCTTGATCTCCTTCTAATGTTCTTTGTAGAGGTATTCAAAGGCTTCTACCATTTGGAGAAGGTTCTGTTCCATTTCTTTTTCCCTGATCTCCATAAGCTTGATCAGCTCCTAATCTCTCTTCAGTTGATCAGTGACAAAAGAATATGCTTCCTAAAAGCCTCTTCCCCCTTATTAGAGTAGAAAGCCCTGGATTCTCCTTCTTCCACCATGACCTCTATTTCCTCAAGCATGACCTCGAGGGCAATTTCTTGGTTCCTTTCCTCTGCCCTTTCTCTCATAACCTCTTCTACCACATTTCCTACCACTTCATTAAGGGTCGAAGAGCTTGGGTTCAACATGGCTTGGTTGTAGGGAGGTCTGGAGAAAGCTAGGGTTCGAAGGTTTGAGAGATTTGATTCAAATTTGAAAATCTCCACAAAGTGTATCCTTATATAGGTAGGCTGCCCTAACTGTGATGTCGCAACATTGGAATTATGATGTCGCGACATTGACTTGATGTCGCGACATTGCTTATACTTTTTTATTTACTTACATTCAAGGAACAAAATTTCGGTTTTTTGGTTGAAATATCTATATCAACCCGCCCTCGAAACGAGATATCGACAACCGGAGGTTTGCTATCTAGATATATCTAAGTAAAATATCGAAGATATATCAGTAAAATATTGGAAATATCGGAGATATATCAGCTGTTTTGACTTAAATCAAATCCAATTGTTAGAATTAAATCATAGTGGTTTTTTGACAATCCAATGGTTATTTTGACTCCAAAAAATTCTACAAATACCCCTAAAATCATATAATTTCTTTACAAACTCATTCATACACATCCAAGCTCCATTTGACTCTCAAATTATTTTTTCTTTGTGATTTATCTCAATATTTTGAAGATCTTGTTATGAATATTGTCTTCATCAAGATGAGATCCCTTCATCAAAGAATGTAATGGAGCCACATCGATCTTTATTTTGGTTTTAAATGACTATTTTAATATAATTTCTCGATAAATTATAATGAATATTGTCTTCAATAAGTGTATATTTGCTTATTTATATCTTTTTTATAGTTCAACAAAGTATTTCCATGAATTTCAAAGTATTTTTGTTAATTTTCGCTTTACCGATATTTTTGTCAAAATATCCACCGATATTTACCGATATATCCGTAAAATCCAATTACCGATATATTCGTAATTACCGATATTTTGTTCATTGCTTAGATTGGTGTCGTGACATTGGAATTTTAATGTTGCGAACTGCCTTAATGTCGCGACATTAGATTTTGATGTCGCGACATTGGGAGAAAATGAATTTTGATGTCGCTCTTTTAAAACTACAATGTCACGACATTAACATGTCGATGTCACGACATTAACATGTGGAAATATCGTGACAATGTCACGACATTGGGGAACTTTCTGGGGACGGTGTCGTGACATTGCTATCGATGCCGCGACATTGCTGTCGATGTCGCGACATTGAGAAGGAGTTTTTTTTTGTTTCAGAAAATCTTTACCTGTTTACTCCATTCTATTTCTGCAAATTCAGTTTATGCTTGTGAATATAAGTAGGGCTGGTAACGAGCCGAGCCGAGCCGAGCTTTGAACATTTCGAGCTAGGCTTGTTAATTTACGAGGATCGAGTCTTGCGCTGCTTTTGAACGAGCTTAAAATCGCTCAATCTTGGTTTCTGATTTAAAAAAAAAGCTTGCCAGAGCTCATTAGGCCCGCTTCATATGAACGAGCTCCAGCTAACTCTCGAGCTCAAGCCCAATCCCGAGCCTAAATGGAAGGACCAAAAGAAGATAATGATATGATGTTTTAAAAATAACATCCATATCATCAAGTAAATAGGTATTAAGGTTAGAAGATAAAATTTTGATGATAATTAAAAAAAAAGATTTATCTCATAAATAAAATAATAAAGAATGAAAGATAACACGATAAAAACTGCATTAATGATTGCTAAATACTAACAATGTCGATGCTAATCAAATTACTTCAAGTTAAATGGGGTACAAGGTTAAACCGAAAGAAGGGGGAAAGGTTCTCTCAAGGTTCAACAAATACATTTATCATGATTTACGATTTTACTCTTTATTTTTCATTTGGTCAGGTAGTGGTCAACAAACAAAGTGGTGTATGGTGATTCAGCAAGTAGTTTCCAATGTCAAGCATTCTCAATGGTTTTACCTACAAAGGGATAGCAAATAAGGTTCCAGAATTGGTAATGATTTCATAATTTTACGTTCGGGACAAATCTTCAATATAAATAAGAGCTGATGTCAAAAGTAAGAAACTATATCATATGATAAGTAATGGAAAGGAAACAAACATAACTAGTGTCATGACAAAACAAAGTTAGCGGACTCACATAATTCGGGGAGAAGATGACCTTCTCTCACGTAGCGAAAGCTTCACCGCCGGTTTTCTCCTCGCTGGATTGTCGGGACTCGCGGGTCTTCGCTTGTCAACCGAGGAGATGTACCGATGCAAGACAAGGCAAACAAAAATCAAGAATAATCACGTTCGTCAACACCTCGCTTTCATTTCCTTGCCACTTCATCCACATGTAATTATAGATATTTCATCTACTAAAGACTGCCTTTCACCTCAATCCGAGGATCATCGTATTTTAAATGTGAATCCCTTCTTTGATGCCAGAACAGAGGCTCCATTCTTCGAAACCTCTCCAACATACTGAACCTCTGAACCATAGTTACTTGGTTTAATCACGGGTCAAGGAGAGACAGGAACCATGTATTGGAGAAGTTTTTGTACAAGACTAAGAAATGACAACAGATGCCCGAAAGCGTAACTAGTTGGAGAGAAGACATCTACCCATACTACAAACCATGCATGATAAGTCATAAAACCCCAGCCAATGCAACAAAATTAAGCCCATTTTCAATTGATTGCAAATACACTCAGATAACTCTGCACCTCCCGAATGCTTTGGAAATCATCATCCATGTCAATTAAAACCATGACTGATCGAACCACACCTCCTCCGCATCCCGTCACACCAACAAACCCATATCAAATTATTAAATGACAAAGAAAAACTTCAACCAACAAATAATTAACCAGGCAAGATCACTACATTACACTAAAAACCCCAAAATAGAACCATAATGAACTGAAATGTGCTAACAAATAATACCAATAAATAAAACCTAAAAGCTAAAACACCGTCGGAGGAAAACTGGAACGAAAAATCTCTCATACAAATCCCATGTTAACAATGCAGAGCGTTTCACCTAGAAAATTCACTACCCCAATTATCAATCATCACAAATCACATAACCTAACCGTCAATTCAAAAATTTAACTAACAACAAACAAAGAAAAAAATAAAAAATCAACGATCATCAAGCATTTTGAAAAGCGGATTTGGCGATACACACCTGGCGTTGAGAGCATCATCGCACCTTGTCGAGGTTCCCCAGCAAGAACCACTTGATTACCCCCGATTCATTCCGATCTCTTCTTCAGCCAAATTCACTCACCACTTTCTTTCCACTCCTCTCGCTTCAAAGCGCAATCGCCTACGGGCGGTATTCTCCTTCTCTGTGGATCGAAGGTCTCGTAAATTCGGGGAGAGGTCACCTTCGACAAATTTCGCAATCTACCACCTCTCCTTCCACTCTCTCCGACTCGGTTATCACCTACGTATATGAACAGCCTTCCTTCCTCTCTCTCGCAGGGATCAAAGGTTCCCATGGCGGTGGCGCCTTCTCCTTCTTCTCACAGACCAAGGTTCATAATCGTGGGAATACTACTTCTTGAATGTGCCTTCAGCACCAACACCCTCTTCCATTCCTCCAGCCGGCGAACCGCCCATGGCGTGGTGCCTTCTCCTTCTCTCTCGCAGGATCGAAGGTTCAAATTCTGTAGAGGTCCCTTCTTCTTCTTCTTCTTCTTCTCTTCTTCTCTATAACCCCATTCCCACCCACTTTCTATCATCCATCCGATAAAATCCATAAAAACATATATGGCTATGGCCTCATTATATCAGTATCTTCCCCGCTGAAATTAATCTATACCCCGTGTTCAAATGTCGGTTTCACTTAGTTCGCTGCTCGGCCGCCCTGCTCAAATTTATTTACTAAATTAAGGCTCAAGCTCGCATTGTTAGCTAACTAGATGAGCTCGAGCCGAAGCTTTTTTCGAGCCGAGCCCCACTCGAGCCCGAATAGTTTAGCTGCCACTGCACCTCTCTAAATATGTTTGATCAATATTGAGGGATGTCAATTCAAGCACAAACAGTAACACTCGGATTTTCAATTCTATCAAATCAACATATATTCATCAGACAAGGTAAATTATCACATAACTATATAGTAAAGAAATTAAATTAGTTAATATAATTTAATTCAGATATAACACTAACTCAAATTTGGGTATATAATCATTTATGAAGAAAACAATGGAAGTAGACTCAGAAATAACTCGCATAACTCAATTTGTCAATATATCTGAAACTAACTTTCATATATCTGTGTTCTTCATTATCCCGGCTCGCCAAGATATTGTAAATCTAACAATTAATAAATAAATCTTACAAACTACCTACTTCTAATTATTCAAAACACACCGACTATTGAACAAAATCACACTAAAAAATGAAATTACTGGTTGTCTCCAAGTAGCTGTTTATTTTAAGTCTTAACTTGAATTTTGCTGCCGTGCTATCTTTTTGATTCGATCTCCCCAAATCTAGATTGTTCTTCATTTAGTCTTCCTCCTATGTAATGTTTCAGCCTCTAACCGGCTCACCTCGAATTTTTCTCCATGATTGGTTTCTTTCAAATGTTACCGCCGGCAAAAGCGGGTAACTACAACTATCGGTAATGGACCATTCCACCTGACTTTAGTTTTCCTAGAAAAGCTTAGCCTAGAATCAAAGGTAGAGAATGGCTTCTCTACTCCGAACTCTTTCCTCATAATCTCGATCATGCCACTTAACTGATCTTTGTAGATTCTAAAGACATCATAAGCTTCGCTTTCACTTCCGCCATTCATTTGAGTCAGTTTTTCTTTAACACTTTAAAATCATTAAAGTTTCACTTTCTGATGTCTGCAGAGTTTTTATATTCCAGCTGAAGAGGGAGATGGCAAGGTTTTCCAAATACTAACCTGTATGGGGACATTTCAATAGGAGATTTATAAGCAGTCTTATAAGCCTACAATGCATCATCTAGTTTCGATCAAATTAATCTTTTCCGCTGCTTACCGTCTTTTCCAATGTGTTCTTTTATCTCCTACTACTGTTCATTCTACTCAGTGATATCAATCCTATCAGCATATTCGATTCCATACTGCCATCAATTTGCAAACAGTTTGTTTGCAAAATGACTTCCCTCATCACTAATTATTATCCTTAGGGCTCTAAATCTGCTCAAGATATTTCTTTGAATAAACCCCATCACTATGTTGGCATAATTTCTTAGACAGGTTATAGCTTCCATTCATTTTGATACTTAATCCATAGCATGGAGAATGTACTGATTTCCAAATGAATGTGGCAAATGTCCCATAAAATCTATCCCTCATACATCAAAAATATGCACCACTAGAATCCCTTGCAGAGACATTTCATTTCTTCTATTTATGTTGCCTATTCTCTGACATCTATCAATCATACCCAGATCTGCATGCCCTAAATGTAAAGCAATAAAAACTTGATCGGGAGAATTTTTTTTGGCCGTTTCCGTCTCTCGCAAAGTGTCCTCCATATGGTGATGCATGATATTTACCAATAATCCATCTGTTTCATCTTCTAATAAGACATCTTCTAAATGATCTGATCTGCCTTTCTTCTAAACAATAATTGGTCATCCCATATACTTTGGCATCGCTTCGCTTTCTTTCGCTAGTAGCTAAAATCAAAAATGATCACAAGCTAAATAATCGACAATATCAACATATCGCAGCACTGATCGACAATTCAAAAGCTACTCATCAGGGAAATTTTCCTCTATTTCTATCCCTCTTTCCTCTATAGTAAGCTTTTCTAATCTTGACAAGCAAGTGATCTAAACAGACTTACATTGTCACCCCTTTAACCTTGATTTCTAAATCAAATTCTCAGAGCGTATACCCACTGATCACTCAGTTGAATCTTCTGCCAGCAGAGATTAACTGTTGTACGATCGTGTATGATGACATAGAATCAATATATATGGTCTAAATTTTTTCACAAGCAAACATCATGGCTGTCAACATCTCTTTTCTATAGTTGGAGAGTAAATTTCACACCTCATCAATACGCTCTACCGCATAGTACGCTCTAAAATTCTCTCGTTTTATCCCTAAACTGCCTCCATTGCATAGCGTCACTAGCTTCACATGGATTAGAACTCTTGTTCCAAAGCCAGGTTACACACTGGATGAACAATCCGATCTGGTTTCTTTAAATGCAGACAAGCAAGAGTCATCAAATTCAAACTTGGCATCCTTCTCCAACAGTCTGCATAATGGTCTAAAAAATTTTGAGAAGTCTTTAATAAATCTTCTATTAAATCTAGCATGTCCCAAAAAACTTCTAATCCTTTTTTAACTGGAATTGGTAATAGGAGTTTCAAATGATAGAAACCTTAGCTCGATCATCAACTTCAAAGCTCAGACAGAATTTTATGCCTTAAGACAATCTTTCTCTACTATGAAATGGTTTTTTTCTCATCCTTTAGATAATTTATCTCACACTCAAGTAATAAATTTCAACTTTTCAAGCAATGTCAAAACTGGATCCATAAACTCAGAAGTCATCCATGTACTCTGTACTTCTACCAAATCTGAGAACATGGACATCATACACCTTTAAAATGTGGCAGGAGCATTACACAATCCAAATGGCATCCTTCTAAAAGCAAATGTGTCATAAGGACATATAAAAGTAGTTTTCTCTTGGTCCTCTAAGGCTATGGAAATTTGATTATAAACTGTAATATCCAATGTAAAAATGTAAAGAGGGGCGTCTAGCCAACCCGTCCAAAGATTTGATCAATAAAGGCAAAGATAGCATCCTTTCAGTTACTGTTCACCTTTCAATCAATGCATAATCAATCCCGCCACGCTCTTGTTGGAATCAATTCATTCTTCTCATTTCTCATCATTGTGAATCCACCCTTTTTAGGAACCACGTGAACTGGGCTCACTCAAGGGATGTCTAAGATTGCATAGATGAATCCTGCATTCAACCATTTCAAGACCTCTTTTCTGAAAACTTCTTTCATCACTGGGTTCAATCTTCTTAGATGTTCAATTGATGTTTTTGCATTCTCCTCTAGGAGGATTTATGCATGCAAATTGACGGACTGATCCCCTTCAAGTCTTCTACTAATCAAGCTATGGCTTCTTTATATTTCATGAGAATTCTAATCAATTTTTGTTCATTTTCTTTGTCGCCGCCAAGGCGATTATGTGGACGTGGCTCTGCGCCCTAAAAGGTATATTTCAAGTGTTCGGGGTAATTTTCATAATTTAAACTCTTCATAACTTTTTTTCTACTTCGCTCTTTCTTCCTCGTACGCTTGATTGTTCTCGCACCGATTTCTTTAAACCGAGTATCGTTTTTAACCAAGATCAATCAGATGATCAACACTGAAGAGCTCAATGATAATGAAATTCATCTCATTCTCATTCATTGGTACTCGAATTTTATAATCGAGACGCCTCAGATCGATGGGAACTACTTGTTCTACATCTTACACGCATTGTCTAAATCAAATGCTTCAAGCTCGACGAACCCGGCGGTACTTTTCTCTTCCACTCATATGAGCCTCTTCACATTCATCATACTATAACCCTGCGGCAAGGAATTAGCCTTCCCGCAGTTAAATGAAATCGTTTATCTTCCTTCTATCAATTACCACAAAAGTCACGGAAATGGAACCTTCCCACCTTGATTAGTACATCTCGGGCATCCTCCAAGGCAGCCATAGTTCTATCCACATCCGCGTCATAGTTGTAAGAGTAAGCTCCCCAAAACTCACTTCACACATAGTGTACCACACCAATGCTTCCAAATTCATAATTTCCTATGGTGCAGGGAATGGCAGCTCTTCCCTTCTATATCTTGCATCTTCATCGGGAAAATTTCTTCGATTCATAATCAAGGCGCTAATGTCACCACTTCTTCTTCATCAAGCTTCCTATTCTTACTTAGAATATATTTCATGAATTTGGCATAATGAGGCATCTGAGTCAATGCCTCAGAAAAAGGAATATTCACCTCTATCTTCTTGAACATGTTTAAGAACTTAGAGATTGATCATCCATCCTTGATTTCTACAGCCTCTGAGGGAATGGTATTGGATTTAAATAGACTTTAACCTTCTCTTTCTTTTGTAGTTTTCCTTCCTCGGTTGGTTGCTCCTACTGCACCATAAATTATCTTCTATCATCAATCAACTCCGAATGCTCTTACTTCCTTTTCCAAATTTTCTTTCCTTCTCGCCTTTTCTACTCTCTTCAAGTTCTCTCACACTCTTATATTAATTGTCATATGTCTACCCTTCGTGGTCACTGGAAAGGAATCCCTAGACTCGATTTTATCGATAGGCCACATTCCACTGAAGCCTCCAAACTCTTGAGATACTTATATTATAAATGAAACAGAACTATTTGCCTGAATCGTCATTTATCTAAGCAAACTTCTATTCATGAATATTCAGCAGTCTTTTATTCTCTCCCATAAAGCTCAGGATCTGCTCTTCAAAAGACTAGGACCTTCTTTGGCCTTGGTTTTCAGCTCTTTGGTTGCTTTGCTGCTGTTGTTGGAAACCTTGTGGAGCATACAGCTGCTGATAGTTCTGTCCTGGTCTAGGACCTTGTTGAACTCCACTTCCATAGGAACATTTTTCATGGTTTCTCAATGCAAAGCGTATAGGTTGGAAGGTTGCTGTTGCTTGAAATCGTAGCTTTGGGGTTTCCACCCAATAAACCGAGCCTCCTTCCACCTAATAAATAAGGACCCTTATAAGCAAGTCCCCCATCACCATATGTGATTTCAAATAACCTCCTCTCTGCTCCCACCGCATTTGATGCAATATTTCTCCTTTCGAAAGTATTCATCTTACTCATCAAGATATCCAAATTTTAGCCTCTATAGCGTCATCCTGCCTAACTATCATACTTCCTCTACCCACCGCGCCTCCCTAAAGTTTCCTTCACCGAGCTCTATAGTCGCTTCAAGCCAAATCTTCAATGAGCCGATTGGCTCTTGGAAGACTTCTCCTCTCGAATGCTCCATAAGCAGGGCTACATCTATGACTCCTTTGAAAAGCACTATTACATGATAGAAACGCCCATTCGGGGTGATTGATCAATCTCATGCATCGACATCTTTCAAGAATTTCTTGTAACCTTTCCCAAGCATCGGAGAGGCCCCTTTTCTTCTCCTTACCAATTGCTGGCATCCTCTCTTCTCTCCATGAAAAACCTCCATAAAAGCTTCAACCAACTCCTCCTAGTTGTCAACTAATTCATATGGCAGTGATTCAAACCAACTCTGGTCGCTATGAGAAGTGGGGAATAACTACGCCTTGATAATACTGTGATTAACCATTCAATTTGATGTTGTTTGCCATCCTCAAAATCTCCCTGTGTTCTCATTAGGATCCCACCGGGATGCCAGTGGTAATTTGATGTTGTCATTCACGGTGATTAGATGTGCTTCAACTCAAAGTTATTTAAGAGTTTGAACTGGTTGCTTGATAGTTAAGTAGTCATTTATGATGACTGGCCTCCAAAAGTCTTCCATGGTCCTCTGTCTATGAGGCCTTTTTGTTGTTGCCTCTGCTGGTATATGCTAATCAATTCCTTCTTTCTCTGCTATAACTATTGCTTCAGCAATTCTCACTTTCTTCAGATTTCTTCGTTGCTCTTCCACCAAGATCCAAAGGGTGCAATTTTACTTGGTCTTCAGTGCATGCATGATAACTCTCCTAAATGAAAATACATCAGACTAATAGATCAATGATAACATAATTATATTATGATATGATCTCATAAAAGATCAACAGGCTAAGTCAACATATTGCAAAGCTTAAAACTATTTTTGAAAATTTTTGAATAGTGATAAAAAAAATGTCCAAACAAGCAATTTTCTTTTTGGTAAGGATATTGATCCTTAAACTTTACTTCATTTCAATCCCTGACAACGACACGATAAACTTGTTTGACTGATTTTTAACATAGACTAAAAACGACGAATTCTTAACACTTCCACCAGAGATTATTCAATCTCAAACAGTTATGCCAACAACTTGATTTAAACTCAATATATATAATCTCTTCTCTACTGTGTAAGTAACAATTTTCAATTAAAAATAGTTTTGGTCTAAATCACTGCAAGTGCACAGGTCATACAAGTAATAAAGTGGATTTTCTAACCATGATTGGCCTCCACAAGATGATTATGAAAATGAAAATTAATCCACCCTCACTACTCAAGATAATCGCTATTTAATCCCATGTTCAGATAGATTTATCTTTTGCAAAATGAACAACAATAAAAAATTTAAAATAAATTATCGTGAGAGTTCATTTAGCTGAAGAAGAAAACACAAGTGAACTGTCAATTTTGTATAAATTTCAACAAATTTGGACATAAACATTGGAATTGTCCAAGAGCAAAATTAGTGTAGCAATTCGATTTCCTCCTAACACCACACATTTTCACTCCCTTATTGTCATTACTTCATTTTTAGATAACGGGTTTAAAGAGCTACTAGGAATCGATCCTCTTTTAAGATCTAACTATTTTTCCTTCTGCATTTCACAATCATTCCTGTGACTAAATTGCTAACCCCTATGCATGTGATAATGCAAGCCCTTTCCAAAATAAATGAAAATCTAACCATCAATTAGACAATGTGTAACGCCCCAAAAATACCCTAAATTTTTTATAATAAAAATTTTTATATATCTATAGTGGTTTAAACTTGGGTATTTTTCTGAAATTTTTAGATGAATATTGATTAAATGATTAAACTAGAAAAACCATGAAAAAGAGAAAATATGGAAATTGTAAAACGGGACCTAAGGGTCAATCAGAACAAGTTTTACATGTCTATTAAATAGCAGACTTAAACTAAGAATAATATAGAAACTTGAGGGACCTAAATATAAAAGAAATAAAGAAAAGAAGAAAAAAATCAAGGAAAGGGCATGTAAGTATGTAGGAAAGTGGGAGGAAGTTTCCTTCTTTTAAAATAATGATGAGTGATCCATAAAAAAAGGAAAACAGAAAAATTGAGGTTTTATGCTGAGAAGCTCACTTCTCTCAGATTCCCAACGACGACCATAGGTCCCAGGCTTAAGCAAAGAGGGAAAAGTCCTTCTCGTGACAAGAGCTGCAAGTAGAGACCGGAATCGGGAGCTCTGACAACCCAAAGCAGGTAGGTCTTCCCTACTTTGGTCATTTTCTACACTGTCGCTACACAGGATAGTGCATTAGCCGGACCTTAGAGCTGATTTTTGGATAAGAAATAAAGTCGAACTTGTGAAATGAAATCTTTCTCAGAAAGTTGTGAAACATCAATGAAATTGATGTTAGGGTTAATTTCTAATTCGACCTCTATAGACTAAGTTATGGTCCTTTTCTAAGATCACCAAACAACTGGTCGGTCGGCTTCGCGCCGGTCAACTAAATTCTGACCTTAGAAACGAGTTTTAGGTCAGAAATAAAGGGAATTTGAAAGTAAGTCCCACTAGTAAGTTGTAGCCACATCAATGAACTTGATGTTAGGCTTTTGAATTTCTCAATTTTGAACCCCACTGCTACTGGCCTTTTACTCGAACACCAAACGTGGCTAGAGGTCACGCAGCTGCAGGTCACGCAATGTAGGTCATGCACAGTCATGCAGAGGTCATGCAAGTGAGGTCGCAGACTATGCAGCAGAGGTCAGCACTGCGTGCAGGTCAGCAGACCATGCCAGAGGTCGCCGTCATCGGGTCAACTCGTCTCGTTGACTACGCACGACATCCAACTTCGAAGGCCATCTCCCCGCTCAACCCGATTCAAGCGTTATCGACTCTAAGTGTGGAAAGCCCATTGAGTCAAGAATGCATTCATATGCCTGAGGAGAGATGATGTCAGACTAAGGTGTGTTATATCGAGCTTATCCAGGTCAGGTCAGCTCGCCGCCTCAGCCGCCCGCCTGGTCGACTACGCACTACCTCCAACTCAAGGTCATATCTCCTTCGCTTAACTCCGACGGTGTTCTCGACTCTATGGAAATACTCATTGAGTCAAGAATACATTCATATGCCTGAGGAGTATATTAGATGTCAGACTGAGGTGTTATATCGAGCTCGGTCCAAACGTCACTGTCACCAGTCACTTAGGTCCGGGTTGACTACGCACGACCTCCAACTCTCGGCATCTCCGGTTCGAACTCCGATTTTGGTGTTCTTGAACTCTATGGAAAGCCCATTGAGTCAAGAATACATTCATATGCCTGAGGAGGATAGAAGATGTTTGACCAAGGTGATAGATTGAGCTCGTTCAGGTCAGGTCAGCTCGTCAGTTCAGGATTTGACGGCGTATGACCTCCAACTTTGGAAGGTCATAACTCCTTTCCAACCGAACTCCGATCTGGTATTTTGACTCTATGGAAAGCCCATTGAGTCAAGAATCCATCTATATATAGCTTCGTCGGCGGAAATCATATTAATCTCTGAAAATCAATCCTAACCAAAACTACTAGTACGCACGAATAATATTGTTATTTAATGGTTTTTAGAATATGGACCCACTATGAGGAAAAGCTAACCGAGATTGAGATTCCAAGGATTGGAATCAAAATGCAAAGATTTTTGGGTTTGTTCTATCTACTTCTACTCCTCGTTTCAAGTTTTTGCATGTTTGTTCTAAAAGCATATTAAATTGATTTAATTGATTTGAGAAAAGTGATCAGAAATGCTCGTGATATAAAAATTGCATGATTATTGAAAATAAACTCGTTTAGTGTTGCCGTACATATTGTACTATATTTTGCTTATAAAGGATTTGAAACGCCCTAATAGAATGTTAACCGTTTATTTCGCATTAAGGATAGATTGGTATACCAATAGGGTCAACAGCAAAGATATTGCGAATCTATTGTATTGATGTGTCACTCCGACCAAGAAACAATGGACCGTATCGGTAGTGTCACCATTTGTAACCGCAGCCCGGGACCGCATCGGTGGTTATAAACCATTTGATAAATCGCCTCGCAGCCTGGACCGTGTTTGACTGATATCCCGTATATCGAAGACATGTGTTAAATTCAAGTAAGTGGCATAATCGACCGACGATGTGAACTCGAATCAATTGCGAATCGAATCAATTTGTGAGCATATTTGAATTGATTTGAGATTATGAAATATCGAATATGAGTGTATTTTTTTATTATCAAGTAATTATAAATTGATTATATATATAACAAAGTATATGTATTATATTTATATTTACCATCCAAAAGATTTGGAAAGTTCAATTATTAAATTACATGATTTACTTAAGCCAAATCGAGTGAATGGATTTAGATAGAACCACTAAGCATGAAAATGCTTAGCGATTGCTTCATCAACGCGTTGTGTACCGAGGATAGATAAAGGATCGAAAGCTTTGACCCAAGATCGAAGAGCATCGAGTCATAAAGAAAGAAATTTCTGAGTATGTCTCGACATGCATTCATTCCATGTTTTCTTCGATATTGATATTTTGTAAAAACAATTTGAACTCGAACATCTATTTTGTAAATCATTTTGAAAAGGCTTGAATGCCTTCATTGTAAATGCATTTTGTTAAAGTTAAATGTATTTTGTTAAATGTTTGGCTGCTTGCCCAATTTTGTAATCGCTTCAAAGATACGAGATTTCAGCTGATTGAAATGATTTAAGTGGCATCCCTGACTCGATTCGATCCGCCCCAAACTGCCTGTCGGGAAAGGGCACAAAACTTTATCGTATCAAAGCCTAGGTTTAGGCGGTTTTACAAAATGATTTTGAAATTATTTGTAAATGATTTTGAAATTGTTTGTAAACGATTTTGAAATTATGTTGCATATAAAGGATGACATGACTCTGACGCGGATCATGCTGTTCTTAATAGGATAAGCATGACTGCCCGCCTCAGGGTCGAGTCACCTCCAAACAAATCTCAAGTAAGGTGGAAGGTGGGTAGCATCCCATGCCCTAACAATGAATGAACCAGAAGTGGCGTGAGGTGCTCGGTATCCTCCGCCAGCCTAGTTCAAGCATTACAAAGAGCCGCAACCAGCCGCATCGCTTCTCCAGGTTATCAGCCATTGAGAGAATGGCAAGGTACCACCTGTAGATTTATGGGAAAGAAAGAGATGAGCCTTCTCTATGGCGGTAAAAATTGGTTCATATAACTCTGAAGTAATGTCAGGCAAATGGCTGTGCACAAACAAGAGAAGTTGGAACAAAGTACCTCATTACTACAGGATGAGTATGCCATTGTGGGTTTCCGTGACCGTGACCGCACCATCGTAGAGAGAGTTACATGGGAGTTCTTCTCGATGAGTTCAAGAAGCACTATGGGTCATTTATCTAATGTTGAACATGAGACTCGGATTTTCATAATCACAAAGACGATGAGTGTGACCGAATATCAAAGAGAATTATTATCGGCTGAGCAAGTATGCTCCGAGATAATTAGAGTGAGGAAGAAAGGTGTCGAGGGTTTGAAGATGGCCTTAATGACCATATTCAGCCCATGTCACAAAGATTTTGCCAAGGAGGATTTTCTCCAAATCAGACATGTGCATTGAATGTGGAAAGAGTAAAGAAAGAGGGAAAGAGAGAGAAAAGATAAAAGACAGTAAGAAAATCTCTGGCGGCCTTAGTTCGCAACAACAAAGAAGGAAGGAAGTCTGGGACCACAGTGGTTCCAATCACTCTACAACTGCACTGAATACTACTCTACCAAAGACCATCATGAGAATTGTGAGGTCCTTCTAGAGGATTGTGATCAAGCCTCCATTGCTCTAATACTGGGTGGAGAAATCATAGAGGAGAATGTTAGAGACTTACAAAGCCTGTTTGATTTGTGGATCCAAAGAGCATGTGAGCAAGAGATTGTTCTGTGAGCTCGTTCATTTACGCACCTCGTGACCGGTACAACTTTAAGTATACAAAAGGCAACAAGAGTGTTGCATCACCGAGTGTTCCGAGACAAGGGACACAAACTTTGGGTAGGCAAGATGGTCATGCTCCACTAGAGATGGGCAGCGCTGGAAGATACCAACGCCCGTATGTGATAGCCTGCACTTCAAATCTTTGATACTATCAGACATGCATTGATTTGACCCGGTCAACTCCACTCAGGCTTGTACACATACCCAACTTGCAATTACCAAGGAGTGAAACCGAATATGACATCTTGGTGACGAACCCGTCACATAGTGTTATTGTGAATGTGAGTGTATAGAGATTGTCCCATCAAAATACGAGTATGAATTTTTAGAAGATTTGATCGGTTATCATCTCGTGGAGTTTCGATGTGATATCGGGATGGATCAGTTGTCCCGACATCAAGCAATAAATAATTGTAGAATGAAAAGAGTAACCTTAAGAACACCGAATGAAGATGAAGTAACTTTCATCGATGAGAGGTCAAATCACCTATCTAATGTGATATCCGCCGCCACTGCTAGAACAATGGTGCGAAAAGGATGTGAAGCCTACTTGGCTTATGTGATTGATACGGTAAAGGCAAGGCCTAGTGTATCCGATATCCCTACTGTTAGCGACTTTTTAGACGTGTTTCCGGAAGAGTTACCAGGATTGCCCCCACATAGGGAGATTGAGTTTGCTATTGACGTTGTACCAGGTGCCACATCGGCATCCATTACACCGTACAGAATGGCTCCTCTGAGCCAAAGAACTGAATTGCAATTGGCAAGAACTACTAGAAAAAGGGTTTATTAGACCAAGTGTATCACCATGGGGAGCTCCCGTGCTTTTTGTTAAAAAGAAAGATGGTACACTTCGGCTATGTATTGATTATAGACAATTGAACAAGTTAACAATAAAGAATAAGTATCCGTTACCCATAATTGATGATTCATCACTTAATTAAAAGGTGCAAGTATCTTTCAAGATCACTTGCGATCCGGGTATCATCGCTGAGAATTAAATATGCTGATGTGCATAAGACAGCTGTTTAGGATGCGATGAGTGGACATTATGAGTTCCTCAGAATGCCGCTTTGATCGACAAATGCTCCAACGCTTACGACCTAATGAATCGTGTTTCTCCGAATCGTATGTGGATCAATTTGTCATAGTGTTCATAGACGACATCTCTGTGTATTCAAAAGATCACGAAGTCATGACACACACCTTAGAGTAGTGTTGAGACTTCGGAAAAGAGTGTACCGTATGCAACCGAAAGCAAGTGTGAGTTTCGGGAAGAACGAAGTGTCCTTTCGCATATAAGACGAAAGAAGGAACTGGTAGATCCAAAGAAAATAGGCGGCTGTTGGAATGGAAGCCACCTAGAAATGTTATGGGCGCGTAGCTCGACTAGCGTGGTACTGGGCGTAAGATCTCGTTAAGGGTTTTCTATGACCATGTTCGACTTAATAGATCGTCTATAAAATGTAAAGTATGAATGGAGGAAAAATGTCAAAGAAGTTTATATGAAAGCACTCTAACCGAGGCTCTGCCTACTCAACCGAATCGACTATAGAGAATACCATGTGATTTTAGTGATGCGTCGCAAATGGACTTGGATGTCCTAATGCAAGAGGGTAAAGTATAGCCTGCTTCAAGACGCCTGAAGCCGCATGAAAGGAACTACCCCACGATGATTCTCGTGAATTAGCCGCAATTGTATTTAGCCGAAATTTGGAGATATTATTTGTACGGAGATAAGTGTTTCATCTACACCGATCATAAGAGTCTTAAGTATTTGCCTCACAAATGGTGAGCCAACTGAGGCAACTAGATGGATGGAACCGATAAAGATTATGACCGTTGATTGATTATCACCAGAAAGGCCAATGTAAGGGCCGACGCTTGAGTAGAAAAGTCAATACGAACGCTTCGAGCGGCTGAATGCCCATTTGTCATTATATGACGATGGTACTGTAGTGGAAGAGTTGATAGCAAGACAGAGTTTATTGAATCGAGTGCTAGAGGCACAAAAGAAAGATGAGAAAATTGCTGCCATGATAAATCAGATTGGAAATGGTAAAGAAACTGAGTTCCAAGAACGAAAAATGGAGTTTTGTATTATAAGGATCGGGTTTGTGTACCCAATTGTAATGAATTGAGGAAATCCATACTAAAAGAGGCACATAGTGGATCTTTTGCTATCCATCCCGGTAGCACAAAGATGTATCGAGATTTAAAAATGTCATTCTGGTGGTCCGGGATGAAAAGAGATGTGTCAAAATTTCAGAACTCAAGTGTTTGTGTGTCAAAGAGCAGTTTTCAGAGCATCAAGTTCCTTCGGATTATCGCGTTCATTAGAATGCAGTGGAAACGGGACCGAATCACCACGGATTTTTGCGGGTCGGGTTACCACTGATGTGGAGAAGGCATGACTCCGGGCCATCGTAAGAGACCACTGATCAAGTCACTTACTTGGCTCGAAGAAGAACCGACTATTCACTTGACAAGCTAGCATAGATGTATATCAAGGAAATAGTTCTGCTAAATGGGACTTCAGATCCAATATTTCGCACGAGATCCGAGGTTTACTCGATTTCAGGAAAGTCGCAAGAGGTTTAAAGACTCCACCGAATTTCTCAAGACAACGCCCACCCACAAACCTGGATAATAATCTCGAGAGTGATCCGTATTCCGAAGATATAAGCAAGGAGTCAGGTGATCGACCTCGAGGGTACTGGGATCACATCGCTTTTGGGCTTGAATTTGCAGGTATAACAACAGCTTCCAATCAAGTATTTGAACGGGCGCCTTACGAGGCTTTATATGGGAGAAAATGTAGAACACCGCTGTGTTGGACTAATTGGCTGAGCGAAAGGAAAGTAATTGCCCCGACTTGATGGCTGTGAGATCAAATAAAAGTGAAACATTAGAAAGATCGAAGGTGGCCACCAATAGACAACCAGTGCCAACATGAAAAGGCAGCATATTCGAAGCATGAGATCTGGGTGGAAAAGTGTTTTTGAAAGTATTGCATTGGAAGAAGATGAGATTTGGGAAAGGGTGCATGCCTGGTTTTAGATTTATCACCACAAGAATCGAAAAAAGTGGGTCCAAGATATAGATTAACATTACCTCCTGACTGAAAATCCATAATGTATTTCATGTGTCCATGCACGAGGTACCGATCGTATCTGTACTACGTAGTCTCTTCGGACAACAGAGTTGAGGCGATTTGGACGCTTAAGAAGAGTTTAGAGATTTTGTCGTGAGAAAGAATTTACCGAACAAGAAGATTCCGCAATCAAAGCGCCAGAGAAACCATAGACCTAGGTTAGTGTCACTGGGAAAGTGAGGAACCATGCGGTGTTAATATTCAACTGGTTAATAAGGTAATTTCGAGGACAAAATTTATTGGTGTAGAGTTGTAACTTCCAAAATAATTCCAAATTTTTATAATAAATTTTATATTCCTGGGGAGCAGTGAGCTAACTTTTGGTATTTTTCTGAAATTTTTAGATAAATATTGATTAAATGATTATCAACTTTAATAAAACCCAAGTGAAAAAGAGAAAATATGGAATTATAAAATGGGGACCCAAGGGTCAATTGTAAATAAGTTTATATGTCTAAGTGAAAAATGTGAGACGCCCTAAAATGAAGAATAATAGAGAAATCGAGGACCTAAAATATAAAAAAGAAATAAAGAAAAAGAAGAAAAAATCAAGGAAAGCGGCATGTGAATGTATGAGCTTAAGAAGCCTCCTTTTAAAAATACGATTTAGAGTGATCCATAAGAAAAGGAAAACAAAGAAAATGGAGGTGAGTTTGGGAGTGAGAAGCTCTCACTCTCTAGATTTCTCAATCCATCTAGACCATAGGTCCCAAGTTTGGGCAAGAGGGAAAGTCCTTCCTCGTGACAAAGAACGCAGTTAGGAGATCGAACTGGAGTCGACAAATTATGCAGGGTCTTCCCTACTTTAATCATTTTCACCCTAAGTCGCCACATTGTGATAATGTGCATTACCCTGACCTTAGAGCCGATTGGGTAAGAAATAAAGCTAATAGAGGTAGTGAGTCCTTCTGGTAAGTTGTAGCCACATCAATGAAATTGATTTTAGGCTTTGAATTTCTAATTTGACCTCTATAGACCAGTTATGGTCCTTTTTCCGAGATCACCAATAGATCTGTCAGCCTTCCGGCTTCCGCCGGGCCAATAATTCAACGACCTAGAACGAGTTTTTGGGTCAGAAATAAAGGGAATTTGGAAGTAAGTCCTTCTATTAAGTTGTAGCCACATCAATGAACTTGATGTTAGGTTTTTGAATTTCTCAATTCGAATCCCTGTAGACCAAGTTATGGTCTTTTTACTTTGAATAGTCAAACGGGCGAGAGGTCATGCAGCAGAGGTCATGCAATAAAGGTCATGCAGCAGAGGTCATGCAGTAGAGGTCAGCAGACCTCATGCAGCAGAGGTCAACAGACCTCATGCAGCAGGTCACCAAGCCGGGCTCGGCCAACTCGTCCGGTTGGACTACGCATGACCCTCCAACTTCGAATGTCATATCTCCTTCGCTCAACCCGGATTTTTGTTCTCGACTCTATGTTTTCCATTGAGTCAATAATATATTCATATGCCTGAGGAGTATTAGATTTCAGATCGGTGTTATATCGAGCTCATCCAGTCGTCACTCTTCGCCCAGCCACTGTTCGGTTGGACACATACGCACGACTCCACGTAAGGTCATATCTCCTTCTGCTCAACTCCGATTGGTGTTCTTGGACTCTATGGAAAGCCCATTGAGTCAGAATACATTCATATGCCTGAGGAGTAAGTATTAGATGTCGACTGAGGTGTTATATCAGCCTGTCCAGTCGTCACTGCTACTCGTGCCGCTGTCCTGCTGATCACGACGACCTCCAACTCTAAGGTCATATCTCCTTCGTTCGAACTCCGATTTGGGTGTTCTTGGACTCTATGGAAAGCCCATTGAGTCAAGAATACATTCATATGCCTGATAAGGATAGAAGATGTTTGACCAAGGTGATAGATCATCTGTCCAGGTCGCCAGCCTGTCGGCCAGATTTGACTCGATGACCTTCAACTTTGGAAGGTCATAACTCCTTAGTCCGAACTCCGATTCGGGTATTCTTGGACTCTGTGGAAAGCCCATTGAGTCAAGAATCCATCTATATATAGCTTGTCAAATTTGGAAATCATATTAATCTCTGAAAATCAATCCTGACCAAAACTACTAGTACGCACTAATAATATTGTTCTTTAATGGTTTTGGAATAGGGACTGATGAGGAGGAAAAGCCAAACTGAGATTGAGATTCCAAGGATTGGAATCAAAGTTGCAGCATTTTTTGGTTTGTTCATCTACTTCTACTCCTCGTTTAAGTTTTTGCATGTTTGTTCTAAAAGCATATTAAATTGATTTAATTGATTCGGAAAAGTGATCAGGAAATGTTCAGATATGTAATTGTATGATTATTGAAAATAAACTCGTTTATACAAGTTACACATATTGTACTATATTTTGCTATAAAGGATTTGAATGCCCTTACTGTAATGTTAACCGTTTATTTCACATTAAGGATAGATTGGTATACCCAATAGGGTCAAATAGCAAGATCGCGAACTATCAGAATGACAAGTGTCACCCGACCGCCAGCCCCAAATAGGACCGTGACGTTATGCTCACTATTTGATTGTTTATAACCAGTCAGCAGCCCAAGGACCAGCATCGTGTTATAAAACCATTTGATACCGCCCGCAGCTCAATGTGACTGCGCGGTGACTCGATATCTCCGTATATCGAAGACATGTTAAATTAAGTAAGTGGCATAATCGACCGACATTAACTAAATTGAATTGCAGAACTGAATTGAATTTGTGAGCATATTTGAATTGATTTGAGATTATGAAATATTGAATATGAAAGTGTATTTTTTGGATGAACAAGGAACTATAACTGATTATATATATATAACAAAGTATATGTATTATATTTATATTGATCATCCAAAAGATTTGAAAGTTCTGAATTATTAAATTGCATGATTTGGATTTAAGCTGAAACCGAGGAACTTTTTTTTTTTTTTTTTTTTTGATTTTGTATAGAACCACTAAGCATGAAAATGCTTAGCGTATTGTTTACCAATGCGCAGTACCGAAAGGATAGATAGTGATCGAAAGCTTTAATCTAAGATCGAGGAGCGCCGAAATATAAAGAAAGAAATTCTTGAAAGTATGCTCCCGGTAACATGCATTCATTCCATGCTGATATCGATATTTTGTAAAACAATTTGAACTCGAACATCTATTTTTGTAAATCATTTTGAAAAAGGCTTGAATGCCTCATTGTAAATGTATTTTGTTAAAGTTAAATGTATTTTGTTAAATGTTTACGGCTTGCCCACTTTGTAATCGCTCGCAAAGATATGATTTTGAAAGTGATTTAAGGGCATCCCTGAATTTCTGCCTCTGATCAGCCCAAATCCGGTCGTGGGTCGTGAAAGGGCACCACACAATGATTCCCTCTCCCCTTGATTAGAATCTCAGCTAACATAGGGTTGAGATTATTCCTCTCAATTGAGGTGAAACCTCTCATAATTAAACTGCTAGATCAATAGGTGGATCTTATTCCTAGGGAACACACTCCTGTTGTCACTCAGGAGGAAACCTTGAAGTCAAAGGGTAGATCATCACAATTGATGTACTAGAGTGATCCAAAGAGTGCATTAGTTCAAATAATATTAGTGTAATTTACCCCCAAGTGACTGCTCTTTGCTCTCAGGTAGTCCATCTCTATGTCACTCAGAGGAATTCTTAGAAATCATGGCAATGATACAACTCTTTCTGGATATCAAACACTGATATTCATAACAACTCAATGTAGGAGTAATACTAGTTAAATCACTCCAATTTTCATACCCAAAACAACATTAAAATATTACAATCAATAATCCCAACAATAGATTCTTCCCAAAGGGAGCTTAGCCTTTCAAATCTGGATCACAAATGACAATGACTAATTGATCAAACAAATTCATTGAAATTATAATCAGAACTGAAGAAAAATGAATTCCAAAAAAATTCCAGATTCCATTGAAGTTCAAACATAAATTCAAGCTTGATTTACATTCATCCAGCTTCGAAGCCCAATTCAGATAACTACTCTAATCCAAAATAAGAAAACTAAATCCTGAAAAATAAAGAAAAAATAAGAAATGAAAAGAAAAATTATATACAATGAGACTTTAGCTCTCCCAAAAAACACAAACACTTGATGAAAAGCGATTGGAAGCTAGGCGAGTTTCTATTTATACGCTCATGTCTTGAGCCCTAAAAACGAGGAGAAAATCACGCACTTCGAAAAGCCCAGAAATTCTACCCTAGCTGCTGATGTTGTTATGATGTCGCAACATCGAATTTGTCAATGTAGTGGGTCGAATATGATGTCATGACATTGAAAGTCTGTTGGGCAATTCTAAATTTTCAGTGATCAGTCAATGTCATGATGATGTCGCGACATCAAAATGCAGTATTATAGATCAACTCTGATGTCGCAACATTGAGTTGATGTCACAACACTGAGTTGATGTCGCGACATTGCTCTTGAACGTTGAGGTTACTTTCTGATGTCACGACACTGCTTTTCATCTCTACTCACTTCAATTGATGTCACGACATTGAGTAGATGTCGCGACATTGCAATAATTCTCTGTTTTGGTGTCGCGACACTACTTTAATGCCGCAACATTTCTAACTGATGTTTTTTCTCTCACAGCCTTGCCCTGGTGTCGCGACATTGCTTGTAACTCATTTGTTGATGTCACAACATTCTTTGCATGATGTCTTTAACATTGAGGCTTTATCCTGATGTCACGACATTGCATTCTTCTGTTCTTCTTTGTCTAAGCCATTTTTTATGTCACAACATCGCTCTTCTGGTGTCGCAACATCGAGTTATGATGTCTTGAGAGGTGTCGCAGCTTATGTCATGACGATGTTGCGACATTGTTCTTCTACTCTACCTATTTCACTGATGTCGTGGCAATGTTGCGACATTAAAGTAACTAGCATGACATTCTCCATACGATGTGGCGACATTGCTCTTCTGGTGTCGCGACATTTCTGCCTTTTGCTTATCTTTTTGTCTGTTTTTGCTGCTTTTTTGCTTCTTTTCTTCAAATTTCTGTAAAACATAAATTTGAGTTAAAATTTCATAATCTTTCCTTAATTTGGACTTTTAAGCCTGAAATATACTTGAAAAATGAGCTGAAAAATAGATGAGTTTTAGACTCATCAGTGCCTTACCAGAAGAACGTGATTGCATATTGAACCTTTTCAAAATGCATTCAATGTACGTCTGTTGAGACAATCTCAAAATGCCACTAAGTCTATTGCGAAGTATCTGTATGCCTAAGACATAAGATGCTTCCTCAATATCCTTCATATCAAAATGGCTAAACAATAACTGCTTTGTCTCAACCAACATGTCAAAATTATTGGCTGCGAGCAAAATATCATCAACATATAAAACCAAGAATATGTATTTGCTCCCACTGACAGTCATTAAAACCATTGGCGGTGACAACTTCATCAAACTTGAGATACCACTACCTAGAAGTCTACTTTAAACCATAAATGGATTTCTAGAGTTTTACAAACCATGTGTTCCTTACCAGTCTCCCTCTAAAGTTTGAATGAGGTTAGATTAATGCAAAGATCTCAACTAAGTCTCCATTCAAGAAAGTTGTCCTCACATCCATCTGATGCAACCCCAAATCAAAATGAGTCACTATAGCCATAATAATGCGTAAAGAGTCTTTAGTGGACACGGGAGAGAAGGTTTCCTTAAAATCAATACATTCTCGTTGATTGTAATCCTTAGTCACTAATTCCTGATTTTGGTATATCTCTACTCCGCCCTGCTTCGTGCTTGGTTCAACACCATTTCAGACCCAATAGTCCCCAATTATCCGCAATCTACCAAGCTTCACACATTACCTCGTTACATGGAGGTCACCATCTTTCACTGTATTAACCCAAAAAGCTGGATCGAGGACTAACAATGGCTTTATAGATAGGCCTGGATATGATACATCACCCTTATTTTCCCAACCAATCTTCAACTTCCGTACTCATTCCTCTTTATGCCCAAATCCAAAGACGATGGTAGATTCTTCCTTGAAACTCTCATTCTTGGGGCATTGGAAGTAATAAACAAGGCACATTCTCATTACCCTCGACATCAAAGATTCAACTCTTCATACTTCTTCTCAGCGAAGTTGTATTATAAGGATTACTTTCTTCTAACCCCAATGCCTGCAGTCACTACATAAATATTCTAAACCTTCCTTTCTTCATATCCTCCTTCCAGCGAGGATTGCGCCATCTCTTCAATGGTCCATTGCTCCTCCCCAGCATTATAATCGACCTGAATACTTTCAAACTAATGGCGGCAAAGTCCTCACAGACATAATAAAGGACACAAGAAATTTTGGGATTCTCAATTTAACATGTATAAATCAACTTCCATATGATTTTTCCACTATCATCAAACAACAACTATTAATATTTCTCGCCCAGATAGACTTTCCATTTATCGCATAACTTTAATAGGTGGGTTTTAAGAACTTTAACTTTCAAGGCCAAGTTCATTTTCATAATCACAAATTCATCATGAGAGATTAATCATTGGTTATAAATTTAGTCTGTTAAGTTTCAGATTACTGCAGAATCTAACAAACAAAAAGCTCGAATAATAAACAAGAGAGCAATGTCAATAATACATGTAAAACAAAGGCATTCATACGCAGATATTCATACGCAGATAAGAAATAATCACAATGATAACCAAATGCGCCACTTCATCACATAGAAAATTTACGCTGTCATTTATACTAATGAAATCTTTAATTAACTACATCCACTAATGAATATAAATACTGATACGACAACTTCACTATCTATATGAATCTTAGCAAAATTGATATGCACTACAGGAGAATTAACAGTTGCAACATCAATTCCAAGAATATTCGACATGCTCGGACTTACGAGAGACAAATCCACAAACATTCAATATTTCTCAATTTTTACCCAAATGCAATAATACCAATAATAATCATATTCACAATATGATGTTGTAAGTAATCACAAATAGTACAAATATAAATTGCTAAGATTAATATTTATAAACAGTTAATAAAATATTGTAAAATTAGTTAAAAATTTAAATTTGTTCCAAAAAACAAATTTATACTGAGCCGATAGTAGAGTAAAAATAGGGTAAAAACATAAAATTAAGCTTAAAAAAATATGTCCATAAATAATCTTAAAAAAATGAGATTAATAAATAAAATCGATGAATATTTCATTATATAACTTTCCCAAAAACCTCCCAATAATTAATGGAACAAAAGAATTAAAAAAAAAATTGTTCCCATACATAAAATAAATAAATAAAAGGAAGGGTTTTCATAAGAATTTGAAATTATTGTCATTGTCTATCGCATAAGAGAATTAAAAAAAACAAAAAAAAACAAAAGTTAATTTACATTAAATTTTGACGGCACTTATTTCTGAAGTCCACCCTGAGAAGTCATGTATGTCAACAAATAAATATATATTTAATTGTTGGTAAAAGTGGTTTTTTCTTATACCAGTTGTTAATTGTTAATCGAATAAAAATGATAACGGCTTTTTCTTATAGATTTTACTCAAAGTGACAACCACTTTTGCAGCCACGAAAAAGAATTATTTAGATGGTTTGCATCATTACCAATTTGGAATCGGTACACCATGGTTTTGTTGAACACGATAAATAATATATAAAACAAACCAAAAAATATTTTAATAAACTAAATGTTAATTTAAAGTGACTCGATAATTAATCAAGTTAAATTATTTAGAACAATCAAGAATATTTATCGATTCAAAAAATAATGACGTGAATAAAATGAAATAATTAACTTTTTATCAAACAATCTAAATATACTAATCTGTATTTCGATAAAACATCTCAAGACTGGACTAGAATTATTAAATTGCCTTTAATCCAAATCTAAGAATAATTGAAAATAAAAACATGAGCCAAGACAATTTTCCTTATCCCTAAAGACGCTCTACCAAACCCTCAGAAATCTGTGATTCTATTAATTTATATATAAAGCATACAAATAATCGATTCTACCAAAACAAAAGCAAGATAACCAATGGGCTCATAGTATGTTAATATTAAATCATTCTATAAATAACCTATACTTAACATGTATAATTATAAAATTATAATTATAATATGATTATATTTTAGTCTATGATTGATAAGTTAATCTTAATAATTCTTTATTCTCAAATTTGAAAAAACTTCAAAAAATTTTATATGACATTAAAATTAAAATAAAGATAATCATATTATTTTCTATAAAAATCATTAAAATAAATAAATAATTTAAAAAATAGTAATATAAGACAATGTATTTATGCTAAAGATAGATCCCACAATGATGGAAAGTAAAGAGAATATGAGGAGTGAGGAGGCAACTTAGCTTGGTGTAGGCGGAAAGCGTTGGGAAATATGAGAGGTAAGGTGCCTCTGTCTTTTGTGGGAAGGTTCTATTAGGTACCAAATAAAATAAAGGAAATATTTTAAGAATACTGATAATAATGCTAGGGTACGCCACCATTTAAATATTTACAGACTTTATTTAAATAAAAAAATTATATTTTTAAATTAACTTCTCACCGTACCTTACTAGTTACTTAGGTGACGTTTGTTTTTTTTATTTACTTTTAATAAATATTTTGAGCTAATATTAATAGCCATTAGTCAACATTGGCAGATAACATTATTTTTAACATTGTGAAATGAAAATTACGATAATGTGAATATTTGCATTTCTGCCTCATTCAATTTTTTAATGGGACCAGCTTTACTTTAATCAGAATAAAGTTTTTTAAAGTGGTTTGGGATTTTATTTTTTAAACTCAAAACTCTGTCACAAGTGACGCCTATGATTTACACTGGCCCTACCCCATCCCGATTATATTTTTAAAATATTTTATATTATTTTGTTTTATACTTTAATATAAAGAATAATAATAACTTAATATTTTGAATAAATTAATTTATGTATTTATTTTTTATTTTTTTATGAAATATATTAATTTTAATACTAATAAAAATAAAATATAAAAATATAAAAATAAAAAATAAAAACAAAACAAAAAATAAAATATAACTTACTATTGGTAATTTTTTATCTCGCTAACCCACCAAAAAAGAACTGTATATGCTAGATGTCATCCAAACTCACTGGCCATCCCACAATAATCGCCACTAAACTCCTGAATTTTGTTTGGGCCAATATATAATTTTTTCTATTGAAACACGATTTTTCTAACAAAAACTAATATTTCATTTCTTAGTATTCAACCTTTAAAAAAATTCAGCAATAAATATAAAATTCCTTAAATGAACAACTAAATACTAAAAGTCTATTTAAATCTTTCAAAGATTCACCAAAACAAAATAACCCTACTTTTTGAAATAAATCAACAAATTATAAATGTTAAAAATGTGTTTAACAGCAGCTAGTCAAGTAATAAAAAAGTGAGACGAGCATAGCCAAGAACAAGAGTATGGAATCCTTGTAATAGTGTGTACTATAATTTAATATGCAAAAAGTGAATATAAGTAAAAAAAAAATTTAATAATGGTTCTCCTTGAAATGATTTTCATGACAACGTTTTTTCTTCACACTATTTTAAATGAAATTACCTATCAAGTTTTTTTTTAAATATTATAAATAAATTTTAAAAACCTTTTGTAAATTTTACCAAAATCCTTTTTTTTTTTTTTTTTAAGTATTTTTAAATTAAAAGTACTTCTCATAATTATTATTAAACAGATACTAATGTTTATAAATTGAAATTAAGTTTATATTAATTGATATTGATTCAATCAGATAGCTCATAAGTTTTTATAAAATTTGAAGATATTGCTTATTCGGAATGTCAAATTTGATCGGTGATTTATTTAAACCAAGCACCAAATTTACCATTACAATTTTTTTTTTAAATTGAATAAAACATGAATGCTGGCAATTCTATAAATAAAATATATTGTACCAAATATTTATATAATTATTGAAACTTGAAGGCAAAAAGAATGGACTAAAGATTATAATTTTATTTTCAACTCTAATAATTTTCTTTATAAATAAAGATGTCTTAAGACATAAATAAAAAGAGTTTACAAAAACTATAAAATTCAAACTGCCTATTAAAAAAACTATATAATTCAATTTTTTGAACATTTAGATTCCTTAACATCTAACATTCTAAGAGCTATGATATCAAGAAATAAATAAAAATCTCAATTCTACAGCCAAACATTTCCAAATTCTATTAGATTAACACTTTTTAAATCTCAATAAAACCCTCCTCGCTTAGTCCATTTTTCTCAAAAAAGGGGGGAGGGGGTTGATTTTTTGATATTTTTTAGTTTGAAATCACATCTCTTATTTATTTATTTCATTTTTTATCAATATAAATGATTATTCCATGAAGATTTAGGTTTTATCTTATTTTTCATGTCATTTGGCGTTTTATCGTAAATTTATTGCCGATTTGTTACGATGCTGAGGTGACGTTTACTGGTTTTATCAGAACACTTTATTTATGGGCGATTCGCATACGGGAAATCTGATTGACACAGCTGAGTATAAATCATGACAGCAGATAGCACCAAGTTTCAATCATTATATTATTATTAAATTTATGTATTTTTATATTTATTTATATTGATGCACTAACATGAATATTGTTTCTTCACGATAATAAATTATTATATCTTGAATATATAAATATATTATAATTTTGAATCAATAATATTATTTTTTATTTAAAAAACACATTTTTAATAAGAAACTTTTATATAAAAATATATTTTTTGATTAAACAATAAGTCTAGCTTTTATGTCGAACGAGTACTTTTGGAAGATTTGAAGCATACGATAATAAAAATTTTGAATGCCATAATATTTTTAACTTATTATTTTTTAATGTGAACACCAATGAAAATTATTATATGTTTATACATTATTACTTACTTCTTTAATCTTAAAAAGGAAATATTATTACTATCTATAACTCAGAAAACCATAAAACCAAAACACTCCTCACCATCATCATGATGTTCCAAAAATTCTGAGCTGTACAGAGTTTCCTTCCTTCTTTCATTAATAAATATCCTGCTTTTCTAAACACAACTCTTTAAAAAAGCATACTTTAATATAGTTAGCAACTGCTTGTAGGAGGAAAATCCTATTTGAAAATTCTAATATTAAAAATGTTAAACTTTTTTTACCTATATATAAAGCTAAAAATTTTAAAGTATTCTTATATTTTTATCATTTTAAAAATATTGGAAAACTTTCTTATAATTGTATTCTTACAAGTATCGATTTGTTTTTCAGTTAGAAACTTTTATATAAAAATAGAACTTTTGGTTAAAAAAAATATAGCTTATATGTTTAAAAACTAATTTTGAAAATTTTAAAAACGAGTACAGTAATTTTTTAACTTGAGTACCTATAATAATATAAAAGCTAAGTATTTATTTTCTTTAAAAAAATTAGAAATAGAAAATCAATAATTCTTTAAAATTTATATATAATGTTAAAATTTCTAAAATAATTTAATAATTTACTAATTTTCTAAAATATTAAAATACTTAAATATCTGTAAATTCTCTATTTCCCAAAAGCAATTGTTACTGCATTGTATTAAAATTGATTAGCTATAAAAAAGTGATCGTTTAGAATAATTTTTTTAACTTGAGTACCTATAATAATAAAAGTTGTTATTATTATTATTATATTTTTTTAAATTAGAAATAGAAAATCAATAATTTTTTAAAAATTTATATATAATGTTAAAATTTCCAAAATAATTTAATATTTTAATTATTTTCTAAAATATTAAAAAATACTTAAATATCTAAAATTTATTTCCCAAAAAAAGTAATCGTTACTGCATTGTATTAAAAATTGATTAGCTATAAAAAAAGTGATCGTTTAGAATAAATCATGGTGAAATCGGTTTTAATAAATGATCAAATGAGGTTAAAACATATTTGGGAGAATTATGTTTAGGTGTTATGAAAGCACAAAAAATAATAAAAATACAAAGCAAGTATCTCAAATCTTTAAAACATGTGATGTCTCTGACTAAATAAATAAAACATGGGGCTAAACATTAACCACACTTCATCCCATTTCAAAGATTTAAGAGGTGTGGTTACTGTTATATTTTATTACATGTTTTAATTATTTAGTTGGAGACATAAAGTGTTTTAAAGGTTTGGAATAATTGTTTTTTATTTTTGTTATTTTGGTGCTTCTTCATAGCACCTAAACATAATTCTTACAAAATATTTTTGATTCCAAACATAATTTTAGGGTTTTGTGGTTAGGGAAATTCAAATAAAAGTAAAAAGTAAAAACAAAAAAATTCATATGCAAAGGAAAAGCTAAGAATAGAACAAAGAAAGTGATCTAATTTCAAATTATTGGGAGGAGACGGGAGGAGACTAGGAGAGAAGAAGACTTGTTGAGCCTGGGCTGAGAATTTTCGTGTTTAGAATTAACAAAAGCCCAAAACCCCGATTTCAAAACTTCAAAAATCAAAACCACACAAATCACTCGCATTTGTCTCTCTCTACATTTCCGTTTTCTCTCTCTAAATTCTTTCACAGCCTCTAGGGTTTCGCCGTTCCGATCTCTGCAAATCCATGGCGGAAGAAGCCGTCTCTTCCACTCCAACTCATGCTTCTTCTTCTTCGGCAGCTCCTCTCGGCCACTCCGTGATTCCGATCGTCAACAAGCTCCAAGACATCTTTGCGCAGCTCGGCAGCCAGTCCACGATCGAGCTTCCCCAGGTAGCAGTGGTCGGAAGCCAGAGCAGCGGCAAATCCAGTGTTCTTGAAGCGTTGGTCGGGCGAGATTTCTTGCCCAGGGGGAACGATATTTGTACTCGGAGGCCGTTGGTTCTGCAGCTATTGCAGACTAAGCGGAAGCCTGATGGGTCTGAGGAGGAGTACGGAGAGTTCCTGCACTTGCCTGGAAAGAAGTTCTATGATTTCTCGGAGATTCGCCGTGAAATTCAGGTGATTCTTTTTTTTTTTTCTATCTATTGTTTTGTTTGGATTGTCTCGTGTAACGTATGGGCTGGGGTATTTAATGCTCAGGTTTTGTTGTTGAGATGATGGAAGCAAATAGACCGGTTTTCTGAGTTTAAGTCGAGTTTCTCAGTGAAATTGGGAAGAAATCCGTTTGCTGGGTAGGAAGGTTTAGGTAAATGAAATAGAGAGCTAAGTACAATGATCCTAATATCTTTTTTATTATTTGGGAATCGATCGGGTAAAATTTCCGCTAAAGTGGGCTTATCGAAACTATTTCCTTAAGGTTGAGTTTTGCTCTTCAGTGGTTGCGAAATCCTATTTTGTTTGTAGGAAAAATGACGTATAAGAAGGGAATAGATGTTCGAATTTAGATTCTTTTAATTGTTTGGTACTGAATTTCCTACTAACTGGCTGTAAAGCCTCCATCTTGTGTACCTGGATCGAGTTTGCTTTGTTTAGAACCAAAAAAAAAAAAAAAGAAAAGAAAAGAAAAAGGAAAAAAGAAACAAAAAAGAAAAAAAAAGAAGAAAAAAAAGAGAGAATATGAATACGTTTTTATTTATTTTTGATCAGTATGAATATGTTTTGTTTTATTATTTCCTTTCCCTCAAATTTCTTGAAAAATGAGAAGTGGGATGTCTTAGGTTATGTTTTTACAGATGGAAAACAACTTGCATCAAAATTATGCTTATATTAAAAGAAGAATAGTTGTGATTACGAAGTTAATAAACTGTTTGAAAGCTATGACTTAATAAGAGTGGTATTTCAAAGTTTATTTATTTTGTTAATTGCCTTCCCAAGTAATAGGAAGGAAAATTATCCTAGTCATTTTGAAGCTGTAAAACTGTTATTCTTGAAGGTCACGTACTTGTAATCTTTTTCTTTTACTGTGGGAACAATGCCATAAAGGGTTATGTGATGTTACTTTAAGCATATACTTTTCCCAAACACTAAGTAAAGCCTTAGATTCTCCAGCAATGTAGAAAATAAAAATACGTCCATTTGAAGTTCAGAAGCCAATTTGCATTTGATGAGTCTGAGTTGGTTTTGGCTATATAATATTCTGGATTTATGTGTGCTTGTTTGACATGTGAAACATTTTGGACAAGGATGGATTTTTAATGAAATTTTGGGTTTGATTATTTGGGATGAGAATGAATTTTCCAGTTTAAGGCATAGTGGAAGTCAGTAGTAATTGTCTTGAATGAATCTTTTTCCCCAAAACTCAACCTTATAGTTTTCATCTTTAAGAAAAGCATAATGGAATTTTAGAATAGAAAAATTGAAATAAGAGCTTAATAAATTCAAAAGTAGCTGTCTCGCATAACAATGGGATCCATGTTATCGGTCCTCAATTTTCATATGAACCTAATAGGTCTCAATGTGGAAGGACACTGTTTAATGATTTAAAAAAATCCCCTAGGCAGTTACATAATTACAGAACACCTCATGATAACATAATTTCTCTCTCTCTCTCTCCATCTTTCTCTCTCCCTCCCTCCTCCCCCCCTCTCTCTCTCTTTCATTTCCCTCTCTAAACCTCTTCAGTTTTCACTCCAATCTCTGCCAATCCATGGCAGTTGAAACCATATCTTCAACTCCTTCTGCTGTTCCTCTCAGTCATTCTGTGATTCCAATATTGAACAATCTCCAAAGGGTCATCATGTGGCTTGGTTGCCAATCAATGATTGAGCTCCCTCAGTTGGCTGTTGTTGGCTGCCAGAGCAGTGGCAAATCAAGCCTCATTGAAGCCATAGTTGGCCGAGATTTCTTGCTAAGAGGTAAAGACATCCGTACTCGCTGTCCACTGGTTCTGCAGCTCTTGCAGACCAAGCGTAGGCTGGATGGGTCTGATGAGGAGTATGGTGAGTTCTTACATTTGCCAGGGAGGAAGTTCTTTGATTTCTTGGAGATCCACCATGAAATTCAGGTGATTGTTTAGAGTGTTGCTCAATTCTGGTAGTTTTGGTTGGAATTGGTCATGAAGAGGAAGTAGAGGTGCTGGAGTTCTGAATTGCATGGTTTCTATTGTCTTTTACTTATAAAAAAAAAATAATTTTTTTTTGTCTGGTACTGGAGAAGATAAAAATCTCTTTCCTTTAAGTGTCAATTTGGCTTATTTGACTTGTCTTTGTGAAATTGAGGCAAAACCTGACCCTTAATTTTTCTCCTTTTACGCTTTAGGAGGTTTAGGAAAGGAAAAAAAATTTAGTCTCAAACCATTTTAGTTTGTTGGAAGCTGATTGGTTTAGAAACTGTGTGGGTAGTTTGAGTTGTGTTTGTCATTGGAATTGCAAAATTCTACATCGTTGTTAGTAAAATGAAGTATTAGGAAAAAAATTACAATGATTGGGGGAGAAACGGAAACATTCCCAACTCCATGTAATTTTTTTAGTTTGAGGAATCCTCTGAGCTGGCTGTAATACGACCATTTAGCTTGCTTGGGTTGAAGTGTTGTTGTTTAGAAAATAAAACAGCAGAGCATGAAGATTTTGCACTTGTTTATTATTTCTTGTCTCTGATATTCTCATATTTAAAGAGGAAAGTGTCTTCTAAATTACAGAAGTCAAATGCCTGAAATACGAGAATAGGATGGCTTATGATTTTTATTTTAATTGCTGATGGAATACAAATTGGTGAAAAATTGTCTGTTAATAATGAAGCTTCTACATTTTTTTTCTTTTTTTTTCTTTTTAGTGATAAGTAATGAAGATGCTACATTCTTGATAGTTAGGTTAATCATCTGTTTGAAAGCTATTAGCATAATAGGAGTTAAGAACCAATTTTTTAACCCCCAAATGGTTTGTCCCAGATGATGAGGAAGGCAGATGCTTATCATTTTGAAGGATATATTGTTTCTTTATTGACTGAATCAATTATAATCTTGTTGTTCTGCACCACCTGGGACAATGTCATCAGGGGTTATTTTCATTTATTTTTACCATATACTTTGCTTTGAAACACCCAGCAGTATTTTTCTAGAAGTGTTTAGAAATTAAGGAATCCTGTTCTATTTTAAGAATTTGGAAGACATCTATGATTAATTCACATAATACCATAAACATCAATTAGGTTTGACCTTTTCTTCCAAGAATTATGTGCACCACTTTTGATGTGTAAGTATGTTTGGATGATAATCATTTCCAATAGGAAGTTTGTTTTTTAGTTGCTATGCAGTGTTGAAAAATACATTAATGTTTTTTGCCTTTGGATTGCCATTTCTAAATAAGTACATTCTGATCTCTCGAGCTTAGAATTATTTTTACTTCGACGATTAAAGTTTTTTGAAAGGCACCACTGGGTCGATATTTTCTTAAAGAATTTTCCTTTGGAAAATGGTGCTCACATTACAAATTACCATCTCGATAAAATTATTTTTCATGGGAATCAAGCCTTATTAAGTTGTTTATACTCCCGACCTAATGGCTAATTGCTTACAAAATATATGTTTTTAGGATTATAATTCTCACATTCAAATAAAACTAATTCTTCCATTCTTATGAATGCTAAATTGTGTTTCATAATTTATTTGATGACTTGAAAATTCATTTCGATGATGTGATAGTTTGCTTTTTCTAACCATGTTGAGACATATGGTGCGGGTATAAGTTACATGTTAAAAATGGTTCTCTTTCTGCGAGCATGATATTGGCTGTTTGAGACAATTAATGCCTGGCTAGTCTGAACATGGTTTGCACCAATCTATCATCCAAAAAAGAAATTTAGAAGATATTTATGAAACATCATGAGGAGATGAGCAATAAACATATCAAAAACCTTGCTTTAAAATTTCGGTTATGGGGCTTTGCTGTGAAATAAAATTGTAAGAAGAGAGAAGCCATACAGTTTGGATTGGGGACTAGGGTTGGAAAAAGTGGCATTGGAATGAATTTGGATTACTTGGAGAGACAGGTGAAACAGGCTTGAGGATGAGCTAGTTTTGTTGCATTCAGCATTCTGTGAAAGGCATCAATGGCTATGGTGGATTTTTGTTGTTTGTTAGATGCTATGTGGAGGAGGGAGCTTTTTTTTTTCTCTCTAATTTTGTTCGTTCTTTATTTTAATTCTATATCCCTTTCCTTTGTACTTTGTTGTGGCACTTTGAGTCTTTTTGCTAATGAATATTGATACATATATGAAATTGTAAAAGAAAAAATACCATTTAAATTGAACATAGATTTATTAAATAATGTGATATTTTATTGATAAAATGATGAATTGAAAGATCATCAAATACATCAATCTTCGAGGCTGATGTTGAAATCCCAGGTTATAGTCAGATGAGTTTCCATATTCTAAAAGATGTGAATTATTTGAAGGATGGTGACTTGTAGCTCACTTGTTGGGACAGAACTAGTTCTAGGGAATGATGTACATTTATTTTAATTTTATAGTGTCTTAATTAACAAATTTTAACCTAATATCCATAGCAGCCATCAGTTCCTATCAAAGAATTTATAAAGCCAAACTAAGTTACACAGATTCTTTAACTATGAACTCAAACTATATGAAACAAAAATTCTTATTGTCATTGCTAATTACTGTAGTAGTTGTTGCTCAGCCTGAATTTTCGGTATTGATTAACGTAACTCAGGACACATTATTTAAAAGCACTTAGGTTGCAAAAGTAAATTCCAATAACTGTTGAATTTGAAGGATTTTCATTTTTAGGGACGAGGTCCATGCCACGAGTTCTTTGAGCTTTGTGAGGTTGGGGTTGAACTCAGTTTGGCAATAGAAATAAGGCCCAGCTTGCTGCACAAAAGGCATGCCTGAGCTCAAGAACACAACCACTCCTTGGTTGTGCATCACCTTCAAACTTTGTACCTTACTAAAGAAGCTTGCTTTATGAGACTATAATTTTTATTTTATTTTCAAAAATTTTAAGTATATCATTAAGAAATTCTGTATGTTTACTACCTTTCGTTGAAGAATTACATAAATATTTTGAATTTTTAATTTTAATTAATATAATCATACTTTAGGATAGATTATAAATTGGCGTGCATCGAGTTATTTGTTTTAACAAAGTTAGTGCCTCCGGGTGCGTCTTGCGCTCAGCTCTAGAGCCTTTGCACCTTTTAAAACCTCTGGGCCAACTGACCGACACCAAAGATCTTCTTCACATTATTACCGACTTTTCTTTGAATTCTTCAATAGATGAATTCCTTTGACCAACTCAAATAAAGTTATGCTAGTCCGACACATATTCATTGTTTTGTGATCAATTCTGCATCTTCTATATTTTGCTTCATTGTTTTGTCTGAAACTTCATACCAGGTCAGAGGTTACTCGTGAGAACATGTGATCTCCAGACATAAAAAACAAGAGAAGCAAAGTCTGAAGGTTGAGGAAATGAGTAAGACAGCCCATCAGTGGATAATGTTGAGTTTGTCTCTAATTAATTAAGATTCTTTTCACCTCTCTTCAATTCACATTAGACTTGCTGTTTCATTTTTACCTAACACCTAGTAGTATAAATATCTTCATGTTTTCTCACTTTATAAGTGTAAATTAGAGTATTTACTTTTCTCTCGACATGATATCGACCATGAAAGGGTTTTGAGAATACTGAGTTAAGGTTCGCAGGTATGATGCGTTTTTGACAACATCCAATAAGTAGTGCCGCCGGTCTATCATTCTGGTTGTAAACCTCTGAAGCCCGACTATGCTAGAGCGTCTTCTGCTGAGTAAGCGTTGCAGTGATCATTAGAAGTGTAGCGCACCAGCGAGGCGTCAGATCTCCCTTGGGTGAGGCTTCCACAGAAACACCTCCTACTCGTGGAAGCCATTAGTCGATCTCAATTGATGGCGATAACATTCGCGTAAGACGCGTGTTGGCATGGCGCCTGTTTGGCCACCGCGCCTCCTCTGATAAGTGGCCGTCTCTGATCGATGAGGCCTCCATAGCCACTTAACAGTATCTTGTCGACTGTCGGAAAACCCTTCATTTTCTACTTTTTCTCTTCGGTGGCTGTTTCTGAGTTATTATGTCGCTTGAATCTCCTTCCTTTTTGTGTTTTTTGAAGCTCTACGACACCTTCAGGACCTTGAGAGTTGTTTGTTCATTCTGGAAGCACTAGATCTGTTGATTCTATTGACCTTCTGTTGATATCTTATCTCTATGGCTGAAAAAGACGTCTCTATGGTTGAAAAAGGTCTTGACTTTTAATTCTTTATATAAAATTCCTATGATTGCTCTTGGATAAGCTAGAGGCGTTATTAAGTGTGAGGCGGATTAGATGGACACTTTAGTTTGGTAAAAATAGTTGTACGAGAATCTGTCTTATCTGGACACAAACATCACAAGATAAAGCGTGCTGGTGACGAAAAGCTGATGCTTTATATCGATATTGAACAATCTATTCTGATGCAAGACTTTGCCTGTGTTAGGGCCATAAAACATGCACCGCTCTCACAGATCAGTGAAAGCTGTATAAATGACATTTAGCGTCTCTATAGAATATCTTTCACTCACATTTATTGAGTTTAGAAACATTTCGGCATGATATATCTGCCATGGTGGACGGATGTCTGCCCTTAAGGATGAACATCTATTACTGAAAATCTACTAATGAGACCGTTAAAGTGATTGAGTCTTATGATCATTCTTCTATTTAACCTCGGGCGATTTTGATATTTTTTGAAGACGAATCTCTGACGATTCTTCCGAACTTTGATGAGCTCTTGCGGATCACTTTGCCGCCACCTCCACCATTCTGCTGAAGTCCACTAAATTTGCTGGCGAGATCACCGCTGAGCATACGCAGTGATTTCTGGTCTGCATTCCTAATCCATCTTTTAAGGGTAGAAATGAATGATTGACTCAAAAGCAATGGGGTAAAGATAGCGATGAAAAGCGAGTATAAACATGATGTGAGTTCCTAGTAGAGCGAGTACCTTTTGAATAAGTAATCATTAGCGGTTGTGGAACGAAGCGAGGAGATGATGGTGCTTTTAGAAGATGAATAAGCGAGGCCTTGGGAGGCGAGGGCGGCGAGTATAAACTTAAGTGGTTGAAGTGCTTTCTTTGAGGATTATCCTCTGTGTAGCATACTTCTGGTTACGATCTTATCTATTCATCTTGTCTTGCAATGTGGAGTTCCACTTCTCCTCTGGGGATCTGCAGTGACTTGACCATGGTTTGTGCTGTGACCCCTCTTCCTCTGAGGGCCTCTGCCTGATTAAATAGCTGTGCCGCAGTCATCTCTGCTTAGGGTTATGATTGTGATGATCTCTGCCCTGGCCCTTAGTCCAGAAGGCACTCGCTCTACTTTATAACAGCATCCTTGTTTCTGTTTTCTTAGCTTTCAAAATTATGATACTTTTTCTTGGTGGCCTGAGATTACCTCACCGTTTTGACCTGCTTCTTTGTAAACGCTATCGATCCGGCGATCCGGCACTTTGGTTGGATATCGAGTACGCTTCATCATGGTGACCTCATGATTGAAGGTTTGTTTAAACAAATGCGGACTTTTGTTGGACGGGAGTTTGGTTTGAAGTACATGTAAATTTATCGTGGTTGTCCAACTATATGGTTTGAAATAGTCTCCTCAAGCTTGGTTTAACTCAGTGGTTTAGGAGTTTGGCATGATTTGAAGCCACAATGGACCATTAGTTTTTTATCATCACTCTGTCAGTGATGTATTTACATGATTGTTTATGTGAATGTAATATCATTACAACGATCAATAGGATGATGTTGGCTTCAGAAACGTATAACTATAACGACTATTTTTTGAATAGAAAGAAGCAGGAAGCTAAGTATTACAAGCGTCCGTGGATGCAATCAATTTTAGGTGGTATTCTCAAGGAAGTATATGAATGTATTGATGAGTATGATGGACCATAGCTTTGTAGACATTAATGTGGATAGATATAAACTTGTATTAGAGTTGTATGAGGTTTCTAGATCCAGGGGAGATATCGCGACTTATAGGGGAAGAGCCGGAACTATCTCACTATCCACTTGACTCTAACATTTCTTTTCTTGTGAGCATAGGTGAGCGTTGGATTCACTGTCAGCTTTGGCGTGATAGACTAGGATGTTAACAGTTGATGTTTTTTGTTATGTCGAAGAACCTTGGGGTGAGGAGGTGTTGTATGAAGCTGAGGTCCTCCTCCCAAATTGTTAGTATCATTGATCTGGGAAGCTGTGTAAGGCTGTCCATGAATAGATGTTTTACATTAAGATGTGTATGTTCATCGGAAATTAACTCATATAGAAAGGTAAAAATAAAGATATAGTAACCCCGGATCTAGTCTTTGAAGTAAGTATATTATGGCCTGTAATATAATGACCTCATATGGTTGACAATATCTCAACAAACATTAAGATTTCGGGAAGGATGAGCGGATAGAGAGCATATGGCGATGAAATCAGGCAAGCGCATGTTTCATCTAATGCGAATTTTCCACGAGGAGGAATAAGCAGCGTCCAGTGGGTGCCACTTTATTCAGAGAGAAGATTGTGTCGAGATGTGACCTCTTGGATGCATCATTCTATTAGTAGCGGATATCTTCATTAAGTCTTAAAGGTCTTAGGATAAAGGGGATATATGTAGCCAGGACTTGGTATTTTGAGCCTGTAGTTTGAAAGCGGGGAGTGTTAAGGTTTGATCATATATCATTGCAGTTCTTTTAACCTGTAGCTTTTGATATGCAATGTGAAACTTTAAAAACATTTCATTTCTTGCTGTTTTGGCTAGAGTCTAAATATATTATATTTTAATGTACATAGATGTGTGAGAATTGGTAATTATTTATAATATAAATGGATGAGAGGTTATTAACTAGTTCCTCTTGTTTGCAATTACAACATCCATTGTAGATTGTTTCAAACTCTTTTCTTATAATTGATGATGAGATCTTTTCTTGGAATGCTTTCAGCTAATAGAAACGACTTTAGGCAGTCACTTGGATCACCCCACGTCACGTGGCGGGGCCGATAACTTTTCCTTATACGAAGTGCGTGAAAGTTTGGCATATAAGAATCCATTAATTCTAGCTCATAGGTGCTTTTTTATTCGAAACCCCAATACTAGCCCTCCTTTTTGTGTATATCATTGACCATCGGGAGTATTTGTAGAGATTCTTCAGGGAAGACTCGACTTCAAAAAAAATATCCATCCAACTCTTGGTTTCCACAAAGTTGTGGATTAGAGGATGAAAATTGTAACACCCCTTCGACGATTCACAAGCGCCCATTTTGTGCCACTTGGCTCAGATTTACTCTCTGTGCCACTTTACCACAAATATGCTTGGTTTCACTAATGCTGCTTTATGTATCAGAGCGCATTTGAGATTAATTTTGAATAGTACTTGATTGAAATTAAATAGAGATGTTTATATTGGATTATCCATAACTTTATGTCTTATGGTTGGTTCTTTGAAGAAGCAGTGGCCTTAGAAATCCCACTTGTTGGTTTATAAAAAAATATACTTTTATAAAAATAAATGATAAAAGGGTGTTTATCTTACTTGTTGGATTGTAAATATCTTTATAAAAATAAGTAATAAGGATTATTTATCTTTGGCAGAGAAGTAAAGGAGATCATAATTTATTTATCTTAAAACTATCTTTATATTCCCGGATATATATGTATATACATGCTAATTGGGACCCACGATACCTAAATGAAATAAAAGAAAAATAACTATACAATATCTAACACTCTCCTTTAAGCTGGAACATATCTATCATTATCTTAGAGCACATTCATAATGTATTTAATTAAGATGAGGATTTAGGGTAGATAACAATTGATCATTTAGGGTGACAAAATTAGTAGCCACACGTCGATCTTGATCTTCTCTCTAATGAAGTGGCCCGATTAAGTTCAATGTGTTTTGGTCATTTCATGGAAGGCTGGATTGGATGCAATATCTGAAAGCTGACACTGATTTATCACAGATGAGTTTAAATCATTCATCATTTAAATCTCGGCTGGAGAAGGTGTCTGACATGAGGTTCATATGTTGCGAACCATAAGCTCGATCTTGGCTTTAAGCGCTAAATCACAGCCACTACATCTTTGTTTCTTACTCTTACAGGTTATTAGGTTCAGCGATGAGAGCACAATACCACGAAGGAAATTGGAGCGTCTATCGTGGTTGAGCCATCAGTTTGTATCGTCATGGCAACAGCAGGTATAGTGGCTGATACCGTCTTGACACACCTTGGCACAGTGTGCTTTGTTATATCGAAGAATGCGGTTACCTGATATCCCGATGGCTATCACGCAGTCCTTTGCAAGATTGACCGCAAACACTCATGGGAAAAATGTAAAGTGATAATGGTGAGGTGGATTCCGGTTACTATGATCATTGATGTTATACCACGAAGGATCTCCCCAGAGCTCACCTTGTCCTTGTCTGAGTTTGACATTAGGATCCATAGGAGTGTCGTGGTTTATAATCCCCAACATCTGCGTGTCTTCAAAGATGTCTAAAGCATACTTCGCTTTGGAAGGACTCTGCGGGCTTGGGTTGAATATCACCGATTCGAGAAAGTAGTTGAGTTTTCCCAGTCTTTAGTGCGAAAGTGGGTGAAAAGTGTTGTAGTTTCCCAGACCATCACGATCCTTGCTGTAATAGCGTTGTGTCACACATAAACCGTATAAATACAACGCTGAAAGTTATGATGATTGAAAGCTAGATAAGTTTCTTTGTCTTCTGAACATACCAGGTCGCAAAACAGCGGAACTTCAGCGACCCATGCTCTGAGGAGATTGTTTCTCAAGCGTGAGAACGGCGTAACCTGCGCATTAAGCGGACTTCCTGAGCAGCAAAACTGGTGGTTGCTTCCTTATCGCTTCTGAGATCGCGCGCGAAGGAAGAGCGTTTTTATGTCGTGATAAAGGCCCGAACACATAAGCGACCATGGAGAAGGAGGCGAGCGAAGCGATACGCTTGTGAGGAGAATGTCGCCGTGACGCAAACGCGGGTATATCGGCTGCGCGACAAGCGGGCCTTAAAGGCGTCCAACTTTGATATCGGGACCAACCTTATGGTGTAAACCAAAGCAATATTTAGGCTCACAGAGATAGCAACCCAAGATCCGTCTTGGGTTGAGTCTTGAAACAAGCAATTTCATCTACCATTGCACGGTACCCGGCCCGGATGGGAAAGAGATTCATTGGTGTTCTTGGGAAGAGAAACAAAAGATATAGCATAAATCGTCTGATGGGGATGAAGATAATCGATGGTAACTTTCAAAAAAGTATAAAATAGGATGAGGATTACTAGTAGATTGAATTTACCTTTTCAGAAGTAAAGTGTAAAGGTCAGCGGGAGGTAGGCTAGGGGTAGGGAAGTTGAAGGATGGAAGTGAGTTAGCGGACCTTAGTAGAGGAGAGCAATGACACGATAGCGCGATAAAAACCTAAAGTGGTCGAGAAGGCACAACATCAAATCTAGGCGAGTTGATAATGGGAAAGGGTAAGACTTCAGAAACAGGAAGAGACTCAGAGGAGGAGAAGAAGGGTGAGTCTTCAAAGAAGGTGACATCAGTAGAGATAAAGTATCGATGAGTCTTGGGGGAATAACAACGATAACCAACCAAAGTCAGGGTATCTAAAGGGTAAATATCATTGGCTTTGGCGGAAAGCTTGTCGTGTCTTGGAGTGAGAGCCTGAACAAGCAAAGTCTGACAAAGAGACACGAGGAGGAAGGAAGCTCTGAAAGTGGTTGGTTAAGGAAGAAGTAGACTGAAGGGTAGTCATGTAACACAAATGAGAAATACGATTAATTAAATAAACAAGCTGTAAGAACACGTTTCCTGGCAGAAAAGGAACATGACAATGGAGGAGGAGAGTCTGTTGCATCTCGCTTGAGAATGTGATTCTTACGTTTGCTTCCCGTTTTGTTGAGAGTATGAGCCTGAAGAATGATGAAGGATCCATGTTGGGACATGAAATGAAATAAAGGGTCACGAGAAAATCTTCTGGCATTGTCTCATTAACACCACGAATAGGAAATATTGGCCAAATTAAGATTTGACGCCAAAATTTTGGAAAGTAGAATATAACTCATTTCATTTTCATTAAATAACCAAGTACATCGAAATAATTCAACCAATAGAAAGTGACAAAATACTAAAATCCTAAAGTAGGCAGAAATTCATGACACCTGAACATGGTCATGGACAAGTTCAAGGAGACTGCATGATTATTCAAACGCTTTGGGAGCGGGACCACGAGCATGTTTAAATTAGCAGGACTCACACGCAGTGACAAAGTGAAGAAAACGAGGTCATCTTACGGAACTTGAAGAGACTAAGAGGGTGACCAGGCGGTGTGGATGACAGAGGAGCACATCGATTGGCTTCATGCGGAGATAGTCGGTGAGGTGATAGAAGTCTTAAGACTCACGTCGATGTCGTCGTCTTCCCACGTACTCAGGTCTGCAAGTCTGAACAACAGAAAGCGTATCGAACTGATTAAGAGTGTGAGTGATTTTGTTTATGGAAATAAGATTAAGGGACCTTTCGAGTATAAGGACAGTGAGAGGTAGGAAGGAAGGATGTCAAACGATACCTTTAGCCCTGGTGCAGAGAACCATTAGCTAAGAGTAGCAGTAGGTAAAGCGAGAGGTAAGTAGTAATAGAAGAAAAGATCTTATTACTACAGATATCTGTGATGAAGCACGAGTCTAGAATCTAGGGTCGAGAAGATGTATGAGTAAGCGAGGCGAGCATTCAGGTCTGCAGACGAAACAACAAAATCGACTTAGGCTGCACGATGTGGAATATAGTCATCATACTCAAACGCGATGGGGGGAATACAGCGAGTGTGGAGGAGCTTTCGGATGGTGGTTCAATTAGATGTTGGGCCATGTAGACTAATCTTGAGTACATCCATAGCCACGATAACAATGATCATGAGTGTGGCCAAACTTGTATTGCAGCGGTGCAGTGAGGGCGCGTTGTCTCACCGATTACCAACGTACTCGCGGGTTAGTTTGAGAAACCTTTGCGAAGAATCTGAAGTGCTATCAGTTCTTGGAGTGTCAGTGGAGAGATGGGAGGCGAGCAACCCATCATCGGGATGGGGCGATGGATTACGAGTCGATCTTGGTGGTCTGAATCTGGACGGAGGCGATAAAGTAAGAACCGCTGAAAGAACTTGTCAATCGTTTGAGCCCCATTGTATCCACTAGTAGAGCATCGATGTCAAAACCCTCCTTAAGAGGGCATCGGCCAATATAATTAGATAAATCCATGTTCTGTTGTTGGATATTGACAATAGCAGAAGCCACCTTATAAAGGTGTTGGATATCATTCGTGTATGGGCACTTTGCGATCCAGCTTAAAAGCATCATTTTTGTGAAGCGAAGATGAGCAAAAATTTTTGGATCAGTATTTGCATAATACCTTACATAGTTTTGCATCTATTTTCTCCATTGCATCTTGTCAACATTAGGTATACCATGCTGTATTGTAATAGATGAATCATTTGAGTTTTAAGACGTGGCCAGGAAAGATCAAATTCTCATTACCGCAATCAATTTTCTAATATGGTATTGGAATTAAATAACGGAATGTAAAAATGATTTTTAATGCGCCATAGTCACTCAATTGGAGATTGAATCATGTTTGGATTAATGAGAGCCCTAATAGGAGGCGATCATGAGTATGGAGACTTAGGATAGAAGAAAAAATGACTCAGAATAGTGGAGAAGAAGGCTGGAGATGGAATCAGTAGGTCTGATCACCTACCAGCTAAACGAAGAAGTACATTGTTGAAGTTGTAGAGGGTGATGAGTCTTGTGGAATAAAATTGCAGATTGGGAGAAGGAGGAGGCTGGGAGGATCCCATTGGAGGGATGGATGTGAAGACAGCGCATTGGGCCAGGCTTGGAGATGGGGTGCGGCGGCCAGAAAGTGAGTGCTCACCGCCATGCGCGTGGCTTTTGATCACTGGGGAGGATGGCCGCGTGGCGGAGTGTGGGCGTTGTTCTTGGCGGTTTCCGCAAAGTAGAGTGGAGTCAAGCCTCGTGCGCCGATTTGAGTTCAGGAGTGGAGAGAACTGTGGAAAAAGTCTGGATTGGCGTAAGAGATCGGAATAAAGCGATCAAGGAGGGTTTGGAAGGAGAAGGTGATCGGAAGAAATACGGTCTGGGAAAAATTGGGTTTCCTTTGAACAAGATGTAAGTACTTAGGAAGAAAGGAGAATCATAGGCTATTATCTTAAAAACTAACTATCTTACATATTAGACTTTTTAAATATATATATATATATATATATATATATATATATCATATATATACTCCTTTCATCCTGTCTATATCCACATCACTCATTGGGACTACAGTACATAAATGAAATAAAAGAAGAAAAATAACTATGCAATATCCACAACAATCTTTATGTATACGTCATATGGGAGCATATGTTTTCTATGTTGAGTGATGTTTGTGTGAATCGTGTCTTCCCACTTTTACCCACCCCTTTTCTCTTCTTTTTTTTTGGTACTTCCTAATTTTTATTTATCAGATGTGTTCTAGTGTTCTTGATATGATTAATTTGTTTTTGCATTATTTCATTCTATACTGGAGTTTGTCATATCGTGTTTCTCCACAATGACTCCTCGTAATCAACCAAGCTTGTGAAGTTGTTAAAATACTTGGATATGGAGTTTTTCAGTTGTCTTGGAGGACATTGTTGGTGGTTCATTAAGCAAGCAGTTGAAGTATGAAAAGTGATTATGAAAAAAAAGATGGAATATGCAAAAGTATTGTTGATAAAGCCCAAGGGTACAAAGCAAATAGGAATACTCTGAGAGACTACTCACCCTCCTCATCTAGGGCCCTCAATCAAAAAGTTTAAATTAAATGTAAGGGATTAAACTTCAAATCTCATAAACCACATGATTACAGATACCCATGAAGGTACAAAACAAAAAATGATTATAAACATATGAAAACAATGAAGGTTGCTTATTGAACAGCTGTAAATGTTTGCTTTTGTTCTCTCTCACTTTTGCTTGCCTAACAGAGATTTTCTATTCTAAGTTACAGCTTTTTCAGTCATATAAAAAATTTTCTTCTTGTGCCTATCAAAGAAAAAAGATGACCATTTTTGAATGCATTTAGAAATAAATACCATCTTCAAAGTACCAGTTTCCCAACAATAAAGAAATACTTCACTATTACTTTTCATTGATTCTGTCTGATGAGTTTGTGCTTGGGGTTCTGTTAGTTTCATAATACTCATGGCAGTCGTTATCTATTTATCATCTCAAACTTTATCATGCCAAAAAACCGCTGCGCTTTTACAGGAGTAGTTTTCTCCCATAAATTTACAGTATGTTCAGGCTGAGATTGAGAGAGGAGCTAGAGGCTCAGAGGTGTTACGGGTAAAGCAGTTAGTTTGAAGAGAATATTCTACAAATGTTCATGATATTTTAGTGGTTGCAAGGCATAACAAAGGTTCCAGTTACGGTGATCCAGCCATCGATGTTGAGCAGAGAATTGAGTGAAAGTATCCTATATCAAACTCCCAAGCGTAAATCATGGCTGTGCAGCGAAATTACGATTGTATCAGATGCTCTTCAGATAGCAGGAAAGTATACAGTCCTGATGCAGTAGAGTTCACTGGGTTGGTGAACACATATTTGGTTGAAAAATTAAAATGGGTCATTTCTGATTTTACATATTTTATGTAATATTTTCTGTGGGCAGGATATCGGACTATTGGTATAATTACAAAGGTACATATGTTAACATGATTTTTCTTCCCTTATAAATGTCTTTGCAACGTTTATTCGCTCTGAAGTGGTTTAGACTTTTGCATGTTTCAGTTGGATATTATGGACAGAGTGCTGATCACCAAATTTTATTGCTGGAAATTAGTTCATAGGCTTAGTTACATAGGTGTTGTGAATCGTAGTCAAGAGGTAATCTTGAAATTTGTGGAAGTAAAAGATGATTTTCAAGTTTTATACATCTTGCGATATGATTGGTCTAGAACTATCAAGGTTGGAGATTTCATATGTTTTTAAATCATTTTCCTTTCATGAACAACAATTAGATTTTTATAAATGCTTTATTCCCTCATTTGTTTTGATGTCTTAATTTTATTTCCCTTGTGAAGCTTTATCTACTATTCATTGTGGCGACGATAATCTTTTCTAATCTTTCATAGAAAATAAATAAATATTAGTAGAGAATATGGACTATTAAACACCCACAAAGTCAAAATTTCTCTTTCCTCTTACTTTCCAATGCTGCATGTTTAACTGCTTATGGTAGACTGAGACTCACTTTACACAGTTCTTTTTCTTGTAGTAATTGTACTTTACCTTTTCATATTTTGTTTCTTATTCTATTATGTGGTACCTTCCTTTTTGTTTCACTTTTATTTTTGTTTGAAGTTGTTTTGGTTAGTTTTATCATACTCTTGAATCTCATACATTGTCTCAACAATATTTTATTTTTAGGATTTTCTTGGATGCCACTAGGGGTGTAATCGAAGGTAGAATGGAAGACTGACTCTAGCTCAGGCTTTCGATTAAACAAGCTGAATCGACTGAACTCGGTGGGCTTTCGGATGTTTAAACTCTTAGTAATCGAAGCTAATCGAGGCTGAATTTCAGAAAACAAAATCAGTGCCAAACTATTTCATTTCGATTAATGAGTAAGTAAGCTTCGTTAAAAGCGCCGATAGCTCGAGTAGTGCATTATCCAGTCGCGAACCAGCTGACATTCTTTCAACCGACTCGGTTATCTTTAGGTTGCAGATCCCAATTATTCTATGAGTCAGAAACTGCGTGGCTTGACTGGTTTACACCTGTGAATGCCTCTATATGTTAACTGAATGGTTATCAGCCTTTTTGCCCCAGTAGCTGGGAAATTAATCTACTTAATTTGCATCTTTTTTTCTCTTCAAGAAATTCCCATTGGTTGCTCGCGGGAGCGGGGTCTGGCACGAGTCCTAGGCGCCAGCGGAAATGTTATATCGTTGCAGACCAGGGCTAGTGGTTTCTGCATATTAAAAAAGCTACACATAATTTGTATTCATTTTAAGTTCTAAAAATTAATTCAACCCCTCGTTTAAGATTACTTCTTAAATTCCCAAAGTAAATGTGGACATGAGAGCTTCCTCCTCTTTTATGCATAAACTGTAAATATTTGTTATAACAATGCTGATGATGTCTACTCTGTTGTGGCGTATGGATCATCTCTCTGTATTTGTGCGTTGAACTTCTTTTAACCTGGGGTTGTAGTTGGCAATTAAGTGCCACATCTTAAATACTAATTTGGAGTTTTTAGTCCACCTTCTGTTTTTGAATTATATATTTCATTTGAATCCCTAAGTCGAATTTTCTTGATTATCTATAAACCAGTCTGTTTGTAGTAGATTCTAAGGTGCTAAATCTTTTCTATTTAAGATGTTATCCTTTGACCAGGATGTTGTGATGAGACCCGGAAGTATAAAAGATGTTTGCCGTGGAAGAGGATTCACGCGGTCAGTCAGTAGCGGACCTTACTGTCCCTTCACTGATTTTCCATGGGTTTGGCTGGGATTTCATTTGCGAATTGTTTATCGATTTACTTTGCTATTGCAGGTATATAATGGTCTTGCTGATCGATGTAAATTATCACTCCAGTTGGCAAAGTTAGACTCAGGTAGAATATTTGTAGCATCTTCAAATTCATCTCAATGGAGTGGAGCTTATTTGTTCTTTGGCATATGATTTTATCTCGTGATTTTTTTCTACACGTTTCTCCATTGTGCATTTGGTTTACATAGATGCCACTGTTTCAATGATGGTAAATACTGGCCACGAGTCTCCACATGGGACTTGAACCTGGAACCTCTATATCCCCCTTCCAGCAGCACCGCCGAGCCCAGGCCTTAAGGGCTTGCATTGTCATATGTTTGCAGGATACAGTGTTTCCTCTGGCTGTACCCTCATGTTTCATTGCTTTGTATTAAGTTTAAACTTCTTTCTAGTCCTCTTAAGGTCATTGGAAATCAGGCTTTGACTTTAGATTGATCCATAATTAAACCAATTCCACAATTGTACCATTTTACTTTCTTTTGTGTGATTTTTATACAGATTTTAGTACAACATATCAAGACAGTGCTTCCTGGGCTGAAGTCGCGAATAAGCTCTGCGTTGGTTTCTGTTGCAAAGGAGCATGCCAGCTTTGGGGAAATAACAGAATCAAAGGCATGTTCTATTTATATATTAAGATTGCCCCTATTTTGCTGGAGATCTTTTCTGAATGGATGGGAATTATGTTTCCTGTTTTGAGGTCAGTTTTGTCTTATGTATTCTGAGTGGAACGACTGAAAGTTGCTACTATTCTTCCTTATAGATTAGTTCAACAAAGATTCTAAGTTTTTACCTTCTTTTTTTGTTCTGGTCTTCAAGCCAATTATTAGTGGTCATGAAGCCTGAAAATGTAGAGGTGATGTTCAGTTGTTAAATAATTTGTCTTTTATCTTTCACCAAATCTACAGAACTTTTAAATTATCTGTAAATCAGCTAAGGTATATTATTTATAAAGATTGATCTTTTACTGGGTCAGATGATTTTGTTTATTATTACTAAACTCTCTTATTTAATGTGTCATACATTTCTGCATTAAGACTGGTCAGGAGCTCTACTCTTGAACATTCCTTTTTCTAAGCCTGCTGATAATGTAAAACATGAGTTCCTGCCTTCTCTATTATATCCACACGAAACACTTGTTATATTGTTTAAATTTTATGTTTTTGTATCATAACATATTTATATGATATCTACACTTGTGTTCATCTTAGACTTATTTTATATGACTGATAATGAATGTCTTGAAACAGCTTTCTCATCAATGGTGGAGGGGAAGAATGAGGAAATGTCAACAGCTGAGTTGTCTGGCGGAGCACGAATCCACTATATTTTCCAATCAATCTTTGTTAAAAGTCTGGAGGTGTGTATTCTTGATCTTGGTGTGGGTTTTCTGTTAGAGTGGTTAATTTTTTTTTTTTTGATAAGTCTGTTAGAGTGGTTGTATTCATAGTTGTTAAGTCGGTCGGTCGAGAATCGAAAATGTGATTAGTAAATTGAGGAATCGAGGAATCGGGTGTAGATCGTTTACATTTTAATAATAGTTAAAGTATATGTAATTTCATATAATTCCTAAATTGTAAGCTATTTAAATATTTGTTTAAATAATAAGCTTATAATATTTTCAAATAAACATACAAAGTTACCAACCAAGTCTAAAAAAAGTTAAAAAAGATCCAAATATAGTCTAGTTGTTGAATATACTAATGCTTATAAAATCATTTCATAGAATAATTAACTATTAATAAAATTAAACTAAGCCATCATCTCCAAGTTCAAGGCTGTCATCATCATCACTCTCTCTTTCTCCAACCATAGCCAAGTCATCTTGCTCCCCTTCATCTTCATCTTCTTCCTCACAATTAGAAGCTTCTAAATCATCAACTAACTCATCTTCAACACCCATTTCCTTTTCTTTTCTACCATGCTTCAAGTTCCTTGGACCTATGTGATAGAAATTAAAATAAACTCAAAATTCATACACTACTTTAATCTTTAAAAAGTTATATAGTTTTTGATATGTACCTCGTTTCCTTTGTTGCTTGGTCCAATTCCTCCATCATCTTCAAAACATTCATTGATATCCATCCATGAATTATCTTGGGGTAAACAAGGATCTTCAGTTTCGGTGATCCATTGATCATCGGACTCCATATCACTCAAACAAATAGGATCATATGTCTCACCTCTTTCTTCTCTTTTTGTTTGCCTTAACTCAAGTTGAAGGTGTATTTTTACAAATACAAGAGCATTTAATCTTTGTTGCTCCAACCTATTTCTTTTTTTGGAATGGACATGCTCAAATGTGCTCCAATTTCTTTCACGACCTGTAGCACTACAAGTGAGACTTAAAACCCTTATAACATGACTTTGAAGTTCCTGACATTCTTCTCCATAAATCTCCCACCATAAAGCTGAAATAATTAAAAAAAAAAATCAGATTTTGTTCCTTTAAGAAACTTCAAAATATATATTTTTTTGATGGATAAAGTAACATGTATTAATCACAAAAAACAACAATTTGCCCAGTACATTGGGAGTATCTGAGGACATGGCAGGAGAAGGACCCGAAACATGGAAGAAAAACCTCGAATCAAAAACAATTACCTATACCCCATCAAAGTTAAAATTCCAATAAACTCCACAGTCTCTATCCCCCACTAGACCACATTGGACAGGGACCAGAAGCTACAAATGAAAGAATTCTTTAATCTATACATAGAAAAGGTCTCGTGCTCGAGCGCTATTCTCTCACACCACAACATCCGAGGAAGAGCGAAAGAGTGTGACCCTCAAACTTTGCTGCGGCTTGCTTTTGCTTTGTTCTTGCCAAGCTAGAAGGACTGTAGCATTGAGAAAGGAAAGACCCGTCAAGCCACTTATAGCCAAAATAAGCTCTCAAAGCATTCTGGCCTTTGAACAGTGTACGAGAAGATGGTTTAGGGTTTCCTCCTCCTCTTCACATAGGTAGCATCTGTTGGCTAAGGATCTTCCTCTCTTTTTGAGTTGGTCGGGAGGTATCACGCCACTGACCTCCGACAAAGCCCACCTTTAAGGGGACCATAGTGTTCCATACTGATAAGGCAGGAAAAGGTCTTGTCTCGGCTTCGGTGCGATTCAAAACCTCGTACAAGAGCTTCACTGAATAAAGGTTGGGCTTACCCCCTTTTAAGACCAGCTTGTCTTCCCTATTTGAGACCACTCTCCAAGGATGGGTCATTCTCAGAAAATTCTCCACCTCATCAGACTCACAGTCCATTGAATGGCTACTAAGCAGGGTCAGCCACCTTCGACCGAAGCATCCCAAATCTCCCTAATCAGCGCATCTTTTCGAACCGCCAAGCTAAACAAAGTCGGGAACGTTATGCACAAAGCCTCCTTACCCCCCCCGGACATCTTTTCAAAACCTGATTCTGCTACCATCACCAACCACGAATTTGGCATTTAAGTGGACCATATCCCATCCTTTCCTAATTTCTTTCCATAAGCCTGTCCCAAGCGTTCCTAACCTCCCGAGCACCATCCCCCTAGATTCTATTTTACTGATAGTCTTCCTCTGCACAAAGGAATTCCTTCGTTTGCGAGCGCAGAAACCACTTTCTAACAAGGCTTTGTTAGCTTGTGTAAGCCTCGACTGGCCTTGACCTTTTATCTGTACATCTGTGGCCCGACTCACCAAATGGGACTTCTTTTCGGGTTCCCCCTCCCCCTGAGAAAGTCCTGCAGATTTTTACAGCCTTTTGCGCGCAGGCTGGGATGAAAGACGCTGAAATAGACGGGAGGTTCGACGAGGTGCCCGATAAATTGTAACTCTTCCCCCTTTGGAGATATATTGACGCTTCCAAGTGGCTAGTCTCCTTCTGAACCTTTCCTCGATGGTATCCCAAATCCTGACAAAATATAATATTTAACACTTGCAAAATAATTAGAATTAAAGCATACCGGGTTGCTTCTTGTCCCTTGTTGCGATGGCCATACTCATACCAAATAATCCTTGTCCTCTTTTAAACTTTTCCATTTGATCAATTTTAATTCTTTTCTCAATGCTTGGGAACATGTTCTCAATTGTTTTATATAAACCAACTTTCACTTCAAAATCCGCAGAAAAAGACTCATTATATTGAAACCTATAAAAAATATATAACAATTAGTTTGCAATAACCTTGATAAATAAGAGCATATAGAAAGTTGATTGTTATTTAGAAAACTTCTGTAGTTAAAAATATCCTGCGGCATGGAGTAGCTATGGAGTTGCAAATCCCATCTCAAATCAATGATGTTCCCCAAATGCGCTCATATTTTGTCTTTTGGTTATTGAAATTCTTTGCAATTTACTCCTCTGCTCTATCCATGGCTTCATAAACATACCCCATTGCTGGTTTTGCATCACCATCTACAAGTCTTAAAACTTTGACAAGTGGGCAACACACTCTAAACAATATTTTACTGATTTCCAAAACTTCTTGTCTATTAACAATATTGCCTCTACATTTTTTGCTTAGCCCATTCTTCCGATGCAAACATAGCTTGAAGAGGAAGCTTATTCTCCTCAAAACTCTTTAGAGTGAGAAATGATGTAGCAAATCTTGTAACACCATCCCTCTTTAACTCTCTTGGAGAATTTTCTAAACATGCAAAACACCCAAGCATGTCTATAAATACAAACACAAACTTCTCTAGCTTTTTTAATAGTATCCTTGAATATTGGCAATTCACCCATATCCTCCAACATATTGTCAATGCAATGAGTTGCACAAGGTGACCAAAATAGCTTTTTTTCTTTTTTCCATTAACAATTCACCGGCTGCTACATAAGCTGAAGCACTTAGTCACCATTTGCACTAGATTTTCTTCTCCAATTTCCTCAACTAATGAATCAAGCAATTCAAATAATTTTTGTGCATCTATTATAACATCTGAGGTGTCTAATGATTTGAGAAAAACAGTTCCACTTGGGCTATTAACTATGAGATTAGTGAGATATCTATTTTTCTTATCTGACCGCCCATTCAACATCAAAGTACATCCGGTTTTCTTCCACTCCTTTTTGTATTTCTCTAACATCAAAGTCATTGTTTACTTCCCTTTTCAAGTAACTCTTGCCTCATGATAACTTGGGGGTTTCAATCCTCTACCATAATCACCAATTTTTTCAACCATAGAAGCAAATAATGGACTTTTAACCAAAACAAAAGGCAATGCATGTCCGTATAAAAATCTACTTATGCTCTCAATTGCAGGTTCTCTTTTCTTAACAAGTGCATTCAAACTTTGTTGTTTGACACCTTTCCCTTTATATATAAATGCATCCATTGCTTTGCCTTTTATTCCCTAAAATGCGAACTCCTTGCTCTCCTCCTCCAAACTCTTCAATATTTCATTAGCTTTTTATACTGTCTTTCTAGTTGCTCTAAAAATTTGATGCAAAGATCTCTTACATTTTTTAGACATTGAGTATAAGAGCAACATTATTATGATCACTTGCTAAATGATGTTTCATCCTATTAATTCCTCCCCATCTCTCAAGTCCACAATAGTTACACTTTGAATTGATTCTATTGTCATTAATTCTAGATCAATGTTCCCAAATAGGATCACCCACATTAGACTCCTTTTTCGGTGGTGCCATTTGAGTATGATGATAACCTAAAAGAATAAAAGTAATTTTCAATTTAGATATGTTATGTTACAATATAAATTAATATGTAAATAATATGCAATCAATTATTTATTTAAGTTAAAATGCATGAGAGTTTATTTAATTATACTTAATTATATTTTTTCTATATTCAAGTAATGTTGTAACTTGTAACAATAGTGGTGGTATATTAAATTTAATATGTATTTTTTCTAATATTGGGGGTAAGCAAGACAAAATTAGATTCACAATGTTGTATGATTAGTTTGTTCTTGCGAGTGATAATTGGACTAGCAAACTAACAATTAAAATTGTTAGTGGTGGTGGTGGTCATTTGTCCGCTAAGCTGAAGAACAATGATATGTAACTTATTTAAGATGTGGGTCTGCCAGATTATCACGTAGTGCAATTTTACGTTATATATGTATTTTCTCAAATATGAAGTCAAATTTTACATAATATATATTCTACTTTATAAATTACAACCATAATAGAAAGAAATTCATTATTAATTACTATTTATTCACAATTAGATAAATGATAAATCATTTTTATTTATAATCAGATAATTCTTTATTGTTCATCTACAAATAAATAAATAATTATTTATTTATTTATAAAAAGATAATTCATTATTATTTTTTTGAAAAAATAATTAATTATTAATTTATTATTTATTATAAACGAGATGTTTATTTTATTTATTTCAAATATACTTGAATTTATTATTAGATAAATCAAATATTTTAATTAATATAAAACATATCAAATAAATAAATATATTAAATAATATTTTAATATATTATCTATCAATCACAAAGTAGAAAAGCCATTGTGGCTATGCAAAAAAGTGACTCCAACACGCCAAACACGACCGTCTTTTCCCCCTCTTCTTCTTCTTCATCTTCTTCCATTATTCTTCTCCTTCTTGCGGATCACTTCTAGCCCTAATTCCGTTTTTTTTTCTTCTTTTTTTCCTCAATCTCCTTCCAGCCCTAACTATGGCAGTTTTTCTGTTTTTATTTTGCCAAAAATAATCATTTTGCTGAAAAAAACCCATATTAGGGCTAGAAATTGGTTGTCATCTGATGAAGAAGAAAGAGGAAGAAGAGGAAGAAGCAGAGAAGCAACAAATCGCACCTTTAGCATGGAGTCGTGTTGCCTAAAGAAAAAAAAGATGGACGCATGATATTTTTCTGCAATGGTTCAATGCATGGTTTTCAAGAAGAAGATGGAAACTTGATAAAAAAACATACCTGAAACCGAAAATTCCAGGTTTTTGCTCCTTTTTTCTTCTTAGTTGATCTTCTTCTCCACTTTTGATTTCTTCTCATAAATTTGTAATACCAAACTGTTGGTCTTCTTCTCCCTTTTTCGTTTCTTCTCGTAAATTTGTAATTCCAAAGGTTGGAGTTGCTTTCTTTCATTAATTAATTTCTATGGTTGGCTAAGTTTTTTTTTTTTGGGGGGGTATTTCAGTTTTTATTTTTGTGACTTTTTAATTTCTTGGTCCCTTGAGAATCGGTATAAAATCGATTCGCGATTTAGTCTTTGATTCATGCATTGTTTTGATTCTTTGAAAGAGTTGGATCGTTCACCCCCCGAATCGTTAATCGATTCGTGAATCGTACGATTTTGATAACACTTGTTGTATTGATGAGATATCCAGTGCAGCCATCTGAGGGTACTTTATTCAGGTGTCCTTTTGTTTGATTCTTTTCATGATTGACTAAAATGTGAGTGTATGGTTCTGTTTTCAAGCATTTTCTCCAATGTGTCACCTTTGTTCTAGAATTTTCATTGATGGAGATCTTGTCTAGTAGACAGGGAAGAGAATCATGAAATATGAAATCTTACATCAATAATTTAAATCCAAAATTTTAAGAGCCAATATTTACTCTATTCCCCCCAATTTACCTTCTAAGCAATTAAGCTGAACGTAATGGTGAAGATATAGGAAAATGTCTTCGTAGGGTTTTGCATGCTGTAATATTTGTCTTTCATTAGGCAGGTTAAGTTGAAGTGAGGGTTTAGTAGCAGTTTTGCCACTTTTACTGTATGATTCCATGGTTGATCTTTACTAGCTAGCTTCGATGGAGAACCTAACTACTTTTTTTTGGTGAATCTGATATATTGCCAATTTCATAGTTCCTATGAGCCCATCAAGTCTGAGGAGATTTGAGTATATGTGCAGGAGGTGGATCCCTGTGAGGATTTGACTGATGATGACATTCGGACTGCCATTCAGAATGCAACCGGCCCAAGATCTGCATTATTTGTGCCAGAAGTATGTCATAGATTGTTTTTTTCTTTCTTCTTTAGTTCTTTGAGTAAACATTTAAATAGTGCTAACCCCAAAATATCTTCAGGTGCCGTTTGAAGTTCTTGTGAGGAGGCAAATAGCTCGTTTGTTGGATCCAAGCCTTCAGTGTGCTAGATTCATATATGATGAGCTAGTAAAGGTAGAAAAATTTTATTCGCCAATTTATGGTCTCAGAGCACTATTTATCTGCACATCTAGAGCACTGATCAAGCGATTCCTCTCCAGATAAGCCATCGCTGTCTGGTGAATGAATTGCAGAGATTTCCTATATTAAGAAGACGCATGGATGAGGTTATGGGGAATTTTTTGCGAGAAGGCCTTGAACCATCAGAGACAATGATTGGGCACATTATTGAGATGGAGGTACGGTTAAATCAACATATTTTTTCATTCTGAACTGTTGACATTTGAAGTATTCTCGTTGAAAATAAAAAAAACTATTGCAAGTAATCGTATAAACTCACCTATCAAACCAAAAAAAGGTGAAAAGTAGCATTTGTATACTGTTTAGCATCAAAATTATGTGTTTTCTTGACAATGATCTCAGTCTAAGGGATTCTATTCTGTAGATGGACTACATAAATACTTCACACCCAAATTTTGTTGGTGGAAGTAAAGCTGTGGAGATAGCATTGCAACAGGTCAAGTCGTCTAGGCTGCCTGTAGCTGTAGCCAGGCAGAAGGTAAAATGAGTGCAGTTCTGCTGGCTACTTTTAATTTTACATGTTGTATGTTCTCAGTCAAGTTTGCTTTTAGTTTATATCACCCATTTTTTAGTTTTATTCTTTATTGTTGTCAATTAGGATGGTTTAGAGCATGACAAGGCACCAGCATCTGAAAGAAGTGTGAAAGCTCGAGCTATTCTTGCCAGACCAGTAAATGGAATTGTTGCTGATCAGGTATGGATATTTGTGTTAGACAGACTGTCAAGTATATTGCCTGCATTATACATTTAGTTTAGGTTTTCTATCACCATTTTAGACTTATAGATGTAGTTAAATTTCTATGTTGGATAAGTTTTCGGTTGGTTCAGTTGCTCTTCTTTTGATGTTTCCAGGGGGCTCGGCCTGTGGCAGATGTTGAAAAGATCCCATCTGGTAATCTGTTAACTCTCTGAAGAATTTGTTTTCTGTTATGTGATGGTATTTATTTCTCAATTCTTAGTAGTTTTAACTAGCTGATTTGCAAGGTGTATAAATTAGCTCACCCATTCTATTATTGTTATTATAATAATAATAATAATAATAATAATAATAATAATAAAATTATTATTATTATTATTAATGTGTATTATTAATAACTAATATTCAAATTCCCACCATCTTTCTTGTGAGACTGGCAAGCCGCATAATGATTGTAAAATGTTCTATTTTTGTTTTTCTGATGTTTATCAGGAAGCACTACTGGTTCAAGTTGGGGGATTTCGTCAATATTTGGTGGGAGTGATAACCGTGTGTCGGCCAAAGAGATCTCAACAAGCAAGACATATAATGAACCTGTCCAGAGCATGGATCACTCGGTTTCTATGATCCATTTGAAGGAGGTATGTTCCTGATATCACTTTAACAGCCTCAACTATAGCTATTATGCATCTGTCTCACCTGTTTATTCATCCTAATGAACATGTGTTTGATTTGTTTTTTTCCCCGTTAAAAGCCGCCAACCATCTTGAGGCCTACAGAAAGCCATTCAGAACAGGAAGCAATTGAAATTTCAGTCACTAAACTGCTGCTACGATCGTATTATGACATTGTCAGGAAGAATATTGAGGATTCTGTACCTAAAGCCATCATGCACTTCCTGGTAATGGTTTTAATTCTATCACTCACCATTTTCTGTTCTTTTCTTTTCTTGTCTCTGGTATAACTAAGAAAATATGAGATCCTGCTGTAGGTTTGGTGCTTTAACTAGGACTTCATGTGGTGAAAATAGATCTCCATATGTGCTGTTATTGGATATGTAGGTGACTAACAAGTTGGTAATGGAGAAGGAACCCAGATAGGACTTAAATCAAATTATAATAGTTTTTGAAGAATGTGAATCTGTGGTGAAGGGTAGTGCTAAGTGTGGTTTCTATGATGCATGCTAATGTTGTTCCAGGTACCGTCCAAAAATCCATCTCGACATGGTAACTGCCTCTCTGCATCCTGTTTATTCTTACCACTGTTTCTCTGTCATGCTATGAAATGGTCAAATATATGTTGTCTTGAACAATTATCCATTTTTAATTCAAAAGCTTATGAATTGACAAACTGTAAATAATAGGACCGATTTTTTTTAGGTATTATGGCCCGACGGTAATGGAATCTAGTCTGAGTCTCATAAATAGGATGAAAATGATTTAATTTTCAATATATATGCAGCATGACTCTTTGTGCACTTTAGGCCTGCAAATTTCAGCATTGATATTTTGAATTGCATTGCTGCTTAGCCCTGTCATCCTTCTTTCATTATGATTGTGTTTCCTCACCTTCTGATATCTCTTTTTCTTTCATTAACTCATTTCCAGGTAAACCATACAAAAGAACTTCACAATGTCTTCATTAAAAAGCTTTACAGGTAACAAAGAGCACATTAATGACTTCCGGGACTTGCTTTTCGTAGCTTTATATTTAAAATGTGGACTGGAGTAATTTTCTTGTGCTTTGAATTGTCACTTATGTTCAAGATTGTTACTTAAGTAATTTGTCTGAGTTAATTCTGCTTTTCTTTTGGTTTATGATAAAAAACAGAGAGAACCTGTTTGAAGAGATGTTGCAGGAACCTGATGAGGTAGCAATGAAGAGAAAACGTACTCGGGAAACACTCCGAGTCCTTCAACAAGCTTTCCGGGTAGGCTTTTGATTCGTTGCATTCAATGGAAGATGTTGAGGATGGGAATTTAGATCATCATCTCATTTCCTTCTTTTTATAGACCATTTTTTATTTCGTTCTCCCGATCTAATTGCGGGGTTGTTATTTTTTGTGAATTTTTGCTCTCACTGTCTTGGTGGGGGTTTTTTGTTGTTCTTTTTGTGGTCGTGGCAAGAGGGGAGGGGTTTTTTAATTTCAAGTGCCACAACTTTTGGCAAGTCATAGGGGGCCATGTTGATGGTGGAATGTGACAGTTGGTGCCATCTATCTAAAAGGAGACTTGTTTTTTAACTCCCGGAATGGACTGTGTGTCTAGTACGTCACAGAAATTTCTTTGTTACCAAACACATGTTTGCTCCAACTTTTCTTAGTTTTGGTTCAAGTACCGTGAGAACACTTTAAAAATGTCCCTTTCATTGTCACTGACATTTTTTCTTCAATGTTGTAGACCTTGGATGAATTGCCACTGGAAGCTGAAACAGTGGAAAAAGGTTACAGTATAGGTTCTGCCGATCCAACGGGGTTGCCAAAGATCCATGGGCTTCCAACATCATCATTATACACGACAAGCGGTGGTTCAACCGAGTCCTACACGCCTAAGAACCCAAAGTCCCGTAAATCATCTCATTCGGGTGAGCTACAATCCCCTTTCCATGTTAATGCGGATAGCAATGGAGGTGGACGCAGCAGTTACATGCCTGCTCTCTATCCTACACTTGATGCATGAATGCCACTGGGTCTGAAGACATTGTAGTAGGGGGGTATCAATTCGATAGTAGTAATCAATTCCATTATATTCATTCTATTACTCTCTGTCCCAACTTTGTCACAAGATGTGGGGGGTAGGTGGTATATATATATATATATATATATATGATATATCCACATGGAGCTGGCTCGATGGCGAGTGGATATTTTCTTCTAACAGAGTAGTATGCACGCCAGACGGTATACTATTCCTTTAGCATCCATATATTTCTTTTTGGTTCCTTGGTCAAATATTATATATAGTTGGCTACAAAATGTATTGTTTTGCACGGCTCCTAGAGAATAATACAGGAGCTAGTGATTGTTGCAGAAATAATTGCCTGTTATCATTCTTATTCCCCTACCCCTCCCTTTTATTTTTTGTCCGTTGTTTCACTGGTTTTGCAGACTTGGATGAGTTTCGGAAATTTAATTTGGCAAGTTAAGCTGGTCGGAAGGCCAGTGTATAGGAGGATTTCTTTCTTTGATGTTTGTAATTGAATATCATCATCAATGAATGATAAAATGGTTCATGTTTGGCTCAGTAGAAAAAAACATATCATTGTCATGGGGTCTTCTTAGTATGGGAATTTGTGTTGTTTTATGGTCTTCCCATGATGAAGTAATGAAAGGGTAAAATTAACCATATGCCTTGATGTTTCTCATAAGTTGATTGGCATGTGAGATGATGACGCAGCTTCTGAATTTTACTTGGAATAGTGAATTTGGTTTGACTATGGTGGGACGATGCGTCTGCAAAATATAAGGACAAATACGAATGGTTTGAGATGGGCATGTATGTCAACAAGATTTTCAACTTGAGAGTGCATGGTAATTTTTCATAAGGTAAAGGTCCAAAAACCTTTCGTGTTTTATTAATTATCACATTTACATCTTGAATTATTTTTAGGTCTAAATAGGCACTTGACGTTTACTCTTGTAGCTCGTAGAGTTCTTGTTGTAACTGATATCAGTAATGAGCTCAAGCGACGTCAAAATGGTACCCATTCTCTTCTCTTTTCCTCCTGTCTTTTCTCTTCTCTTTAACTTTTATCGAGCACTCCCCAGTTGGACCCAACCCCCCACCTAGCCCCTGCCTTAGTCTTTTTTTTTTTTTTTTAATTTCTTTTATAACTCAATTTTTTTATTCAAAATTTATTTTTTAAAAATATAAATAAATTATTCTTTATTTTAATTCTATTAAATAAAAAATCAAATGGATGAGTTTGAAATAATATTTTAATATTAAATATTATTTCAAATAGATGAATTTTAATATTTAATATTACATATTAAATATTTTTATTAAAAAACTAATATATTTTAATGTATTAAGTTAATACAAATTTTGATAAAAATTATTGGAGGAGTTTTTTTAAAAAAAATCAAATTTATTTTAATTTGGGTGGGGTGCTAGGTGTGAGCCCCTCCCAAACTTGTCCCGATCGGATCAGTTGCATGGGAGCGCATGGGGCATGCTTGTGCCCATGGGGACACAGTTAGGTGCAACAAGCTTGACTCGGAGTCGATAGCAGGGCATGCATGCCTAGCTGCACACCCTGCAGCACATGGCTAAGTTGGAGCTTGGTTGGAGGACAAAACAGTAATTGGTAGGCATTATGTCTGGTGAGCAACCCCTGATGTCTCCTTAAGGAAAAGCCAAAAAGGGTAAGCCTCACACCTGTTGGAAGAGGTTGAGCAGTTGGGGTTGATCCAGGGCTGAATTCGAATGGATCTTTGAAGGGAACTTTCAGATGGTCCAAAGCCCCAACAGGTGTGCCTTTTGGAAGGGTTGCAGGCAGTTGCAAATGATCATAGCCTTTCCTATAAAAGACCCTGGACATGTCAAGGCAAGGGGTTGGTTGGTTCTTTGGTGGTTGTCTTTGTGAAGCAGTCTAGAGAGACTTCTTGTTGTAATATAGTGCTTTGTGCACAACAGTTTTGTAAAACAAATTCTTGTTGAGTAATGTAAGTTGGGTTGAGACCCGTAAAAGGAATTTGTTGTTGCTTGCTTCTTATTAGTTTTGATTACATAGGATGTGAAAGGTTGTCCAAGGCAGGATCTTAGAACATCATACTAAGGGAAGGTTCCTGGTTTGGAAAAAACAGTGACACTAGGGATGGTGGGGGGCTGAGTCCAATTTGTAAGGGGGGTTCGATGAGGTTAAGAGAGGAAAAAGGAGAGAAGAGAGAGGAGAGAGGAGGGAAGAGAGAGGAGAGAAGAGAGTGGGTCCCATGATGCCACGTGGAGGCCATATTAGTGAGTATGGTCATTTTAATGTCATTTGGGCTCATTAAAGTTATCAATTACGACATATGCATAAGCAGGTTACGGGAGTAAACGTTAGGGGCTATTTAGACCTAAAAAATTCAAGGTGTAAGTGGGATATTTAGTAAAACACAAGGGTATTTTTGTACCTTTACCCATTTTTCATTAGAACAAAAAGGAAAAGAAAGGTAGAAGAGGGTCGGGGGTGTTGTGAGCATGGTATTAAGTACGCCAAACAAAATGTGTTTAATATAAGTGATCTTGGGTCCTCTTATTAGTCTTGGATGACCCATTTCACCTGTGGGTGGTATTAGAGTACGTAAGCTGAGGTGGATTTGTGGGGTCTGGTTGAGTCAACCCAAATCAAGCAAAACTGTAACTCGGGTGGATTTGGTCTAGTTGAGAGTCAACCCAAATCAAACAAAACATAAAATTCATGAACCCAAATACAACTCAACCCAACTTTCAACTCGATGAACTCAACCCAAGCTCAACCTGAACTGAAATTATGAAACTTGGATGAAGCTTGGGTTGAGCTCGGATTGATTTTAGGTAGTTGGGTTAATTGAGTTAGGTTGGGATGGGCTAGGTTGAGTTAAAAATTTATTGAATTAAAAAACTATTTAACAACTCTATATGAATTACAAAATGATTAATTTAATGAAATATAAAAAAGGAAAAAATATTTCAAATGCATTACCTTGAACAAAGCACAATTCATAGTTTTGAATAGTAGTGGTGGTTGGTAGCCTAAGCTTAATATTTTTAAATATATTTATTTTGATTCAAAATTCAAATAGTTGTTTTGCTTTTCTTTTTGTTTAGACTTTAGAGTAAAAAACTTCGAACATTTCAAAAACCAAAATTCTCATTGCTTTTATGTCAAAATAAACTCAAAACCATAATTAGAACACACAAAAACAATGAAAAGAGAAAACAATGCAACATAAGTAATCGATGGTAGAGCTGAACATTGTACCCGAAACTCGAAACCTAAAAATCGGAAAGAGAATGCAAAGGAAATAGTTATGAAGGATTTGAAGGAATATCGTTGAAGTACTTAGTCTAATATAGTCTAGTATATAAAATAACACTACTACACAACATGGAGAGGGATTTTTATGGTACATATACGGAGAATTTGGAAATTTACTTTAATTGTTTTACTTCTATTTGAATTATGTTTATGTTTTTGGAAGCTTTGCTTTGGCAAATTTTAAAGGCAGTTATTAATACATTAGGAAACTATCACACACACAAGGCCAACCTGAAATTGAATTATGTTGATAAAACTAAACCCAACCCAAATTGCAAAAAAGTAGTGCCCAAACCTATTCAAATGTCAGATTGGGCACGGGTTGGGTTAACCCACCCAAGTTGCAGCACTAATGGGTATTCCTTTCCTTGTTTGCCCTTTAAATATGTCCCTTTGTTACATTTTTGAAAATTGTTTTATTTTTTTTAAAATATGTCCCTTTAGTTACATTTTAATTTTTTCGAAAAATATGCCCCTTTGGTTACAGTTTTGAAAATTGTATTTATTTTTAAAAACAAAAACGCGTTTGATTTTTTTTTTTTTTTGCAACAGACCCTTATTTTTCATTACCTTGCAACATTTTCTTAACAAATTGTAATAGTAAAAATTGCAAAATAATATTGATGGAGCATATTTTTGTAAAAATATAAATAAAAAGATTCAATCAAACACTATATTTGGTTCCTAAAAGATTTGAAGGAAAATGTAAGAAAAAAAAACAAGAAAAAATGTAGGGAAATAAAAAATAAATTATTCTTATTTGTTACTTTAAACCCAATTTATTTATTTTGCTCATCAATATAAAGATTTATTAATTTTAAAATGTATACGTTTTTAACTATTTAAAATTGTAATTCATTTTTATTATATTTTTTTATAGGGCATGGAACATAACAAAATAAAATTATTTCCTTTTTTTTCTTTTCTTAATATTTCGGAATTGAACATAATCTAATTATATCATGGTTAATTAGTCAGTCCTCCATTTCTGAGAAGTTTCATGGAAAACGAGAGAAACAAAGCAGACTTCACTCGAGTGGCGATCATAGTCCAAAAAGCATATTATTTGGTGGTGCTTGCTTCAAAAATCTTTGGAGTGTACACTAATAAATATTCAAGAAATTAGTTTGTTAACTTGCTAAATAAATTGTTAATCTAGATAGTTGTATCTGGAACTTTCTTCGTTTCTGCATATAAACCCATCTTGTAATCTTTACGAGTTAATGAGAAACATTTCCTTCTCTTACATCTCTCTCCCCTTTCTTCCTCTTATTCTCTATGTTTCTGGATTCTTGCACATGGTATCAAAGCAAGATCCATCAATCTTGCTGTGATTTTTTTTCTCTCATTCCAATTCATATTCTTCCTCAACAATGGTCGTTGGCATTAGAAATGACTCCATGCTTGTCGGAGAAACTGGGCCAGTTGAATGAAAATACCGATACTCTGCATATGAATTAGTTCAACAATGGTGGAAACTCTAACAATTCATTTTTTCTCAATAACTCCACTCAACGGTTCCAATTATCTCATCTGGAGTCGATCCATGAGAATTGCTTTGATTGCTGAACAAAAATTAGGGTTCATTAATGGTAAATGCATTCAGCCAGACGTTAATTCCGAAGAATATGAGTAATGGCTTCGGGTAGATAGCATGGTAATATCATGGATCTTGAATTCCATATCAAAGGACATTTTGGATGCCTTTCTGTATGCGAGTGTTGCTAAGGAACTATTTCTCTAGGAACTACGACTGTATCCCATTAATACTACACTAAATTGAAAAAAAGCATGGGAAGAATTAAATTGTTTAATGCCAATTCCTCAATGCTCTTGCCATCCATGTACTTGTGGAAATGTCAAAGCCGTATCTGATAGTCTAATGCAATTCCTCATGTCGGTAAATGACTCATATGATAATGTTCGAAGTCAGATGCTGTTACCTTCTGTAAACAAAGTGTATTCCATGGATCTTCTAGTTGAAATACAACGAGAAGTGAATGTTATTTTCACTGAGAATGTCGAAAATACAACGATGTTTGCAAAGTCTTCTCAAAACAGAGCAACTGGAAGAGGATACAGTCAGGGAAAATTGGTGAATACTAAAGGCAATGCCCGATACCGTGGTGATTTCTATGGCAGAGGTAATGGAGGCCGGTGGAACTCCAAGAAATCTTTTCGGCATTGTGATTATTGTAACAACACCGGGCGCAAGCCATGTTGGCCGTATCGTGGCCGCTGCTGTGGCCGTATCGCAGGCCTTGCTGCGCGCCAGCCCGGCCGTGTCGTGGCCCCTAGGCTACGCCCAGGCCAGCCTCCCGTGACTCAAATGGACAGTAACCCATAAGTTGCCAAAACCCTTTTTTTTTTTCACTTTATTTTATTTTTATTTTCTAATTCTCTTCTTTGAAAAATACAAAATATATTATTATTATTATTTAATTCACCGGTAGCCGGAATAAATTGTCAAATTCTTTTTATTTATTTTTCTTAACACCGGTTACCTTGTAAAACCTTGAAATTTTCCAACCACATCCGTTTTTTCTATATGTTGTCCTTTAAGCGCATAATCCCACCTAACATTCATAACAATCAACATGTTATACATCCAATCACACATAAAACACAACAATCACACAATCACATAAAACACAGTGCATGTAGTGTTCTAATCATGTCCCGTGATTGTCTAGGTAATCACATACCTAAACCCTACATCGAGCCACCAAGTGGTGATGTTTTTCCACCTTACGACCATGGCCTAAGCCCAAGTCCTCAAGCCCTAGTAGTAGTGTCACCTAACTTATTGACGCTAAGCTCACAGGTATTTATAGCTGAGATACGTCTGCAGTAATGTGCAGTAGGGTGTCCATTGACAACTTTATCAACCACTTTGAAAATCTATCGTCTTGTATCGTGAGACCCATGCACAGTAAAGTGGTCATTTGGGCCCATACCAATACTCATCAAAATACCCAACTATATTCCAATAGTTCAAGAATTATTACATTATCTTAATACAAACACATATTAAAATTACAATTCTAATACATGTTATACCAAAATCTATGAACCACAGCAAGCTTTCTTGAAAATCAGCCTCCTAAAATGAGCCATCTTCTCGTGACATCACATTGCACGAAATAATATTCCTAAATGGGGTGAACATTTACTTGATAGTGGAATTGCCAAATAAGATTCTTTCTCGCTGAGATCTTGTATACGATGATTCAATGTAAACACACACTTTCAGTAATCGTGATCCTATGATGTCTACATATTGATTCCCGTATACAAAGTCCTCACCCAGGCCCCTGCACTTTTCAGCCATGTATGAGAAAACTGATTTTCGAGCAAAATTTCTTGTTCTCGAAAACACACTACGAATTTCGATAAAAGTGGACTACCCTCAAGGCGAATGTGTTGAGGCCTAAACAATTCATGACCTCCTCACAGCGTGTAATTGTTGGACCATCTCTGACATGATTAAAGGAATGTCATTGGTATTTGCCAACCATGTTCGTTTTCTTACTTTTTTTCATGTCATGCCTTGCTTGCCAATTTTCTGGAAGTTACCGGTCTTTGTATAAATCGATATCTGTTTATTACAATTTATATCAATATGTCAATTATGCATATATTCACAAATTTGCACTCATATGCCATTCAATTTTGATCAACCAATACCCCAGATTAACTCCGCCAGGCCAATCACGATTCCATTTCTAATAGCTGCACCGCAGGTATATTTTGGCTCTGAATTGTGGCATTGTGTTAACACATTAAGTTCATGCATTAACCTATTTAATTTCCACACAACTCAAGCCATTCACTTCAAACAATTTCATGCACACAACACATGGACGTTTTTGGTCCAATTCATAAACAGATTTGTTTTTAAGTCCCAAAAGCAACGATGGTATACGTAGGCGCCCTGTGGCTCTCCGGTTCCACTTTGACAGAACCTTATTCTATATTCAGACCTCCATACACAATTATAATTTATTCGTAAATTACACCAGTACTAAACACCAGTTATTGGTATCAACAGACTCCCAAAATTTCCACATTTGATCTAAGTTTTGGGACGATCTCGAATAAGCCTGCGACCTCCAATCCAACTCAAGCATTTACAAAACACTTAATGAGGGTAAATCCAGTAGGATCAAACCCTGCACCTCTATGAGTTGTCGAAACTCCCGAAACGTTTTATGACACATTGCATTAGGCATTTGCTTCTTGGCTGAAGAAATCGATGGTCGATCACTTGGAATCTAGAGAAATTGCACTCTCACACTAAACCACTCCATTTTGGCCAAACTCTCTCCTCCCTACGTTTCGGCCAAAATGGAGAAGAAGTCTCTTTGGTCCCCTTAACCCTTGTCGCATATAATAATTGATTGAAGTTTGCTATCAACTCAATTTGTCACTGACTCTATAAATCGTGTCATGCCATGTGTTCGCGTGGGCCCTGCTTGGCCAGCAGGATTAGTGAGCCAGGTGTGACAAGTGGCACCTTGTGAACCACTCAAATTTTTTTAAATTGTCTGTGTGGCCATTTCGTTTCCTCAAATGTAAAATTCATTGTCTTGGAGATTCGCCAGTGGCGTGGTAGGCTAGATTTGTGAGATGATTCCAACGATGAAGTTCGTTTCGTCATCCGAGATCTAGAAAAATTTTGGATTTTTATCGAAATTCCTTTCTCTTTCCTCTTTCTTTTCTCTCTCCATTTTCCTTCTCTTTTCCCCATCCAAACGGTTGGGTCAAGTTAGGGTCAAGAGACTTGTCTTCTCACTTGCCACATGTCACCCTCTTAGTGGCTACCTTGGATTAACATGTATCAATCTATAATGGATTTTCCTCAGCTAACATAATTTCATGTGTCTCATGTGAGCCCCACTTGGCTCATTATTTGACCCATTCAACCCAGGACACGTGGCACCTCTTGAGCCATTCATAAAGTGCCAAATCATCGGCTTACTCCCTCTTCGTGCCTCGAAAAAGCGTGAAATTATTGTCTCGGAATTAAATGAAATCGATGTTGTAGCTAGATTTAGGTAGTGATTCCATAGTGAAGTCTGTTCTTCATCAGGATCTAGAAAATTAGTTTGACCAAAATTACTATTTTACAATTTTTCAAAAAATTTGAATTTTAGGGTTTCTGATAAGGCTATTTAATGAGCAGGGTTTTGAGGCAAGTGAGGTGGTAAATTTCGAGTCCCAAATTTTTGGGGTAGTGTAAAAATTTTGGAATTTGTTTTTCGGACGATGGGAGCCAGATTGGCAGTCTCGGGTGTGTTGAGGTTTGGTTGATCCGGGACCCCAGTTTCTTTGGGTTTTTGTGTTGTTTTTGGTATAGATAATTCGGTGACGAATCGTGAAGGGACCAAGAGGTGCCCTGTTTTATATGGGTTCGAGATTTGGGCCATTTTGAGTGTTATTGTTGGAAAAATAAATAACATGTTGTTGTATGTAAAAATCATGTTTATATATACTTGCTTGACATATTAACATAGAAATCTTGATAAATGGAAATTATATGTAGGAAATATAATTATCTGAAATCTATAAATGTTGCATGTAGCTCTTATTGTGCATGGCATGACATCACATGAAATGACATGATTTCATTTCATATGCACGGTCACATCGCATCGAGTCGGGTGTGTGTGCGTGGTGTTGGTTATTCACCATTCTTAGTGAATGTGTGGTGGGCTCAAAAATGGGACAACGTCCAAAATCGAGACTCACGGTTGTGTAAAACAATAATAATACTAAATCACGTGTGTTTTGGGTGAAGCAAGATTGGGCAGATTCCCCCTAGGGTGAAAGACCCAAATTTTATTCTCGGTTAGACATATGCGTCCGACGATGTAAGTTCCTGAAAGTGTCGAAAGGCATGCGAAGCCTGCGGTGAGACCTTGGAAATTCACCACCCATGGAAACATAAGGGATTTGATAAATTAAAATTTTAGGGTTATCTAATGGTTTAAGTCATTGGGTGAAACACCAATGACTGGTTTTTCACACTTGGCGTTGCAGGTGTGAGTGAGTCGATCGGGACTCGGGTTGTGGGCATAAGGAGTCTCATCTCATGCATGACACGGAACATTCCGTATAGGATTGCATTATTTATGGAATATGATTTGATGTTTTATCATTAATGCCATTGCATGTGCATTTAGGAGGAGTAGCCACTATAAGAAAATTTTCTCTGGGCATTACTTGTAACACCACGATCGAGGGATGTACGATACAGCAAATCTTTGTAGGGTGTATAAAATTGCCAAGCGTCATATTGTAGTATTTTGGAGACTAAAGTAGGAAATGATAATTTTATGGAACCTGGAATTATGGTATTAAAAGAAGGGTACAATTGTCATTTAGCAAAAAGGATATGTAAGGCATAATTAAGTTAGAGATGGGCCTCAATAGAAATAACATAAGTTACAATTTCAATATTAAAGAGTTGAGGACTTAATTTTAATTATGAGGAATATGGGAGTATAAATAGCCATGAGACAAAAGCCAAATTCATTTTGTTCTCATAAGGCTAGGGTTCACGGTTTTGAGGAGAAGAAGGAGAGAGCCAAGGAAGAGGAAGAGAAGGAAGAAGAAGGAGGAGAAGAAATCGAGATCAAGGTATGTTTGTCTTGGAATTGGAGTGTATTTTAATTCTTGAGAGCTTTGGTATGAATTCCAATGGAGATTGAAGTGATCCTTTGGTCTAGGTTTTGTCTGAGAGCACATGAACCTTTGAAATTGTTGGGGTAATGAGTAAAACTAGTGGGAGAAAACGAACATGGAATCATCAAAATTATGTGGTTTTAAAAGGGTGGTGGACTGGGTTGAAGGTTCTTGGATTTTCACCTAGGGTTTTGTGGTTTGAGGTTCCATAGCACCAATTCAAGTGTTGTGGAGTTGTTTTAAGATGAATTCCATGATAATTCTTGAGGTGTTATGAATTATAGAAGTTGTATGGAGAGAATTGGTAGCAAAAGTGGCAAAAGAAGCAAATCACAGGCAAAATTTTGCAAGGTGTCAGAGCCACGTACAAGGGTCAATACCGATACCCCAACGAGAAAGCAAAGTGTATCGATTACGTTCAGGGTTGTACGGTACACCTGAAATGCAATGTACGATGCGAGGTCCGGGGTGTGCGTTACATGTGTCCCAAATGCCCAGAATGCTATGTTTTTGTGTGTTTTAAGCCCGGATTCGTGCATCGATAGTTTAGGAACCTAATTAAATGATTAAGATAGGTTTGAATAAGATTAGGACTCGACGAAAACGTAGCGTACCTCGCCGCCTCGGCTAAGCTTCGCTTCGCCTCGGCAATATTCGTTGAGCGTGATTAAGTCTAGGAAGTATGTTAAGATATGCGATTACGTAGGTGATTAATATATCGTCGTATTCGTTTGAGTTGTAGGTTGAGACGAGTGAGAGATGTTGGGTGATGGGACAGCAGGGATTAGTGTTCTAAACTCATTTCCAAATACTAGTGTATTATTATTATTATTATGGCTTGTTTGCTTGGTGTTTAATGGTTTTTGAATTGTTAAGCCATGTTTTAAAGCAATGAGTTTAGAAAACAAGTAATGGATTGGATGCATCCAAATCATACCTTTGGTTGAAAACAAGCAAATGGTTTTGATTTAAACCATAGTGAAGCGAGAAGCAAATGGTTTTGATTTAAACCATAGTAATTGAAAAAGTAAGCGAGAATGGTTTTGATTTAAGCCGCCAGTAAAATGAAAGTAAATGGTTTTAATTATTAAACCATTTTCAAGAAAGCAAGCAATAATTTTAAATTGTAAAACCATTTTCAAAAAAACAAGCAACGAAGCAAGCAAAAAGAATAATTGCGAAAATAGGCCTTAAGTGCTAGCTATACTTATGGTGACACGTACTGGAGCATGGAGCTCTAACTAAATTATGGTGATGGCGACACGAGGTCAATTCCACCATATTCACCGGAAAAAGGTGACGCGGACAAAGGTCCTTCCACCGGCACGGTTGAGCACATGTTCCCGTGTTCACTAGGGTACAATAAGCAAAAATAGGCCTCCAGTGGTTGATGCTTTATGAGCATGATATACAATTTTGAAAAATCAACCATTGGTTCCGTCGTGACCAGGAGTTTTAAAGCAAGCAGTTGAGCGAGGCTCAGTTTAGATTTCAAAAAACGTCGGTGAAACATTTCCGAGGATGTTAATCGCGGTTGAGCCCGAACTCCGTTTATTTTCAAAAGCATGCGGTTGAGCTCCGTGTTATAAAGTTTTGAGAAACTTTTAAAGCAAAGGATTTGTGAAGGTTTAAAGGACTTTTCAAGCAAGATAAAGCAAGCAAGGAAATTATGAAGTTTTATAAACCACAGCAGCGGCAATAAAGAGTTTTATCGCTTTTAAAGAAAAACCATGAAACGAAAGTATTAAAAGTTTATAAACTTTTTTTAAAGCAAACAATTAAAAATGACAAGCGAAAAGTTTAGAAAACTTTCAAGTAGCCAAACGAAAGTAAAAAACTACAGGAAAAATATTGGCAAAAGAAAGTTTTACGAGTTTGAGTTTTGGAAAAGCAAAACCTTTTATAAAGCATACACTAGCGAGCTTCGTTTAGCTCATTATTTTGTATTTAAAACTATTTTTCGATGCCAGTACGCAAGTATTGGAGCACAATGAGATTTGTCACGACATCGAGTATAGTGCTGTGTATTAATTATATTTTGTAAGAACATACTTTGAATGTATATTGGAGTTATATGTATGTACATAGTATAGTTAGTTGTGTGAATGTGTTGGTATGCTGGTTGCTGATTCGGTACTTACGGTAGGGTGATCACGGAATCCAGCAGTATTTGTATCTAAATTTCACTCTGCCGTAGTCAAAACTCTTTGCGGTATAACGACTCTAGGGTCGAACACAGGGATGGGTTTTCTTAGTACAAATGATTTAAGTGAAGTCAAAATGGTGAATTCAATTTAGTTTTAGGTTTGAGTGAACGAGGAGTTTATGGTTTACAAGCTGAAATTTAAATAAAATAAAATGTAAAAATAGAACTCCTTGAAGCATTGGGCCCACTTTGGGTTTTTAGGTCCCCAGGCTAGCGAGAGGTCCGGGGTTAATTTCCTCGCGTTGGGAGGAATGACATATAGTCATCTCCGGCAGGATCTTAATTTGGCATTAAAACCTAAACCCTAATTTTTCCTTTTGATAGAAAGCATATATTTAGCATTTAGGGTTCCTTTTAGTGAAAACATGTCTCAAAAACCTACAATAACTAATAGAGACAACTAATTAGGCATCAGTGAATCTAGTGGAAGTATCCATTGAACCCGAAAAGCTTGCCAAATACACATTAGGGAGAGCATGCTTAAGAGATTTTAACCTAAAAAGTTGAAATCCAACCCTTAACCTACCTCCAGTGGCTCGTAAAGAGCAACTAATGGATATCAGTGTATCTAATGCTAAGAATACACTGAACCCTAAAAGCTTGCCAAGTATTGGCCAAAGAAAGTACATTAAAAAGATTTAAACCTAGAGTTGAAGTGAGAACCAAAATGTCCAAAACCTGCTGCGCGTGAAACAGGGGAGCCACAGCGACCTTGAATCCTACCCCCAATGACCTTTTCCTTCAAGGAGGAAGTGGTTTAGCAGCTCATCCTCAGTTGTCATCGCTGGAGGGTGTTTGGCAACAGAAAGGGGGAAAGAGGAGAGAAGAGAAGAAAAGCGTAAACCTAAAATGAAAAACTGCGTGTCTTGAAAGATTAAAGTTAGGGTTACAAAATATATAAGTTAAACATAGCCATATAAGAGGTGTGAAATACCAAAATAACCAATATAATAAGATTACAATGGGGGCAAAGTAAATTATACAAAAACGAAGTCGTTTGGATCAAAATCAAGAAGAAGAGCATTAGCTGTGTAGTGAATTTCGCTATCATAGCGAAAAACCTTCAATATAGCGAAAATTTGAATTTCGCTGTACGATATTCCTATATCACAGTGAAAATTCTGGCGTAGCAATTTGGCATCTGTTCATCCTTTGTTCCATTGGTTCCTGCTTCCGTGACTCTTTGATACGCTCCTGCTTCCAGCCTGCACCCTGCATCCTGCTATTTCTTCCTCTTCTTTCTTCTTAGTCTCTGATCTATGATGTTGAGTTTGACTCGAATTCTTCATGTTTGGATCGACTCAACAATGTTGGCATGAAAAGCTCATAAAAACTGCAAAATTTGCCACAAAATGCGATCAGTAGAATAATAGGGACCTTGATGTGTAAATCGGGTTAATTAGAATGATTAGTATACAAAAAGCACTCAAAACCTGCCAAATAGGGTTCAAATATAGCACTTTTGGGGCACTAATCGGTTATATTGGATATAGTGTAAATTGGATGTATACGATTTGGAATTATACTAGGTGCGGCCGTCATCTTCTTAAGTTTTCCTACATTATAGATTTGCAAATCCTAAGTCATAAAAAAGAAAATTTTTTATAGGAAGTTTATCCAAAGCGTGCGGCTTCACTTCACGGGAATTTCTGGTCGTTGGGGTAGCAGTGGGTTCTGATGAGTGCTTGGCTGCATACATGGGAAGAGGGGTGGGGGTGTGTCGACCTCACCTCGTCGTGAGACCCCCTTTCAGGTATGGGGTGTCACGGAGTGGTCTCCAACGAAGCCGTATTGCAGGAACGTGTATGGCCTTGATATTACTTTTGTAAAAAGTATTTTCTATAAAAGAATTGTAATTAAATTCTTTTGGGACTATTGTATAAATAGTCGAGTATGTAATTATGGTAAGATGGTCGTGATTGGATTCTTATGGACTGTAATTAAGCGTTTTATTTTCATATTTTAGATTTAAATTTGAATGAATGGATCCCGATAAAGGGATGTATATTGGGGATATGGACAGATGGACCCTGTGGGGTTAATACTACTTTTGTTGAGACCCTGGATGGGGTATGATTATACTGTTATATAGGTTATATGTTGGGAAGAGCTTCTCGAACAAAGGGCTACCGCCGATTTTTGTGAAAATATGGATCTGATAAATGGGACCTGACGGTGTGAGTAACGGGTCACCCCGAAATCAGGAATTCGATTGATTGACGAGGTTGTCATGGGATGCCCAATTTGGGGGGCGTTTAGCAGGTAGCGATTACATAGGGGCTGAGATATGGGGTATCCTGGCTATTATAGTCTTGATGCTAGCTCATCTCGGCTAGGTATCGGGAGTCTAGGTACCACAGTGTCGAGGGCGTGGGCGTAATTACAGATCATGCATTGTTATGTGTTGCGTGCTTTGTGCTTAACATGCTATGTGATATGTGTGGAGATTTGTGTGAATAATATACATGGTATATTGTATATGGAACACTAGGGTTAGCAAATGTAACCTTAGGGGTTCGGAAAACGAATAAGCATGATTTGTAACATCCCGAAATATACCCTAGTAGTTTTCGGACTTGTTTAGGGTATATTATAAGCTAAATAGGAATTTTCGGGAAATAAAACGATAGATCCTGAATTAATCACAAAGCCAAGGGTAAGTGGTCATTTACTTGAGGATATGAAGGCATAAATCAATAAGTTTATATGCCATTATGGAATTTGAGAAGATGAAATAGAAATTGGAATGAATGGAAGGACTTAATTGCAAAAATGAGAAAAATAACCCAAAAATGCAAGGCTGAACATGGCCATAACAAAACAAAGGATAAGAGCAAGTGGTGTAATTTTGAGAAGACCAAACCGTGAAAGAGAAGAGAGAGGGGAGAAGAAGAAGAAGGAGAAGAGGAAGAGAAGAAGAAGAAGCTAATAAAGGTATGAAGCTGCTTGTGGTAGTTCTAGTATGGATCATATGGATTTTGTATGGAATTGTATGGATCACATGGTTCTTGTATAGATACATGTTTGTAAGGTTTGTGGGTTGTAAACCTAGCTTTAGAATAAATTCTTATGGGATCAGATTATGGAATCCTTTCTTTGAGGTTGGATTCATGGTTTTAAGTTCAATGGTAGTTAGGGTTTAGAATAAACCCTATCAAATCTTGTGCTTGGTTTGTGTATGGTTATGACCCATGTGGGGTGGGTAGGAGTATTCATGAAGGTTTTGAAGAAACATATGTATTGAAAGATGATTTGAGGAAAATTGAGGTTATAAGATGAATATGAAATTCTAAACCACCATTTCAAGATGAATTGGGAGTGGTTTTGATGTGTATATGGAATATTGAGTTGATTTGGGTATCAACATATGGAAAAATGGAAGAAAAACCACGATACGGGCATTTTGGGGAACTGTACCGATGCAGATCAGACTATCTTAGTGCGGGTATTAGTGCGATTTTCTATTTTGACAGTCTTGATATTTGTCCATAACTTGCTCATTTATGATCCGATTTGAGTAGTTAGGATTGCTGGTTGAAATAGACTTCCAAGGAGAACCAAACATTCATAAATAGTACAAAATTGATCCTATGTGGGCCAAAATTCCGCCAAAGTAGGTATGTTCAAGCCAATTTAACCAGTTTTTATCATAAAATAGTAGGGTTGTGTGGACATAACGGGTTGGTGCTACGATTTGGGTGATTCCAGTTGGAGAACCCATAGCACCTTAGCTTGAAAGGAGTACAAGAACAGTGTCCGTGGATCGAACACTGGAAATGAGTATTTAAACTGTCCCCTAGTGTAATATCGGTAAATTGACTAGTTTGGCATGAAAATGCCATAACTTTGATTTGGATAATCCCGATTGGAATGATTCCAATTTCTAAGTAAAGTAAATTCATAGAGGGACAAGAATACATAAATTATGTGTGAATACATAGCATCATACTGTACAAGTATATGGAATGCCATATATAATAGGCATGAAATAAGAAAAGTATAGGAAATGCAAAATGTATAGATGTGTTCATGAAACATGAACATGATATGAAACATGAAAACGAACTGAAATATGAACATGAACATGAACGCCCAAGCAAAATGTCACTTAGACACATAATGTGATAAAGATGGGTTATAAGCTACGAAAGACATATGATCGTATGACTACGAGACGAAAAATGAATGAGTGGACGTCACGATCGGTGCTTCAGCACTCTGGCAGTGCTCACGGCCTCGATTCAGTGGATAGCCATGTCGTCGATTGCTTTGGTACTCCCTCTCACGGTGCTACGGCACTCTGTTGCGTGGGCAGCCGTCGCGATGGGATTGCCCGGCGCCTGCAGTCTTCTGCGGCACTCTGTTGCGTGGGCGGGCGCGTCACGATCGGTGCTTGACGCTCTGTTGGTGCTCTGACACTCGCGTATTGCGTGGTAGGCGCGTCTTTGATCGGTGCTCTTGGTACCTCAATCACGTATTTTACTAGCCGAATTTACTTATTGTCTTTACGTCTCTCATTTTTATGATTGGTATGGGTAGTCAAACAGTTATATGATAAGACTCTGAATAAAGAATAAGAGTAAAGATCCAATGTACCTTCAGATTCCATATAAGACCTACGTACTCTTCAGATTCGATGACCAGAAGCACTCCACGGGTACCCCGCACGTAAGAAATAAGTATAAGGTTCCGTGAAAATCGCACGGTACCTCCCGACGCGAAAAATAAGAGGCAGAAAATCTACGCACTCCTCAGATCGGTGAAAATAAGTATAAGTCCGGGACTTCCACGTACCTCCGAGCAAGTGTAACTCAATATGATTGCGATATAAACCGGTTAACTGCTTGTTTTTGATATGTTCTGAATCCGTATGAACTGCATATGTATCCGCTAGATCTCAGACCGCTTGCGAATTAATGTCCATATATGATATGTATCCGCATAAGTCCTAACTGACCTTACGTGATATGATTCGACCGTTCGACTTATCGTACCTAACGGTACCTTCGCACAAGAATAAGATTCGAAATACAAGAATCAGCTTTGTAACACAAGTATAAGATCCGTAAGACAAGTATATGCCTGTGGCGATATGTATAAGAACTAAATACAAGAATAAGTTCCGTAATACCAAGATATGCCCAGAATATCTCCTAGAAATGGCGGGTACTTTGTATCGCATCAAGATCCGTGTAAGATCCGAAGTACAAGAATAAGATCCGAAATACAAGAATAAGTTCTGTAAAACAAGTATAAGATCCGTAAGACAAGGATATGCTCCGTAGTACAAGTATAAGATACGAAGTACATAAGTTCGCAAAGACGACGGGTACTCCCAAGAAAGGTCTAAGCTCAGAACTCCTACGAGATCCGGATAAGTACTGTCCTCGACAGAAGTTCAAGTAGATGTCCTTTGGGAGATCTGAATAATTATAAGTCCGAGACAAGTATCAGTATAAGTCCGCAATATATGTCCTTTGGGAGATCTGAATAAGTATACGTCTGATACAAGCATAAGTATGTGTCCTATGGGAGACAAGTATAAGTATATGTATAACCCAAGATCAGATACGAGAATCGAATAAGTATGTGTCCTACGGGAGATCCGTATAAGAATAAGTCTGCTATAAGTAGAAGATCCGAATGCTATAAATATAAGATCAGAATGCTATAAGTATAAGATCCGAAAAAGAATAAGCCTGCTATGAGTATAAGATCCAAATAAGAATAAGTCTGCTATAAGTGTAAGTCCCAAGTAAGTATAAGTTTGTTATAAGGATAAGTATGTATGCAAAATTGTTATATGATAATACATATGTATTAGTCCTGGTTATATGACCTCTAAGATTCCGATATCTACATCGCTTTATGTTATTTAGATTCAAAGATAAATGCATGTCACAGATAAGATATGTTTCATCAAGCGTAAAGCTTAAGACGAGTTTTTAATCCGTGTAGGCATGTGAGAAGACATCTAAAACTTATGCATACAATTTGGCCAAGAAACTAGTAGGTTTCATCACAAAAGAGTTCCAGGCTCGATTTGTAAAATGTAAGAGTACGCTTTTGAATATGTAACGGACTTAGTATATGTGTATAGATTTTGATGGACACCACGATGGTAGTTCTTTGTATATGTATATGATATTTTGAATTCATATAAGATGTGGGCCATACCTACAAGTACAAAGTTCGCTCTTTGAAAAAATGGTAAAGAGTCCCAAGATATGGTCTCACACTCGAACTCAGTTCGACCATTAATCGGTCGACCGGGAATCACGTGACATGATTACGTAGGAATGTTTATTTATTAGTGTTTGGCATTATGCACCACTAATGTGACACCCCTATCCTGGGGTCCCGTTGACAACCCATCAACCTGCGGAAACCGGTGGGTGTCGAGTAACCTAACGCCACACCATCATGTCCCATTTATCGGGATCCATAATTTAACAAAAAATCGAACATAGTCTCCTCTGTACGGGAAGCTCTATCCAAAATATAACCTATATAACAATACATCACATGACCCATCCGGGCTCAATATACCACACCGGGTCATCCATAAGTCATAACGACCACTCGGCCCCATTCACCCATACCCTGAATACTATACATTCAACTATGTAGTGATATGCTTACAAGAGTTTAATTATACACTCTTATACAAAATGATATATTAAAACGATCGATCTAATATACATATACAAATACGGTCCAAAGCTACATCCGACTTCTCTTCATAAGTCCAAATCCGAATGCGGGTTAGTCGCTCAGACCGACCAGACTTAAAAGAGGTCCTAATGATGTAAGGAGCAAAATTCCTCAAGAGTGATAACTTCCTACAAGTATTACTCCCACCTAAGCGCTCATATTAACGATCAAACCAACCCATACACATCCAAGTGAAAATGTCTACATGAATGTCGTATGTCATGTATGGAATGTCTTCATGCCCATATCCCGAGTCACTCATAAACTCCCTCACACACACCTATACCAAGTGTGACAATCGTCACTAGGAGTACCAATGACACACATATACCGAGCCATTACCGGCTCACCAGTACCCAATGCAAGTGCCAATGGGCAACTAATCCCGAGTCAATCCCGACTCCTATCACACAACTCGAAGTCTATGTGATAACCATGACCGTGTGTCTTCTTTGGGCAATGGTAACTTTCTACTTATGCCGTGGGTCCTTACACCCAGTTGCTGTAACTTTCGGACGCACCACTGCCCTAACGACCTTCGCCCGCCTAAACACATTAATTATATTACACTTTATGATTCAACCATGAGTCATTTATCGATCGTCATTCAAAGTACGAGCTCACTACCCATTCATCAACACTGATGATGGATGACCATACCCATGCACACACACCCATGTCATGGGATGATCATGCATTTGAAATGTAATCATGCAATTTCATGCTATGTCATGCTACATGCAACATTTATAAACTCCGGATAATTATATTTCCTACTTATAATTTATGTTATTTATATCACAAGAAGTACATAATATGATTTTGACACACAACCGCATATTATTTATTTTTCTAATAACATATTACAAATGGCCCAAATCTCTTGACCCAAGTAAAACAAGGTTGCACCTCTGTCTCTTCACTGGCTCAAGCCACCGACCATCGTGATACCAAACACACCACAAAACCCAGTGACATCAATCCCTGGATTAAAACCAAACCTGAACCTAACTGAGACCGCCTAAAACAAATTCTAAAAATTCACCCCGATCAGATTTAAAACAAATTCTAAAATTTCCTAAAATCTCTACACTCAACTTTGAAAAACTTAGACTTCAAACTTACTTGGCTCTCACTTACTCTTAAGAAAACCCCAAGCCATTAAATGGCTTTTAGGTTAGAAATAACTCAAGTAGGAAAATTCCCTAACTCGTGAAATTTGACGAAACTCTAAGATTTTGGTACCCACATGTAGCTTGCGATGTGTGGATCAACTTTTCCTTTTGCTCCGACGAAAACCCACGGCCCGATTTCCGTAGATCTGATAGAGAAGTTTCTCTCTCTACTTTTCTCCTCTCTCTCTCTCTCTCTCTCTTTCTCACTCACTCCTCTATTCGTTTTTTTTTCATTTTTTTTCCTTTCCTTTTGACTTTTTATCCTTTTATTTATTTTTATTTTATATTTATTTTTTTTAAATATGTGTCCACCTCTCATTCGGGTCCATTTCTGCCCCGAAACAATTTATTTCTTTCGCTTCAATTTATTTTAAAATGAACTTAGCCTGCCATTTCCTTACCTGAGATTCGAATAATCTCGCCCTTGAAGTCACCGGCGACTTATCACCCGTAAAATCGTAAAATATTCCAACCGCATCGTAATCCACACCCTTCGGTCACTGATTTTGCAGACTTAATTCACATGGGCCCGCTTGTCATCCATTTGGAGAATTTTCTCAGTTTCTCGAACTATTACAATTTATTATTATTATTATTGTCATTTTCCATTTTTGTAAATCTTCAATTTTCCAGTTTTACATTCTTCTCACAAATTTCCTGTCCCAAACCCACATCCATGCACAGTACATAGCTGCCACACATATGAGGCAGAATTACCCCAGCTCCAACAGCTCTAACACAGACAATTCATCCTTCATCCTCAACAGGAGCCATAGTGATCTGATCGCGGTCCCTCGCTCCCAAGTTGTCTTTCCACTCCCTCGGTAAGCCACAACACTTCAATTAGCCTCACAATCTCAGATCGCAAAACCTAACTTAAGGCTATCCAAGATCGTGACCGGTCCCTCCAAAGGTCCCATCCATATCAACAATAATCCCTCCTTAATCCACTACATGAGCTGGATCTGGAGTATACTTTCGGAGCATGGAGACGGAACACCCTTAACACTGATAAACCTTTCTGGTAGCGCCAACCGACATATGCAATCGTGCTCCACCCACTCGAAAGTAATTCCTAAGGGGTCACCCCGGCGGCTAGCTTCCTCACTGGCCGAATCCAACCACTCATCCTTAGGCATTACCTTCCAAGAAGACGTGATCACCCACCTCCTAAACTCTAAAGGTCGATACGCCTCCGTCGACATAGCTCTTCCTCGCGGCCGAGCCTTAAGAAGACGCTTCAGATTAACCTACCTTCTCCGATGGGTTCTGGTAATCGTATTCTACCGTTGATGGAACTCTCTTCCACCTCTACAACAAATCGGGATCTACATGGCCTCCCATATAAAGCCTCATAGGTGTCATTCAGATACTTACCGATAACTATTCTAAGGACCTACCAAGGGTAACAAGCCCCATCTACCCTTAATATTCGTGATGCATGCTCAAGATGCCCTCTCTAAAACTCAGATGGTCTTCTCCGATCGACCATCGGGCCATTGGATAAAAACGGAAGCCAAACATCCTCATACAGCAGCAGCATGGGCAGGCAGCAGTGGCAAGGCGCAGCGCGGCGCGGCAAGGCGCAGCGCGGCGCGCGCGCGGGCCTCATCTTCTAGAACTTCTTCCGTGCGGCCGACCGATCTCGTCTGATAATGGCAGACTAAAGACTCATGTAAATCTCGCATACCCTCGCCAATTTATAACCGCGTAATTCTCCGCGCGGCGTCATTCGTGATCGATAGAAAGTAAAAGCTTAACATGAGTGAGCGGCCCACTATAACCCATGCGGCATCATGCTCCATAGTCCGCGGGTGCGGGGGTCACAAATCCATCGTGACATGCCCTACTCCACTCTACTACCTGTATACCGGAGGTACTCTACGCTTCGCGCCAGTTTTACTTCACGATTACATGAGACAAAGCCGAATAAAATCCCCAACGTGTCGCTTTCATTCCGCCTCCAAAGACACTGAAACGAATATCATAAAGACATCTTCGTGCCACTGACGACAGACTCGAGAGCAATGGAACTCCCGTGAGGTTCTCCTCTCAGATTAATACCAACCCGGAACTACGACCATTCCCTAAACCGAAGACTATCATCCGTAGATGGCCTAACTCGCCCACTGTGACTGACCGCACCTCGGTCCCTTATGGATAATATCTCCGCATCCCGCCTTAGACTCAATCATCCTCATTCAAGAAGGATGGCATACCTACTAAACTCCCTAATACCCCCTTGAGCCTCATCACTGTGACGATAAAATTCTTAAACTGGTCCCACTGGCCCCAAGCATCCTACCTTGGGAAACTACACTAGCTAATACTCCTATGATCAACAGAGCGGCCTACTACTACATTTGCCTTACCAGATGGTAATGCAAAGTGAAGTCATAGTCCCCTCCGTGATACTCCATCCATATAAGGCCGTCATGTCAGTCCCGCCGTGTGAAAAATATACTTTAGACTCTCGTGGTCCGAAAATACCAACCGTCACTCATACAAGTAGTAGCTCTAAATCTTTAAAGCAAAGACAATGGTAGCTAACTCCAGATCATGTGTAGGGTAATTCTGCTCATGATTCTTTAGCTGTCTGGAACCATAAGATATAACCCTCTCGGCCTGCATCAAGACACATTCTAGTCTGTCCCTAGAGGCATCAAAGTACACCGTGTACCTCTGTCCCTGTTCCAGGACTATCAGAATAGGAGTTGTAGTAAGCCTCCTTTTCAATTCCTGGAAAGCCTTCTCACACAAGTCATTCCACTCAAATTTTGACCTCTTTCCTAGTAAATGGAATCGGAGCGCTCCAAGGTGAAGTTCCCTACCTAATAAAACCTCATTCAAACAATCTCTCAGCTAGACCTTAAGTTCCCGTAATCGCAACCAAGGCTAATCCTATGAGGAGTCAGTAGAAATGGGTGACGTACTTGACAACCAATGATAAAGTCCACATCCCTGTGCGGAGGTAATCCCGGTAGCTCATCCGGAAAGACATCCTCATACTCATAAAACCACCCGAGGTAGACTCAAATCCCGTCTCCCCTCATCCTCTAGGGTAAGGCTTGCTAGCCAACCCATCAACTGTCCACTCCATCTAGAGTCATGCATGGTCTAAGGTAAAGCATCATGCTTCTCCCCTGAAAAGTCACACGACTATCTTTCGGTGTGTAGGCAGTAATCCTCCTACTAGCACAGTCAATAACGACTCGGTGTGCCGTCAACCAATCCATGCCAAGAATGACATCAAAATCCGATATGTCCATCACTTGAAGGTCCACTGTTTGCAGAATCCCTGAGATATCTAACTCACAATCTCGACATATCTTATCAATCCTCACCCTAGTCCCTAGGGGAGAACTCACATATAACGGCTCATCCAAGGTCTCCACCTCTAAACCCAAAACATCCACACTAGATGAAGCCACAAAAGAATGTGATGCACCAATATCAAACAATATCTTAGCTCATGTTTGTGATAGCAACATACTCCTATAACGACCCGATCAACCTGGTCTACCAGGTGCGACGGCGTACACGCCTGTCCCTAATGTCTCGCCCGTGAACCGTCCTAATTTCGACCCACAATTCTAGTCTTTCTGGCTATTTGTATTGCAAAAGGCGCTTTGTGCAAAGACTAAGACTTAACATTGGTTCCCTTTGGCCTGCTTAGGTAAGGAGGAACAAATCATGGCCTCGCGCAAGTCCCACCGGGACGACTGCAGCCGTGTACCATAACCCGGATCCCCGCCCGAGGGAACACCATATGTCCAGTCATGGGCGAATAACATGCTGGCCCATCTTGACCGGTTAGAAGCCCCCGGTCTAGCCTCGGGCCTTGATAGCCACGCCTCGGCCCCCGGGTCCCCGTGATGTGGGTCTTATGCTTCTTTCCCGAACTAGAAGAAGATTGATTCTTCTTCCTCTTAGCACTAGCACCCATATCCCGAATGCTCCATGTGTCATCTACTCCTCTTCCAATGGCCAAGGTTGTCTTGACCATCGAGTCCCTTTCTCCCATGTATGTCGAAGAATGATGTACCTGAAACCCCTGAAGGTTACTCGTCCTCCCCGCCCACCGTCAGACTAGTATGCAATGAGAGCAAACGATCGCGCCGCTTATGCAATGATGGCGATCATGAAGGCTCATAGCCTCTATAAAGGCCTATGGGTCAAACACACATGTGGTGGTTGACTATTTTCCGGGCGACTAATTCTCTTACGTCCACGCCCCTAGACTTGCCATCTATGCTGCCAGCATAGCAATAGAGTTATCAAATTTGTATCTCAGTCTAACTAGTAGTGCACATGCCAACCACTAATAGACTTTAACATCATGAACTACACCGTTCATCCCTTTTTCCTTAGCGGTGCATAATGCAAACCACTAATACAAATTAGTTCCATAACTATCATGCTCATTTTGCTTTTTGAACCCCTAAGGTTATGTTTTCTAGCCCTAGTGTTCCATATACAACCTACCACGTATATTATTCACACAAATCACAAAGCATGTTAAGCGCAAAACACGTAACACACAACAATGCATGATCTAGACCCATGCCCATCAGCCCTTGGTACTCATGTATCTAGACTCTTGATACCTAGCTGAGACGAGCTAGTATCAGGACCATACTTATGGATACCCACACCCGAGCTCCCTAGGTAGTTGTTTACCTAAGCTCTAACACCCCTATCTCGAAGGTCCCGTTGACAACCCGTCAACTAGCGAAAACCGATGTGGGTGTTTCAAAATCTGACGCTACATACCATCACATCCCATTTATTCGTATCCATAATTTAACAAAAATCTGGACAAAGCTCTCCAGACGAAGTTATATCCAAAATACAACCTGTATAACAACACATTACATGACCCATCCGAGCTCAATATACCACACCGGGTCATTCATGAGTCCTAGCGACCACTAGGCCCCAGTCAACCATACCCTGAATATTATGCATGCAACTATGTAGTGATATGTTTACAAGAGTTTAATTATACACTCTTATACAAAATGATATATTAAAACGATCGTTCTAATATACATATACAAAATATGGTCCAAAGCCACATCCGGCTTTCTTCATATGTGCTGTCCCGAATGCGAGTCAGCCGCCTACACCTAACTTGTACCTAAAAGAGGGATCCCATGATAGGGTGAACAAAGCCCAGTAGTGATAATCTCCTACAAGGGTTACCCCCCACCTAAGTGCTCATACAATGATCAAACCAACCCATACACAACCAAGTGAAAATGTCTACATGAATGTCGTATGTCATGCATGGAATGTCTTCATGCCCATATCTTGAGTCAACTCCCTCACACACGCCTATACTGTTATGATAACCCACATTGGTGTGACAATGACACACATATACCGAGCCCCATTCCGCTCACCAAGCATCTAATGCAAGTGCCAATGGCAACTAACCCGAGTCAATCCTAACTCCTATCACACAACTCAAAGTCTATGTGGATAAAATCCATGACTGCGGTGTCTCTTCGGGGCAATAACTTTTCGGCTTATGCCGCAGGTCTCTTACACCTATACAGAACTTTTCGGATCATACCGCGAGTCTCTATGCCAAGTGTGACAACTGTCATTGGTAGTACCGATGACACACATATACCGAGCCCTTATCGGTTCACCAGTACCCAATGCAAGTGCCAATGGGCAACTAATCCCGAGTCAATCCCGAACTCCTATCACACAACTCAAAGTCTATGTGATAACCATGACCGTGTGTCTTCTTTGGGCAACAGAACTTTCTACTTTATACCGCAAAGTCTTTACACTCCATACAGAACTTTTCTTGATCATACACGAGTCTCTTACACCCATGTTACTGTGCTTTTCACCCGAGGGGATTAACTACTCTCTTCGCTTCCGCCTGGAAGATAATAATTATATTTCACTTTTAAGTGATTTGAACGATGAGTCATTTATCGGACGTCCAAAGTACGAGCTCACTACCCATCTACTCAACACTGATGATGGATGACCATACCCATCCCCACACACACCCATGTCATGCGATGATCGTGCATATGAAATGCAATCATGCAATTTCTTGCTATGTCATGCTACATACAACCTTTATAAATTCCGGATAATTATATTTCCTACATATAATTTCCATTCATCACAATTTCTATGTTAATACATCACGCAAGTACATATTAGCATGATTTTGATTAACACAACCGAGATATTATTTATTTTTTCTACCAATACACATAAATGGCCAAAACTTTGATCCATATAAAATAGTAAGTGCACCTCTGTCCCTTCACGTCATTCACCGAATTCATCGTGATACCACAAAAACACACCACAAAAAACACAAAGACATCGGGCCCGGATTAAAACTAAACTCGAACCTAATCCGAGAGACTTCAAAATAGTCCCAAAAATTCAAATTCCTCAGGACCGTCAAAAATACCTGGAATTCAGCCAGGACTGGTCAAAACAGCCTAAAATTCAAACCCGAATCGTCCGAAACAAATCCCAAAAATTCCTAAAAATTTCTACACTTAGTCCAAAAAATTTGGGATTGAAATTTACGGCCTCTCAAGGCCTCTAAGAAAACCCCAAGCCATTAAATGGCCTTTAGGTTATTGTTTGTTCCTTTTTATATAGACTAAAAACTCCTCAAATTCACATAGTTGTAAGAGCCTTACATTTCAGATCTATGTCACTTCTTGATAAATTTGCTTTATAAAATATTTCTTTCTTGCATGTCTGGCATTTAAAAATAAGGGGTTTAGTCTATACACGCAAGTGCACAGTCATACAAGCAGTAAAATCTGAATGTAAGTCCGTATCATTCCCAAGGTAGATTGGTACGAATTAAAGATCAACTACCCTGAACTACTAAACTTCCATGCTATTTGGACTAAAGACTTAAAATGGAAGTCAGATATAGAAAAATAAAGGTTCTAGACTATTAACCGTTGTTTAACTAAGCTAAAACAAATTAAATGACTAAAAATAAATCAGAATTAAAATACTAGATCGAATCACTCGTGAGAAATGAAACTATCAAAGGAATTACAATGAACAGCGACTTTGGCACTAAAAATACATTGCTCCTCGCTTTTTGTGTATGGATCTCGATTTGTCCAATATTTCTAAATTTTGGAATCGATTTCTTTCCATATTCGCTGTCGATACCCTTGCTTCAAGACAAGATCAAACCAGCTACTTGTATTCCTAACTTTCGCAAGATCTCGGGTATTTTTCTTTCCTTGCATTTCACACCCATTTCTTGCTGGATGTACAGACCTTTGCATTTCTTCTCAGATCTCAAAGTTTCTGCCACTCAAGGCAGCTCAACCTCCAGATCTATCAATGTTCTTTTCCCTTGATTAGATCTCATCTAATACGGGTTATGAACTTGCCTAGATTGAGGTGAACTCTTGATCATTTATATTGTTAAATAATTCCCTTCAACTTCACTATGTTTAATGAGGGATTTATCAAAATGAACGCCTAAAGCTCAAATAGTCACACGATATTCTAGCATACCCAAAAAAGAATGCTCTCAGCTCTCAGGAATCTCCGTCTCTGTGTCACGCAGAGGGCATCCTAGATATCATAGCAAGATACATTCCCTCAACTGGTATTCGGTACTACTATTGGGAACTTATCAATTCAAAAACGACACCAAATAAGTAAATCCGAACCTAAATAAGTTTTCCAAATTTATGTGATGCATCAGAATTAAATGTAAGTCAAATCCAGCAGAGTCGCTACCAGACATCGTGTGACAAGTGACTCAAGAAATGGAGTACCGACCGTACAACCACCGAATTGCAATAAAACTGAGAAGAAATGAATTTTTAAATTTGTATAGATTTCATAAATTTTCAGTAAAGAATTTTAAGAAGAAAATAACATAAATAAAACTACAACCCACTCGCTTATGCACAGTCACAGATTCAAACTTAAAAGAAATTAACTAAAAATAAAAAAAAAATAAAAATCTACTCTAAACTATACACTAGTTCCTCTCCTTTCCCTTTTCGGAAGCAAGACTAAGACTACTTTACTATTCTAAAACTCGTCTATTTATCGGCTAAAAGAAATTGGGCCTAATCCCCAAAAGCTCTGTGAATCCTAAAAGAAGCGCCCACCATCATCTATGTCGCGACTCTCAAGTTGATGTCGCGACATGAATTTCCTTGTTTGCTCTAGTTCGTGAGCGCCACCTTGTTGCTTCGGCCATACCTTCTTTCAACGCTTGATCAACGGCGAAGCATCATTCAGAAATGCGACCTTGCTTGCTTAGTGTTTCTCCGCAGTTGATGTCTCGACCACACGCTTTCATGTCACATATCGTTGTCTTTCTCTTCTTTTGGCTTCTGAGTTGCGACAACAGTTTTTGGTTGCTACCACCTTCGTTTATATAGGATGACTTCATGTCAGGATCTCGATTTCTCGGGTCGCGATTGTGTTGGTGGTCTTCTCGCTTTCATACAGTTTCAATTTTAAAGTCGCGACCTCAAGGTGATGTCGCACTTTTATCGCTCTATTCTTTTCTCTTCCGGGTCGCAACTCGCCTCTTTGTTGCAAACTAATTTTTCTCCTTCCCATCTTATTCCGTGTCGCACCTCAAGGTGATGTCGCGCGACTCTTTCTCTTTCCGTCAGCCTTTTCTTCCGTCAGATCTGGGTGGGAGTGGTCGCGACATCATTTTGTGGTCCTTGATTAATAAATGGTCGCAACTTTAGTCTTCCGTTGACTCCAGCTGCTTTTATGTCGCGAATTTCAATCAGACATGTTGCGAATTTCAAATGGTGCCTTTCATTTAAAAACTAGCGTAATCTCGCTTCTTGCAAAGACCTCTTGTGGCTTCATTTACGATCCACGTCACATACTCGCACTCACGTCGACTCCCGCCATATTCACCGTGTCGCGACATCCGAGTGGTGCTGCAACATGCGTATTCTTTGAATATTTCCTAGTCTCACTTACTCTTTGTCGCAACCTCTTTCTTCAAGTCACGACTTCACTTGTTAAGGTCTTCTATTTCTTCCTAAAGTTGATTTTAGTGATGTCAGTGACTTGAAATGACTCCACAACTAAGCTTCCTCGTCTGCCTCCATTTTCGCTGCGACTTCAATTTCATTAGAGGTCAGATTTTCTCAAAATTAAATTTGAGTAAAATATCCACATTTATATACAAATCAACATTTATCTTGTAATATGCTTTAAAAATGGATTAAAAATCTAATGAGCTTTTGAACCTCATCAAATTCTTAAACTTAAAATTTTGCTCAGTCCCTGCTAAAAGAAAAGAAAGAATTGTTTATCCTCAAACAAATAAGATTAAAATTTTAAGGACATTTTTCTCGATCCATACCATGCCTTTCTCATTCCACCTTCTAACCGGAAATAAGAGATACCAATATCATTTTAAATTTTAGTTTGGCCCATGAATAAGGAAATGGTAATTTCTATCACAAATTTCGATGAAATAATGTATTTAAATGGGCTTTATTCACAAGTCTTGTTCTGTGTGTGTGTGTAGGTCTTCAATCATTTTCATCTTCATTTTGAATTTAGTTAATCTTCTGGGAGTTTTCTTGGACTGTTAGTCAAAGTCCCATAGGCTTGTTTTTCATATTGATCTCCACTAATGTAGGTAAATTCAACCTTCAAGATCAAGGTATTTCAAAGCCAGAATAGTCGGGCTTAGGTAATTGGGTAGATAATGGGAAAATTTGCTGCAAATCACCCAATTTCCACCTTTCTTTGTACTCTGTTGTCTTTAGCTTTCAATTTTCTTTGCTTCTTTGTACTTGTTGATTCTCTCAATTTTCGCTTGATTCATCTTTTGAATTCTTTTATGGAATTTTAATTTCCATATGCACTTTATTCAGCCACCCTTGTTCTAGTAGAACTCTTTTCTTTTGCTTTTCTAAGGTTGGGAATAGTGCAATGTCTTGTCTTCTTAGGCTTTCTATCACTCTTAGAGAACTTTGGGCTAGCAACTCCCATAACAACAGATTAGGGTACTAGGTGTTAAAACACCCCTACGAGCTTAATTCGTTCAAGGAAATAGGCCACTTGTGACAAAATCTCTATTCCCTTTTCATTAATTTCATTCTTTACTTCTCACCTCATACCTCGTAACAATTGGAAATATTTTTCCCCCAAACTTGTTTCTTCCTTTATAGTAGACTTTTTATGTACTAGAAACTGGATAATTTGGGCTATTTGCTGTAGGATTATTGCAAGGAAGGGAATTTAGGTTTTTAGTTGCTGTTTATTGAAGAAATAAGGCTCGTTTGGCTCAAATCAAGGACCTAAAGGATATGCTTTAGCATATATTGAGGGTAGGCTTGGAAAAAATCAAACTACCAAGGATGGCCTCTATCACTTCTTTTTGGTTGTTTTTACCTAAGATTTCGCCTCAATCAATAATCTAACAAGTTCTAGGACTATGGACTCTCAATCCTTCAATTTCGTAAGACGCTCCTAATTCCTCTCAAAGTTTCATGAGTTTTGTTGAGACCTAAGTGTATTATTTCTTCAAGATCAGATTTCTATTCACCTGTCTACTTACATTATTTCAAATAAGTATTTTGTTCCATCAATAATAACCATTTTTCCAATTTTTGCAATCTAAACTAATGTAATCATGCAGTCGTAAATTCCTAATTTCAGCTTTTACTAATTTACTTTATTTTTCTCGTATTTTTGTTCTTGAAAGAATGTAATTGTTTATTTGATCCTTGCAATGCATAAGGCACTTATTCTTTTCATGCTAAATATAGGTACCTCATACAACACAAAAATTCGTGATATCAATTGTGAACTCAAAAACAACTAATTTGTAAGTCAACAAGAGTTTTATTCAAATATCCAAACATTTTATATTGTATAATCAGCTTTTACAAATAAGACTATAATTAAATTAGAGGAAAAACTCTTTTTTATTTCTTGATCTAAAAACCCTAAACTTCCCTCCAAGGTCGCACTTCTCGCTTATTTGTCTCACGTACTCAACTCGCTACCGAGTGATTCATTACACAAGGTCGCTCAAATAAATTGGCGCCTCTTCCTTCCTTTTCTTGAGCTTCTCCGTTGATGGGTCTCTGAATTAACCTTCTTCCACCCTCTTCCCATCAACTAATTTGACATAATAACGCTTTATGGAATAATGAATGGAATCGTCAGGTTCTTCCGACCCATTCATTCCATAAGCCTCGTGGCTCAAGCCTTGGAAACTCTTCTTTTCCTCATTCCTCCTCTCTTCATTCTCGTTATTTATTCTTCCTTTGTTTTCCCATCCTTTTATAGTGATTTCGTTGCCTTGGGAATTACAGGTTTTTTTATTCTTTCTTAGATTCCATGAATGAATTAAAATGAAGTTTCTGATTTATGCTTCTTGCTATTTCCAATGTGAGGTTTTGGGAATTTGGTGGGAATTTTGATCGCTTTTCTTAGAGTTATTAAATTCTCTCGAATTATTCCTTTGAAATCGAGCATTAAACCAATTGCTTAATCAAGACATCGGGTTTATGTTTCTTCATTAATAAATAATTTATTCTTGCAGGTTCTCGAAGGAATGATGCAGAATCGAAGGGCAGATGAATCGAAACTAACTTTTAAAATTGGAGGGACTTTTGGCTCAATTTATTTCACGTTATCAAATTTTTTAGCCTTTAATTGATTTTATTTCATGAATCCTATTTTTAATGCTTCGGACACCAAAATGAAAGGTTTAAAATCCCCCTTTTATTGAGTTTCGATTATTCCTGCCGCAAATATAAAGATTTTTGTTTACTCGACCGTGGTCACGATAAGGAATTTTTGATGTCACAACTTTCTTTTCTTTCTTGATTTATTTTAGTCGTGACCTAAGTTTCACCTGCTTCAACTTTCTTCGCTTTATCGTTTACATCCAAAGATTCTTGGTTGCAACTTTTGGATTAGTGTTGCGACCAAAACAATCAAATCCAATCAAGACAACTATAACTCAATTCATCTTCATCATGCAAATATTCAATAAAATCATCCACTATGCATCATATTAAAAAATTTAAGCACTTAATAAAGTAAAATTCCCAAACTTCAATGATGTTACATCGTAGACAAAATTTAAATAAAATCAAGAAGAGTGGCCCCTTTTTGTCTCTTATGCCGATTGAAGTTTGATTGTAGATGCTCCCCCTTTTGCATAATTTTCATTGTCCTGCAAAACTAACAAAAAATATTTACCTACTCTTCAATCAATAATGAATCAAATTACACAAAGCTATTAGAAATTTAAACATAAAAAATATAAACTTAAAAAACTTAAAATAAACCGATGGGATTGCCTTCCATAACGCTGCTCAATTTTTAGTCTTTAGTTGACTTGGTCGCTATAGTTCCTCGTTTCTTTAAATTTTCATTCAAATCAAGAATGTGGCGACCTCGAGCCCGGCCTCGACCGGCCGGCGAGTCCGAACCAAAACCCCGGACGCCTGCTAAAGCCATTAATCAAATCCTTTGTAGTTAACACTTTATTAAATCTTAGTTTTCAAAAGTAGTCTACCAATCTCACTCGACCCGCTTATGATCCAAGCCGGAGCCCCATTTAATTCCTTCGACATTTCCAATTATCTTATCATCAAAACATTTGGCTTATTTTATTCATTTTAAATTTTGTAATTTCGCAAGCAATTCATTTTGGCAAGCCTCCATAAACATTTATAATTAATAAAAGATTCATAACGCTTACATTTAACAAAAAATGCCTTTACAAAATAATGATTCGAAGTTCAAACTCGGGTTTACAAAAGTCAATGTTCGAAAGAAAAGGAGTATCGCTTATGACGGAGCGACACCGTAATTCCTTCTATGACTCCGATTCTCGACCGTACGTCGATGTCTATCACTCCTACACTCCGCATTACAAATAATACGCTACATTTTCATGCTTAGTGGTTCTAGCTACCAGATTCCATTTTCGCTCATATAAATCACAAAATGACAAAATAATGCCTTTATACAATATCGTTGGTAATGTAAAGATACTTTATACAAATACACTTTCAATACCATCGTTTCGTTGTTTGGTTTGTGATTCCACATATAGCTATAGAATTTACATCCACTTCCACAGATTCAAATGGTGAATCTCCGCCGCTTGTCATTCAAGAGTAATGTGGTTTCATGACTAATATTACCGTCTCACATATGACTACAGAATTCGACATTCACGATGATTCAATATGAATCCATGTTTGTCATTCAGTAGTAATGGATTCGCTTCAATATTACCGCCTCATATGATAGAAGTTTACATTCAATGCATAGATTCAACGTGAATCTTATCCTCACCGTCATTCAGCTTGCAATGTGATTTCCGCATTTATCAATTACGGAGCATCTTCATGACGACCAATGTGAATTCATTATGTTGGTCATATTCAATAAAACGATTCAAAATCAATTTATTTTATGCAATAAATTCGCTTTGTAGCTCAAATACACGCATACATGCTAATATTTATCAAATAAACATTTCAAATACTAATCATTCACCAATATATATGAATATTTCACAACAGAGCACAATATGAAAATAAGGAACGAATAAGAACAAACTAGAATAAAGAACAAGTATAGAACAAACCAATTATCGATTCCGTTTCTTTCTCGATGTCAATCCTAGGCCAGGTTATTGTCTTCACCCGCACCTAGTCAAATACAATTTATTCACTCTTAGTGATTAAGCAAATAATCATACTAAACGAATATCGCCGAGGCAAAGCGAAACTTTGCGGAGGCGGCGAGGTACGGTACATTTTTGACTTAGTCTCATTCTTATTCCTCTAAGAGTCTACTTTACTCATAAATTGGAATCATTTCAATCGGATTATCCTAACTAAAGTTATGGCATTTTCATGCCAACTAATAAATTTACAGATTACACTGTGGACAGTTTGTATTGCTCATTTTTCCGGGGTCTTAACTTCATGTTTGACTCTAGGTCATTGTACTCTTTTAAAGCTAAGGTGCTAAGGGTTCTATTCCAACTGGAATTACCCAATTCGGAGCACCGAAACTCAAGTTACGTCCGAAACAACCCGGACTACTCTATGTTCAAAGCTGGAACTAGAATTTGGCTTACAATACCCACTTCGAAAGTGAATTTTGTACTTACGATGCCACAAAGGATCTCACCCGATACCTCCCCGGATTTCCCGGGTGGTCCCGCCTAGTGAAGTCCCACTGTATAATCCCTAGGGAAGATACGGTGGAACCCCCCCTTAAGGAAGGGAGTAACACCATGTATTAATTTAATACCCAACTATACATGTATATATAAACCCGCAAATAATTATAAATGAGGTCTCAAAGCTTCCATACTACTTAATATCGCAGCCGCTCTAAGAGTATTGTGGATTTAGGGGTACAAGTAGAAATGAATAAGTCCAATACAAAAAACTCAGAATAGATAAATGCGATAGAGTACGACAACCGAAGTGAGAGAGCGACGTCAATCATGCGATGTAACTGGCGAACCCGTCTCTGACCTAGGAACAGATTAAAACACTAATGTGAGATAATAAATCTCAAAGTGGAGTGGCATAGTTTATAAGGAAAATAACATTTTTATATTTCAATGGTTCTCCTCTCAAAACTTCCCGCTCACCCCTTTGTAGTTCCCGCTAGAAACATTTCATAAACCCAACTTTTACTCCCAAGTCCAACATATGCACTTCTAAGCTCCAACAAATTAGCCGGGTCCCAATGTTAAGAAAACATAATCCGAATCGGTGAGCACAACATAAAGCCAAACACAAAACATGTATAGTCATCAAGGATAAAATAACCATGAAATGCACCAAAATCCATGAGTATTAAAATAGTTATACCACATTTAGAAAATCAACAACGCCCATACCATAACCAACGCTATACCGCACTACATGCACTATCCTAAACCGCTTCAAACCGACCACGTCACCGGCAAAACCCAAAATACCAAACCGTCGGGTCAAACCGACCTCACGTCACCGTGGCAAACCCAGAATACCAAACCGTCGGGGTCAAACCGACCTCACGTCAACGTGGCAAACCCAAAATACCAAACCGTCGGGTCAAACCGACCTCACGTCACCGTGGCAAACCAAAAATACCAAACCGTCGGAATCAAACCGACCTCACGGCAATGTGGCAACTAATAAACCGTCGGGGTCAAACCGACCTCACAACAACGTGGTAACTAATAAACCACACAAACCGAATTCTCTACTGCACATGGCAACTAATAAATCGGGCTCCCATTCTCACATGTACCTTCCAACAATAATCAGACGTAGCCACCCACAAAATCCTCAAGATCCACCCCTTTTCTTTACAATAGTTTTCAAGATAGTTTATAACCTCAATCCATGTACCCCAAAATATCCAAACAATTCAATTTAATTCATCCACTTAACACAAAGAAAACTTTCTAATAGTTAAATGTTGACAAAACTCACATGAAATGATAACTTGTTTTATATGAAACCAAAAATCGCGTTTGAATGCAACCAACCATCCGATCAAAACAAAGATATGTAAAGTACAATCACAATAGATATATCGACATAATATCACAAATCATTTAAAAGCATATAAAACCACTCATAGACTATGTGACGCTCACAGAAACCCGAGAAAATTTTAATTTTCTCGAGAAAGGGTAAATGGTAATTTCGTCAAAAATCCAGAATTTTCTTAGGTCTCGATGATCAAACAGATTTCACTGGGTTGAATCGGGCCCCGAAATCTAGCTACCATGCGATTTTCACACTCGAGACAGCTTGGGAATTGTACGATTTCGAGGCAATTGACAAATGAGTAAATGACAGTGGTACGAGGTCCCATTAATTACATGGATGCATGCCAAATAGGCTACGTGTCTAAGGAAAGTAGTCTTGCATGAGGGTAAATGCTAGTGGATGCTAGGTGTCTCTGATAGTTTCATGAGGAATTTAGTGGGAAGGAATGTGGGTTAGGAGACAAGTGGAAAGGAAGGTGTCAAGAGGGGCTTAGAGGAACATGCTCTAAATAGAGGAAAGACTGATCCGGTGGGGAGAGAAAAGAGAGAGTGATAGAGAGAGAGACTCACTTCTAAATTTCCTGACGACGGATCGACGCCTCCTGCCGGAGCAAGAGGGAAGAGTTCAACTCACGACAAGGGTCAGACAGAATGAGTTGGGAGTTTTGACAAAACCCAAGAGGTAGGTCTTCTCCTACCTTGGTTCCTTTCTACCCTAAGGGCTGTGTGGTGGTTGTGTACGCCCCACAGGAATGCCTGGGTTGTATTTTGTACCAAGTGAGAAGCTGCCACATTGAGGGTAGTAAGGCTATAAACTGGAATTTAGAACGATTTTGGGTAGGAAAAAGAAGTGGAATGTGGTGGTGAGTCCTGATAAATTCGTAGCCTCATCAATGAAATTGATGCTAGCTTTGAATTTCCATTCGACCTCCTCGTAGACTAAGTTATACCATCGTTGTCACCCCAAATGCAATCCGGGTCGGGCTCGCCCGCCACCCGGGCCAACTAGCCGGACTTTAAAATGGATTTTGGGTCAGAATAAAACTAACTGGAAGTGGATAAGTTGTAGCCCCATCACCGAACTTGATGTTCAGTTTTCAATTTCGATTCGACTCTCGTATAATTGCTATGGTCTTTTTACTCGAGCGTCAAATGGGCGAGGGGTCGCCCAAGGAGGGGCCGTCAAACAAAGGTCGCGGAATGTTGCCGCTGGAATGAAGTGGTCGCCAAATGCTGAGGGGTCGCCCTATGAGCAAGGGTCACAAACAAAGGAGGGGTCGCCCATGAACAAAGTGGTCGCCAAACAAGGGGTCATTAAACAAAGGTCGCTGGAATGAAAGGTCGCTGGAACAGCGCTGGTCGCCCAACACCGTCAGCTCCAAAAGGGGTCAAGCAAACAAGGGGTCACAACAAAGGTCGCTGGAACAGCTTGTCGCCAATGAACAGCGGGTCGCCAAACAGTTGAGCTGCCCATGAACAAAGGGTCGCCAAACAGTTGAGGGGTCACTAATGAACAAAGGGTCAGCCCAAGAGGGCCGCCAATGAATGTTGGTCGCCCAAGAGGGGTCAGCCCAAGGAACAAAGTGGTCGCCAAAATGAAGTGAGGGGTCGTCCATGAACAAAGGGTCGCCAACAAAGGAGGGGTCACAATGAACAAAGGGTCAGTCCAAGAGGGGTCAGTCTACGAACATGTTCGTCAAAGTTGACTACGCATGACCTCCAATCCCCTAAGGTCACATTCCTTCGCTTGAACTCCGCGATTTGGGTGTTCTTTGACTTCATGGAAAAAGCCCATTGAGTAAAATCTCCATTGGGACTCCTCGAAGGGCAAGGTGCCTGGAGCCACGGAAATGGCCGTCCAGTCAAGTGAGGTAGGCTGCCCAAGAGACATTTAGTCATGCGTACCCCCTAACTCTAAGGCCATAACTTTCGGGTCCGAATTCCGACATTTGGGTGTTCTTGACTCTATGGAAAGCCCCATTGAGTCAAGATTGCAGCTATGTTCCTGTGGAGGACATTGTCCAATCAGGCATGTTAGTTCTGACCAGTTCAGTTGTGTGTTAGGGCTTTAGGTGGATAACATGCAATTTTAAATCGACATGTTGATATGTCACAGATATGGTTTGAGTTGATAACATGCGCTGTGGAATATGACATGTTGATATATGTCAGGTGACATTTTAATGCATGTTTAATCTTAAATATGAGGCATGATAATATGCATGAATATGTGTGCATGGGTGATTATGTATATGCAATCGCATGATAGCATTCGTATGTGTACGAAGACATCGTGATGACATGGTGCGAGTGCATGGTGCGATCCAAGATCGGGTTAGGTGTCACGTACACCTGCGGTCAAAACTCGTGTACGGGTACTTGATTGATGGATTCCGTAATGGACAAAGTCCAATGAGTCAAACGTTTTGAAAAAACTAATGGAAATAAATATAAGTGTGTCTAGTACAAAGAAGATGGCACTTCTGCAGGTGAAAGGACCAAATGTTATCTACGGTTAGATATGATTCCCAAGTATGCAAGTTCGAAAATGTTGAACGGCGTGGCGCGTCCGCTACGGTGAAAACCCGAAAAATCCGCGGGCTCCACAAATAACAAGTACACGCACTTTACTAAGTCAAATGTGCATTGAGGTGTTTCCAATGGGTTACAATTCTTAAAAGAAAAACAAAAGTTCTTGTTTTGGAAAAAGGTCACAGGAATAAAGGATTGGTATTTCACACTCGCCCTAGGTAGGTGTGTGAGGGGAGTCTGGGTGAGTAACTCGATATGCGCATGAGGATATTCATGCATTTTGACATTCATGTAGGCATCTTACTTGAATGTGTTTTTCTATGCAATCATTGCATGTGCACTTAGGTGGGGAGTAACCCTTGTAGGAGATTACTACTACTGAGCTTTGCTCACCCCGTCGTGGGACCCCCCTTTTCAGGTACACGAGAAGACGGTGCTCCATCGAGGCCGTGAGTGTGAAGAAGGCCGGGTTGTGGCCTTGAGCAGCATTTTGTAAAAATATATTAGAACAATATAGTTTCATATATTTTGGGTATGGAAGTGAGAAGTACATTGAACTCTTGTATGAAAAAAAAAAAAAAATGACCCCCGAAAATCTGGGGCGTCACAGCTTGGTATCAGAGCTTAGGTATACGAATACCTAGGGCCCGGTGGGGCATGGGTCTAGAACATGCTGTTATTGAGTAGGAACATCACAACTTGGTATAGCCTGGTGTTGAGCTTGATGTGATAGTGACTTAGTGCTCGGAAATTGGATGTCCAGATCATAGTTGGGTATCAAGGTCTAGGTAAGAGGTTACCTAGGAGTCCACGGGACAGGATTAGATCACAGCATGCATTTTGTGTTTTCTTGTGTATGCTTTGATTGTTTGTGTGTGAATTATATATGTGGTAAATGTATGTGGAAAACAAAGAGCACTTGGGGTTTGGAAAACATAATGAACATGGAATTTAATAACTCTTTTGCCATTTGACATGTGTAGATGGCAAGTCGAGGTCGGGGGCGTAGAGGTCACCCACGAGGTGCCAGTCAGGCACCACCTGTTTTTGATCAGGAGGCCTTCATAGAGGCCATGGGTGCCGGGAGCAGCCACCCGCCACACAAAGAGATGCAAAATGGAGGTCAGGAGGCACAAGAACCTCCGTGAGGTTCAAGGCACATCATCCTCCTGACAAGCATGTGAGGAGGGGACCTATAGAGCCTTCGACCATTGGTTCCGCTGACAGAGGATTCTCCGGCACGGAGATCACCTCTCGATGTTACTGATTACGCCGGCTTCATTCCAAATTTCGAGTGGGTGAGTCCCGCATTCGGTGGGAGGGGTCATTTACTCTGTGGACCGGGAGACTATGTCATGGGATGATTTTCAGAGGCTATTCATGGAAATATTTTCCCGCTTCCGCTACATGCGAAGGCAAGAGAGTTCTCGAACCGAGACAAGAGACTATGGATCAGACTGAGCACGTAGCCATTCAATGCAGTTGGCACGTTTCTGGATGACTATGTGGCACCGACGCGCCAAAGTCAGAGGTTTGAGTGACGGACCGGTTGTCCATCCGGGGCAAGATCAGAGGCATAACCTACAAGACATGGACTCGATGACGTGATAAACATCATCGAAATGAGATGAGAACGCATCTGAAAGCATCCGATGCGGGTGCTAAAGAAGAGGAAGGAGAGTCACTCTTCTAGTTCAGAAAGAAGTCAAGGCCTACCACGAGGGTTTCAGAGCCGCGCCACCGGGGCAGCGACGCCAGTGGTTCTAGTCGAGGGTCGGCCAAAGACCGATGACATATTTCTATCGCCATCACCATATGAAACGGATCGCTCAAGCAGAGGCATGGATCTCGTGTTTTGGACCGACGCAGTCCCGGGCCATCGCGGGACAAAGGATTATCTTTGTTCCTCAACCCCCTGTGGGCCGAGGAACGCACGTCCCAGACAGCCGTAGGGTCGTGGTAATGGGTCGAGCCGAGGACAGGCTCACAAGCTGGACACCAGGGGTCTGTAACGTGTCTACGCTATCACACCACCGACCGAGCCGCCAGACGCCGCCCATACAAGGTATGTTTCTGTTATCTCGCCTATGGGCAAGGGTATTATTTGATCTCGTGCATCGATTCTATTCATCGCCAGATCAAGCCAGGATAGAGTCGGGCTTAAAGGTCGGGGCTTCGAGGAGCCATTGTATGTGAGCTCTCCCCTGTGGATTGGGTGGCGAGGATGTGGATGATTGGCCGAGACGCGCTAGAGATCTCCGATTCTATCACCGTGGACCCGAGGGTCAGCATGTCGAGCTCGACGTCATCCCGGGAATGGATCGCCGACAACCATAAGAGTCACATCGATCAGGAGCGTAGAGGATTACCGGCCACACACAAGACTCCGCACTCGTCAGGTTTCGTGGGGACAAGCATGTTGTTCTTCCCGCACGGCACGAGTCCGCATGTCAAGGACAAGCTGGCGTGTCACTAGCAAGCCTTACCTTGGGAGGAAGAGTCGAGACCACCTCGATCTAATTCGAGTAGCCTGCGAGTATGCGATGTTTTTCCGTACGAAGCACTGTGTCGCCTCCGCAGAGGGATGTAGACTTCTGTATTGAGCTACACCCTGGCACGTTGCCCATCTCTATGACTCCGCATAGGATGGCCCCAGTTGAGTTACAGGAACTCAAGGTCCAGAGATACAGAGTTACTGACAAAGGGTTTATTGTGATCAGCACCTCACCTGGCGCTCCGGCCCTATTTCATAAAAGAAGGACAAGACCCTTCATTGCATTGATTATCGACAATTGAACAGGGTTACGATCAAGAATCTGTATCCAATACTGAGGATTGATGAATTGTTTGATCGCTTGAGAGTGAGCGCCAGTCTACTCTAAGATGACCTTCGCGACCGGTTACCATCAACGAGGGTTGTGGATACAGATATCCCTAAGACAGCATTTAGGACACGCTATGGGCACTATGAGTTTACAGTGATGCCCTTCGGATTGACGAATGCGCCGCTAACATTCATGGATCTCATGCATAGGGATATTCAACCCTATTTGGACTGCATTATCGTAGCTTTGTGGATGACATTCGATCTACTCCCGGGCCGGGAGCGGGAGCATGAGTATCACCAGGATCGCTTTACAAATACAGAGACCATCGATCGCACGCCAAGTTCGCAGTGCGAAGTTCGCCATCGAGGTTAGATTTTCGGGGACACGAGGTCACCGGGGAGTGTCACACCCGAGAAGGTCGAGGCGTTGATGAGTTGGAAGAGGCCGAAGTCGCGCCGAGATAATGGTTTCGATCGGGCCGGGTATTACCGAGGTTCATGGGAGGATTTCTCCGCATCGGGCAAAGACCTATGACTAGGCTGGACCCTAAGGAGGTCAAGTTTGATTGATGACCGATGCGAGGGAGGCATTCCAAGGAGTTGAAGAGAATTACCAGCTCCCATTTTGATAGTTCCGGACAGGGGACAGCGATACACAAAGAGACAGATGCATCGAGGGCCTGGACAGATGTGTTTTGATGCACCGGAAGGTAGTAGCTTATGTTCGGGGCTGAAGAATCACTAAAGGTGACTGACCTCACTCTACATGGAGTTGGCGCGTAGTCTTCGCCTTGAAGATTTGCTCTACTACTTATACGGCGAGAGCCTGAGGTACTGCACCATAAAGTCTGAAGGAGGATGCATGATCCCAATACAGGCAACCCAGATGGAGTTCCAGAGGATTATGACTTCACTTTGCATTACCATCCCAGAAGGCAAATGTGGTGGCCGATGCACAACAAGTCTAGAGGAGCGTTAGCGGCATAGCTTTCCTGGGAGTGGCAGATGCTCGAGACCGTGGGACAGCTTCGACTACGCACAACGAAAGCACTGTGGTACTCGGGGGGGAGTTTAGTTGGTTAAGCACCGACTCATTGTGTGCAGAGTGATTGGAGTCCAAGGCGATGCGAGATAGTGTCCATCGTGACCAAGGCGCCAGGCACAAGACGAGGGTCGGACCGCTCACATAGATGGTAGTCTTCGAGCATGTGGACTCGCAAGGGTTCCCCAAACACCGATCTGAGAGAGGAGATTCTCGTGGAGTTTCACCGTTTCTCGATTCCACTGCACATCCAGTGGCACGAAGATGTACCGGATCTCGCGCCGCACATCGGAGGGATGAAGAGACACGTGAGAGACTTTGTTCAACGACAATCACATGTCAACAGTAAAGGTCGAGCACCGTATACGCAGGCTACTTCAAATTTATCGGAGGTGGCTGAGGAAGTGGAGCATGTCACGATGGATTTTTTAAACCACTTGCCACGGACGCCGCAAAGACATGATGCAAGATAGTGATAGCGGACCGACTCACTAAGCTCCAGGTGACATTTTCTAGTTTCGCGGCGATGACCTTCACAATCGAGATTCACGGCCAGATATTCGAGATAGTCCGATCACATGGAGTACCAGTATCCATAGTCTCATAGACCCGAGAGCACAGCCAAGACTTTTAAAGAGTTTCCAAAGGCTATGGGCACACCCAATGACCATGAGTGGCAATGCTTCACCCTCGTACGATGGTCGAGAGACTATATCGGGGTGCCAGAGGACATGCCGCAGCTCAACCCGACTCAAGGGTAGCTGGGAAGAGCACTTGCCCTTAGTGGAATTCGCCTACAACACAATTACAGCGAGCATACAGATGGCACCCTACGAGGCTTTGTACGGGAGGCCATGCCGATCATCGACTACTGGGCCGAGGTAGAGAATTCGCCATCGTCCGTATTCATTGTGAGACACCTCCGAAGGTGACCGGATATCTAAGAACGCCTCTCACCACGCAGCCTACTAAGAGTTATGCGCACAGCCACGCCGACCCTTAGAGTTCGAGGTTGGTGATCACGCTTCGAAAGCGATGCCTAAGAGAGGAGGACGATTCTAAGAGCGCGGAAGCCATCGCCAGTTACTGGGCCTTCAGATACTTAAAGGGTGGGCATTTCAGCGCACTTCAAGTAGGCTTTACCGCCCAAGATGTCAGTGTTCATGAAGTGGCCTCCACGTCTCCATGTCTCGAAGGCACACCGATCCCGCTCATGTAGTGGATCGGGAAAGATCGAGATTGACACGATGGAACCTTTCGAGAGGGACCAGTACGCATCATAGATAGCAGAGATCAGGTTTTGAGACGCAAGACCGTGAGGCTGGTGAAAGTACTGTGGCAACACCGTGGAGTGGAGGAGGCAACATGGGAGCGCGAGGACACTATGCGGGCCACCTATCCCTTCTTGTTTAGGGATGAAGGTACGCCGTGTAGTGATTTAATAACTAAATGACTAGTTTACATGCATGACATTGTACATGTTGCATGCGCATGTGAATTGTTGTGATTGAGTGGAATTTCAGGACGAAATTCTTTTAAGGGGGGAAGAATGTAAAACCCGTGAAAATTTTAATTTTCTGAAAAAGGGTAAAATGGTAATTTCAACCAAAATCCGGAATTTTTATAGATCTCAGATGATCTAAATGCATTTCACCGGCGAATCGTCTCCGAAATCTAGCTACTCATGTCGATTCACAACAGACAATGGGAATTGTAATGATTTCGAGGCACTGACAAATGAGTAAATGACAAGGTATGAGGTCCCACACCACATGGATGCATGCAAATAGGCTACGTGTCTAAGGAAAGTAGTCTTGCATGAGGGTAAATGCTAGTGGATGCTAGGTGTCTTGGATGCTTAGATGAGGAATTTAGTGGGAAGGAATGTGGGTTAGAGACAAGTGGAAAGGAAGGTCAAGAGGCTTAGGAGGAACATGCTCTCAATGAGGAGACTGATCCCAGTGGGGAGAGAAAAAGAGAGAGTGATAGAGAGAGAGACTCCACCTTCTCTCTAAATTTCACGACGATCGGACCGACGGTCTCAAGCGGAGCAAGAGGAAGAGTTCAACCTTACGACAAGGGTCGTGATAGAAACCGGAGTTGGGGAGTTTTGACAAAACTCCAAGAGGTAGGTCTTCTCCTACCTTGGTTCCTTTCTACCCTAAGGGTTGTGTGGTGGTTGTGTATGCCCTACAGGGAATGTTTGGTTGTATTTTGTACCATGAGAAGCTGCCACATTGAGGGTAGCATACATAAACCGGAATTTAGAATCGATTTTGGTAGGAGTTATGGAATGTGGTGGTGAGTCCTTCTGATAATCAGGAACATCAATGAAACTTTGATAGTTTTCAATCTCCTGACTGGGACCTGTGAGACTGCTATAGTCCTTTTATCGTCACCCAGCCTAAATCTGGTCGGGTCATTTCGCTAATTCGGTCAACTAGCCGGACCTTAAAATGGATTGGGGTCAGAAATAAAACGAATCTGGAAGTGAATCCTTCGATAAGTTGTGCCCATCACCGAACTTGATGTTGCTTTTGAATTTCGATCGACTTTGCAATTGCTAAGGTCTTTTACTCCGAAGCGGTCAAATGGGCGTAGGGTCGCCCAAGAGGGGTCACAAACAAAGGTCGCGGAACAAAGGTCGCGGGAATGCTGGTCGCCAAATGCTCGAGGGTCGCTCCATGAGCAGCCGTCGCCAACAGCGGAGGGGTCGCCCATGAACAGCCATTGCCAAACAAGGTCGCCAAACAGTTGCCGCGAACAAAGGTCGCGGAACAAGGGTCGCCCAACACCGGGTCGTCCAAAAGGCCGCTGAACAAGGGGTCACAACAAAGGTCGTGCGCGGAACAGCTGTCGCTAATGAACAAAGTGGGTCGCTGTCGTTGAGGGTCAGCCCACGAACAGCGCGGCCGTCAAACAAACCGAGTGGTCGCCAATGAACAAGGGTCGCCCAAGAGGGGTCGCCAATGAACAAGTATCGCCCAAGAGGGGTCAGTCCATGAAATAGTGGTCACAAAACAGTTGAGGGGTCGTCCATGAACAAGAATGCCAAACGCTGAGGGGTCACACGAACAAAGTGGTCGCTCCAAGAGGCCGTCCATGAACAGTGGTTCAAAGTTGACTACGCATGACCTCCAACTCGAAGGTCATATCTCCTTCTGTTTGAACTCCGATTTGGGTGTTCTTGACTTCATGGAAAGCCCATTGAGTAAAATCTCCATTGGGACCTTCTTGAGCGGGCAGGTGCCTGAGCCGGCCGTGGAAATGCCGTCCACCAAGTGAGGTAGGCTGCCCGGGTGAGACGCTTTAGTCATGCGTGACCCCCAACTTCTAAGGCCATAACTTTCTCGTCCGAATCTCGATTCGGGGTGTTCTTTGACTCTATGGAAAGCCCATTGAGTCAAGATTGCAGCCATGTTCGTGGGAGGACACACCAATCAGGCATGTTAGTTCTGACCAGTTCAGTTGTGTGTTAGGCTTTAGTGGATAACATGCAATTTGGAAATTGACATGTTGGATATGTGCCGATATGTATTTGAGTTGATAACATGCAAAGCAGTGGAATATGACATGTTGATATATGTCGTGGTGACATTTTAATTGCATGCTTTAATCTAAATATGAGGCATGGATAATATGCATGAATATGTGTGCATGGGTGATTACATATGCTAACCTGCATGATAGCATTTGCATGTGCACGAAGACATCGATGACATGGGTGTGAGTGCATGGTGCGGATCTAAGACTAGGTTGGGTGTCACGGGTACACTAAGAGGGTCAAAACTGTGTACGGTAACGGATTGATGGATTCCGTAATGGGACAAGTCCGAATGAGTCAAACGGTTTCAAAACTAATGGAAAATAAATATAAGTGTGTTTCGCGGCATAGCAAGACGGGTGAATTTCTGTGCAGAAAGACCCAAATGTTATTCACTAGACATGATTCCCGCGATGCAAGTTCGTAAAATGTTGGAACGGCGTATACAAAGGCGGCGGTGAAAACCCGAAAAACTGCGGGTCTACAAATAAATAAGCACACGCAATTTTACCAAGTCAAATGTGCATCGGAGGTGTTTCCAATGGGGTTACAATTTAAAAGAAAACAAAAGTTCTTGTTTTTGGGAAAAGGCCACAGGGAATAAAAAGGACGGTTGGTATTTCACACTCGCCCTAGGTAGGTGTGAGGGAGCCTGGGAGCAACTCTCAGATATGGGCATGAGGATATTCATGCATTGACATTCATGTAGGCATCTTACTTGAATGTGTTTTTCTATGCAATCATTGCATGTGCACTAGGTGGGGAGTAACCTCAGAGGGAGATTACTTACTACTAGCTTTGCTCACCCCGTCGTGGGACCCCCTTTTCAGTACACGAAGACTCGTGTCCATCGAGGCCGTGAGTGTGAAGAAGGTCAACATGGGCTCTCGAAAGCAAAGATTTTGTAAAAATATATTAGAACAATATAGTTTCATATATTTTGGGTATGGAAGTGAGAAGTACATTGAACTCTTGTATGAAAAAAAAAAAATGACCCCCAATCCGGGGCGCTACACTCATCCCGTTCTTCCGGAGGATCGTCTTCGCCTAAGGTGAGTGCCTCGCGGATATAAATAAAATACCACTTAGGCTCCAATAATCGAACCAACGATATTGGAATATCCCAAGGCCTTAACAACATTTAACTATGATCATCCTAATCAACTCCGACAGTCCGATACACAATGTGCTCCTATAGCCTGATACTCCAAAATTGAAGCCACCCGGGAGCTAATTTCTAAATTGAACCGTCTAATAATTCCTAAAACATCCAATTTCACTAATGGCAACTTCACTTTTCCAGATTTGACCACCGTACTCTATTTCAAATTCCGACATTTCGGTAATTACCCGAAACAACCTAAAATTGGAAAACTAACCAAACGACGCCCAAAATTTACAAACCACATATCAATGGAAAGCCCAAGAGACCAGGAACTCATTGGTACCATTACTCCATCCAATACGTGGTGGCCGGAAAACCCGACATCTAACCTTCTACTGATTTCGCTGGCCAGAACTTCCAAACGGTATGAATCTCGCAGTGACCACGAAATGAGTTCAGGGGGTCCAAAAATTGGTGAAATGAGCTATGGGGTGGCTGGAAATGGCCGGAATGGCCTGAAGTCAAGAACAACCGGCTGATCACGGTGGTCGCCGCCGGTCACGTACCGATCCGGCGAGTCCTGGGCCGGGCGTGGTGGTCATGTGGAAATCTGGCCTAGCCGCGGACCGGGCCCGGGAGGTGGGCGCACCTGTGGTCCAGCTGCGGTACAAGAACTCCGGCCGGTGGTGCCTCATCCGGGTCCACCTCTCACTCAGTGGCTACTCTACCAAAAAGGTGTTCCCTGCTTCGGGAGAGCTTCTCAGTTTCTGGGAGCTCAAGTGTTGTTTTGGGCTAGGGTTTTCATTTGGTATCACAAGCCATGTTTATATAGGGTCTAGGTCGCCGTAAAATCCTTATAGAACTTTGACACCGATAAAGTGCTACTGCTGAATCTCTAATGGTCAGAACTTTATCCGTGAGTCTGACAGGACGCTCCGCCGTCTACGAACTCGCATCAACGAGGCCTACGAAATGGTGCGTCTTAGTTAACCTAAACTATTCCTCGAAAAGTCAAACTTGGTCAACTTGGTCAAACTTGGTCAAACTTCGTCAAACTCAGATATTTGGCACGGTCGTTACAACCTGTTCTTTAAAGAAAATTTCGCCCCACGTAAATTGCACTGTGGTCATGCGGAAGAGATGAAGACATCGGTCTCAACATTTGTTCTCTCCCCGCCTCAAGTCGCTTCTTCGACTAGGTGGTTTCTCCATGGACTTCTCTAATGTAAGGATATTGTCTTGTTGCGAAGCTCCTTCTCTTCACTACCCAGAATCTGCACTGGCTGTTCCTCATAGGATAAGTCATCCCCTCGGGCTCAATCTCTGGTGTCTCCAACACTTGTGAGGGATCTAGAATATACTTGCGTAGCATGGAGATGTGGAACACATTATAGACTCGAGAAAGCTCCTCCGGTAAGTCTAATCTATAGGCCACTGGACCTATCCTCTCAACAATTTCAAAAGGTACGATGTAGCGAGAATTTAGCTTCCTCGCTTCAAAGCGTACTCACCCCTTTCCAAGGAGAGAGTTTAAGAATACTCGATCCTCACCTCAAACTCAAGATCCCTTAGAATACCCAATATAACACTAAATTTTCATCAAAACATATGCTCAACCACAAACAAAGTAAGGTTGGCATAAAATCTTTCCATACTCAAAAACCCTATAGGTCTAACTTTCATGTCAATGCTAGCCGTCTCTTACTTACATCTAAGGTGGAGGGAAACAATGGGATGAGTTTGATACCGTAGTGAATCCCCTAACAAGCCATGCCTATAAAAACATTTCAATTATACATAATTCAAGATATCTCAAAATATGAGCATTTATTGTGATAATAGGTTGATGATGGAACACATGAATGCAATACTACCACCATCACAACCCTCATCAGACTCTTTAAAGCTTTCACCCAAGGACTAGACAATCATCCCGTGAGCAACGACAAATTGCCGGGACTTACCACCATGGAGGCGCCCATCCCAGATATCTGCGGACCTTTTCCGGGACTACAACCCTGTGGAACTAGTCATCGCCCCGTGTCCACTACATAAGTCCGGACCTCATTGGCCAAAGCACTAATGGTACAGACTCCTACAACATCAAACCACAAAGATAAGCAGGAGAATATTGAAGATCCCTACTTTCCTTAGATTCAATCATAGTCTTCCAAGGAAGTCAAAACCGAGGCTACTCCAAGGGTCTCAGAATAACAAGTCATAAGATTCCTTGGGCCACAATCCGGTGGTCACATAAAAATTACCCAAGTGGTCTATTACTTTATCACCTGTACTACCACACATATATCCTTATACCTTCCAACATAAACCTTGGATCCCCAAGTGCACTCTCTCTTACACTTTACTAGGATCACTCAACACTCATTATTGGGGAGCTACACAAACAACGCACTCAACATAAATCACCTCTTGTACTCCTATCTCCATATTACTCATTTGAAGATAAAGTGCTAAGGGTTCTTTCCACCTGGATCACCTACTTGGAGTAAATGATCAAGTTATGCACAAATACTAACACTAGCCATAATGTAAAAATCAAAATTTCAATAAAAATATAAGAATTTATGATTTTCCCACTCTTCCCATAAGTTTCCAACCAAATCAATCACAATACTAAACACACATCAAAGCCACTTATTCAACCCGAAATCTTCCAAAACACATCTAAATAGAATCTGTGGCTTGCCAACTCATCATCAACTAATCTAAGGTTAGATGAAATCCTAACTCCAAAAAGAGAGTAATCCCGAATCGCATCCCCATACAAAACTCTAATTCCTACACCACCATAACTAAGGATTAGGTCTTACCTCCCCATATCCTTCTAAATCAGTGTTAGAGAAATTTCCACAACCAAACCTTAGAAAAAAGAACCATTTTACAAGAATCAAACCAAAACTCTTACCTGCTCAACATCCTTCTCAGTCAAACTTCCAATTTACCACTGCTTCTACTTTCTGAGGATCCACATGAATGGCATCAGCATAAACTACATGTCCAAGAAACCCCACTCGGCCCAACCAAAATTCTCATTTGCTGAACTTGGCATACAACTGGTATTGCCTTAAAGTCTGCAACACCAAACCCAAATGTCTCTCATGTTCCAACTCGCTTCTCGAGTACACCAAGATATCGTCGATGGAGACAATGACAATCCGATCTAAGTATGGACTGAAGACCCGGTTCATTAAATCCATGAAAGCCGCCAAGTATCAGCGGTCCGAAGACATCGCTTAGAAACTCATAGCAACGCCCATATCTCGCCTTGAATGCCAGCTTCAATGTCCTGATTCCCAACTTAACTAATGGAAACCCCGACCTCGTCACTTCAAGAACACTCTGCACTCGGCCGATCAAATAGGTCATCAATCCGAGGGCAAAGGATATCGTTACAAATGGTTATCTTATTCAACCTGGGTCTGTAGTCATATACAACCCTAGGGTGCCATCAGAAGAAGAACTAATCAATTTCGATAATGTTGGGGAAGGTATACAAAACACTGATGAGTCGCACAACAATGTACAACCCCAAGGAATTTAGAAAACCTAGGCCTGATACTGTCGACAGACCCGACCTCGATACTCCTCCCTCGTGGTCCCGCCTAGTGAAGTCCCACGTATAATCCCTAGGAAGATATTTCGTGGGACCTCACCTTAAGGAGGGGGAGAACACCTCATGTATTAATTTAATACCCACTATACATGGTTATAAAAACCCGCAATACCTATAAATATAACCTTAAAGTTCCATACGTAATATTAGAGCGTTCTAAGAGTATCAGGATTTGTGGGTACAAGTAGAAATGAATGTCCAATACAACAAACTGTAATAGATAAATGCGATAGAGTACTACACTGGGCGAGAGCGACGCCAATTCCGGGCGCGACAGGTCTTACGAACCGTCTGACCTGGGGAACAGATGAACACTAATGTGAGATAATAAATCTCAAAGAGGTATAGTTTATAAGGAAAAATAACATTTATATTTCAATGGTTCTCCTCTCAAAACCTTCCGTTCACTCTTTGTAAAGTTCCTCGTTTAGAAACATTTCACAAAACCCAACTTTTACCCCAAGTCCAACATATGTAGATCAAGCTCAACAAATTAGCCGTCCCAATGTTAAGAAACATAACTGAACCGGCATTACAACATAAAAGCCAAACACAAAACATGTATAGTCATCAAGTGATAAAATAATCATGAAATGCACCAAAACCATGAGTATTAAAATAGTTATACCACATTTAGAAATCAACGCCCATACCATAAACTAACGTTATACCGCACCATGTACTCATCCTAAAACCGCCTGCAAACCGACCACGTCACCGCGGGCAAACCCAAATACAAACCGTCGGTCAAACCGACCTCACGTCACCGTGGCAAACCCAAAATACCAAACCGTCGGGTCAAACCGACCTCACGTCACCATGGCAAACCCAAAATACCAAAACCGCTTCGTCAAACCACTACGCCACCGCGGCGAAACTAAAATACCAAACCGTCTGAATCAAACCGACTCACGACAATGTGGCAACTAATAAAACCGCTTGGGTCAAACCGACCACTTCAAGAACGCAGGAATCAATAAACCGTCTGGTCAAACCGACCTCACTAACGGGCAAACGAATAAACTGCTCCCACTCACATGTACCTTCCACACCGTGACGTAGTCACCACAAAATCTCAAGATCCACCTTTTTTCTTTTACAATAGTTTTTCAAGATAGTTTACAACCTCAATCCATGTACCCAAAATATCCAAACACCACCGACTCATCCATGAACACAGTAAAACTTTCTAATAGTTAAAATGTTGACAAAACTCACATGAAATGATAACTTGTTTTATATGAAACCAAAAATCATGTTTGAATGCAACCAACCATCTGATCAAAACAGTATATATGTAAAGTATTAAATCATAATAGATATATCGACATAATATCACAAATCATTTAAAGCATATAAACCACTCACGCACTACGACGCCGCCTCAGTTTCTTCAAGCAGATCGCCTCCTACGGCGTGAGTGCCTGTGATATAAATAAAATACCACTTAGGCTCCAATAATTGAACCAATGACATTGGAATATCCCTAAGGCCTTAGAACAACATTTAGAACTATGAGATCATCCTAATTGAACTCGGACAGTCCGACACACAACGTGTCCCATAAAACCGATACCCAAAATTGGGGCTTTTCACCCGGGAGCTAATTTCGAAATCAACCGGTCCAATAATTCCTAAAACATCCAATTTCACTAATACAACTTCAATTTTTCCAGATTTGACCAATTAGTACTTATTTCATTCCGACATTTCTGTAATTACTAAACAATCTAAAATGGAAAACTAACCAAACGACGTCCAAAATTTACAAACCATATCAATGGAAAGCCCAAGAGACCAGAACCATTGCACCATTACCCTCAAATTCAACAAATGCCGTGGTGGCCTGGAAACCCGACGAATCCTTCGCCGATTGCCATGCAGAATTTCCAAATGGAATCTGCAAAAAGGGACCACGAAAATGAGTTCAGGGGGTCCAAAATGGTGGAAATGAGCTACGGGTGGCTTGAAATGGCCTGAATGTCAAGAACAAATCGCTGATCATGGTGGCCGCCGTCACGCTCTATCCGGGCGTCCACGGCGTGGCCATGAAATTTGGTCGGCGTGACCGTCCGGAGGTGGCGCACCTGGTGGTCCGCGTGTAATAGTACCGCCTGGTGGTGCCTCATCTTGTCCGATTCTCACTCTGCGCAGTGGCAATACGCCAAAAGGTGTTCTTGTCATGGCTTTCTGGGGTTTTGGGAGCCTGGCACATTAGCTGTGGTTTTCATTCGTATCACAAGCTATGTTTATAGGGTCTAGGATCGCTTCGTAAAAAATCCTGCATTTAACTCGGGACACCGATGCTAAAGTGCTATCGTTGAACTTCTAATGGCCGTGTGAATCTCTTTATCCGTGAGTCTGATTTGCGGACGCTCCGCCTGCCTATGAACTCATCGACGAGGCCTACGAAATGGTGTCTTAGTTAACCTAAAACTATTCCTCCTCGAAAAGTCAAACTTGGTCAACTTGGTCAAACTTGGTCAACTTGGTCAAATCAATAAACTTAAGCCAAACTCGTGATTATTTGGCACGGGTCGCTATAACTTAGGATCAGAATTTGCAATCTCTATTCTTAAGTTTGGTTCCTTGAAGTCTATTTTACGTAGCCCACCAATCACTCAAACGGATAAAGAACGAAAGAAGTTATACTAAAATACTTAAACCGGTCTAAACAGAAAATCATCAGGTGTACGGCACACCACTGCTCATGTACCCGCACACTTTGCTTAGTGGGTGCACCGGTACACTAATGTTCATGTACCGGTACACCTTCAAAATTTTGCCCAGATTTTGTTATTTTTCCCACTTTTGATGCCAATTCACTCCATACAACTTCTATAATTCATAACACCTCAAAAACCAACTTGGAATTCATCTAAAAACAATTCCACAACACTTAAATTGGTGCTATGGAACCTCAAACACAAACCCAGTGAAAATCCAAGAACACTACCTAAGGTCCACCACTTTTATAAAACCACATAAATGTGATGATTCCATGGTTATTTTCCACCAATCGGGGTTTTACTTCATAACCCCCAACAATTCAAAGGTTTGTGTGATCTTTACACAAAACCTGCACTAAAGGAGCATCTAATCTCCATACCAAAACCTTGGGGATTCATATCAAACCCAAAATAAGGATTCCATACCTTGATCTTCTCTTCTCCTCTTCCTTCTTCTTCCTTCCTCCTCTCTCGGCTCTCCTTCTTCCTACCGGTTTGTTAGGGCAAACTTTTGAGACCAAATGAAATTTTTGGTTTTATTTTTCTTCCTTTAAAATACCATCTTTTTCATTAATTGCAAATTTAGTCCTCATCTCTAAGATTTGCACATCAACTTATTTTATTTCAGATTGCGGCCCATCTCTACTCCCTTTATGATTTTTATCTCCTTATGACATTTTACAATTTTGTCCTTGTTCTATGCCAAAATTTCCTGTTCACTAAATTTATCATTTCATAACTTGTCAATTTACCAATTTTCCTAAAAACACAAGGTGGCCCACCCTATACCCAGAATATATAATAAAAATTCTAGGGTATTTTTGGGGCGTTACAAAGAATCATTCTTCCAATTGCTTTCTCCCAAGGTAGTGCTTTAATCTCTGACCATTAACTTTGAATTCCTATGATTATCGGCTCTATGTCACCGCCTAAATCAAAGCTTGATATTACTTCATCAGAGTATGGTCCACCTTACCTGATTTAAGCTTTCCCGGAAAGAGTCTTAGTTCGAGTTGAATAACAGACCTAATCTCTCGCTCAGAATTCTCCTCAAAATTCGTTGATCATGCCATTTTTTGTTTTATCTTTTGTAGATTCTCACACTATCATAGGCTTCATTTCTAACTCTTCCAATTCATTTAGCCGGAGTAGCCTCTTAAAGCAGCCTTGAAATCAAACAGCTTCGATGGCCCACATAGCTTTATATTCTAGTCAAGAGGTAGGTGACAAGGTTTTCCAAAGACAAGCTTGTATGGTGACATTCCAATGGGAGTTTTAAAAGGCCCCGTATGCCTGTGAGTATCATCAAGCTTCAAAGACCACCCTTATGCTCTTAACTTCACAAATCTTTTTCAAGAATTTTTCTTTATCTCCCGTTGGAAATTTCATCGCCTATCATTCGAGGGCGATAAGCCAAGCTCATAATGTGTTTGATACTACATCTCGCCATGAGCTGAACAAACACCTTATTTGCAAAATGACCCCTCCATCACTGATTATAGTTCTGGGTGTCCCAAATCTGCTGAGAATATTTCTTTGTAAAAATCCCACAACTGTATTGGCATCATTCTTGGGACAAGCAGCTGCCTCAACCCATTTTGATACATAATCCACAGCTAGGAGTATGTATATATTTCCAAATGAAGTTGGAAAAGGCCCCATAAAATCCATTCCCCATACATCAAACAATTGCACCACCAGATACTACTGGGTAGGCATTTCATGCCTTTGGTCGATATTTCCCATCTCTTTCGCATTGATCACATAACTTCACCCATTTCAAAACAAATTCTAAAATAAGAGGGCCAAGAAACCTAACTCGGAGAATTTTGTGGGCTGTTTTATCTCCTGCAAAATGTCCTCCATATGGTGATGCATGACATTCTTGTAAAATCTTTCTTTGCTCACCTTCTGGTACACATCTCATTATAATTATATCAGCTCCTCTTTTAAACAGTAATGGGTCATCCTAGATGGCATTCGTCGTCACCCTTAGTTTTTCTCACCGGTAGCTGAATTCCTCGTGGCATAATTCCACAAGCCAAGAAGTTCACAATATCGCGATACTCAAGGTGTTTGGAGGACAATCGAATAACCGCCTATCTCGAAAATTTTCGCTATTTCTTCCTTCATTTAGCATGTGTTTCTCCACCTTGACAAGTGATCGCCTATCACATTGTCACAACCTTTCTTTGCCTTTATTTCTAAATCAAATTTCGCATTAACAATACCCACCGATCGCTCGCTTTGCTTCTCGTCTTTTGCCATTGGGATACTTAATTGCCGCATGATCGCGTGTAGCACAACATGGGACCCCAAAATGTACGCCTAAATTTTTCATGTAAATACTATCACAAAGATTCCTTTCAAGAGTAGAGTAATTTTCCTGAAAGCCATGAAGGTTTCATTGCATAAGATATGGTTTTGAATACTTTTTTCAGCTCTTTCTTCGTCCCAATACGCCCTATCGCAAAATCACCTGGCATCACACATGATTTCAAATTCTCTCGCTCCAATCTGGTTTCACATGATGGGAGCTTCAACTAGTCTCGATTTGATTTCTTCCAAAGAATTCCGCAGATTCATCAAAATAGAACTTAGTATCCTTTTCTAGCACCCACATAGCGGTTCAGTAATTTTTGAGAAATCTCTCGATAAATCTTCTATAAAATCCAAATAGCCCTAAGAAACTTCTAATTCCTCGACCGTAAGTGGGTGGCATTAAATTTCTTATAATCGAAACTTTTGCTCGGGTTCACTTAGCCCCTCGTCAAGCAGTAAATCATGTGCCCCAAGACAATTCCTTCAGAACCATAAAATGGCTTTTCCCAATTCGTAGCTAGATTCTGTCTCGCACCTTGGAAGTACCGTCCCTTGCCATGCGGTGCACCGCTCAAAACGGATCCATACACTTTAAAATCATCCATGAAGATCTCCATAACTTTTCCGCTAAATCGTAAAATATGACATCATGCACTGGAAGGTACCAAGAGCATTACACAACCAAATGCATTCTCTTAAAAAAGTACCAAATGGACATGTAAAGTGGTTTTCCCGATCCTCGTGCAATGGCAATTTGGTTATATCCGTAGTATCCATCAAGAAAACAGTGAGGGTGTCCCGCCACCCATTCAAAGATTTGATCAATGAAAGGCAGGGGAAAATGATCATTTCTTGTCAGCAAAGATTCGCCTGTAGTCAATACACACCCTCCATCCCGTCACAATTTCGTAGGGAATAAGTCTATTCTTTTCATTTCGATCACAAAGGAATCCACCCCTCGGGGAACCACATGTACCGCTCACCCAAGAACTATCCGATATAAAGTATATATAAACCCGCATTTAACCATTCTCGTAACTTCTTTCTAACAACTTCTTTCATCACCTGTTCAAATTTCCATGCTCAATAGAAGTTTTTGCATTATCATTCAGCAATATTTTGTGCATGCAAATGGAGGGACCGATACCCTTCAGATCCTCAATCACCAAGCAATAGCTTCCTTGTATTTTCCTCGTAATTTCTAGCAACTTCGTTTCGCCTTCAAATAATGCAATTCGATATGACGACCGGGTTTTCTCTTTCTAGTTCTAAGAACTCATATTTCAAATGGTCGGGCAATTTTCTTCAATGTTAACCCTTCGCATCTAGTTTCGCTTCATGAGTTTTCTTCGCTTCGTCGCATACTTCATCTCGACCGCTTTCAATTATGCTCGACCTGCTTTGTTAAACAAATTACGCGATTTACAATCAAGACTCTCAAGATACTATAAATTCATCTCAATTTCATCGACAGAATGTCAAGAATACAATGTAATTCAATTCAACACTAAGAAGACTATTGCTTTCTATAGCCATACAACTTTCTCATATCTACATCAGATGTTCCAAACTCCTATTAAGATTAAAGTGCACCGCTTCATTCCCACCCTTAAGGTCGTCGCCTTTCGCACATCTATCAAGGCGTGCCCAGCTAAGAAGCGGTCTTCCTAAAGCAAGAAAGGAACTTGATATCTTCTCCTCCATCTTCATGATAACAAAATCCAATCGGGAAGATGAATTTCCCAACCTTGACAAGCATATCTTCAAGAATACCTTATGGTTGCGCTATCGACTGGTCAAAGATTGCACGTAATCTGGCTGGGTTGGGTAAGTTCCCCAAACTAAGTCTTTTCACAACCGATAAATAAGATCAAATTTATACTAGCACCGTGAATCACATAAAGCCTTCTTGAATTCATATTTCCTATGGAGCAGGAATGGTGAACCGCCAGTAGTCCTTCATTTCGCCGAGCTACGGATAACCGCACCGCTGCAGCGCCAAATCGCCACTATCCCCTCCTCATCTATCTTCCTTTTCTTTGCCAAGATCTCCTTTTAGAAATTTTTCATAAATAGGGCATTTGATCACCCCGCAAATGGGATATTAATTTCATTTTCTTGAAAATATCCAAGAATCTAGAAAAACCGCTTCTTCCCGCTTCCAAACCTCCGTGGAAATGGCACTATACGTGTATAAGCCGGTACTCCTTTCTTCTCGTTTCGCTCATTATTTCCTTCAGTCACTCATTCCAGGTGCTCTTCTCCTTCCTTTCCGCCTTTTTCGTTTCCGCCTGAGTCTCTTCTTTTTCCTTTCTTTTCCTTCTCGTTGTTGCTCACTTCTTTCCCACTCTCAACCGAATTGCTACGCAGTTTTTCGATTCTTTTTATGTCACTAGTGGGAATGTACCCCGGCTTCTAATTTACATATTCAAGGCTAGCTGCCCTACCTGCGGTCTCCGAGTTTTTCAATGAGGCACTTCAGATTCTTCAAACACTTCGAAAGTATCAGACTTGAAAGCTTCCAAGCAAGACAGCTGCTCATGGAAGTGTATAGCCTCGTCTCCCCCCTCATGAATCGGGCAAAGATTTGTTCTTCAAATGGTTGAGCCCTTGACCCCCCCGATATTCATTTCGCCTTCACCCTCGATGCCGCTGCCGGAACTCGTGGTCGCCGATATCCCCGCTGAGATTTCTCGCCCATGCCTGGGGGCCTTGTAATGCCCCTCCACCATATGAGAAATTTCCTAGCGGTTCCTCAAATACTGATTGTAATGTAAGGTTGTGTTAGGATTTGGCCTGAATGGTAATTTCTTGGTTCATTCAATGCATTTAACCTCCTCATCACCATAAGCAATTTTCTTCGTTGGTACTTCAACACTTCTTCTCATATGTTCTTCTTTCCACCGCCTCCTATTTCATGAGTAAAGTGTGCATTTTTCTTCCTGTCATTCATCCCGCGCATGATGGCATCTAACTTCGACTGTGGTCAGCATTTTACTCAACCCATGACCCTTCCTCCGCTATTACCCTCTTGAAAACTCGGGGATGGAGCTTTCACACAGATTCGGGGCTGTGTCTTCTATCGTGATCTCTAAATTTTCCAACACTTTTTCTTTGAATGCTCCACACAGAAGCATCGATACGTTTTGGCATGTATCATTTAAGGCATGATACACTATATCCATCCGGGGTTTTTAAATCAATTCCATGCATAGGCACCTCTTCAACAACCTCAATCTCTCCCAAGCTATATGCTCATCTTCCTTGTTGAACACTATTATCTCTTCTTCTCTCCGAGGTGAGACGGGGAAAGAATCCCGCCCAATACAAGCCTACCAACTCTTCCCAAGTATCAACCGAACCATACGGGTAATGATTCATACCTGGGTGGCTGCTATATCTCTTAAAGAGAATGGGAAGAGATGCACTTTATAACCTTCCGCCTCACACCATTCAAATTTCACCGTATTTGCCATCCCGAGAAATCTACCTAGGTGCTCACGCTTCGGGTCTTCTGGAATGAACCGATGCCGCCGCACTACTGTTATCAAAGCCGGGCTTTAGTTCGAAGTTATTTGCATCCACAAGAGTCAGTCTGATTGCGTATCATTCTTCCGAACGATAGGCCTCCAGAAGTCTCAACATTGTATCCACATCGACGCTATAAAGCTTTGTTTCGTCTTTATATGTACTAAAACCCTCAAATTCATAGTTGTAAGAGCCCACGCTTCTCGCATCTATGTCACTTCGATAAATTTGCTTTATAAAATATTTCTTTCAGAAGGTTCATGATTTAAAAATAAGGGTTTAGTCCATGACACTGCAAGTGCACATGTCATACAAATAGTAAAATCTGAATGTAAGTCTAGGTATCATTCCCACAGAGATTGGTACGAATTAAAGATCAACTACCCCAACTACTAAACTTCCATGCTATTTGGACTAAAGACTCAAAATGGAAGTTAGATCTAGAAAATAAAGGTTCTAGACTATTAACTCAGCTGTTTAACTAAGTTAAAACAAATTAAATGACTAAAAATAAATCGTAACTAAAATACTAGATCAATCGCTTTCCTCAGGAGAAACGAAACAATCGCTGAATTGGCAATGAAATGTACCAATTCCTACACTAAAATACATTGCTCGTTGCGGTATGGATCTCGAATTGTCCAAGATTTCCTAAATTTTGAATTGATTTTCCATATTCGCCGGTCGGATACCCTTGTTTCTCTCTCGAAGACAAGATCAAACTAGCTACCAGATTCCCAATCCTCTTGCAAGATCTCGTATTTTTCTTCTCAATACTACACCCATTTCTCGCTGACAAGCAGACCTTTTCGTGATTTCTTCCTCAGATTTTAAAGTTTCTACCACTTAAAAGGTGCTCAACCTCTAGATCTATTGGGTCGTTTCTTTCCCTTTGATTAGATCCTCGCCTAACACTGGTTAAGAACTTGCTTTAGATCGAGGTGAACCTCGATCATTTATATTGTTAAATACTCCTCCAACTTCAATTATGAGCAAATGGGGGATTTATCAAAATGAACGCTCAAAAAGCCTCGCCAGCTCGTCATCGATAGTCTAGCATACCCAAAAGAATGCTCTCACCAGAATCTCACTGTCACGCAGAGGGCATCCTCGATATCGAGCAAGATACATTCCCTCAACTCAATTTCAGACGCTTATCGGGAACTTATCAATTCAAAACGACACCAAATAAGTAACCAACCCAAATAAGTTTTCCGTATTTATGCAGAAAGATTGTAAATCTAAATGTCAAATCCCGCAGACTGCTCGACATCAAAGATTAAGTAATTAAGAAATGGAGTACCGATCATGCATAACCACTCAGACTCGGGTGAATAAAAGTGAGAAGAAATGAATTCTAGAAATTTGTCTAGATTTCATAAATTTTCAGGCAATAATTTTAAGAAGAAAATAACATAAATAAAACTACAACTCCACTCGTTTCTGCACAGTTCGCAGATTCAAATCCAGAAAAGAAATTAACTAAAAATAAAAAAATAAAAATCTACTCTAAACTATACAATCGAAGTTCCTCTCATTTCTTTTTCTCGGGAAGTGAAGACTGAAGACTACTTACTATTCTAAAACTCGTCTATTTATACCGCCAAAAGAATGGGGTCAATCCTCAAAGCCTGTGTGGAATCCTAAAAGAAGGCCCAGCCCACTGTCCTATGTCGCGACCTCAAGTTGATGTCGCGACATGAATTCCTTTGTTTCACCTAAAGCTCGCCGCGACCTTGTTGCTTCGTTACGACCGCTTCTTGCAACCGTTTGATCAATGGTCGCGACATCGCTTGTAGTCGCCGACCTTGTTGGCTTAGTGTTTCAGAAAGGATGTCGCCAATCACGCTTCATGTCGCGCGACATCGCTGTCTTTCTTCTCGCTTCGAAGTCATGATAAAGCAAGTTTCAGTTGCGGACACCTTCGCTTATAGATGACTTCATGTTATGACTTTGATTTCGTCGCGATTGTGTTGGTGGGTCTTTTGCCTTCACAGTTTCACTTAATGTCACACTCAAGGTGATGTTGCGAATTCGTCTTCCCATTTCTTTTTTCTTCCGTCGCGAACTCGCTCTTTTGTTGCAACTAATTCTTTCTCCTTCCTTAATTTTATTCCGTGTCGCACCTCAAGGTGACGCGTCGCACCCTTTTTCTTCTCGCCACTCTTCCCGTCGCCACCTTAGCTGAAAGTGGTCGCGACATCGCTTTCGTGGTCCTTGACATAAATGGTCGTGAATCACTCTCCCGTTGGGACTCCAGTTCCCATTTTTATGTCGCGACCTCAACTGTATGTTGTGACCTCAAATGGTGCCTTTCAGTTAAAAACTAGTTGCAACTTCGTTCTCTTGCAAAGACCTCTCAGGGCTTCATTTACTGATCCACGCCTTAGACATCGCACCGACGCCGCGACCTCGGCCATCTGAACTCGACATCGAGTGGTGTCGCGACATGCGCATTCTTCTTGAATACTTTAGTCTCACCACATTTCCTTTGTCACAACCTCTTCTTCAAGTCATTTACTTCACTTGTTAAGGTCTTTATTTCTTCCTCAAAGTCGATTTTAAAGGATGTCGTGACTGGAAACGACCGACAACTAAGCTTCCCGTCGCGACTCCGATTTTCGCTGTGACTTCAATTTGCTTGTAGGTCGGTCTCTTCGGGTTTCGCCGAGATTTTAGCACCACGATTCGCAATAAATTGAGTAAAATATCCACATTTCTGCATACAAATCAACATTTATCTTGTAATATGCTCATAAAAATGGATTAAAAATCTAATGAGTTTTTGGACTCATCAGTTATAAATAACCCAAGTAGGAAAATTCTCTACCTCATGGAGTTTGACGAAACTCCAAGATTTTCGGCATCTACGCTACCATGATGGATCAACTTTGCTCTGTCCGACGAATCCATGGCCCGATTTCCGTAGTTCTAAGAGAGAAGTTTCTCTCTCTACTTTTCTCCTCTCTCTCTCACTCCTCTGTCCGTTTTTTTCATTTTTGCTTTCGTTTTGAGTTTTTATCCTTTTTTATTTTTTTATTTTTTTAAATATGTGTCCATCTCTTATTCGGGTCCGTTTCTGCCTCGAATCAATTTATTTCTTTTCAGTTCAATTTATTTTAAATGAACTTAAATTTTTAAACCATTTCATGACTTTCAAGATTTTCGCAAAATCTCGCTCCCAAGTCATCACACTTTATCACCCAGAAAATCATAAAAATATTCCTATTGTCTCAGAATTCAAAGAAACTTTTCTAGATCACTAGCTTTTACGAGACGAATTTAACAACGCAGTCTGTTTCGTCATCCGAGATCTAAAGAATTTTCTAGGCTTCCTTGAACCATTATGGCAATTTATTATTATTGTTATTATCGTTTTGCCATTTTTTTAAAATTTCTAATTTTCCCGAGTTTTACAACTAATGTGATAAATGAAAAAAGAGAATTTCAAATTGCTATCTGAACTTGTGTAGATGGAAAGTCGAGGGCATGGACATAGAGGTCTGATGCGTTGAGCCCAACCATCGCTACTTTGACCACAGGCCTCAGAGTCGCTTTACTGGTGCCGAAATCGCTACCATCAAGCCGTGCTAGTGCAAGCCCTCAAAGGGGCCAAGTAACCTCCAACGGTTTATAACACATCATCCTCCGACATTCACCGGGGGAGGGGATCCAGTGGTAGCTTATCATTGGTTCTGATAGGTTGAGAGGATTTTAGAGGCTATGGAGATTACCTCCGATGCTATGAGGATCAAGCTAGCCGCATTCGCTGGGAGGGTAAGTCCAAATATGACGGATTGAGCGTAGCCTCGAGGATTCGAGATGATGACATGGGAGAGTTCAGAGAGCTCTTCTATGGGTAAGTTTTTCTAAGACGCCTAGACATGCAAAAGCCAGAGTTCCTCGAATGAAGCAAGAAAACATGACCGTGTTCGAATACGAGCCAAGTTCACCGAGTTGGCATGTTTCTGTGGATTTAATTATGTGGCCACGTATATGGCTAAGGTGTGGAAATTGTGATTACCAGTTATCCATCAAAGAGATTGTAGGATTTCTCCTACAGGACATGACCTCTATGGTCAGGACCACTATGGCCATAGAGAGAGAGATAGAGGATGCACGGAGCATCCGAGATGCGAGTGCTAGTGGTAAGAGGAAGGAGGATCAGCCTTCTTCAAGTTCTGTGAGAATCAAGACTTATTCCATGGTGATTTCAGATTTCGGTCATGCACATCGAGCTAAAGCCATATCGTGGCCTCGGGTTGTTCAGACCACACATGTTTCCATTGCCATCAACCTGTGACATATGAAGGTGAATGTTCAAGGAGGCAGGGATCCCGTAGTTATGGGACACCACAGCCCCAATCGTCAGTGGGACATGCGCAGAAGTAGCCTGTTCTCCTGGCCCCGCATGGGCCAGGGAACCGATGTCATCCTGCAGCCGCATTGCCAACTACTATTTCAGATGGGCCACACGGGCCAGTGGCATGGCCTGTCGAGGCTAAGACCCGTCGTTTTTCTTCAAGGACCCGCAGGCATGTCTACGCCAGTACCACGTGACTCGAGCTCATGCAGATCGCTCCGATATACAAGATACGCTTCTCGCCTCGATAATTTTTACTGGAGTGTTGTTTAAATTCGAAAGTGCGCTCTATTCATGTTTATTGGTCGAATAATGAGAAAAGTTCGCTAGAGGTTGAACCTTCTGGTGTCGTTATATGTGAATTCTCCCCTAGGAACTAGGGTGAGTATCGATTAGATATGTCAGTATTGTGAGTCAAAGATCTTAAGGATTCTACTTACTATGGACCTGAAGGTCATGGACATATCGGAGTTCGATGTCATCCTTAGGATGGATTGGTTGACGACCCATAGAGTTGTCATTGATTGTGATCATAGGTGGGTTACCGCCTACACATAGGATGTTATGTGTTACGTTTCAAAGGGAAAAGCATGATGCTTTACCCCAGACCGTGCACGACTCCAAATGGAGTGGATAGTTGATGGGTTGGCTAGCAAGCCTTACCCTATAAGATGAGGGGAGACGGGATTTGAGTCTACCTCGGGTGGTTTGCAAGTATGAGGATGTCTTTCGGATGAGCTACCAGGATTACCTCCACACTGGGATGTGGACTTTATCATTGAGTTCCACCCTAGTACGTCGCCCATTTCTATGACTCCTCATAGGATGGCACCGGTTGAGTTGTAGGAACTCAAGGTCCAACTGCAAGAATTATTAGACAAGGATTTTGATAGGACTGCATCTCACTCAAGCACTTCTGCCTGCTTCTGTAGAAAAAGGTCAAAATTCAGTGGAATGACCTGAGGAAAAGGCATTCCAGAATTGAAAAGGAGGCTTACGCGCCTCCTATTCGATAGTCCCAAACGTGATAGAGGTACACAAAGGTATTGTGATGCCCTAGTGGGACTGGACGGGGATAGTCTTTATAGTCCGGGGAGTGGTCAGGGCTTATGGTTCCGCATCACAAAGAATCCGCGAGCATAATTACCCTACACATGATCTGGAGTTGGCAGCCATAGTCTTTGCCTTAAATATTTGGAGCCACTATTTGTATGGTGAGCAGTTTGAGGTATTTTTAGACCACAAGAGTCTAAGGTATATCTTCACACAACGGGACCTCAACATGAGGCAACATAGATGGAGTATCTGGAGGATTATGATCTCCACTCTCAGACACCATCCCGGTAAGCCAAATGCAAGGCTGATAGCCGCCTAAGTCATGGGAAGTACTGGCTAGTATAGCTTCCCGGGAGTGGTAGATGCTCGAGATTGTGGGAAAGTTTAGGTTGCAGTATAGTGATCATGCTCAGGGAACACTAGGGAGTTTGGTAGCTATGTCATCCCTATTGAACAGGGTGATCGAGTCCTAAGGGCGTGATCGCCGAGATATCAGCCCCATCGTGACCGGGTACGCTTAGGTACGGTGACTTAAGGCCGACTAATCCACACATATGGTAGTTCACATAGACTGCTCGGTTCCTCACCGGACCGAGAGGGAGATCCCGTGGGAGTTCCACTGACATGAGATCTAGTGGCACGAAGATCGCACTTCATGATCTTCGTTGCCAATATTATTGGAGCGGAATGAAGCAACATGTTGGGGATTTTGTTCGATGGTGTCTCACGTGTTAGCAAGTAAAAGCTGAGGACCAGAAGCCAGTAGGGCTACTCTAGCCTTTAAAGGTAGCAGAGTGGAAGTAGGAGCATGTCACAATGGATTTTGTGAACCACTTTCCACTGACACAACGGAGGCATGATGCCGTATGCGTTATAGTGGACCAGCTCACTAAGTCGATACACTTTCTAGCAGTGCGGATGACCTTAACATTGGAGGAATTCTACCGGTTGCATATTTGTGAGATTGTCCGGTTACATGGAGTGTCAGTCTCTATCGTATCGGACAAGGATCCCAACTTACGACACACTTTTGGAAGAGTTTCCAAAAGGCCATGGGTACGCAATGGATGATGAGCACTATTTTTTATCCACAGACCGATGGTCAGTCGGAGAGGACCATACATGTTTTAGAGGACATGATGCGAGCATGCTTCCTGGATCTTAAGGGTAACTGGGAGGAGCACTTAACCTTAGTGGAATTCGCCTACAACAACAAAGTATCGGGCGAGTATACGATGACCAGATGAGGCTTTATATTGGGAGGCAAAGCGCCAGCCAATCCCCCGATTTGTCGGACATAGGTGGGAGAGAGTTCCATCAATGTCCCACTGATTAGAGACACCTGAGAAGGTGAGTTTGATGAGTAGAAGCCGCCCTCTTACGACTCAAAGCCTGCCAGTAAGAGCCATTACCACAAACGACGCCGACGCCTAGAGTTTTGAGGTAATCACGCCCCAAGTGATGCCTAAGAGAGAGTGGTCAGGTTTGAAAGCAAGAGGCCACGAGGTATATTAGCCCTTTGAGGTACTCAAGAGGGTGGGCACAGCTCCATACCCACGCTACCACCGAAGTTTATCAAAAATCCACAGGTGTTCCACGCTCCATGCTCCTAAGTATACCCGCATCCAAACATGTCAGGGATCAGAGGATTATTGTTGATACAAATGGGACTTTTCGAGGAGGACCATCGCATATCTTGATAGATGGGATTAGGGTTTTATGACGTTAAAGACCGTGGAGGCCAGTGAAAGGCCTGGGTGGAAACACCGAGGAGTGGAGGAGGCAACTTGGGAATGAGAGGACATGATGCGAGTCACCTATCCTTTCCTATTTGATGATGAAGGTGCGTTGTCTAATATTGGAACTAGAATGACTATTGCATATGCATGTGCTTGTGTGTGCTAGTATGTATGAATTTATGGGACGAAATTCTATTAAGGGAGGAAGAATGTGAAACTCCGAAAATTAGAAATTTTAAAAAATGGCAAAATGATAATATAATAAATTTCCATAATGGTTCAGGGAAGCCTATAAAATTCTCTAGATCTCGTATTTATAAAAACGGACACTAAATCTGCCTTGCGAAATCTAGTGACCCAAAAAATTTCGCCGACCTAAACAATCTAATTTTTATGTTTTTCTAGGTGATAAGTTACCAAAGGACTTTGTGGACTAGATTTGGCACTCAAGTCGAACGGCTTCGATCTAAGTTCATTTAAAAGACAAATTGAACTAAAAATAAATAAATGGTTTCTGGCGTAAACAGACTAATGAGAGATGCACACATGGCGCAATGTGAACCATGTATCCAAATATTAAAATAAAAAAATTAATTAATTAAAAAAATAAATATAAAAGCCAAAAATGAAATGAAAAAAAGAAGGGACGGGAGAGAAGAAAGGAAAATTTTTTTTTCACTTCTCCTCGAGATCTATGGAAATTAGGTAGTAGGTTTTTAAATCGAACAAAGGTAAAGTTGATCCACGCATGCAAGCTACGTAGATGCTAATCTTGAGTTGTCAAACTCCATGAGGTAAGGAATTTTCCTACTTGGGTTATTTCTATCCTAAAGGTCATTTAATGACTTGGGGTTTTCTTAGAGGCCGTAAATTTCAGTCCCAAATTTTTGGGACTAAGTGTAGGAATTTTTAGGAATTTTAGGTGTTTTTCGGACGGTCGGGCTAATTTCGGAGCGTTTCGGATAGCCGGACAAGATTTTTCGGGATTGTTTTGAAGCGATCGATTTGTGTAGAGGTTTGGTTTGATCACGGAGCCCGATGTCTGGGGCTTTGTGGTATGTTTGGTATCCTGACCAGATTGGTGATAGTGTGCTGAGACAGTGCCACATTTTATATGGTGCAGAGTTTGAGCCATTTTGAGTGTTAATTTGGAAAAATAAATAACATATTGTTGTGTATAAAAATCATGTTTATATATATCCGAGAAAATTCTAATTTTCTGAAAATAGGTAAAATGGTAATTTCGGTCAAAATCCAGAATTTTTCTAGATCTCGGATGACGAAATGGACTTCACTGTTGGAATCGTCTTGCAAAATCTAACTACCACGTCGAATTTCGTCGAATTCCAAGAAAGTCAAAATTTCACGTTTTTGGAACAACGAGGTGAGTGCGGGACAACTGGCGTTTTGAGTGGATCGAGGGTTCACGTGTCATGTGTGTAGAGATAGTCAAGCGTGATCTCAAGTGTGGGCCATGGGTGAACACATGGCATGATGCCATTGGATGAAAATCAAGAGGTGGATAATGGGATAAGGTGTAATCTGTCAATCGAATTGAAAGGTGACATGGCAAGTGAAGGATAAAATCTTGACTCCTCTCTTATAACAGTTTGAGAGGAAAATTAGAGAGAAAAGGGAAAGAGAGAGAGAAAGGAAGGTTACAGAGAGAGGCTCCAAAACATAAATTTCTGGCAGGTAGACCGTTGAATCTTGAGTGAGCGAGAAACAAAGTTGCTCCCCACGAGGAAAGAGTACGTGTGGTGTTTACGGTTTTGTGGAGTTTCGACAACTCCGGGAGGTATGAGTCTTCTCCTAATTGGTTACTTCTTATTTAAAAAGCCATGAAATGGTGTTTGGGAGCTATGAGGTCGAATGACGAGCATTCGATCCCGAGAAAAGGGGCGCATGTAAGTGGGGCCCGCCCCTTGGGCAGTCACGACGGATTTGTGTTACACAATCAAGAAATTTAATTTGGACGGATAGTGTCCATGTGAAATTGCTTGATGTTATTGTGGAAAATGAATAACATGTGTGTTGGTGCTTAGGGCCACTTTGGAAAAGCTGAAAAATAATAAAATGAATGGAACCGAGATTGGTTCAAGGGACGTGTGGGGGTTGGACAATGTCCTATTGGATTGAGATCCTAATTTAGGATCTTTTATGTATTATTGATTGATATTGGAATAACATGCAAATTGTGGTTTTGGGTGTTGTGAGGCTAGAAATGACCATGGTTTGGGTTCGAAAGTGGAGGCAAGGGGTTGATCGAGGTTGTCCGGGGGCGTACGCCTTTATTTTAGGATTGTTAACGAGTCTTGATTTGCTTGTTGAATGAAAATGTCCATGTGAATTTGCTTGAATTGGATTGTATGGATTGTGTGGAAAATGATATGTTGATGCATGCTAAATTGAGGTGTTAACATGAGTGGTTGAATTATATGAAATATAATTGTGTATGAACCATAAGAATTGATTATATGAATTGGCATCATTGTATTCATGTGCACGGTGACATCACGTCGAGTCGGGTGTGGGTTACTGGTAGTTGTCACCACTCTTGGTGAATGTCAGGTTGAGTTTGTCTTTGGGACTACGATCGATAAAGACTCATAGATCAATTATAAAATGAAAGAAAATAATTAGTGTGTTGGTGTGTTGGAACTCGGGTGTAGGGACCGGAGTGGTATTATCAGAAAGGTCATGGGTGTGAGGGCAGGTGGGTGTAGGGGGCGAGTGAGGTACTATCTGAAAAGGTTTTGCACGGGTGTAAAAGACCCGCGATACTATCCGAAAAGTTCTGTATGGATGTTTGAGACCCGCGGTATAATCCGGAAAGTTCTGTTGCCTAAGAAAGCACGGTCGGGTTCATCCGCAGACTGAGTTGAGTGATAGGAGTCGGGAACAAAGTAGAGATGGTTACCTATTGTGGAAATTGCCTTGGGTGTTGGCGTGAGATGGCAGGCCAGTGGTTGACCATCATTAGCGTGCCTCGGTGATGATTTTGCAGCAGCATAGGCGTGTGAGGGTGTGAGGTGACTCGGGGTATGGGCATGGAAAACATTTCATGCATTATGTAAATCATTCCATGTGTAAATTGTAATTTGTACGGAATGTGGATGTTTGTGTTGTACCATTGCATGTGCATTTTAGTTGTCAGGTTCATCACTTAGACCTAGAGTTGAGTGATAGGAGTCGAGATTGACTAGAGATGGTTACCCATTGGCAAATTGCCTTGGGTGTTGGTGAGATGGCAAAGGCCCAGTAGTTGAGTGTCAAAAAGTTGATTATAGGTGATGATTGGCGGCAGCTTGGAAGCTTGTGTGAAGTCGTGGTGACTCAGCCGGGGTATGGGCATGGAAAACATTTCATGCATTATGTAGATCATTCCGTAATATGGGTGCTTAATTTATGCGGAATCTTGGATGTTTGTGTTGTACCATTGCGTGTGCATTTAGTTGAGGGAGTAACCCGTGGCAAGTTAATTCATATTGGGCATTGCTACCATACAATAGAGAAAATTATTCAGTGAGTTCACGAGGATGGGACATCAGAAGTCTTAGAGAGGAAGAAATGGCCATATATGGCCTTCTTATGTATTTTGCAGCCAAAAAGCGGGTAAAAGACCGGTTTGAATGGCTCTAATAAACTCCTACCTTTTTATATAAAATATACTGGCAGAGTATGGACATGGGGCAGTGTGTGCATTTTACTCATGTATGGGTCTCATGATGTAAGGACAAGTGTTGTTAAATGGGTTGACGTTGTTCGCGGGACCCCGGGATTGGGGCGATCCTGATATATACTTGCGGCGTATTAACATAGAAATTTGACGTCATCATTATATGGAAATATAGTATGAAATTTATAAATGTCGTGTAGCTCTTATTGTGCATGTAGCATGACATCACATGAAATGGCATAATTGCATTTCATATGCGGTCCCGCGGCCGTGTTCGGGTGTGTGTGCGCCGTCGTGCAGTTATTCACCGTGCCCAATGAATGTGTGTGGTGAGAAATTTCGAAAATGGAATGACGTCCCAAAATTGAGACTCACGGTTGTGTAAAACAATAATAATACTAAATCACGTGTGTTTGGGTAAAGCAAGATGGGGCAGATTCCCCCCCAGGGTGAAAGACCCAAATTTTATTCTCGGTTAGACATATGCGTCCGGCGATGTAATTTCGCAAAAGTGTCGGAAGGCGTGCGAAGCCTGCGGTGAGACCTCGAAAATTCACCACCACGTAGGCTTAGCGGGTTGAGAAATAAGTGGAGGGTTATTAGGTGGTTTAAGTCATTGGGTGGGGGGAAACACGGTGGTAGTTTTCATACTTGGCATTGGGTGTGAGGAGTCGGTTTGGAATTTCGGGTTGTGGCGTGAAGTCTCATCTCATGCATGGCGAGAACATTATATAGGATTGCGCGTTATTTATGGGTCATGATTTGATGTTTTATGTATGTCATTGCATGTGCATTTAGGCGGAGAGTAGCTATTGTGGGAAAATTTTACTCTTGGGCGTTGTTCACCACAGTCGTGGAACCTTGCTTCAGTAGGTATAGAAGTCTGGGGAGGCAGACTCAAACCAGTGATTATGAAGGAGGCCGGAGTATGTTGGCCTTGATATTACTTTTGTAAAAGTATTATTTTGTATAAAAAGAATTATAAATTAAATTCTTTTGGGACTATTATATAAATAGTAGGGTATATAATTACAGTAAGAGGGTCATGATCAGACTCTTACGGACTAAATAACACAGATTTTATTTTATTTTTAGATTTAAATACAATGGTTGGATCGATAAAGGAGATTTTATTGGGGATATAGACGGATGGACTGTGGGGTGGTAAATCTATACTGTTGGACACTAGATAGTGTATGATTATCTTTGTTATACGGGTTGTATGTTGGGTAGAGGCTACAACGAGGAAACTACAATGTTTTTATTAATATGGATCGACAAATGGGGACCTTGACGATTAGTAATATCGAATTCTGCAATGCCAAGGAATTAAATGGGTTGACGGGTTATCAGCGGCACGGTTAGGGTGTCATACAAGATTTGTGTGACGTAGGTTGGTTGGGAGGTTGGGGTTGATTGAGTCGCGGAGTGGGGACAGGGTGGGTAAGGGTAGTTTTAGTATTTTTAATTTTTTGTATCCTTGGACTTAATTTTACTATATCTCCTGGGTTTTAGGCTTAATTTAGATGCTTTTGTGGACTTTTGGTTAAATAAGAGGGTTTCATGAGGCCCAGATGCATAATTCCCAGTTTTTTAATCGAATTCTCCCTTTACTAATCATTATAATTAATTACTTTAATATCTTCTCACGATATATTTTAATTACTTTAAATCTTGTCCTAATAAACTTTAACGACTTTATTTCATTTTTGTATTGAATTACATTTTCGTAATCTGTATAAATAATTATACAATATTAATATCATTACCAAGCTCTTTTATGCTTTTGTCATGGGAACACAAGGATATCTTCAATGGCCCATAAAGCATTCATTAATTTGGATAGTCCAAACTCCATCAATGCCCCCCATTCGTCTGGCCACATATGTCAAATACATTATAATACATAATCACATATATGAGGATAAAACTTGATTGTTTGTCGGCCACTAGACAGCTTTGTATGATAGAGTTGCTACAGCCACTGAGAGAAGGACACGCAGCCAATGATCATGCTGGCAGACAGTCCATAGGATATGTTGATAAATCATAATATTTGTTTGTTTCTTAAATAGTATAAAGTCAATTACAATAGAAATTTATGAGATGAGTTATCAAAAAGGTATGATTAGAAATTATACTTCTCCGAGAAGTTAACCAGATGAGTTATCAAAAATATATGATTAGAAATGATACTTCTCCGAGAAGGTAACCCAGATTTTCAAATTTTTAGACATGATTGAAATCACAATTCTACCCTTTCTCATATATTTCTTGTCATAATAAATCATATTATTATTACTATTACTATTGTGTACGGCTTATATTGCAAATTGTGTGTGTGTGTGTGTGTGTGTGTGTATTATTATTATTATTATTATTATTATTATTATTATTGTTGTTGTTGTTGTTGTTGTTGTTATTATTATTATTAGTAGTAGAATTATTATTGTTATTATTATTATTATAATAGTATTATTAATGCTTATGTTTTGAAGGATTTATATTATAATTATCATTCCAAACCCAACATTTGTATATTTAATATTATATTAAAATAATAATAATACTTTAGTATTAGAAAAAAAACTTTAGAAGATAATTTCTATTTTTTTATTCTAAAGTTTCTAGGAAAATTTAGATAACATTTAACATAATAAAAATATTTCAAGAATATTAGTATTTTTTTATTTATACATCTATGAAGTAAAAAACAAGATTATCTTCAATCGGACCATAACTTAAAATATGACAAGACAAGCCATGTGTTGGTTAAAAGTCCAAACTCCACAAAAACCCAACACCATCTAAGTAAATCATCATGAGAGCGAAAATACAACATTATTATTTGTTAGCTTTTAGCCATCTCCAGACTGTGTTTCAAAAAATACAAAAGTCATCTCCAAACTGTAGCGCACGTGGCTCGTATACAAATAATAAAGTTCTTTATTATTTCAGGAAAAAGCCATCTACTGCTAAGTAAATCATCATTAGAACGAAAATACAACTTTATTATTTGTTGTTTTTGTTCAATTGAATATGCTTTACCACTTGAATCGTTCACACATTAGTAAACATCGCAATAAAACGACGAAAAACCAATTATCGTACCAAAATAACACAATCACACACCACAATAAGGTGACGCTAAAATTATAAAAAAACAAATTAAAAATCAAATTTGTGTGGAAGAACAACTTTATTGAAAAAAAAAATTATAAAAAAAGATGTAGAAGGGTGGTTTCAGACCAAAAATGATAAAAAAATCACCCCTCTTACTACCGAAAAAATAGTTAGAAAAGAGAAAGTATGATATAAAAGAAGGGACCACTAGACATAGCTAGGCTTGCTAGGAGGTATAAAATCTTTAAAGATGACAAATACTATCTTGCTACTTTTCATTGAAAAAAATTATTGTTATGTTCCTTAATAAATTAACACTTACTATATTTTTCCATAGGATAAGGCCTAATGTTACTAAAAAAAACGAGGATCTTCTATATAAGGCCATAACTTACAATACAGAACGAAAATATAGCATTATTATTTGTTGGCTTTTAGCCAGCTTTCTTTGAGGGTCATCTCCATACTGTAGCGTACGAGGCTCGTATGCAAATAATGAAGTTATCTATTTTTTCTTCCTAATAATTTTGTCAGGATAGAGACTTTTCAACCGACTGATAATGTTCGGATAATGGTGATATATAGAACTCAGATTTGATGGGTGGATTGTGGGTAGATTGAGAATGTTTTTTTTTTCTCGTATTTATGATTATTATTAACCTTATTATCTAATTATTTAATACTATATTAAAAATAATATTGTTATTTTAGTATTAGAAAAAACCTTAGAAGATAATTTTTATTTTTTAATTCTTTTTTTTTTTGAAAAGAAAATTTTTAATTGTTAGGTTTGAAGGAAAATATAGATAACATTTAACATAATAGAAATATTTGAGTCAATAAAACCTAACTCAAGTGATATAAACTTGTGAGGGATAAAAAATTAGACCTAATAAAACTTGACATAACCCATGAACCCAACATGTTTTTTGTGTGTTTTGGTTAGTGTCGTGTTTGAGTCAATTAAGTATTGTGTATAAGCGTTTCATAGCGTGATATATTTGTCGATTTCGTAACACGGAATTGACCTGAATTAACCCATTTAATTGTTATATAAATTAATATTTAACCCACATTAACTCATTTAATATATTATTTGTGTTAAATATAGATGGGTTAATTATAAATTATATTAATTTAAATGATCAAATTAATAAAAGGGTTATGCATGTCGTGTCATGTTACTCAATTATTAATTGGGTTGCTATTGAATTTGTTAATTTTGACATGATTATTAATCATGTTGTGTTCTAGTTTGCAAATATAGTAAAATATCTATATGTTGACACGACCCAAACACCACATGCCGACACAATTTGTTATGATGTATTGCAAAAAGAGAATAGATGTAAAAAGATAGAAATATTTGAAGAATATTAATAGCTTTTTTCTGGTTGTTGAATATAAAACGATTCACATACATTTTATTTTATGTTAGGAAATTGGTTCCTAAAAATTACATTTGCGACTTTTATATTATAAAATTGATTTTATATTATAAAATCAAAATGGAACATAAGAAAAAACAATCTTATAAAAATAAAATATTACATAAGCATATAATTTATTGTGTGATGATGCGCTTTTAATGGAGCCGGGTTTGGGCGTGTAGGGTATTTGAAATTTGGACCGGATTCTTTGTGAAGTGGGATGCGGGCTTTTAAGTTAAATACGAGGCGAAGTATGAGCTATTCACGCAATCTGGAATCTATGAAGCCCCATGATCGCCCAGCCTCCCCTGCAAAAGCGAGAATAAAGGAAATTCGGTGAGGGTTTGTGCCCATGGCGCTCAGATCACCTAAATCCGATTTCTTTCTAAGAGAAAGAGGCGCAGAGATGAATGTGTTGCATACGAGTATGCCTCTAAGAATGTGTATGTATTGGCGTACCGCTCACTTAGATGGGGTGGCCTGTATTTATAGTAGATGTTCGACGGTTGGATGGTAGTAGGAGTCCTTCCCATTGGATGGGATATTTCTTATTTTAGTCATTATCGGTTGAGTGCCAGGGATATGAAAAACGATTTCTTGGGATAATCTTAACTCCTTGTGGCAAACGATTAATAAGGGATAATTGAGGGGTGGTAATTGGGGAATATCTTACTTTCCTTATTGATAAGATTTGGTTTGATTTACAGGATAAGCAGTTATTGAGAATTATCCTACTTTCTATGGCGGGTTGGTCGATTTGCGAAGATAAACGGAGTTATTGAGAATTATCTACGCTAAGCTGACAGGCGAGATTTAGTCGATTGTAGGATGTGGGCCCAATTATCCATATCATCGGCCTTTGAGGCAAGTGGGTGGGCTTTTGTTTTGAAGTGCAGGCTAGGGCTTGGTGTTTTATAGGGCACACCTCTCCTTTGGGCTTAGTGAGTGGGCACAGCGTACTTTATTTTTCAAACCCATCGACCCCGGCCCTTCGTGCACGGTGTCGTTAAACGAGTACGTATCATTCTTGTATCGGTGTGACTTCCACGTGTATTTCGAGTACGGATTAGTTTGGGTTTTGTCGCGATCTTATGCGGTGATAATGATGACTTTTTAGGTTCGCTCATTTCTTCGCAAATGCTCGATCTTGCGTTCCTTGATCAGAAAGTTTTTCTTTGCTTTTTAGTAGTCAGGACTTCTCTTTCCTTAGTATTCCATACGAGCGGAGTTGAGTTCTTCAAGCGGCCGGCGAAACTCAGTAAGGTGGCAAGCTTGAAATTTGGATTGATTCGTTGGGGCTGCGTGGCACAGAGATGAGTAGTTTGGGCCCTTGGCCCGGGAACATTGGGTTCAGTAAATTTTGTATCTTTGAAATTTGGAAGGCCGACCTCCCCAAGGCGCATGGCACGTGAATGGATTGAGCTCGTCGATCTGTTCTTTGGAGCTCCGTCGGTGATTGTCTGAACTAAAGCGATTCCCCAGAATTTGTATAGCTGCGTGGGAATGGATTGGGCCTTTCGTCGATGTGAACTTAGGGCTCCGTCGGCTGGTTGCTGAGTTGTATTGATTCCTTGATTCATGACTGTTTTAGCGAGGCTCGTTAATGCGAGCTCTTGACCTCAATGGTGACTTGCATGAGTTGAACACTAATTCCTTAGAATTGCGTGATTTGTGTAATCTGCGATGAATTGTTGAGCGCGTCAATTTGAGTTGGTGGGCTCTATTGGCGACTACTTGGCTTGTGTTGTCTTCCTAGCTGGGAGGAGGCGTCGTCTGCGAGCGGTTGGGCGGAGCTCGTGCGTGAGCAGTTAGGCGAGCTGCGTGTGTGAACGATTAGGTAGGAAGCTTGTCCACGTGAGCGATTGGGGCGAGAGAGCTTATCCATACGTATCTGATTGGCGAGCGCTCGTCAATCTGTGAGCAGTTAGGCGAAGCTCGTCAATCACGAAGCAGTTAGAGAGCTTCGTCCGTAACGATTGAGTAGAGAGCTTATCGTCTCGAGCAGGTTGGGAAGAAGCGTCGGCGTGAATAGTTGGGCGAGCTTGTCTTGTGAACGAGTTAAGGTAGAGCTCGTGTGAACGGTTGGGCGGAAGCTCGTCGATGTGAATAGTTGGGGCGGGCTGGAGTCCCACGTGAATAGTTAAGGCGGAGCTCGTCCATGTGAAATCTTTGGGAGGCTCGTCGTGCGGCTTGCGTTGACTGGCTCGTCCATGTGGGGCGCTAGGAAGGGGCTCGTCGATATGAACAGTTGGGCGGGCTGAAATCAAGACATGAAATCTTTGGGAAGGCTGATCGTCTGGCATTGACCTCAGTGAACTGATGGGAAGGTTCGTCAATGCGACGGTTGAGCGAGCTTTCGTCCGCTGAAATCTTGGGAAGGCACAAAGTGATGTCGGCTTTAGTTGGGAGGCAGATCCATGGCCTTAGGAAGAGTAAATGGAGTCTGACCGTTGGGCGGAAACTTGTCTATGGGAAATGGGAAGGCTGTCGATGTGAGCCAGTTGGCGAGCTCGTCATGTGAGAAGCTGCTAGGAAGAGCTCGTCGATGCGACAGTTGGGCAGTGTCCATTAGTAATCTTGGGAAGAGCTTCGTCGTCTGAAACAGTTGTGACAAATCAAAATATTTGCTAGGAAGAGCTGTGAGTCTTCTGCATTGATGAACTTCAATCTATGGCCTTCCTTTGGAAGAGCCTGAATCACGCGAAACGATTGGGTGACTACGTCCATGAGCTAGGGAAGAGCTCGTCGGTCTGTGATGTTGGGTAAAGCTTCGTCTATGTGGCTTCTTTAGGAAGAGCTCGTCAATGCGAGCAGTTAGGCGAGCTTCGTCCATGAGCTGGCGGGAAGAAACTCGTCGTCTGACAGGTTAGGTAGAGCCCCGTCCATGTGAAGACGTCAATCCTTGAAGCTGGCGGGCGGGGCTGCGATCATGTGTAGAACTAAGGGGAAGAGGAAGCTCGTCAGTGAACAATTGAGTAGAGCTCGTCCAGTGGGCCCGATGGGAAGAGCTCGCCAAATGTGAATGGGCTGGCGGAAGCTCGTCCATGTGAGGCGAGGGAAGAGCTGGGTGAGTGAACGGAGTTGAGTAAGAGCTCGTCAGTAATTGATGGGAAGGCTCGTCAATGCTGAATGGCCAGCGGAGCTCGTCCATGTGAATTGAGGGAAGAGCTCGTCGATGAGCAAGCGGGCTCAGTAGCTATGAGGTAGGCGTTCAAGGCCGAGATGGCGATGTAGCTGGCTAGTCGGCTCACGAGGCGGCGTGGCTGTCTTGAGTAGATGAGCTCGTGAGAAGTGATGAGCAAGGCGGGCTCGGCTCACGTATTGGCCTTGGTGGCGTTGGCCAGAATGGAGTATAGCATGGCGGTGCAGCTCTTGAGGCGGCGTCTTTGTGCAGTAGATGAGCTCGTCAGAGTGAGCAACTGGGCTCCTAGCGCTGTGGCCTTGGTGGCGTTCAGCCCAGAATGGCGATGGCTGGCTGGTCGACTCGTGAGGCGGCGTGGCTGTGTAAATTAGATGGGCTAGTGAAGTGAGCAGGCGGGCTCTGGCGTGGCATTGGTGGCGTTGGCCGAGATGGCGATGTAGCTGGTGGTCGACTCTGAGGGCGGCGTGGCACAGTGGGGAGTAGATGAGCTCGTCGCGGAGTGAGCTCTGGGACTCGGCGTGTGGCTGCGGTGGCGTTCTGTAAGGTGGCAATATTGGCACGGTGAGTGGCTGAGACGCGTGGCACAGTGCGGTAGATGAGCTCGTCGATGGTGGCGTTCAGTGGTGGCGATAGCCAGTGGCAATGTAGCCTGAGCTGAAGTCGACTCTGAGGGCGGCGTGGCTGTGCGAGCGAGCTCGTCCCGATGGTGGCTTCTTGCGTGCGACCGATCGACCATTTTCTTGGAAAAGTGCGGCGTCTTTAATGCTGATTTATGGAGAATTTGAAGCGTTTGCGTGAATTTCCGAGTGCTTTGGCCTTCTTATGGATGGCGGTTATGTTGCTCTGTAACCCATATTTTGAAGGTCTAACTTCTTTTGGCTTCTCGAGGCTGTAGGGTGTGTTATCCTTACGTGAGGGAATGTCATGGCTTTCTTGAGTCTGTCGCACCTCGTGATCGTCGCACATCATGCGGTGAGTTGTTAACTCTTACGTTAGACATTGATTGGTGAAGGCGGAGTGCCTCCACCTAGTCAGTGTTAGCTGCATTGTTCCTACTTGGCGGGAGAATTCTGGCTATCTGCATTACTGGTTGATCACCATCCTTGGAGGATTAAGCGTTGCCTCACCTTGTGTTCGAGTTGATACCATCGATGGCGAGAAATCGATTATATTTATAAAGAAACGTCGTTACAGGCAGCCTTATTGATGATGCCTTTTTCAACGGAAGTTTGGAGAGGCGATGTAGAAATTATTTAGATTTGGACCGGATCTTTGGCTAATTTGGGATGCGTGGGCTTTTAGTCGTCTGGTACGAAATATGTGCTGATACGATCACGAGCCTTGATCGTAGCACTCCTCTTGCAAAGGAGAGATAATAAAAGGGGGTCGCGAGGGCGTGCCGTGTGCTCTCGATCTAAGTCGATTTCTTTCTAAGAAAGAGGCGCCAGAGGCGAATGTGTTGCACTCTGGTAATACTCTAAGAATGTGTGTGTAAGAATGTGTATGTGTATTGGCGTACATTTCACCGATGGGGTGGCCTCGTATTTATAGTAGATGTTCAACCAGTTGGATGGTAATTAGGAGTCCTTCCCATTTGATGGGATATTTCTTATTTTAGTCCATATGTCGGTTGGTACGGGATATAAGACTTCAGTTTACTTGGGATAGTCTTCTTTCCTTGTGTAAACCAATTAATAAGGGATAATTGAGGTAGTAATTGGGGAATATCTCTTACTTCCTTATTGATAAGATTTGGTTTGATTCTTGAATAAGCGATTATTGAAATTATCCTACTTTTCGTATTAGGCGAGATTTAGTGCGATTTGCAAGATAATGATTATTGAAATCCTACCTTCCTTATTGGCGAGATTTGTATTCTGATTGCAGGATGTAGGCACCCCCAAAAATTATCATATCATGGCCTTTGAGCGTAATTTGAGAGAACAATGTTTTGAAGTACATTGAGCATAGGTGTTTTATAAGACTGCCTCTCCTTTATTTAAGTCAAAGTGGCACTCTTGCCTTTTATTTTTAAACACATGTCGATTATAAATAAATAAATTAAACCAATATATATATATATATATATATATATATATATATATATATATACATATATATATATATATATATATATATATATATAAAATTTATTTTAATAAAATCTTAAAACTTTAACTCTTCTCCTTGTCTCTTAAAAACTTCATGATGTTAAAAAAACTTTTACCCAAATCTTCAATTCTAATTTTATTTTTTGTAAGAATCTAATTTATTTGATGAGATCTATCACATCAAAGTCATTTAGTTTTTGCTATTTATATATATATATATATATTTTGTTTTTTAATTAAAATATTTTGAATTCTCCATTATACATAGCTAAACTTGTTAGGAGCTCTAAAATCTTCAAAGATGAAAATATTATCTTTCGACTTTTCACTTGAAAAAACTCATTGTTAACGTTATGTCCCACATAAATAACACTTACAATAGTTTGTCATAGGATAAGGCCTTATGTTACTAAAAAACACTAGGATATTTTCAATCGGACCATAACTTAGAATATGACAAGACGGGCCATTAATTGTGTTAGTCCAAATTCCATTAAAACCCTACACCAGCTATGCAAATCATTGTGCATGAAACCCCCCCTTCTTGTTGCTCAGTAATCATCAACCTTCTTGCATGGCTTCTCCTCAATCTCCTATCAAGAGAGGACGGAGGCGGAGGTGAAGGCGATGTTCGAGGCGTGGATGGTGAGGCAAGGGAAGCTGTACAATTCGTTGCCTGAGAGAGAGAGGCGTTTTGAGATTTTCAAGGATAATCTCAGGTTCATTGACGAACGTAACGCTATGAACCTGACCTACAAGCTTGCGGGTTGACTGGTTCGCTTCGATCTGACCAAGCAGGGGAGTACCGGTCAAGGTACCAGGTAGAGTTGAGTGAAGGTTGGGGAGTTTAGGGAGGAGGGGAGTAGGTCGAGCGATCGGTATGCCTTTCAGGCCGGCGACTACTTGCCGGAGTCGGTGGACTGGAGAGAAAGAGGCGCCGTTCTTCCTTATGTGAAGAACCAAGGCAAATGCGGTGAGTGATTTTTCTTAGAAAGTTTAAGTTGCTTGCTGTATATATCTTCATCTAACCAACATTTCTGACTTTGCTGGACGAAGGGAGTTGCTGGACATTCTCGGCCGCCGCTGCTGTGGAAGGGATAAACCAAATAGTAACAGGAGAGCTGATATCTCTCTCTGAGCAGGAGTTGTTGGATTGTTCAACAGGAAGTTATGGATGCAAGGGAGGTTTCACAGAAAAAGCCTTTGAATATATCATCAGAAACGGTGGCATTGACACCGAAGAAGATACCAGCCGCCCAGGTTTTCAGACACAATGTAATGCTTACCGTGCTAAGGTTGTATCCATTGACGGATATGAAAGAGTCCCTAAATACGACGAGAGATCCTTGCAGAAAGCTGTGGCAAATCAACCAGTTAGTGTTGCCATTGAATCTGCTGGCAGCGACTTCCAACATTACGCGTCTGTAAGTGATTTTATCCTCTCATTACTCTTAAAAGTAATGAGCGTAATTAAAAGTTCGTATATACATATATACTAAATTGTCTTTAATTTTTTGCTTGCTTGCATGCATGCAGGGTGTATTCACTGGTTCATGCGGGACAAAGCTGGATCATGCTGTAATTGTAGTGGGGTATGGTTCGCAGAATGGTTGGGACTACTGGATTGTAAGGAACTCATGGGGCTCTAACTGGGGAGAAAATGGATATATCAGGATGCAGCGTAACGTACCCGGCACTAACGCCGGTGCGTGTGGGATTGCAATCAGAGCCAGTTACCCTACCAAGATAGGGCACCAAATTCCTAACCCTGTAAGGTATAAATTCTCGAAATTATAGCGAAAAGCCTTAGATTAAGTCAAGGAAAAGTTGTAGCCACGAACAAGTATTAATATCTATAAGATAATTATAAATAAAGTAGTGGCTTATCTTATGAATGAGTTTGTATTTGGCTACATAGCGCCATTTGTGCTTCCAAGTTCCAACCCATAGGGTGGATGATGAATGAATGTATATATGTAATGTTGTTTGCTTCTATATCCTTAGCTAACAATAAAAAATGGGGTCATTCTATGATCCCATGTTGTTGTTCCTATTACCCATCTCTTTTCTTAATTCCATCTATCAAGGCCAAAAATAACTGTATCAATTCAATCATCGATGATTACTATGAAATTTCTCCTTAATAATGTAAAACTCGGCTTCGATTTTTTTTTTTTTTTTAAAAAATGGTAAGCAGTAAGTTAATTAAAAATCGAGGTACATATCTCGGATGACGAAATGGGCACGTCGTTAGAATGTCGTCTCAAAGAAATCTAATTCTGCAAGAGTCGAATTTCGTTGAATTATGAGATAATTGAAATTTCACGTTTTTCGATGCAGAATAGCGATTTGCGCTTGGCACATGTTGGATGGGCGCCATGGAGCTATGTGTCAAATGAAGAGCAAGTCAAACAAAGGTCTAAGTGGGACCCATGTGGGACATGTGTCACAACTTGAGAGGGTGAAAATCCAAAGATATGGATAAGTGGATAAGGTGTAATTAAAGAGAGTCAATGAGAGAGTGACATGTGGCAGAATGGAACTGATCTCACTTGAATGGTTTGGCAAGAAATGGGTGTGGAGGAAGAGAATGGGAGGGAGAAAGAGAGAAAAGAGGGAAATGCGCCTCTTTTAGAATTTTCGCGGGACCAATCGTTTCTAATTAGGCAAAGAGGCAAAGTTCGTCCACGTGACGAGGGCTTATCATAGAGACCAAAATCTGGGATTTCCACCAAGCTACAGGGTAGGGGTTTTCTCTACTAGTTTATTTTTGGTTTAAGAATGAACATTGGCATGAGGTGTTTAGGGTGGGAGCAGTAGTGTAGATCGACTGAAAATTTTGGGGCCGAATCTTTGGCCACGAGGGTTGTTTGGACCCGATCTACAGAAGCTGAGGTTTTAGGATTGTTTGGGCGAGTTCCGGAAGTGATTCTGGCCCATTATAAGTCCATGTGTGTTGTTTTTGCGTGTTGTTGCTAAAAAAATGAATAACATGTTGATTGTGCGTAAATTATATTACTATATGCGTATATGATATATTAATATGAATTGGAATGAAAATGACATTTTGCATTTCATATACATGGGGACACTATAGAGTATTAGGTGTGAGTGCATAACATGGTTTTTGGAGAAATTATATCGGAGGGTTGTCCTCAAATATTTATCGGAGTATGTATAATAAATTATATCAGAGGGTGGTCCACAAATAATTATCGGAGTATGTCCACTAAATTATATTGGAGGGTTGTCCACAAAACTATTTATCGGAGTATATCCACCAAATTATATCGGAGGGTTAACCAATAAATTTTGAAACCGGAGATTGTCCAATGAGCTTTCAAAAATAAAAATCTTTTGTTTTGGAAAAAGTTTGTCATACATGACAAATGCATGTGTGAAGGAGTCAGTGAGGAATCGAGGCATGAGGCATAACATGTAGACATTAGAGTAGGGATGTGCATAATTTTACTTGAATGTGTGTGATTGTCATTGCATGTGCACTTAGGTATGGAGTAGCCCTATAGGAGAATTCATCTACTAGGCATTGCTCACCCCGTTGTGGGAAAAATATTTTCAGCTGCTGGAGGTCCACCAGTAGGTGAACACATATGAATATTAGTTGTGAAAAAGGCCGGATTATGGCCTGTTCATGTATATTTTGTAATATTTTGGATTGAATATCAAGTTCTAGTATGTAAATAATAAGTTTTGTAATAGAAACTTAGTTTCGGGATTGTTCCAGTTCAGTATTAACATTTCTCGGACCTTTTACTCTTTGTATAAATTTTATAGAGGCTACGGATTGGAAGAAATACATGGAAAAAATTGCAAGGGCAAAGAAAAAAAAAACAATGGGCTATTGCCCCTTTTGGCTTCTCTATCACGACAGAGAACCACATTTTGGTTTCTCTGTTACGATAGAGAACTCCGGTTTTCTGTCGTGATAGAGACTTTGGAAACCTATCGTGACGAGAGGGCCGAGTGTGATGGGCCACACGGCGGCTGTGCGTGCGCCGCGTACGGCGGGGCATCGGCGCGTGCGACAAGCCTGCGCTCTTGACCATACGACCCTGCACGTGCGACCAAGTGGCCTCGCACACGACAGAGCGCGCGTGTGGCCGATAGGAGAATTCTATCATGACAAAGAATGCTCTGCCTTCTGATAATACTTTACGGTAAGCTTGTCTTGTGCGGTGGCGGTGCCATGAGTCTTGTTGCCTATAACAGTGCCACAGTATATGCAGTCTGTCTGTTGAACTGTCGGCGGGCGTCGATGACTCAGTGCGTGCGAAATATTTGTCTGTTCGCCGACGTATTCACGTTCATGGACCTTTGTACACATAGGGATTTCGGTTTGGTCAGTGGAACAGAAATATATATATTTTTAAAAGGCCCGAATTTAAAAAGTGCAAATAATCATTAAGGTTGTGATTGGCTCTTGAAAAATTGAGGAAAAATGCAAGGAAAAAAAATAGAGGAAAAGTATATAGAAGGAAAGAAAAATCTGGATAAGAGAAAGTCACTAAGTTATTTTTTCTACATTTAAAATTAACTAATTTATGCGGTTCTATGTAATTTTGTTTATATTTTTATTTTGAGATTTTTATTAGGCGATCCCGAGCAAAAATAAAATCGTGTTTCTAATAAATTTTTTCCTTAATAACTTTTCAAGAACCAAACATTACTACCTGAAAAAAAGAAATGGAAGGAAAGAAAAAGGTAAAAAATGTGAATATAAAGTTTCTCTTGTTGGTTATCCATGAATTTTTTTAAATAAAAAATAATTTATTTTGTATTTTCCTTTCCACAACTTTAATAAACGTTTCTCTCTTATTTCATATTTTATAAGAATATAAAAAAATACATTTACATGATTAGTAATAAAAAAAAATTATATTTTTTTAAAAGTGATAAATTTATTGATTTAGGTTAGCAATACGGTTAATAGAAACACGTGCTAAAAACATTAAAGGGTGATTCAGTATCCAATTTAATAGCAAAAAGGATCGACTCAAGGCTTACATGTATATTTGATAATCCAAAAATTCCTTGAATTCCTTAGATTCCAAATCTACAACATACTGACGAACATGATTTGATATGATGACTCTGTCGGATCAAACTCTGTCATCTGAATTGTTAGCGAAGCCCGCAGCTAACCGTCAGCTGGCTTGACTACCTACCACGAAGCAAGTCGGCATTAAAACACATACCGCAACAAGTTGTGACAAAACACATAAATGGCAATTTCGATGACAAAACCGCGAAAAAAGAAGGAAAAACAAAGACAAACCTAGATCGATGTGGAATAAACCACTTTATTGAAAAAGAAAACTCAAATACAGGGAAGAAAACGATGAAATTGGTGATTTTAGATCAAGAATGACCGAAAAATCATCCCTCATCTCTAACGAATAAGGGCTTGAAAAAGAGAAACAGAAAGAGAGGTGGCTAGGGTTTCAAAGAGAAATATTCTACAAAAAAGTACATTTTTGCAAAAACAAAAAAATTACATTTTGAAAAAAAATAAAAAAAATTTATATAGATATAATATAAAACAACATTTCCTTTTTCTTTTTTCTTTTTTTAAGAAAGCGAATTTTTTAATTTAGATCCCAAAGAGACATGATTATTTTGTATATATTAAGATAGAAATAAGAAAATGTTAACTATTGCTCTAACTGGTTCCTAAGCATAAGAACATAAATTTACAATACCTTGAAAATATTTCGATAGTCCAATTTAAAAGAAGTGACTAAGAAATTAGTTTGAAAAAGATTGAAGTTCTTTATATTTTTTATATTGAATTTTGAAAGTGTAAAAATAAGATTAAGGCTCAAGTTTGAATTAGTCATTTTCCCCTTGTGAACCTTGGATAAGCAGAAAATCAAATAATCTTCCTGTGCAAATAAGTTTTCACTCCAATAATGGAATATTGATCTGAAATTTACTCGATTATGAAGAAGCAGAAAATCAAAATATCCTTCATATTTCTTAGTTACCTTGTTTATTATTATTATTATTAATTTATTTTTATTTTTATTTTTTGAAGAAAGAACCCCTTGGAGAAACCAAGGGGATAGATATTTTAACTCAACTAGAAAGAACATCAGTAGTTAAGGCATCCACAAGGAAAGTTGGAGCCTTTAACCATGAGGATGGGCTAGCATGAAATTGGGCAGCCCTTGCAAGTGCATGAGCCACTGAGTTTGCTTGTCGCTTTGCAAAGGAGAGTATTAAATTCTCTACAAATGAAGCTAATCTCCTACAATCAGCAATCAAACAGCAAAACTCCTGGAGGTCGGCTTTGTGGGAGTGGAAGGCGTCCACCACACTTTTGCAGTCCGTTTCTACAATGATATTGCCAAGTTGAAATTGTATGATCCAGTGGAGAGCTTCTATAACAGCATGGGCTTCAACCTCATTTGGAGCAGGACAACCTGAGGTCATGTGACTAAAGGTTTGAACCAAGCACCCGTTGTCGTTCCTAATGACACAACCGACACTCATTTGCAGTAATTCCCGAAAGAGAGTGCCATCAATGTTGCATTTAAGGTGGCCTGGGCGAGGTCTACTTTATCGACATGGGATTTATGGGTTTGTGGGGTTGCCTTGTTTACTATTTCTTCTTCCTAAATTAACTCTTGAGCCAAAAACTTGTTGCTAACCGCAAGTGCACAGATCGCACAAGTAATAAAATGGTCTTCAATTATGAATCGAGATCATTTCAGGGACTATAGGTTTATGGTAGATTAGTACCTGAGCTACTGAATTAGTTCATTATAAATTATCTAAGTGGGTTGAGGAAAAGTTGTTAAAATAATAAAAACATAACTAAAACTAAACAAAGATTGATTTGTGAAAACTGCATTGAATTGACTAAAACCGAAGAAAACGACTTAGAGAGAAACTAGGGTTGGTTATTCGTCATTGATGCCTAAGGATTTGTCTGTGTAAGGCTCGGGTTGAATGAATTACGACTTAGGTTGGTCAGAGGAGAATTCCACTTTCGTGTTCCCCCTTATGTTTTCTCACACTAACCACCTATTCACAGTTACATCCTTCTAGTTTCCTCGAGAACTCTATTAGACATAGCTACGTCCTTACAATAGAGCTACTCGGACTAAGCTCGGATTGGTCACTATTACGTTCTTCCAATCCTAACTTAATGTGTTTGGTGTCCCCTCCTAGTGAAATCCGCTTAGTACTAGGCATTCCTAATCCCTAAGCCTCTTTAACTAAGTTAATTTGACTTCCGATTAATTAATCTACACCTTTAGAGACTCAGGAACCAGATTTTAGGGCTTTGTCTAAGCATCACCAAGGATACCCAAGTAAAAGGATCAAAGATCCGATTCTTGGCACAAATTAATTAACCAAGATCTTAATATTCCAAGGATCTAACACCAAACACAACAAATCAAGTATAAATCAACCAACCAACTATAGATTAAGCAAACTAACATCCCGATATGATATGACCTATAGAATGATTAACCTAACATTTCAATCATTAAAATCCACAAAATCATGTTCATAACTTACACAAAATTGCAGAAATTAAAGAATGAGAAGATATAGAAATACAAAACAGTATTTAAGCTGCATATATGTTCAAATCCTAGCTCCAAGCTGAAATCCACACTTTACAAGGTTGGTCTTCCAGGAATATTCGATTACAAGCTAGGTTATTCACAAATACAAACCTAAAACTAAGAAATCTACAAAATCTAACCTAAAGTGGAACAAAACTTGAAGAAAAAACCCTAGGAGAGAACCTCCTCTCTAAGATTTCGAACCCTAAAAGTGAGTGAAAAACATTCTTAAATAGCCTAAAACTAAGAAATCTACAAAATCTAACCTAAAATGTGGAACAAAACTTGAAGAAAAAACCCTAGGAGAGAACCTCCTCTCTAAGATTTCGAACCCTAAAAGTGAGTGAAAAACATTCTTAAATAGACCTAGAAAAATGGAAAGTTTTCTAGGCAAAATGTCGCGTGGTCGTGACCATGAAAAAATGAAAGCAACGGTTCTGAGAATCGAGTCACGGTCGGAGCCTCACAGAGCCGGCTGTGGATCTATTGTGCCAGGGGTGGGGGTGCAGTGACCATATTGAGACCTGCGCAAACAATCACCTTCGTCTTTTTGCTCGTGGTGTGACCGATGGATGACACTACCCCACCCTACTATGAAACAATGTGGTGTGACCAGCGGCTCCCGACGATACTTCAACGACTAGAGAATCTTGTGAAGCTGGCGAGTGTTTAGCTAACTGAAAATCCGTATAAAATTTTCTTTTCTAAACTTGTTATTTTTATAAAATTTCGACATAATAATTTGCCATATGCTAGGACATCATCCCCAAAGCACATAAATAAAAATTACACTAATAAAATATGGCAACAATGACACTTCTTCAAAGAGCCTCGGGCTCATCATTTCATAAAACATAATAACTAGCCATATACTGCACAACTATACAAGTTAAAAGTACTTTCTTACAAATATATACAATGGTGGGTAAATACAGCACATAGCTAGTAGTCGAGGGACACGATATGTCCCGGCGTTCGACGTACACACTTTTGAAAAATAAATTTTAAAACCAGGAAAATAATGAGCTAAAAGAGCTCGGTGAGTGTATGATTTATAAAATGCTTGATTTTTTTGAAAATGTCTCAAAACTATAAAACTATCTTTTACAAAACATTTTCAGAAAACCATACTTGCTTTGCTATAAAAGTTTTTAAAACTTTTCATAAAGCTAACTTGCTTGCTTTGCCTATAAAAGTTTCTGACCTTTATAGTTTGCACTTCTTTCTTTAGCAAAAGTTTATAAATTTTTTTACAAATTACTTGCTTGCTTATCAGTGGTCGATTTAAAGCTATATGTAAAATGCTTATACAAATAAAGATCAACCACTTGAGGCCTTTTTTGTTTAGTTTAATTCTAGTAAACACTGGAAACTGCGGTCTCTTACGTGCCTGGAAGGACCCTTGTCCATCACCCAAGTACCCGTAAACACGGGAAGAACCCGTGGTTCCCATCAGAGCAGGTGAAGGACCCCGGTCCAAATTCTGTTCATTTCTGTGAATCATGGTGGAATGCTTTTATCATCAAATAAATAGCTAGCGTGCTAACCCTACATACTCTAGTATGTGTTTATGGTCCTCCCTCTTATCATGTCATAATGCATGAGCCTGGTTTCATCGACTGTGCAATCAAGAATGCAATACAATCATGTCCTAATCCCACTCGTGGCCTCAGACTAATACTTTGACCGGTAATGCTTGCTTAAAACTAGGGATTTCTTAAGGCCTGACTTATAAAATATAATTTTGCTTGCTTGTTTGCTTACTTTATAAAATATGATTTAACAAATCAAAACCATAAGCTTTAAAATATGGTTTAACAATTAAATCCATAACAATATAAGTTTTCTTGCTTGCTTAATAAAACATATTGCTTGCTTGCTTGTTTTATAAAATATGGTTTAACAAATCAAAACCATAAGCTTTAAAATATGGTTTAACCAATCAAAACCATAAACTTTAAACTATGGTTTCAACAATTAAACCATAAGCTTTAAAATATGGTTTAACAATTAAACCATAATATACCAACAGAACGATTTATATATATAACAATACACTAGTATTGAAAAATAAAGTTTAGAACACTCACTTTTCCGTTTACAATAATCGAGCACAACTTCAAAATTTCTCCGCTTACTCTTTTACCCTACACAATCAAAGTATTAGACCACACGCGTCATCACAACCAAACAATTTGCACACTTGGTGCTACAATTAAATTTTTCAGAAAATATGTGGGCCCCAAATACCATTCACAGCATTGTGGTCGATTCTGTGACTAAGGGGTCAGAGAGTTCATGAACACCAAAATAGTTCAAATCCCTGGTCCCTATTGTCCTAAAACAACTCGAATTTCACCTCGAATCGTCCGAAAATAGTCCCTAAATTCAGCTTGGACTGTCCGAAAATAGTCTTAAAAATTCCTGAACTTGGTCCAAAAATTTTGGGACTGAATTTTATGGCCTCGCACAACCTCTAAGCAAATCCCAAGCCATTAAATGACCTTTAGGATAGAAATAATACAAGTAAGAAAATTCCCTACCTTTTAGAGTTTGACTTAAACGCCACGCCTTTTGGTACCCCACGCGTAGCCCCATCGGTAGACTAACTCTGTCTTCTTGCTCGACGAAAACCTACGATCTCGATCAGAGATCTTGTAAAGCATAAGCCTAAGAGAAGAAAAAAATCAAAATATCTTCTCTCTCTCTCTCTCTCTCTACACGCTCTAACTCCACCCGTCCCTCCACTTTTGACTTTTATGTTTTTTTTTAATTGTTTATTTATTTATTATTATTACTATTATTTAGATACATAGCTCATATTGCCTCTATTCTGTCTGTTTTTACCTTGAAAAACACTTATTTCTTTCGGGGCTTCACTTTATTTTAAATGAACTTAAATGCTCTATTTCGACTCCGAGATTGTGAAAATCTCGCTCCCAAGCCACTAACGCTTATCACTGTAAAATTGTAAAACATTCCGATCGTTCTGTGACTAATTTTAAATTTTTCTAGGTCACTAAATCTCATGAGATGAATTTTTAATCAATGCTTCACTATCCAAGATCTAGAGAATTTTCTAGGCTTCCCTGAACCATTATGACAATTTATTATTATTATTATCTTTTAACTAATTAAAGTTTCCATGATTTGTACTTTCACCTCCTCTACTTTCCCCACTGCAAAAGGCCCCATTCTTTGAAAACTTTACAATTTCATCCTTAAAAACAACTTCAAAAAATAATACTATGGCACTAAACTAATTAAGGAAGCCCTTGGTGCATATGTGACCCTAGGGTTACATGTACCGTACACCCTCTTGGGACGGGGCGTTACAAATCCTCCCTCCTTTAGAACATTCTCATTCCTTTTGAAATGAACAAACTAAGCTCAAAGGAAAGGAACACCTCAATCGTAAAATAGTCGAGATAATTGCCTACAAGATCTGAAGCCTCCGTCCCTGTAGCCGCCTCTCCTCCTCATGATTCCTCCATTGAGTTTAACTAGAAGAATCACCTTACTCCTCAACACCTGTTCCTTGTGATCTATAATCTGCACATGTGTTTCCTCATAAGTCAGGTTCTCCTTTAGCCCGAGACTGGCCGTCTTCAAAGACATGTGAAGGATCTCGAGATGTATGTCCCAACATCGACACATGGAAGGTGTCATGAATCCCCGATAACTTCTGGGGGTAACTTCAACTTGTAAGCTACGGTCCCACCTTGCTCACAATCTCATAAGGTCCTCTATAAATCTCGTGACTGAGTCATTACCTCCCCAAATCTCAAAACACCCTTCCAAGGGAAATCTTCAAAAAGACCCGGTCACCTATCTCGAACTGCAAGTCTCTGCGACGGTTGTCCGCATAACTTCTCTGTCTAACTCTTGCTATCTTCAAGTTATCACGAACAACTTTCACTTTCTCTAAAGTGATCTGCACTAACTCAGGGCCTACCAGTCTCCTCTCACCAACCTCAGCCTAGCACACTGGAGTCCTACATTTTCTTCCATACATAGCGCCTTAAATGGAGCCATCTCTATACTGGCCTGATAGCTGTTGTTGTAAGCGAACTCCATCAGTGCCAAATGAGTATCTCAACTCCCCTTGAATTCCATCACACAAGCTCTTAGCATATCCTCTAACGTTTGAATGGTTTTCTCTAACTAGCCATCTATCTGAGGATGAAATGTTGTGTTGAAATGAAGGCGAGTAACTAAAGCTGCCTGTAAACTGGGCCAAAACCTGGATGTGAACCTGGGGTCTCGATATGAAACTATCGAAACTGGAACCCCATGAAGTCTCACTATCTCATCCACATACAACAGGGCCAACTTTTCCAGAGAATCCTTAACATTAACGGGCAGAAAATGAGCAGACTTCATAAATCGATCAACTATCACCCATATAGCATCATGTCGCTCCAGTCCGTGGGAAGACCTCACAAAATCCAGTGATCTTCCCCATTTCCATACCGGAATGCGGAGTAAATCGTATCTTCCCCACGGCCTCCGTCGCTTTTGCCTTCACCCGCTGGACAAGTTAGGCATTTGGAGACGGTAAACCTCGCGATCTCTTTCTTTATCCCATTCCACCTCAAGAATGTTCTTTCAAAGTCCTTACATCTTGGTACTACTCGATTATAATATGGGCGTATTGAATGTGCTTCTCCATAATGTCTCTTCAGCTCCGCCATATACCGCACACACATTCTTCCGCCTCACTATCACAGTGTCGCCATTCGATTTGAAACTCGCTCTTTCCTTTTTTTTATCTCTTCCTGTTTAATCATTTGTGGATCTTGGTAACTCCGCTCTCGCCAACTGATCCACTAGAAGTCTAATGACAGCGGCCAACAATGCTCATGAATCCAACCCAATATCACCCTTAAAGCTCTCAAATCCACCCAACAAAGGGAAGATAACTTGATCACATATGAGACAAAGAACTTTGGCCGCCCACTCAAGGCATCCGCATTTACATTAGCTTTTCCCCGGATGGTACTCAGCACAGTACACCTGTAGTCCTTAATCAACCTAAGCCATCTTCTTTGCCTCTGTGTTTAACTCCTTGGCGGTGAAAATATATTGAAAGACTTCTATGATTTGTAAAGATCTTGCAAGGAGCAATTCATATAAGTAATGCCTCCATATCTTTCGGGGCAAACACGATCGTTGTAAAGCTCTAAATCGCGGTGTAGTGGTAATTCTCCTCATGTTTCTTCAACCCAGAGGCATACGCGCAATCACCCTATCATTCCAAGATCAAAACAAACCAAGGCCTTGCCGGGAAGCATCACTGCAAACCACAAACCCATCTCTCCTATCAAGTAGCTAGAACCTGAGTCAAGTCAATATACCCTTCAACTCCTCGAACTCCATCAAGTGTGCATCCACCCAATCATACTGGAGCATCTTTCTTGTCAACTTGGTTAGTGGGGTCAAGATCCTGGAGAACCCTTCAACAAACTTCTTGTAATACCCAAATGCAAATCAAGGAAGTTTCTAACCTCCACATTCTTTGGCGGTTTCCAACTTACCAACTTCTATTGTCCGGGATCCACACTCACCCCTCAACAGGATCACATGACCTAGGAATGTCACCGCGCTTCAAAACTAGCACTGCTTCAACTTGCATACAACCGCCCTTGGGTCTGCGAATACAATCCCCGATGCACTCACGTTCCTCCGGATTACCCGACATACCAGGGATATCATCGACAAAGACTATGACGAACCTACTATCCAAATACCGCCGAATACCCGACTCATCAAACGATAAACGCTTGTCGGGGCATTAGTCAAACCAAACGGCATCACTAAAAACTCATAATGCCCGAGTGTGGTCCCGAATGCAAATTTTAGGAACATCACTTCCTACAATCTCAACCGATGATCCCGACCTCAAATCCATCTCTTGAGTACACTCGAGACCCCCGGAGTTGATGGCTAGAATAACTCATCGATCCTGTGGAGTGGATACTGATCAAGTGATGGTAACTCTATTCACTGCCTCAGAATCTATACTACACAACAAAGAAACTCCCATCTTTCTTTTTCACGAAGAGAATTGGAGCTCCCCATGGGGATATGCTCGACCGAATGAATCCCTTACTCAACAACTCTTCCAACTGAACCTTAAGCTCCATCAACTCTACAGGAGCCATCCTATAAGGAGGAATGGAAATGTGGGCTCACCCTTAGGATAAAATCAACTATGAACTCCGCTCTCTCTATCCGAGGTAATCCTACAATATCATCTGGGAACTCTCTAAGGACTGGAATCTCATCCACTAGAGTCCCCTCCTTCCTTGTCTCCACCACATAAGCCAGATAACCCTGACAACCCTTACGCAGCATCCTCTCAGACCGCCATGGCGACTGCACTGAAAATATCTCTCAGCGTATTCCCCTGAACTTTACCTCCAATTTCCATGGGCTATGCAACTTTACTTCCTTTTTATAACAATCTAATGTGGCCCTATGGCGAGACATCCAATCAATGCCGAGAACCACATCAAAATCCCTCATATCTAAGGCCGCAAGATCCGTTGGGAACTCCTGTCCCCCAATCAGAACTCTACTATCTCTGACTACTCTGAGAACCTCTTCTCATACTCTAATACTGACATGTTCTTCTACTATAATCTGAAGAACTCCTCAATCTTCGAATCCTTGTGACTCTAAGGAAAGAATCTATCAGTAAAATCTTGTTGAAATTGGTCCCATGACATACCATCAGGATACCTCCTATCCACGGCACCCCACCAATCATTAGCCCTGTCTTCCATCAGAAAACCCGAAAACATGACCCTTTGATAATCTGTCCAGCTCATAACTCTATAAATCTTGTTTACTCTTTCCAACCAAAACCAAGTCGCTTTCCTCTAGTTTGCCATCGGCCACATATGGCTTGGCGCCCAACTTCTGTGCTCTCTCTATAGACCTCCTAGGCTCTTCAGGAACCTCTCTACGTGGCGACAGAGGTGGTTGAGGCTACGACTGCTAACGAGTCGCTATAGCCACTATCCGAAGCAACTGTACACCCGCTCTACAAGAACAATCCTCGAACTTGAGCTCCCACGGCCCCGTGATGGTCCAAATTCGACCACACATACGATTCAAGGAGTATGTGAGTAAATCAACTACATGCTCATCTCCCTCAAGTACGGTACTACAGTATGCTCGAAAGCCTTTGGAATGGCTCTCCTAGGATGACCTCGACGTCCTCAGCCTGACATAGTGCTTTATTCGCAAAAATCAACTGTTTAGTACTTTGAAACACTTAAAATGTATGTACTTTGAATTTGAAATGTGTGGTTGCCAATAAGGTAAAATAAAGGTATAAGAAAACTACTTCGGGCTTACTAACACAGTTTCTAAGACTCGACTGATACCAACTTGACACACCCCCCCACCCCTACTAGCAGGCGATGTGCCGACAACCCCATTAACTCCCAAATTCGATACTTCCAACGACTAGAGAATCCCGTGAAGCTGTCGCGGTTGCTTGGTCGAAAAACTGTGATAAAAATTTTCTTTTCTAAACTTGTTATTTTATAAAATTTCGACAGCATAACAGCTGCATATAGGACATGTCCCAAAACCTGTAAATACAAATTACACTTATAAAATATGGCAACCAATAACACTTCTTCAAAAGAGCCTCAGGCTCATCACATTTTCATAAAACATAATACATACATATGCACAACTATACAAGTTCAAAGTACTTTCTTACATATATATACAATGGTGGGCAACATAACACATATAACTAGTAGTCGAGGACTCCCATATGTCCTAGCGTCTCGACGACTGGGCATCTAAAAATAATTTTAAACTAGGAAAATAATGAGCTAAAAGAGCTCATGGAGTGTATGATTTATAAATGCTTGATTTTTCGAAAATGTCTCAAACCGTAAAACTATCTTTATAAAACATTTTCTTTAAAACCTTACTTTGCTTTTGCTATAAAAGTTTCTAAAACTTTTCATAAACTGCTTGCTTGCTTTGCTATAAAAGTTTCTAAAACTTTTTATAAACTGCTTGCTTGCTTATTAGTGGTCGATTTAAAGCTGTATGTAAAACGCTTATAAAAATAAAGATCAACCACTGGAGGCCTTTCTACTTTACAAATTTAATAAACACCTGAACCCGTGGTCTCTAACAGCCGGTGGAGCGGACCTCGTGGTCCACATCACCTATGACTGCAAACACAGAAACCATGTCTCACCGGTGTCGGGTGGAAGGCCGGACCTCGTGTCCACCCACCCAAGCACTCGCTGCAAACACAGAAACCCGTGTCTCTACCGTGCCTATGGAAGACCGTGTCCAAGATCACCTATTCCTGTGAAATATGGTGGAATGCTCGTATCACCACATAAATTAGCCAGCACGCTAACCCTATATACTCCAAAGATATGTTACTTCATTCCTCCTAATATGCCATAACGCATGAGCCAAGCCTTGCCGACTGTGCAAACTTTACAATGTAATGCAATCATGTCCTAACTCACCGCACGCATTCCAAATGTGTACTCCATCGTAATGCTTGCTTAAAAACTAGGATTTCTTTAAGGTCCGACTTATAAAAATATAATTCTTGTCGGTTACTTGTTTATTTTATAAAATATGATTTAACAAATCAAAACCATAAGCTTTAAAATATGGTTTAACAGTTAAATCCATAACAATATAAGTTTGCTTGCTTGCTTGCTTAATAAAACATATTGCTTGCTTTATAAAATATGGTTTAACAAATCAAAACCATAAGCTTTAAAATATGGATTAAGCAATCAAAACCATAAGCTTTAAACTATGGTTTAACAATTAAAACTATAAGCTTTAAAATATGGTTTAACAATTAAAACCATGAGCTTTAAAATATGGTTTAACAATTAAAACCATAACATACCAAACAGAAACGATTTATTATTATAACAATACACTAGTATTGAAAAACAAAATAGAACCTCACTTCTTCCGCTTACAATAATCGAGCACGACTTCAAAATTTCTCCGCCTCGCTTTACCCTACACATCTAAATCGTGATTGTAATCAATACGTCATCACAACCAAGAATTCAGACACTTTGGTGCTACACCAACTTTAGAACATGTACCCCAAATACCATTCACACAAGTATAGGGCCGATTCTCTCCTACACTCAAGGGGCTTCCAGTAGAGTCCAAGAACACCGTAACGCTTCAAATTCCCGCCTGTCTGGCCCAAAAACAATCCCAACAACTAATCTGTCTCGAAAATAGTCCCGAATTCAACCCGAATCGGTTCAAAGTAGTCCCAAAAATCTTAAACTCGCCTAAAAATTTTGGGATCGAAATTTACGCCTCTCATGGCCTCTAAGTTAAACTCAAGCCATTAAATGACCTTTATGATAGAAATAATACAAGTAGGGAAAAATTCCTACCTTCTAGAGCTTGACGAAACGCTAAGCTTTTGGAACCCACGCATAGCTCGCTGCTAGACCAACTCTTTGCTTGGTTCGACGAAAACTTACTTCTGGCCCGAATTTCAGATCTTAGAGAGAGAAGCAAGATAAGAAAAAAATCAAATATTCTCTCTCTCTCTCTACACGCTCTAACTCCGTCCCTCCACTTTTGACTTTTATGGTTTTTATTTATTTATTTATTATTATTACATATTTATTATTATTATTATTATTTATTATTATTATTATTATTATTTAGGATACATAAATATATTAATTTCATTCGGGTCCGTCGTCTCCGAAACAATTTATTTATTTTTAGTTCAATTTTATTTTAAATGAACTTAGCTCGCTTCATTTCATGACTCTCTTAGAGTTTTTAAAAACTTAGTTCTCGAAGTCACTAGCGCCATATCAAATTCAGAAAACTTAATATTTCCGACCGCCCTTAATCTGACCGAAACTTTTCTTCGATCACTGTGATTTCACAGACGATTTTAATGGCGCAAATTCGCTTCACATCCGAGATCTAGAAAATTTTGTAAAACCTGAGAAAACTCTAATTTTCTGAAAAAGGGTAAAATGGTAATTTCGGTCAAAATTCGGAATTTTTATAGATCTCGGATGATGAAACGGACTTAACCGTTGGAATCATCTCGCGAAATCTAGCTACTAGTGTCAAATTTCTTAAATTCGAGACAATGCATTCGCATGTATTTCGAGGCAATTAGACAAATGAGTAAATGACAAGTGGCATGAAGTCCCACACCACATGGATACATGTAGGTAGGCCACGTGTCTGGTGAAAGTAGGTCTCAGAATAAGAGGTAGTTGTTAGTGGATGCTAGGTGTCTTGGATAGCTTTGCATGAGGAATTTAGCGGGAAGCAGTGCTGGTTAGGAGACAAGTGGAAAGTAAGGTGTCGCAGACTTAGGATGAACATGCTCTAAATAGACTAAACTGATCCTGGAAAAAGATAGTGGGAGAAAAGAAAAGGATGCAAGAAAGAGGAAGAAAAAGAGAGATTTTTAGAGAGAGAGACTCCACCTCTCTCTAAATTTCGCAACAATCGGACCGGCGGTTTCAGTTTTGAGCAAGAGGAAGAGTTCAACCTCACTAGCAAGGGCTCAGATAGAGACCGAGTTGGGGGAGTTTTGACAAAACTCCAAGAGGTAGGTCTTCTCCTACTTTGGTTACTTTCTACCCTAAGGGTTATGGTGGCCGTTTTGATTCTACGGGGAATGTTTGGTTGTATTTGAAACCATGAGGTAGTCGCTACATTGGGGGTAGTATGCATTAACCTGACTTTATAACCGATTGGGTAGTAAATAAAGGGAATTTGCAGCGAGTCCTTCAGAATCAGCCACATCAAGAACTCGATGTTAGGCTTTTTGAAATAAATTCCTCACCACTCACAAACCCAAGTTATATTCCTTTTTACTCAAGGGTCTCGAGAGGATGAGGCCGTGGACGAGCCTCCATCCGGGGCCGGAGCCGACCCCTGGGCCGGCCGAGCCTCCCCGCATGAGCCGGCAGCCGAGCCTCCCACATGAGCCGTGCAGGCCGAGCCTCCCGCATGGGTCGCGGCCGAGCCTCCCGCATGGAGCCGGCGCAAGCCTCCGCATGGTCGTGGCCAGCCTCCCGCATGGGTCATGGCCGAGCGCCTTGCATGAGCCGGGCCGAGCCTCGGCATGAGCCGCGGGCCGAGCCTCCCGCATGAGCCGCCGAGCTCTCTTCACGAGCCAGGCCAGCCTCCGTGACGAGCCGCGCCAGCCTGCAAGAGCTGCGGCCGCTCTCCCGCATGAGCCGTGGCAGAGCCTCCCCGCATGAGCCGTGGGGCCAGGCCTCCCAGGAGCTGACCTCTTGGGCGTAGGGGCCGAGCTCTCCGCATGAGCCCGCAGGATGAGCCGCACGAGGCCGAGCTGACCTCCTTTGATCGGGCCTCTTCCGGGTCGCGCTAGCAGGAACGAGCCGCCAGGCTACAACTCGACGCAACTGATAACTTCCTCGTCCCCGAAGTTCGCTATGCTCTAGACTCCGCATAAAGCCCTTTGAGCCCAGAATCCATCCATATATGACCAATATAATCTGAGCTCACGCTATTGTGTCAGTACGAAAGACAGCAAAATTGCCGGTTCTCAGCCGTTGTCGCTCATGTGAAGCGTCAACTTCGATGACCATAACTCCCAGAATCCAAAGTCCAGTTTATGCTGCTCTGGACTTTATAAGCTTCCATTGAGTCAAGATTGCAGTTTCATGTTCATGGGAGACATTGGTTAACGCAGCAGGTTAGTGCTGGCCAGTTTAAGTTGTGTTATGGCTTGAGTTGATAAACATGCAAAAGCAGGAAGGCGATATGTCAGATATGTGTCATGACATTTTAATGTAGTATGTCAGTTTCTTAATGATAGAAGCATGACAAATATGCATGAGTATGGTGTAATGATGACATATATGCGCAATTAGGGGCATAATAGGTATTGCACGCGGCACGAAGACACGTATGACATGAGTGTGAGTGCATGCAAGTTGGATCTACACCGCCAGTGGTTCTGGGGTGTCATGGGCATTACCTGCTATGGGTCAAAACCGTGTATGGTGTTGATTGGTGGACTCGGTAATGGACAAAGCCCAAATGAGTCACACGGTTTGAAAGGAACAAAATAAATATAATGTGTTGGGTATAGCAAGATGGGGTAGATCCCCTGCAAGAGAAAGACCAAATGTTATTCACTAGACATGAATTCAAGATGTAAGTTCGTGAAAATGTTGGAAAGGCGTATGGCATATGGGCGTGTGAAACCCAAATCCAGTGGCCTACAAATGCATGAACACACGCAATTTGATCAAATAAAATATACTGGAGGTTTTTCAATGGTTACAATTTTAAGAAATGTGTACCCTTAGCTTTAGAAAAAGGTCATTGGTGGAACAAAAATGACGGCTGGTATTTCACACTTGGCCTAGGTAGGTGTGAGGGAGCTCTGAGTGACTCTGATATGGGCATGAGGACATTCATGCATTGACATTCACGTAGGTATCTTACTTGCACTTAGGTGGGGAGTAATCCTTGTAGGAGATTATCACTACTGGGCTTTGCTTCACTCATTATGGGACCCCTTCGTACTGATCGGAAGACGCGCCCATCGAGGCCGAAAGGTAAGTAGGCTGGGGCCTGCTGTTACTTTGAGAATATTTTGTAAAATATAATAGAACAATATAGTTTTATATTTTGGTATGTAAAGAGTTGTGGCCATCAAACTCTTGTACGAGAAAAAAAAAAAAAAAAATGACCCCTGAAATTTGGGGTGTCACAAATTTTCTAGGTTTCCTTAAACCATTATGACAATTTATTATTATTATTATCCTTTAGCTAATTAAAGTTTCCATGATTTGTACATTCACTCCCTCCACTCTTCTTAATTGCAGTGCCCACATTCTTGAAAACTTTACAATTTCATCCCTTAAAAACAACTTCCAAAATACTGCCATGACATCCCAACTAATTATGTGAAGCCTTTGGTGCACATATGCGACCCTTACTTGCTATATCGCACTGACAATCTCTCTCGGGGACAAGGCCATAAAGTGACTCTTCTTGCATACCTTTCATTTCCCGAATTACTTTGCTTTTCACATCTCGCTTTTCTTGTTTAAGTAAAACACACACATTTAGAGGTTAGATTAAGAAAATGAATGATAGAGTAAGGTGTTAGTATAAAAACATTGAATTATGCTATATTTTGTAATCAATAGCATTTAACTAAGGCACACCTAACAAATACCCTAAAACTTAGTATTTTGTTTGTCCTCAAGCAAAGCAATTTCATAATTTCCTTATTCAAAACTAACAAAAATGTTGAACATAAAATTGGGATTATGAATGTGACGCCCAAACCGGGGTCCCCGTTTATGTACCTGGTCAACTCATGAACCTGTAAATATCAAGCATTCCGATATCACACTCATTTTCGTTTAAGATATCGAGACCCATTCCCTGCATATTTAATCACAACATACAAAAAAATGAAGATGTACTATTTAACCAATAAATTCATTTAGACAACAAAGAGGTATACATGTTTTGGTCTTCTCGAATATAATATGTATACAAAAACAAAACCAAATGCGCCTTGATCCGTCTCATCCCTCATGCTGTCAACGCCGCACCTGACCGCACCCGAAAGGGGGTCCCACGACCGTGAGCAATGCCCAAGAGAAAGTTTTCCTACAAGGGTTACTCCCACCTAAAATGCACATGCAATGGCGTATATAAACATCAATCACATTTCATACAATTTACGCAACATTATATGAAATGTTCCTTGTCATGCATGAGATGCGACCCCTCATGCTCACAACCTAAGTCCCAACCGACTCCCCCATACCTGCAATTGCTAAGTATGGAAACCAGCCATTGATATTTAACCTAATGACTTAAACCATTGGACAACCCTCCAATTTTAATTTATCATTTCATAATTTTCTTTTTCTTTTGTGGGTCACGGTTTTTTGGGTTTTTACCACAGGGCACCGCACGCCTTTCCAACATTTTTGGGAACTTACACGCCTTGGATTCATGTCTAACCATGAATAACATTCTGGTTCTCACTCAAAGTAATTCACCCAACTTGTCTGCTCCAAAACATGTAATTTATCATTTTGATCATTTACATCCGTGAGTCTCTCAACCTTGAATTTTGTCCCATTTTCCGAGTCATTTGACCCATTCATCAAACTCAGAATATTCACTAAGACTCATAACTGACTGACAAGAGGTAACTGCAGGAGAATGGGATGGATGACGATTTTCAGAAAGAATGGAGAGATATGAGATGAAAGACATATCATGGAGAATGAGGACGGAGAGAGACTGATTCCTGCCCCAAGGTGCCTCCTCCTCCACACAAACTAATCAGTGTACATCATATAGTCCTCCCTTTAACCCATGCAATACATCAAATAGCATATATTAACATGATTTTTGCACACAATAGCATATTATTTAATATTTTACAACAATAACACATAAAATGACCCAAATCTGACCAAGATAAAAACAAGGCACCTTGGTCCATTCACGATTCATTACCAAATTAATGATACTCAAAAACACCAAACCCAAAGACTTCAGTGTGCATCGGATCAAACCAAACTCAACCCGGGCCTTACTCCTGCCAAAATAGTTCGAATCCATCTCGATCGTCCGAAAAACAATTAGGTTCAACTGAATCGCAAAAACAAATCTGAATTCAAATTCCCACTATCCGAAATGGGGCCTCAAAATTCCTAAAATTCCTACATTCAAATTCAAAATTTGGGGATTAAATTTACAAAATTCCCTCTCCTCGGCCTCTCTGGGCAAAACTCATGCCCATTAACGACCTTTGCGCTTAAATAACACAAGTAAGAAAATTCTCACCCTGTGGAGTTCAACCAAATGCCAAGATTTGGGTGCCCAGACGCATAGCTCTTTATGCGTGGATGAACTTTGCCTCGCTCGACGAACTTACGATCCGATTTCCAGAATCCTTAAGAGAGAAGCGAGAGAAGAAAAAAATCAAAATATCTCTTACATGCTCCCTCCCACATTTCACCCTTTTGACTTTTTACGGTTATTATTTTCTTTTCCTTATTATTATTATTTTTTCTTGTTTTTTCTTCCACTTGACACTTGGCTAAATGTGAGCCATTCCCACAAGTGCACCATATGTCATGAAGGATCCCGACCCGGATTAACCTCATGAACCCGAGGGGACCTCCCGGCACTCCAATGGATATAGAACTTTCCGCAAAATAATGAATAAAACTTATGGAGCAAACCCTTACAATCCCTTAACATATTCCTAAAAAATAATGCTGGTTTAAGTGGTAAATTTTTTTTCTTTTCTTTTTCAAACGCTTAGATTTTTTAGAAAATCATCGCAGTTTCATGTTTTTCGACTCTTCCCAAATCTCTACAAACCTAATAAAAACATTTAAAACACTTTAATCTTCCAAAAATTTCAACTTCCTTGTTTACCCCTCGTCCAGCAACCTGGTCCAATACAATATATATATATATACATTTATTCATTTCAATCATCAAACATTCCAAAACTTTTCAATTCCATGCATTTTTTTAGCACGTTTGATCGACACTTAGTTCCACCGCCTCTACGTACCTCGGCCCACTCGAGGATCAAAGCCTACGTAGTTCCTCTTTTCAACTTTCTATACACATATATCCATAACAAAATATTCAAGATATAGTATGCAAAATTATATATACAATGTAAATCCATAAGCTGCCTCCTTTGATGGCTCGACTCATCCAGACCGACGCTCGCTCGCGCACCTATCTGTAATCCCTAAAATGTTTTTAAAACATAATGGAAAGAATGAGTTTAAAGGAGTTCTGAGTGTACATTTTCATTAAATAACATTTTCGTGATATATCAAAGTAATACATACTATTACATTAAAATCAATTTATGCCTTAAACATTTATGCCTTAAACTTTCTTTCTTTTCTTATACAAATACTTATACAATTAAAATCCATTTACGCCAACATTTATGCCTTAAACTCTTATTTATTTATTTATTTATTTATTTATTTCTTTCTTTCTTTCCCGATGGAACCTGTGGAATAAACACACCTAACGCTTCGGTACCGGACGCAGAGGATGCCAAATACATTCCGCCATAACTACTACGCCAAGTGAGAAACTCACGCTTGCACAGTGGTTCCAAATTTTCATAGCACCTTATCACGTAAGGATATTACTCGACACCTAATTCCCTCCCCGCCTTTAGTAACCTATAACTTTACCCTAAATCCTTACACGCTTAAGGTACTTCGGCCGATATCAGTCATAACAATTACAGAGGGTTTTAGGTAAATCCACTCCTAGGGTAAAAACATTTCTCCAAAATACATTTATAAATACATTTAACTTTACTTTATCATTAAAACACATATGCATTCTTACCCATTTTAAAACTTTCAATATTTCCTTTAATACATGCAATACATATAAATATATATATATTGATGCAAGATAAAAACATTCCATATGCCTAAACATTTACATAAATATCATCACAACTTTCTAGCTTAACATTAAACCATTCACTTTTAAACTAATTAAAATATCATTTTCTTCACTCACCGCTCACCGCCAATCCCGCTTTGCTTCCCCGCCGTGAGTTCCCGCTTTCCTTCCGAGGTCATTTTTCACCTTTTCAAGAAAACTACAACTACACATTAACTACATTTCATTTAATCCCCCATACACACTCGCCAGTCCTGTATTCCATTCCTCTATGAATCTATTTTACTTTAGAATGCTGGAACTTAATCGATCATCCTTCAAGACCTAAAGTTAAGTAAGATTTTCATGCCAATTCAGTCCATTTACCGATTACACTAGGATACTTTGTATTACTCATTTTTCCCGGCTCCAACTTACATTTTAATGATTATCTCTTTGCACTTTTTTAAAGTTATAAAAGCAGGCCTCTTCTCCAATTGAATCACCTGAATTGGAGCACCGGAAACTCACGCACAACAAAAACAACCGGCTAATCTATATTCAAAATCGAACTATGCAGTGGCTTACACATGACCGGCCTGAGTGAATTTTTAGGCCACTTTATAAATCAGAACCCTGACGATGCCTATTTCTATATGTATGATTTTCTTGGAAGTTCGGTCCAGCAACTTGAGCTACCAAAATCGGATCAGAAATGAGCGTTATGGTCAAATAGAATCTGTCGAATCAGAAAACAAAGCATTCGCATCGAACTGCATGAATGGCTTTGGTGATATAATCTACTTGAGTAAATTTTAGGCCACTTATAATCAGAATTTGACGATGACTATTTCTATATGTATGATTTTCCTTTTGAAGTCTATTTTAATCCAGCAACTTGAATCACTCAAATCGACTAGCCATGTTATGGTCAAATTTAACTGGCTCTAAACAGAAAACAGAGTTGATTTACCAGAACTGCATATCTTTGAAATTTTTTTTTCCATAATTTGTGTTTTATTTCCATTTTTGCCACTTTTTCTAAATTAATTAACATCATACAACTTCTATAATTCATTTTACTCCCCAAGAATTTAAGCATTGAATCTATCTAAAAACAACTCCACAAATTAATTGAAATGAGCAGCATGAACTCAAAGCCAAAACCAGGTGAAACCAGAACTCAAACCCAGGTTCACCAATTCCATTTAAAACCATGTTTTTGATGATTCCATGCTTAGTTTTACGTCTAAACTGGAAACCCTAAGTAATCCCAACAAAACATCTAGGTTTAGTATCTCTTCCAAAACCCTAGACCAAGGAGCATCAATTCTCCATGGAATTCATACCAAAAAACCCAAAATAAAGGATTCCTATACCTTGATCTTCTTCCTCCTCCTCCTCCTTCTTTCCTTCTTCTTTCTTCCTCGCTTCCTTTCTTCTCCTCAAAACCGTGAACCCTAACAAAAATGAGACAAAATGGCTTTTGTTGGTCTCACTTATTTATAAACTTTGCCTTTAATTACAAATTAACTCTCATCTCTTTTAAATATTGCAATTCAACTCTATCACTCTTCTTGTAATACATCTTCTTACTCATTTGAGGATTTTATATCCTTTTGCTTTCTGACGACAATCAGACTTTGTTTTAATACCATAAATCAGCTCAGAACCTTCCTTCTCCACTCGCCTCCAAAATTGTTTCACACACATTAATTTGGCACGCTTTTATACACCCTACAAGATCATGTATCGTGACATTCTCTCGACGGGTGTTACATGTCATGCCATGTGTCACCCGACACCATACCTCAAAAACGAAATTCGACTCTCATTTCGAACTGACGAAATTTGACGAAGTTGAATCAGATTTCGCGAGGCTAATCTCAATCCAGAAAGTCCGCTTCGCCATCCGAGATCTAGAAAATTTCCTGCCAACCGAATTATCGCTTTACCTTCGAAAAACGGTACTTTCTCGGGTTTCACAATGAATGAATATTTTCGCTCTCATGGATCTCGACCTTCATATTACACAGAAAATTGGTATAGTAGTTTTTCAAAATAATAAAATAACCATAAGTTGAACAATCTAACCAGTTCCTGGTAGTCTTTCCTCTGTTTCAATGTAGTTTAGATGGAATTAGGTGAGTATGAGTGGAATAGGATCTCTCACTCACATGGTGAGTAGCAAGAATTCATAGGATTTTAAAATATCAAATATCTAATAATGTAGGTCTTCACAGTTGTAATAAGTGGCTTAGGTAAAGGTGGTTGAATATGTCATTTAGGCTCTAGTTTACCAAAAACATACACATTTCTCTTTTACTCACTTGTACGTCCATCATTTAGCATATTGCATTTTTTTTTCACTTGAACCTCTTAAGCTTCCCCCCAAACTTAGCTTATTGCATCTTTTTCATCACATAGATTAAAGGGACCCAACCTAGATTTCCTCTTCCTAACCCGAGGGACCCTCCCGGCACTCCTACGGATTTGAGAAAACATTTCTTTTAAACCCTTTTCAAAAGTGAATCCGTGGAGCGAACTCATTTATACAGCTATGTTTTCCACAAACCATTGAATATGGTGGCATTTTTTTAATTTTTAATTTTAAACATTAAACCCTTTTTATACGATTAAACATTTAACAGAAAATCGGGCAGAGTTTCCTCTGTTTTTTAGACATCTCCCAATTTACAACACCTATAAGAAAATTTTACACTACCAAAAATATTCATTTACTCCACATCCAACTACGGGACATCAAGTCCACCACAATCAATTTCAAATAAAAATTTAAAATCATTTTCTGAACACCATAGAAATATAAACAATATTTTTATAACCATTGGGCTCGAGTTGGGGATTACACCCAACCGCCTATGTACCTCTACCAATACGTAGGATCGTAGCTCGTAGTCTGCTTCTTTAAAACATATATACATTACAAAACAAAGGTGCACAAGTAGTTATTTAAAACAAGGTCTATACTTTTCAAAGTGGTTGCTATGAGGCTGAAAATACTAGCCCAGAGACGTTGAACCGTCATTGTAGTCTGCCTCCTAAAAACATTTGAGTATGGGTGAGCCAAAAGAAGCTCCACGAGAGATGAATTGGCAATAAAAATTAATGTTTCCATATATAGTTCAAATACAATGTGTAAAACAATTGTATAGAGATCTCATTTCAATAAACATTTACTTTACTTTCTTTTCCTTCCAGATATAGTTCAAATACAATATGTAAAACAATTGTATAAACATCTCATTTCAATAAACATTTACTTTATTTTCTCTTCCATATAGTTCAAATACAATGTGTAAAACAATTAGAGAAACATGATAATTCTCAATAAATATTTACTTCATTTTTTTCCATATAGTTCAAATTAAATGTAAAAACAATTGTAAAGCATACAATTTCAATAAATATTTACTTTACTTTCTTTTCCTTTTTTAATCCACTAAGATCATGAACCTCGCCAATTTATTAACCACCTTATTATTCATGAAAGAACCTTACGAGAAAACAAATTTTTGCATCATCATGGCCCAAACGAACTCGCCTTTAATAAATTCGTGTCTTCTTGATACTTTATGGCACTATGGAATAAATCACATCGTGCATTGGTAACCTTTTCGTGCTTTTCACATGCATGACAATATGCATCACTCTTTCCCTTCCCTCTATAAAAATCATATCCCTTTCCTCATACCATGGTGTTGCACTTAGTTTAATTTTCCTTTAACTTTATCTTTTTGTACATGAAAGTAAATCCATGGATTCAAATATTTTCATGTAAAACATATATATATATATATATATATATATATATATATATATATATATATATATATATATATATATAAAGTATGTTCATAGACATTTGTTTTAATATGGAAACCTTCATAAATCACGCTTTATAAAACTATGAAACTATAATCATTTCATATTTTCTCAACATGCACAGTTTGAAAGTCCATATTTCTTTTCATTTAAATATTAAAATATAGATATGAAAATATACATTTGTAAACATTAATAAATATAAGGCTTCCCAGCAACATTTCTATATTTTCCTACCTAGTTGTTTAAGCCCTTTTTCTTCCTTTAAAACTTTCTACCTTGTCCTTAATTCTTTCCTCCCTCCTACAAGTCACATTATCCATAAAATCCATCAACATTCATACCTTAAAAATATTCCACAACCCATTAACTATAATATACTTCCCATTAAATTTGAAAGCAACTCTAATCATTTTCTATCCACTTAATCTCAACTTAATCCACCACTGAACAACTCCAAGGCTCAGTGAAAACCTCATATTACAAGCCTTAAATCAAGCCATTATCATGCTTGAAAGTGAAACCCACTTCCTCCATTTCTTCACCTTTGAAGTAAAAATTACATTTATACCTTAATCAATTATTTTTCTTAAAACTTTAATTCTAATACATTCCATTAGGCATTTAATCACTTTCAATTGATTAAAATCAATTGAAACTCAACTTTTCCATACTTTTCTTAGGGTGGCCAAATCCTACATGTCACACCTTCATCATTATTTCATCCATTTTCTTTCAACCATTACGTTTAACAATTCATCCAATGCCATTGATTCAATTACACTAAATCAAACCAATGTATTTCCAATTAAACCCTCTCTTGGCCAAACCCTCTTCATGTCATATCTCATTTTCTTTTCAACTTTTAATTCCATTAATTCCTTCAAGTATTAAAGTAATGTCATTAAATCAATTAAAACCAATCAAACAACATCACTTCCATTAATAATTCAAGGTTAATCTTTAAAATTTACAATCCTAATCTTAGCTCTTTCTTTCACCTCTTAACAAACAACCTATAATCAAGTCAATTTATTAGTTAAAGCCTTAATATAACTCAATTGGAAGGTTTAGATAAATAAATCCATAAAACCCTAATTGCTTTACCTTAAGAGCTGGTGTTCTGATATAAATTTGAACCCAATGAAATTCTGTTCAAATCTACATAAAGGACATGCTACAAGAAACTCATTTAAACCATCATATAACAATTTCCTCCATTAACCTTCACTCTCACATAAACTAGTAAGTGATCTCACTCTTAAAACTGATCTTCACTAGAGTTGATCTAGGCACTTCATGACATGATGCACACTTTAAATGACTTTGAAATGGCATGAGAACTCACTGAGCTGATTTGAAGCTGTAGAAATTTCCTCCTCCAGCGGACGTTTGGCTTCGTCTTTGGCTTCAGCCTTGCCTTTAAATTTATCTCAACCGTATGCACTCAAAAGCCTTCAAATTGCACTTAAATGATCCTTCATGCCTAATTTAAGCTCCAATTGTCCTTAAATTTACCCCATGTCTATTGGTTAGCATCGCTAGACATTCGTACTGGTCCATATGTTCATATAGTCCAAAAGTAACTAATTCACTTTACGCCCATAAAATCCCCACTAATCCTCAAACCATAGCTAGGCTTAACTAATCCTCATGGTTTGCTAACACAAATATCCTTTTAACCTTAGTTAACTTTTAACTAACCAAAGTTAAGTTTGACTTAGTTAACTTTAACTCATCCACTAACCATGCTTAAGGTAACTAATTTTTATGATAAATATCAAAATTTATGAAAACTCTATAGGTCCATTTTTAATCACATGGATCACTAAGCTTATATGGCACTATCTCTATTGGTTCTGCTTGCTTACTTAGATTAGAGTTATCTGCGAAATGACTTAAATGCCCTTCCTTGCAAATAATACCCCTATGTCCATAGTAATTATGAAAATATATTCCATGATCACAATAATCATAAATTGACCATGGAATACTCTAATTAAACTTATTTCCTAGTCATGAACATGTTAGAAAAAATTCTAGGGGGTACATAATATTTTTACTACTATTTCGTAAAAAGGGCATTTTTGTCAAAAATCGTCGAACGCTTCAAAAACCCCTTAAACGCACCCGCTTTAATCAAGCTTCATTTTTAGACTCATAAGATTATTCTGAACATTTTCTATTTTCGGCTTGTTTTTCTAAAAATTACTATTCATTTGACTTTTTCCATTCAAATACATAATCGACGAAAACGAAATTACTTCTTTTCTATGGAAACTGTGAATCTGTGGTCTTACATAGGACCTCCCAAAACTTCTGTACGATTTTCACCATCTTCACAAGAACACCAAGAGCTTTATTTTCATGGATTGCAAGGCATGGAGAAAAGTAATGTTCAACCTCTTTAAGCTACCCACCCCATGAGCGAGTTTTAGGTTAGTAACTCCTGCACTCCAAGAAGCCTTTGGGTACTAGGTGTAGAACACCCCTAAGAACTTACTTGCTCAAGACAGGAAGGCTACGAGGCCAAACTTACTCTTCCTTGCTTTATTCTTTCTTTTTATTTCCTTTTCTTTCTTTTTCTACTTTTTCCTTCCTTTTATACCTCAAACCTCCTTTATTTTCATTTACAGCACACCCACTTCAACCAAACTCTCAATTCACACTAAATGTATTCACAAGATATTGGCATTGAAATCAACATGTTAAGATAAAAAAGGGCTTTGACTAAAGGGCATTCAATAACAAGGGATAAGGGCTCATTCTTGGGTTTTCTCGAAATAAAATGACTAATATGGCTCAAATTTGGTGACTATGGATATATGCACAAAAAGGTTAGCTAGAAAGGCTCAACCTATCCAAGGATTGCCTATATCATTTCCTAATTGTTGTGTTGCCCAGGATTTCACCTCAAGTGATAATTGAACAAGATCTAGAGTCTCAAGAGATAAAAAAGAATGGTAATCACCTAATTCTTCTCTAAACCAAGCAAAATTGACTATATCAAGTGTACATTCTGACTTGTGCTCAAGATACTAAGAACTTTTGTCTAAATAATTAACTATAAGGTCAAACCATTATGCTTTAAGTTCAAATATCTCTCATTTTCTTAATGTAAAATAAGGTTCAATCATTATTCATCATAGGCATCATAGTCAATACCAAAACAAGCTCAACCAAAAATAAAACAACCTAAAAATGAAAAAAAAAAAACTAACACTGAAAATCTAAAAAAAAAAAAAGCAAATAAAACACACAAACAACTAAAAGAAAACACTAAAGATAGGATAATTGAAGCTGGAAAATTTAAAAACAAAGGGAAATCCCCCCAATACTCCCAAACTTAAAGTATGCATTGTCCTCAATGTATGAAATATGAAAGATAAGAATCAGAGGACTCCACTAGATGATCAAGTATGATCATTGGGCTAGGGTTGAGGTGGGCTTGCTGAAATTCCCTTAATATGAATCAGCTTCAACGCCTTGAAAAACAAAAACCAAATAAACGCTCAAAACAAGATCAACATGCAACACATACTAAAAAAAACTAAAATAAACAACTAAAGAAGTACATGGATGAAAATCTTTATTTTCCTTTGCTTGGGTTGCCACCCAAGAAGTTGTCCCGCTTAGGAGCTTTCATTGACTCATCGAAGTCCGAGAGCTTTTGCTTTGGCCTTCATTCACTAAGGCCAATAGCCCTCTTCATCCTCATCGTCATGAGGATGAGGATCCTCCAACTTGAATAGGCGATAAGCTCAAAATCCAAACTGGTGTAAGCGAGTTGGCCTTTAATTGATATCCTTCAAGAATGTCCTCTTGAAAGATCTTGGGTGCTTGCTCCTCAAAAGGTATAAATGAGCTCTCTATCTACATGCAACAATTCTTTTCTTCATCTGTTAGTTGTATGCTTTAGTGGAGGTTGAATTTCATTTTTTCCTTACCAACAAGTAAGGTCATCTCCCCATGTTCTATATTAATCCATGCTTGACTTGTGGCATTGGAAGGTCTTCCTAAAGAGAGAGGCTTGGGTCGCTGTCTCCATGCCCAAAGTCACGGTCAATGGAAAATTGAACTCATTATCCAACCAAAATATTTTCAACTTGAGCTGTGGATGTTGCTCTTCACCTGCCTCTTTCCAATGAATAGCTCTTCCTCAAGTGAAGGTTCCATATTCTTTTCTCCTCCTCAAACAATGTCGGGTCTTGGATTTCCTCCTCAACTCTCAAAGGCACAAAGTTACATTCTCTTTTGTCCTCATCCTTTATGTCGCTTAGGAGTGTCCTTGAATATTTCTCCTCTAATGGATGGGCTAGTTGCCCAATTGAATTTTCTATATTTGTCACAAGAGCTTCTTAATTGGTGACTGGATCTTTACTTTTGCCTTCCCATGCGACATTGTCCTTGTAACGCCCCTACCCCATAACTATGGCAAGTGAGGGGACGCCACACAAAGTTAAGACCTATAAACCTGCCTTTGACAAATAATTGAGAACAACTCAAGCAAAAAGTCAAAAATGACATAATCATACTTCAAAAGTCTGAATTATAAAAATTCAAGACTACAAAATATATAACCAAGTAAAACTACAACCATAGTGGTGTTTAAAAAGTCTTGTACATATGCTTGAGTCTCGAAAAAAATTACTAGATCAATACAAGCTTCACTATAACAAAATAAAATAAAATTACACAAACTTCACTTCTATTACAAAAAGAATAGGGTCCTATAAAGGGGGCCTTGTTGGGTCAGTGGTTACCTTGAAGAACACCGATGTCCCTGACAACTTCTTCAGCACCTACATGGATCAAACACTCATGCTGAGCTTATACCTTAGTGAGGAAAATACATAAAAACAAAACCACTTATAACTATTCTCAAATACAGTAAACAAGCATGTAATATTATTTCAGGTAATTACATTTAACCATTTTCATGCTTATCAAGTTCATAAATAAATAAATAAATATATATATATATATATATATATATATATACACACACACACACATACATGTCCGTATCCTTTGCAGGTCATCATATTCATCTCTCTCGTAAGTGCGTATCATACGAGTTAAGACATATGGGTACACTATAGTATGGTACAGAATTATGTTGATGCATCATAAATTCTTACTTTTATAAGCATATAGGTCCTTATTCATGTACTCTTCATATAAATGTTTTCCTGCATAGACCTGTAAGAATGAATAACAGGTACACGGTATAGTAGGTACTCGTATTTAGTGCTGAAGCACTAAATAGGAGTGTCATAGCAATAATCAGGAGTGCCGAAGCACTAGCGGAAGTGTCATTACCTGAGTGTGAAGTGAAGCCTTACTAAACGAGGAGTGACGTGGCACTAATCGAAATTAATCGAAGCACTAAACTAAAGTGTTGTAGCACTAGTCCCTATTTATTCACTATCCGGTCTTAAGCAAGCATACAATTATAAGTGATTCATAACATTTCACAAAGGTCTAACCCCATTCATATTATTTTCCAAGTCAATTCTTATGACTGTAATTTCTTCATACATATCAATATGTTCAAATCATAACTATCATGCATTATCAATGTACTTTTGCCAAAGAGATCAAATTATGGGAAATGTTCTTCCAACCTAGAGACAAAATTTTGACCTTCACTTGCACAATTTTCTAGGAACAAACGAGACATATTTTACCCAAACTTCTTTCATGAAAGTTGTAATTCTATGAGTCTATTTTCAGTAGAAATTGGACTCATCTCACTTGGATCATTATAACTTAACTTATAGCCAAAATACATAACCTACCCATGTTAAGAAATCAAAACCTGTATCTTCACTTCAGTCTAAAAAATAGGGGACTTAGGCAGGATTGCTTCTTGGTACCTTCAAGAAAACAGATTATGGGGAAATTTTGACAGCACTTCCCCTCATAATTCCATCATATCTATTTTACACAAAATGGTCCTTAGAAAAGGATACTCCCAACATAATTTTGCAATACTTTCTTCATAAAAGCTGTTCTCCCAGAAGTCTAGATTACACAGAAAATTGAAACACTCAATTTGGATGAGTAAAACTCAACTTATGACTCAAACACCAAGAATGTACCAAAATAAGAGGATAAACCCAAAAGCTTACCTTTAAGCTTATATTCGGGTTCCAGAATTTTCTGGGCACCATAGGGGCTGAATTTGATTACACTTCCTTCTTGGAGTTATTCTACAAGAAGTCTAGATTACACAAAAATTGGAATCACTCAATTTGGAGTTCTAATAACCAAGTTATGGCCAAATAAGAACAGGGTGAAAAAAAACGAACAACATAAGGCCCATACAAATAACTCTGACTACCATCCTCCATTGAGGATCAAAATAAAAGCACAACAAAAACACAAAATAGAAGAAGGAAATCTCAAACCTTAACAAGCGTAAAACCAGAAAAAAAATTGTTTTACGAAAGGGTAAAAGCGGCTTGAATTTTTGTAGATCTCGGATGACAAAAGCGGACTTACGCCGTGAAATCGTGTAAAAATCTATTCTTACGTCGAATTTCGTCGAATTTCGAGATAGTCGAAATTTCACGTTTTTCGAAGTATCAAGGGTAGTACGTGACACTGCTTGCGTGATGGTAGCTCGCGTTGTCTTGCGTGTCAAGTGGGGAATCATTCAGGCAAGGCTCAAGTGGAACAAAGTTAAATGTCGACACATGATTGGATGAAATCAGTGGATGGATAAGGTGATAAAGGTAATCGAGGAGAACCCTTTAAAGAAGAGTGACATGTGGCAAGTGAGCACTTGACCCAAGCTTGACCAAACCAATGGGAGAGGAAAAAGAAAAGAGAAAAAGAAAGGGAGAGCTTAGAGAGAGAAGCTTTACCTTCTCTACAGATTTCACGTGTTCGAACTGTAGTTTCGGGCGGGCAAGAGGAAAATTCATCCTTGGCGAAGCCATAGAATGAAATCAAGTTTTGACAACTCGAAGACATAGGGTTTTTCCTCCTACTTGGTTTAGTCTTTAGCTAAGAGCCATCGAATGGTTGGCGTGCTTAAGTGAATGGCCATCTGAGTCGAGTTCAAAATCTAGGGCGGTGCTATGGTTTCAGGGACTTTTAGGATGATCCAGGCGGTTTGTTTTGGGCAATTCAAGATGAATTACGGGACCATTGACCCAGCCCATGTGTGTTGTTTGTGTTATTGCTAAAGTTGAATAACATGTTGGTTTGTATAAATTATGTTAGTATATGCATGCTTGATATATTAACATGAATTAGCATGAAAATGGCATATTGCATTTCATATGCACGGGGACACCATAGAACAGTAGGTGTAAGTTAAAAGCGATATGGTTTTGGAGGTTGACGATAATTATTTAGCCGGGTATGTCTACTGCATATATGGGTTGTCCACAAAACTCCTTTATTAGAGTCGATCTATTGATATATATATGAAGGAGTTGTAGCCATCAGCTCATCCTTTGTTTTGAAAACAATTTTTCGCCATGGCGATTACATGTGTGAGGGAGTCGAGTGAGGACTACGAGGCATGGGACGGGGCATGTAGGCATTGGTAGATATGCATATTTTACTTGAATGTGACCGTGGTTGCCGTATGGCGCTTAGGTGGTGAGTAACGTGTAGGAAAATTCAACTGTGTCATTATACCCGTCGTAGAATAACAATTTCGGTGTCGGTACAGTGAGCGACGAAGCTCATCCAGAACCTCAGTTGTGAAGGAAAGGGGCCAAATCTGGCCTTGTTTTGTATTTTGTAAATCCTGGGTAGAATCCCAGTTTCTATAAATTTCAATTAAAGATAAATTGTAATTAACTTGTATTTTGTATAATAAATACATTTTTGCAAGTTCCAGTGGCCTTTGTAATAATAAGGCTAATTTATGTTGATTTTAGAATGTGTCGAACAAAAGAAAGAGTGCAGGGGACCAAAATTGGGTGGGCTACTGCCCATTTCCAGTCTTGGATAAACCACTTCTTGATCGTCAGCGAAAAGGAAGCTGTGGCTTGCATATGGCGTGCCGCTACAGCACATGATCGAGGACGGAAGTGGCGATGCACGAAGGCTGTCGCTCGGAGCCTCATAGGTGCTTTGCTCCGAGACAGGGAATTTCTGTTGTGACGGAGAGATGGCCCACCCATGTCGCGGCCAGAGAATTGGTCGCAGCGGGGTGTTGGTCGGCCGAGGGCCCAGCCGATGTCTGGCAGGTTTGGTGTTGCGACAAGGGGGTTGCGTCGTTGGATGATTTTGTGTCACGACATGACCCTTGGTGTCGTAACAGCGGCGGCTTAGGTGACTAAAGTCACATCGCGGCGAGTGTTCTACTGTGGCGAGTTAATTTGTTTGTCAGGCACAATCTTGGTGTCGTGGCGAGTGGACTTGTGGGCGATGTTGCGTGGCGCCCGGCAGCGATCAGAAGATCCCGGCGTGCGGCGATAGCCACGTATGACCTTGACAGCGCGTGCGCGTGCATGGCCGCGGCGCGGTGTGCACGCGTGTGCATCACGAAAAACCCTGCAATAGTGCCTTTGTGTTGTGCCTTTGTTTGAATGTATACATGGACACTATTCTGAGAGCATTCGTGACCTTGTTGAAAAAAAAAAGAGTGAAAAAAATGATCCTCGGAAATTAGAGTCACTGAAAGCTTCAAACCACTAAAAATCAAAAAATATGCTCATAGATGGAGAAAGTTGGATTGCCTAACCTTAAAGCTTCAAGTACTATGGATAGGCGCTCGCTCCTATCGTCGTTGTTCATTTATGCTAAACACCTAAAAGAAAAATATTAAATAAAAAAAAAATGAAGTATACAAAATACAAATAAGATACTCACACAAATATGTACGAGGGTTTAACATGGTTCGACTAACCTCACCTCGTACGAATGAGAGATAATATTTATAGTACTCTTATTTAGAAATTATTATAAAGGATAAAACAATATCTGATTGGAAGGGTTCTTGAAACATGTCATTCAAAGTTAAATAAATCCATTGAATTTGTATATTAATTTATTCATCCTTTGTATACTTAACAATGTAATGTAGAATATAAGATACTAAAGATTAAGGTTCGTTTTGAGATTTTTTCAATTTTGGTTTCATGGTGGAAAATATAAAAAAAATTTAAAAATATAATAAAAATTCTTTAAAATTTTATATTTATTTTAATGCTATATAATATAGAGAAACAAATAAATGAGTTTGAATAAATATCTAGAATTAATTTATTAATTTTAAAAACTTATTTTTATTTTATAGAATTTTCTTTTATTAGAAAAGCACCAACTACCACATTTTATTTTAAGTATTTTGAAGTTAGAAATAAAGCCTTAAGGAATGTTAGGTTGCAATTTTTAAAAATTATTTTTTGTTTTGAAAATAATGAGAACAAAGATAATATGGAGAATATTTTATTTTGAAAAATTTGGATAACACATAAAATATTAAATTTAAATAATAAGAATAGTTTAAGATAATACCAAAATGATATTATCTATATTTTTAAAAATTATTTTTGAAAATAGCTTTAAAAAATGACAATAAACTATATGTAATTTTTTTTTATTTATGCATTTTATTTTTTGGCCCGATATACTTCTAAAAAATGAAGGAGGTTTTTCTAAAAGAAAAACACCCATGGAATAATGTGGAAGGGGTGATGAATCTTTAGAGAGGGACAGCCAGAAAACGTGTCCAATACACCATCAATGGCTCCCTATCAGGCTATCACATCACGTAATCCAAGACACCATCAACGGTCCAATCACATCACATCACTATGGACATGCAGGTAGTGAGGTAGACGATGTGATTATGAAAACGAAAATGTAACTTTATTATCGAGAAAATTAAGTTTCCTATGTACATAAAAAAATGTTTATCCCAAAAATAATTATTGTTTAGATTAAAAATAAAAAAATGCTCAAAAAAATAAATAATCAAACTGTCATCTATCAAGTAAGTAAATGAAATAATTATAATAGTAACTAAAATATATAATGACTATAGATATAATATATTATGTTAAACTTAAACTATAATATATTGTAACTATTATTATAATTATTTCATTTGTTATCATAATAAAAAAATAGTTTGGAGAATTTTTTGTATTTAACTTTAGACCAAATCATAATTATTTTTTAAGAGCATATATTAATCATATTTTATTTATTTAGCCACTAATGTACAAATATTTTGTATGAACGTCAAAAAAATCCTACTTTTCCCTTCATTGTTGTAGGCTTCTCAAGCTTTAATCATTAGATGACATTATCGTATAAAAATAATTAAGTATATGTTTTTTGTCCTCCTAATTATTTTGTCCTAGAAGAGAGTTTTTTGAACGAAGAAAATAAATAAAGGCAACCGGGTTATTGTCTTATTGAGCGAAGGAAATATGGACAATGCCCTGGCTGGCAGTTCAAGCAAGCCTACATGCGAGAAAAACGCAATCCGATACTGATAACTGATTAATCTTAATATATATATATATATATATATATATATATATATATATATAAACTTTGCATATATTCCGTTCTTACCCTCCCGATTCCCATCCCATCTCATCCCATTCCTTACCGCTTGAACCAAGCCAATTAATAGTAACTTCCCCACAAAGATAACCATATTTTCAATTTTTTTGTCATAATTTGAATTCCAATTCCACTGTTTTCTCGTATTTTTCTTTTATTCTCAGTTAACTTCACTTTATTATTATTATTATTATTGTATTTACTCATATAATTATCAATTTTTTGTAGCTCATTCTTATTATCAATAGTATATTATTTATAGTACCAAACATGCGAATTGAGGTGGTTGGGTCTCTCCCCAAAAGGTTTCGAGTTCGAGTGCGCCAGATGTAGCTGTGTTATATAGTAGAGGCTTTTATTACCACTTTATCAGTTACGTGCTGCTCGAATGAGGATTAGTCTGGGTGTGGTATGACTTAAAAGATGTCTTACATGCGTAGCGAGGCTGACCAGGTATCTTGGCCTTCACCAAAAAAATAGTAAATGTAAGGCAGGAAAATTTCAAAAAATAGCAAAATGATATGTAATAATAAATTATCGTTAAAAGCACAGAAAAAATTTTAGATCTCGGATGATGGTGGCCTGCTGTTGTGTGAGGACTAGGCCGGATACCCTCCTCGGATTTCTGGGTGGTCACTTTAATTAAAGTCATTGTATATCACCAGGGAAGATATGGTTGGGACCCCACCTTAGGAGGTAACACGTATATGGTAATACCCGATTATACATGTATATAAAACCACCCAACAATTATAAATGAGGTCTCGTAAAAGTTAAAGTACGAATATCGAGAGTTGGTATTGTGGATTTAGAGTGCAGTGATGAAATGAATAAATTAAATCCCTACAATGAGCCTTTCGAGAATAGATAAATGTGATAGAGTACGACAGCTGTGGCGGAGAGAGCGACGTCAAATATGGCGCGAATAGGCCCTACGAGCAGTGCGGACTGAGGAACTGATTTCGCCCATTTAATGTGAGATAATAAATCTCAGTGAACGACATAGTTTATAAGGAAAAATAACATTTTTATATTTCAATGGTTCTCCTCAACCTTCCGTTCGCTCTTTGTAAAGTTCCCAGTTTAGAAACATTTCGCAAAGCCGACTTTCTGCAAGTCCCGGCATATGCATGCTCAAGGTCGACAAATTGGCAGGTCTGATGTTAAGAAAACATAATGCGAGCGTACCTGACATAAAATAGCTTACAAAACATGTATAGTCACGTAAGTGATAAAAATAACCATGAAATGCACCAAAACCATGAGTAAAATAGTTATACCACATTAGAAAATCAGCAACGTCCATACCACATAAACCAACGTTATATTAGGTACCATGTACTCTGTCTACGATCAGATCTGGCAAATGCTCGTCAAGTGGCGGCCAAAATACCAAACGTGAGATTGGTAGGCTCCGTCCTTGATGTGAGCCGAATACCAATGGTGGTTTGACCAGACCTCCGTTCTGAAGTGGCAAACCGAATACCAATAGTCGAGATGTGGCCAGACCTCTGCGGCGATGTGGCAGCTAATGGCGGTCGGAATTAGGCTGGAGCCTCCGCGGCGATGGCGACTAATGGCGGTCGAGGTGCGAGCAGGCCTCACGACAGCGTGGTAATAATAGCCAGTTCCCATTCTCACGTGGCAAGCGATACGTATGGGGTCGTCCAACGAAGATCTCGAGATCAGCCTTTTTGGCACTGATGGTTTTCCAAGGTGGTTTACATTATAGTCATGTACTGAAATATCCAAACACCTGTAGAGCTCATCCACAGAACAATTAAAATAAATATTTAAAATGATGACAAAACTCCATTGGAAATAATAAGCATTTTTATATGAGCCGAAAATCATGTTTGAATGCAACCAAACCATCTTATCAAAACAATATATATAAAGTATTTAATCATAATAGAGATATCAAACACAATACCCAAATCATTTAAAAAGCATATAAACCACTCATAGGCTATAGGCATGAGTCCTGTTCCTGTAGGATCGTTCCCCAGACCAAACATTGAGTGCACGTAATATCAAATAAAACACCATTTAGGCTCAAATAACTGAACCCACAACAATTGGGATGAGAGGCCTTAGAATGATTTTAGAACTATGAAACCGTCGATTGACTCAACGAGGTCCCGATTACGCGGTGTCTTACTATGGGCCAGATACCCAAGTGGGTTACTAGGGGCTAATTTCTCGAGGTGAATTGTCCGATAATTCCTAAAGCATCCATTTGTGTCCGACTTGATTTGTCAATTTGACCAATTGGTACTCTATTTGATCCGCTTACCGTGATTACGACAACTACAAAAATAGAAACCCAGCAAGCGATGTCCAAAATTTACAAACCACATATCGCCGGAAACCCGAGAGACCAGCAACTCATTGGTACCATTACCTTGGGGTCCCAGCGATTGTGTGGCGGAAAAACCCGATCTAAGCAGTGATTTTACGTTTTCAATGTAACGCCAAGCGGTGCGAAATCTGCAAAAGCGGACCATGGAAGATGAGTTCAGAAGGTCCAAAATGGTAGAAAGGAGCTATGGGGTGGCCTGGTGTGGAAGCCATGGCCAATCCTGGCTTCGGGGTGTCGTGAAATGCGCGTGGGATCGTGGCCGGATCTCGGCGCGTCCGGCTTCCGGTTGTATCGTTCTGGTGGCGGCATCGTCGCGGTGATCAAGCGCACCTGGTGGTCTGTGCGTTAATGCGGTAACTTTCCGGCGGTGGTGCACGCGATGCGGTCCGTTTCTCACGGCCTTGCTGGTGGCTTCTCGACCCCGAGGTGTTAGGTTTGGAGTTTCTCTTGAGGTTTTAGGGTGGTGTTGGTGTGACGGGATCAAACTTGATCGCAGATCAGCGTTAAAACTTGGTCAGAATTTGGTCAAACTCGTATTATTTGGTACAGTTAAATTCTGAGTTAAATTTGTCTGCGCAAAATCTGACCTAGAAAATTTGTCTACAATTACGAGCAATCGAATTTTACGAGTTTAGTGATCGATCGCAGGGTGACTATAGGGACGAGATTTTACAATCTCGGAAGTGGAAATTGCTTGTGACTAATACAAGGGTTCGTTGTTAATCCGTCAACTCACGAAATACATATAATTGAGTGCCGCCGATCATGAAATAGTGTCTCTCTGCAGTTTCGAGCATAGTAAAAGTAAATACGTCGGATGATTAGTGCGGGTATTGTGCGTTATATTTATTATAGGTATTGAGTGCTTTTGTGTACTAATCATTATAAATAAACCCGATTTTATTAGGTCCCTCCCATTCAGTGATGCATTTTTGTGCAAATTTTGCGGTTTGAGCTAATTATGCGAATTGTTGGTCGATCAAGCACGAAGAATTTGAGTCAAAGCTGTGATTGAGATTGAATCTAGAAGGAAAGAAGAGCAAGCGAAGAACAATCCTGCTGGGGAGCTCGCTCTGCGAGCATTGATTCTTGCCTCCTGCTTGTTCCTCTTCTTCCCATTCACACTTTCTGTATGCCTGTTTGCATTTGTTTTAGTTTTTCCATTTACACTGTAACCAGCCTTCGATTTTGGTTTTTTGCTTAACTTCCCTTATACGGGCATCCATATGGCTTTCGGTCTGTGAAACTTTGGATCCGTCAACTTGATCAATAAAGTGGCGGGAGGCTTTCTGCTCTCGTGAAACTCTCCTCTCCTCTGCCACTTTCTTTCATTTTTCTTTGCTATTTCTCAGCTTGACATCTCAACTGATGGTGTCGTCAAGGATGGGTATTCAACTCTCAATCCTTGAAGGAAGGCCATTGAGTCTTAGGTTTTTTGAGGTAGTGCATGTTCTCATGCTCTTCATGGTAGTGTTAAGAGGTATTTGTGCTCTTTGTTTCTCACCATAGGTTAAAATCTCTTAAGCATGCTCTCTTTAATGTGTATTTGACAAGCTTTTTGGGTTTAGTGGATACTTTCATTAGATCCATTGATGCCCAGTTAGTTGTCTCCTATTAGTTATTGTGGGTGGGTTTTTGAGATGTGTTTTCCTTTGCTAGGATATTTGTGCCTAAATTAAAATGCCATCTTTCAAAGGAAAATCTAGGGTCTAGGTTTTAAGCTAAACGAAGATCAGGTTAGGAAATGACTATGTCATGCTCCCTAGCAGCGAGAAAGAACCCGAGGACATGTTGGTTGTAAAATCTAAACCGGTGGCCAGGCTTCAAGGGAGTTCTTTCTTATTTTCCTTCATTTAATTTTAAATTTGCACCTATCAACCTCCCATGTTTTTACCCAGACCTTAAAATCAAATTGAAATTCACCATTTTGAATCCACTTTTACCAAATCATTTGTGCAAGAAAACGCGTCCCTATGTTTCTATCTTAGAGCCCTTTATACTACGGTAACTGCTCGACGATAGGAAGAAATTTAGGTTTATAAGTATTGTTGATTAGGCACCTCTTTGTGTACAGTGCGAACCCATACATCCATACTCACCAAAATATAACCGCTTTAAGCCTGTGGTTTCAAGAGTTAACTACACTCTGCTAAACATGTATCAATCGAATGTTTCCATTTATGTTTAAAATTATATGATCGAAGCCATGTGGCTTTCTTCTGTGACTGCAATAAAGCGTGCGATAACTACGAATCTCGCAATACGCGAGGATCACCTGACGGGAGTGAGCAATGCTAGTAGTTTGAATTTTCCTACATTTGGGTTACTCCCCACTTAAGTGCTCATGCGATATGAAACACACACATTAGAGTGAGTGCAGTTATAACTGAATGTGCATGTATACCGATCCCATGCCTCGAGTTCTCACCGACTCTCTCACTTATGCTTGTGCCATGTATGAAAATTGTTTCCAAATAAATTTATTTGTTTACTTTGTGGACAACCCTCTGACGAATATATAGTGGACCTGCCAGTCAAAATTGTTTTGTAGACTGACCTCAGGCTCATATGTAATAGACACCTTGATGAAAATTAATTTTGGCCTACCCTCAGATATATTTTCCAAAATACTCTGTGCCTTACTGGTATATGGTGTCCCCATGCATATGAAATGCAATATGCCATTTTCATACAATATATGTTAACATATCAAGCATGCATATATTAACAACACTTTACACATAACAACATGTTATTCAATCGCAATAACATATGTCAGCACACGAAAGCCACACAGCGGTCATCGATCGATTCGGAATTTGTCAAGTAACTCTAGGGATTTCACCACCTAGTCAATTTTTTGGAACCGAATGAATGGCCACTCAGGCCCCTGAACATCCCTAACCATTAAAATGGCTCCTTATGTCATTAACTCAGCGGGATAAGGCCACACCCTGCTGGAGTTTGGCTTGATACCAGTGCCGGTAGCTCTTGCGGTGGGGATCAACTATAACTTCTCTGGGTGGATTCGACGGACCGATCGTGTTGTTGATCTAGAAAGTGAGAGCTTCTCACTCTAAAAGCTCTCTTTCTCCCTCCCTCCTTCGGTTTCCTCCTCTCTCTCCTTCTCTTTTCGGTGATCAAGATGGGGTGAGAAGACTTGTTACTCTCATGCCACATGTCCAATCCTTATTGGCCCTTAGGATTACCCTTATCCACTTTATCATGTGGTGGTTCTTCCCTCATGGAGTTTGCCACATGTCCACATGGGTCCCATGAGCTCTCATTGTTTGAATTTAACCACGGCGACCGTGGCTCCCGACTTGATAGGCGTATTTTGTGATGTGTATATAAAATTATTGAGAGAAAAATATAAAGAGCGCCTGTCGCATGACCATCGCTTGTCGAATGTCAGGGTATTTTCAAAATCTGGATATCAGTCCACAGGGGGAAAATGGGACCTTCATTACAAAATTATAATGCTTCTCTAATATCGAATATGATTGTGAGAGTAAAAGCGGGAACTGAACTGATGATGAAATTTCTGATCATGTGAATCGCAACTAAGGATACCAAGAGATGATAAATTCTAAGGTGCTTGATTTATTCGGACAATCCTCTTAGATCTAAGTCAAAAATTCACTCATTATTTCATAAGAAAATGCTCAAGCGACTCTTGTCTAATTTAATTATAAGCCTCTCTCGAGGTCGAATAACACCTCCAGCTAACACTAGGTCTTTGCTTTCAGCTCAGCCCCGAGCATTAGAGATGCTTTAAGATCCAAAAAGTCTCCTGCGCCTCCTAATTACCGATAAATTTCTGCACTAAGGACTAATTAGGTTGGTTCATCTATGTCTAGTTCTTTACTACTTCGGATCTTGCAAAGAACCACTCACCACATTGAATTGTAAATCAATATGTAAATAGAACCAAGTATGAATCATGAAGTTTACATTCTAAAACAATGACTTGAACATTGTAAATAGATACTCAAACTCATGTTCAATATACAGCAAAACCCTGATCTACAATTTAAAAACATGATAGAGGTTTGACCATGTAAACTTAGGATAAAACATGAGAAAGAGGAGAAGAAACCATAATGATCAAATGATGGTGGTCTCAGTTTTCTTCCACAAAATCTCTGATCTTCTCAAAATCTTCAAAGAAACAACTCCAAGCCTCCTCCTTGGTCCCGAAGTGTGAATGAGAAGTCCCATTTAGAAGCCACAACCTTCCTCCTTGTCTCTTCGGGTTTGAGCTTAAAACCCTCCATTATGAGCTCAAATGGGACTAAAATCCACCAAAACCGACCGAACGTCGCGGCGTCGTTTGGCAACGTCGCGTCGTTTACGCTCTGCAGCAGTGAGACGTTGGTTCTCCACATCGCGACGTTGCTCAGATCCCCTGTTTTGCTCCAGCCGTGGCCATAACTTTGTCATCGAACCGATTTGGGTGTTCAGCGCGATGCGGTTGACTCTTGGAAGTGCAGAATCATACATACGCCATGAAGCGATGCAATATAAGCTCATGATATCTGCAAAATACAGTAGCCTCTCCTACCGGAAAGGTGCTGAAATATTTGCCACTGATTTTCTTCGAGTTTTGGAACTTTATGGCTTTCTTTAATTCAGGCTCAATTTTGGTGTTCTTGGTATCCCTAGAAGATCTTGAAGTGTAGAATCCATACATATATGAGCGTGCAATAGGGCTCATATGATGTCTGAAAAGGTCAAAGTCCCAGTAACTCTCTTTGTTGCTTTTTGTAACCAGTTTTCCACCAATTTTGCAATTCACCAAATCGGATAACATGATCATAGGTGAACTTTTAGAGCATTGGGCCTTATTGCCATAAAAACACAAGAAAAACTAACTAAAGCATAGGGATAAAATGAGTATTTACAGACCACCACTCCGCTGACAAATTCTTGCTTTGTCCCCACAGAGCAGCAAAGAGACCAACACAAAACAAAACAAAATTGAAAATGACATGAACTAAAAATAATGAGATGAGTATGATATTATGGTTTAAATAAGAATCACTATATGAGACACAATTTGCTTAATATTAGCCTTTCAGCGAAATTTAGGATCCTTAAACTTTTAAACTTTCAGGAACATGTAAAGCAAAAATGGTGAGCAAAACAAATCAACCCCCAGTCCCTTGTGGCCTTCTTTCCCAAGAAACTAAGTATAGGTGTGCATGATCTTCAGTGTATAGGTCTAACACCCCAAACTTAAGCTCAACTCACCTATTTGGAAGAAGCTAACTAAGAAGAATGATAAAGCACCCTTTTATTATGCAAAATACCTAAAATTTCCTAAATACCTAAAAAAATGAAAGGAGAACTAGTGCGAAAGTTTTGGAGGGAGCGTGAGTGTTCTGTAGCGGGGATCCATTGACATCCCACCAGTTAGTTAAGGGCACAGACATTAAATTTCCTTCCAAACTTCACCCGAACCTCAGCAAGCTCAGGCCTTTGGTTATAGGAAGGATCCATCTTCTGTCCCATGTAGCAGGCAGTAAAGTCAATGACTCCCGCCCAGTTGGCTTAGGGCATTAGGCTTTGAAAATTTCAGTATCTGAGTTCAGATGGATGATCCACTTGTGCTACAATTCACAAGCTATTTTTGACTTTTTTTCTGCTTTCTTCTTTTCACTTTTTCTATTGTTTTTTTCTGTTTTCTCTTTTTAGTTGGGGCTCGATGGCAATCCTCTTTTGATTGGTGTCATCCACTTAGATGATTGAAATCCCCCAAAGGTTGGATTGAATTCAAGGCAAAGTTGGGGACTAGTATCTAAGGGAGACAGTGTGTACTGTGATAGATTGTGAGAAAATAGCTTCTTGAAACATGAGGAGGTATTATTAAGTCACCCATACCAAACAAGCACACAGTCCAAATCATTTAAAAACCTGAGACCGATCCTTTGCACTTGCCATTTTTGAATGTTTGTGTTCAGTATTCTAATGACTTAAGGCCTCAAACTCACTCATATGAGACATAATGTTAAAAGAAGAAAGAAAACTCAACAAACAAACTAAATAAATAAAGGAATAACTAAAATAGGTAGGAGATACAAAAGTTGGATTTTTGAAAAAAATAAAAATAAATTGAATTCACCCTCAAACTTGAATTAAACGTTGTCTATCAATGTGAAACAAAAGCGAGAATGGATAATGGTACCCTGAGGTTTGATCGAGTCTGCGGAAGTTGCTCGATGAATATGGCTCGCTTTGAATGAGAGGGTGACTAGAGGGTTGAGCTTTAAGTCCCGAATGGAAGGGGTGGCAGATATGGTTTCCTCTTTGGTTCTTTAAGCCACCGAGTGTGAACTTCAAGCTTAGCCTTTTAGCTTCAAAGCAGTTTGAATGCAAAACCTGGTAAAGCTAAAACACGAAAACAAAATCAAGCAGAAATTTATTAAAAAACTCAAAACCTTCGAAATAGAAAAAGGAAGAAAACTTTAAGCTTGGGCTGCCTCCGAATTGCTTTCAGGATTTTTCGGTCAGCTGAACTCACACCAACTACGGATCGGTTTGGTGTTTCTTGCCTCCACATCTTCTACAGGCGATGGTGTGCTCATTGGCCCAACTTGAGCACATAGTCTTCTAATCTGTCTTTTTGAGTTTTCTATTTTTTTAAATTTTTTGTTTACAATGGTTTCCTCTCAATTCGTCGTTAGTGAATGGTGTACTCATCTACCTCAGAATATGGGATCGTCTTCTCATTTTTCAATTCCTTCAGCCATCTCACCCAGCCAAAGTCATCTCTAGGGGAAAAGTCTCTACAACTTCCTCTTTTACCTTTTCATATGATTCCGGAGAAGTTGACTCTTTTTCCTCCTTTTCAACTAAGTATTTTGAAGTTTCTGCATCATCATCCTCCACCTTTTGAAGCTTCTCAAGTTCTTCATTACCTCTTGAAGTGATTTCTTCATTATAGCTCTGATTTTCTTCTTACGTGTTCCTCCGAGAGTAGATGGCGGGCTCTCATGTTGTCCTTAGAAGGACTTGTTGTAGCCATATTCTCTTGTTGTTCATATTTGCCACTGAGTTCTTCCTCTCATACTCTCCTCATCTTTAGGTTGTTCTTTCTCAATCCTGAGATGAGTACTGAAGTGTGCATTAGATATCTCTTCTTTCAGCTATCAGATGGTGTATCTTTGAATTTGAACATTAGCCTTGTCGATTATGAATTGAGCTTGAGATGTGTGCGTTCGGCATGAACTCTTTCACTAATTAATCGCCTCTAACTGTCATTCTCTCATCAGTGGAGTTTTGTTATCTCATTGGATTAAAAAAGCGGGAGCAACTTGACTTGAGATTAGTCCATTTCATCCATGATCTTGAAAATTCAGGTTGTGCCATGGTAAATGCGGCAGTTCTTCTTATTATCATAGCTTCTTCTGAAGCGATCTTTGGACTTGTGGAGTGTCTTGAATGGTATAGCTTAGCTATTCCATGAGGTGTTTGGGTGGTGGCTCCATCAAGTATGATTGCTCAAGTATGGTACCTCCATAGGCATAATCCATTGATCCATATGGTTGCCACATGACTCGCACTTGAGTTGTCAATCTTCTTTGATGCTCATAGGCCAAATTCTTTGCATTCTTAGTTGTTGCTCAAGGTGAGCAATGCATTTGTCTTCGATGATAGGATCATTGTGATTTTAACCTGAAAATTTATGCAAAAGAAACAAAAGTATCAAAACTTCGAAAACCACACAAATATAAACATAAAAATGTTTGAAGTATTAAAGAAACTTGGTATTGATATTAGCATAAAACTACCGATTTTCCTAGGCAGGCGCCAAAAAAACTTGATAGAGGCGTATTTTGTGATGTGTATATAAAATTATTGAGAAAAATATAAAGCCTATTCAGCAGGTATCATTAGCCAGTATCGAGTGTACCTAAGTGCGGATGTCGATCCACGGGAAATGGGGATGCTAAATCAAAAAATTATAATGCTTCTCTAATATCAAACTAACAATTGTGAGAGTAAAACAAATTTTAGCTAACTAATGAAATTTCTAAATCTAACTAATGAAGATGCAACTAAGGATACCGAATGATGAATTCTTTGGGGTGCCAGTGTAGTCAGTTGTCCCTCTTAGATCTAAGTCAAAATTCTACTCTATTATTTCATGAAAATGCTTTCAGCGACTCTTGTCTAATTTAATTATAAGCCTCTCTCGGTGAATAACCTGCCAACTAACACTAGGTCTTTTGCTTCTCAGCTCAACCCCAGAAGCATTAGAGATGCTTTGGATCCAGTCTCACACGCCTCACAATTCTGGAGTAATTTCTACCTTGTCGAGGCTATTCAGTTGGGTTCATGTCTAGTTCTTTGCTCCTTCCTCAGATCTTGCAAGACACTCACCACATTGAGATTAGCCCAGAAATCAATATGTAAATAGAACCAAGTATGAATCAATAGAGGTCATTCCTGAGAAACAATGGCAGGACATTAACAAATAGATATAAAACTCGTGTTGATATCTGACCAAAACCACAAAATGCAATTTAAAGCATGATAGAGGTTTGATACATCTGCTTCAGATAAACATGAGAAAAGGAAGAAGAAACTATAATGATCAAATGATGGTGAGTCTCAGTTTTCTTCCATGAAATCTCATGATCTTCTCCCGAAAATCTTCGCTAACTCAAACCTCCTCCCTTGGTCCCAAGAGTGTGGACAAGAGTCTTCCAGAGCCCTAGCCGCCTCCTCCTCGTCTCTTTCGAGTTTGAGCTTAAAAACCCTCCATTATGGGCTCAAAATGGGCTAAAAATCCACCCAAAACCGACCCCGAACGTCGCGACGTCGTTTCTGCAGCTCTCTGCAACGTCGCGACGTTGGTTCTCACGTCGCGACGTTGCTGCAGTCCCCTGTTTTTGCTCCAACCGGTAAGACCATAACGTCATCTGAACTCCGATTTGGGGTGTTCTTGGTACGGTTGACTCTTGAAGTGTAGAATCATATATAATGGCTTGATGCAATATGAGCTCATATGATATCTGAAAACTTCAAAATACAGTAGCCTCTCCTGCTGAAGGTGCTGCAATGTTTGCTGATTTTCTTCAAGTTTTGGAACTTGCATAACTTCTTTGTTCGAACTCCAATTTTTGTGTTCTTGGTATCCCTAGAAAGATCTTGAAGTGTAGAATCCATACATATATGGCTTGATGCAATAGGAGCTCATATGATGTCTGAAAAGGTCAAAATTCAGTAGCCTCTCCTGTTGCTTTGTAGCAGTTTTCCACCAATTTTGCTGGTACAGATGGATGACACGATCATAGGTGAACTTTTAGGCGTTAGAGCGCTTATTTAACATAAAAACACAAATAACTAAGCATATAAGATAAATTGAGTATTTAAGATCTTCGTGATGAGCCACTCAACACACATACATGTCTTCATGCATTACTCCTCGGTGCCTCGAAACGTGAAATTAGTACAATAAGAATTGAAAATGAAGTCGATATGGTAAATAGATTTCACTAGATGATTCCAACGGTGAAGTCCGTTTCATCATCCAAGATCTAGAAAAATTCTGGATTTTGACCGAAGTACCATTTACTATTTTCCCATTTGAATTTCCTGGGTTTACATGGCAGGCTAAGTTCATTTAAAATAAATTGAAATGAAAATAAATAAATTGTTTCGAGGCAAATGGACCCAGAATAAGAGATGGACACATGACAAATTAAAAGAAAAGAAAAGAAAGAAAATGATAAAAGAAGGAATTCGAAGAAAAAGAAAAAAAAAGAGGAGCAGGACGGAGGAAAGCTGAGAAAGAGAGAAAAAGGAAAAAAAAGTGGAGCCAAAAGGTAAAGTGGAGTGCGCATTAATTTCTGGCGTGGGTGCCCAGTCTTGGAGTTCGTGGAAACTCGCGAGGTGAGGAACTTTATACTTTGAATATATCTAGTCTAAAGGCTATTTAATGACTTGAGGTTTTTCTTAGAGGCCATGGTAGTAAATTTCGATCTTTAAATTTTGGGATGAGTGCAGAAATTTTAGAATTTTCGAATTTGTTTTAGAAGTGGCTAAATTTTGGAATTTATTTGAACCAGACTGGACCGAATTTTGAGTCTGAATATTGAAATTTTTAGATTTGGTTAGGCGGGTCCGGTAGGTTCAGGATTGGTTTCATCCACGATTGATGTCTTTGGGTTTTTGTTGAGTTTAAGTCAGCGGGGGCTGGTGATGAATACCAAAAATGGTTCATGGTCGTGAAGGGACCAAGAGGTGCCTTGTTTATGTGGGTCCGAGATTTGGGTCATTTTGTGTGTTATTGTTGGAAAAATAAATAACATGTTGTTGTGTGTAAAAAAATCATGTTTATATATACTTGCTTGACGTATTAACATGGAAATTTTGATAAATGAAAATTATATGTAAGAAATATAATTATCTGAAATTTATAAATGTTGCATATAGCTCTTATTGTGCATGTATCGTGACATGTATGAAATGACATGATTGCATTCGTATGCAGTCACATCTCATCCAGTCGGGTGTGGGTGCATATCTTTGTTGTTCCACGATTTTTTGTGGTCATGTGGTGAGCTCGAAAATGGAATGCGTCTGAAAATGGAACTCTGATTGGTATAAACTATAATAAATATAAATCAGTGTGTTTGAGGCATAACAAGAGGCCGATCCCCCCACAGGGTGAAAGACCCCGAATTTATATGCGGGTTAGACATGATCGCAAACCGGTGGCTTAGTAAATGTCGGAAGGTGTCGCGTCGATCTGCGATGTGACCTTTTTTTTGTTGGCATTGGCCGTGAATAAACACGAAGGTGATAAATTAAATTGGAGGGTTGTCGAATGTGGTTTAGTCATTGGGGTGGCTGATGACCTTGGTTTTCTGTTCTTGGTGTGAGTGGTCGAGACTCGGGTTGTGAACTAGGTCTATCTCTGCCTTGACACAGGCATTCATATAGGATTGCATTATTTATATGGAAATGTCTGTGATGTTTTATATATGTCATTATGTCATTTGGTGAAGTAGCCCTTGTAGGAAAATTTTTCTACTAGGCATTGCTCGCGATGTGGGACCTTCGAATTTATAGAGTGTGCAGGGAGCAGCGTCTGGCAGAGTAGTGATTATGAAGGGTTGGTGTTCAAACAGCAAATTGTTTCCTTTGTAAAAGTATTTTATATATCAGTATAACAATTCTTTGGGACTATTTATTAAGTAGTCGGGTATGTAATTATGGTAAAAAGTGTGTCGGACTCTTATGAACATGAAATTACAGCATTTTATTTCATATTTTAGATTTAAGTATGATGATAGTTTTTGTAAAGGGTTGTATATTGAGGATATGGAATGGAATGGACCACAATATGGAATTAAATCTCTATACATTGGACACCAGATAGTTATGATTATCTTTTTGTTATACGGGTTGTATGTTGGGTAGAGCTCCGACGGGAGCTCTTCGGAATTTTATTTTATTTTTTGAAAATGGATCACTATAAATGGGACACAACTTGGTGTGGTATCGGTCAATAAATCCACCCGAGAATTCACGGGTTGATGGACATCAGCGGGACTCTACAGGTTGGAGTCACCAATTATATTATTTTATAATTATTAGCCCTATTATCTATAAATCTAATATAATAATAACAACAACAACAACAACAACAACAATAATAATAATAATAATAATATTATTAATATAATATATACTATTCTTATTACTATTATTATTATTTATTGATGATGCTTTTCGATCGATCTTGGGCTAGAGCTTGTAGGTTGCTCGGTCGATCTGCGGTACGAATTAGGTCGTATAACTTGCCTGCAGCATGAGATGGTGGTAAGGGTGTACCCACTTGACTCTTGAATTTTCAAAGTCAGGTTTCTTGCGGAGAGAAAGAATTCAGCAATCAATTATGTTTTGTTTTGCTTTGTTGGTGGGGTTGCTCATTTATAGTGGATGGTCATGGTGACTTTCCTTATTGGATGTTGATCTGGCGTCTCCCTATTGGGTGGGATATCTTTCTTCTATGAGCCAGATCTTGGATAAGTGAAGCGAAATCATAGGGGATCCTTTTTCCTTAATGATGCCGGATCATGAATCATAGTGCTCTTCTTGACTCATGTCAGCGGGTCAGTGGATTTCCTCGTCACCGGTTCGAGTCCACTTGGGCTTAGTTTTAGATCCACAGGCCCCAAACCTTAGGGTCGAGACATTGACTATCGTCGGGTTCCCCGTTGAGGCTCTTCTGCAGCCCCCCTGGTGGATGCCAGCCCACTTCAAGGCTCGTTCCCTAGGCTTATGGGCGACTTGAAGCCTTGGTTGCCCAGCCTTTCTTGGGCGAGCTTAGCGAGGGGTTGTATCGTTTCTTGGACCAAGCGATGAGTTACACGTGGCTAGACAGGGTTTGTTGGTCTAGGCTTGTCTCCGTCAATTGTATTGTGATAATGATGGCTTCTCTCGACTTTCGCGCTCGTTTTGGGTTATCCGTGCGGGTGACAGGTAATTTGTATTGCTGTCTCGCTGGGGTTGTTTTCTTATCCTTGTCCACTAGTTTGGTGCGTCTTTCTTAACTCTTCTATTGTTACGCCCGTTTATTAAGGTTCGTGGGCTGCTAGTGGTGATTGTTTGCCTTCTTTCCCCCTTTTGGGTGAGAATTTTGCCTTTGATAATTTGTTTTGCTTGCCTTTCCGCGATGCAATCATAAAGCTCTACAGGCCCGGTCGTCCTTAGGTTTGCCGGGAGTAGTTACTGGCGAGGGATGGACTTGGGAAGGTGGGAGGGACGGTCGTCCTGCTATTGTCTTTGATCGAATCGCGATCCCATGCCCGCACATGGCGAGGGCAGGGGTAGGTCGATGAGATCGAATTGTCTGGCGGCTCACGCTGCTTGAGGGCTCTTTGTCTGGAATGTCGAAGGCTGTGGGCTGGTCGGGTGAGCCTGCGGATATAATTGCCTCAGCTCTGAGCCTCCTTCGGTGTTCGGATTTGGTGCCTTGACTTTCTCACGTCATACATCGTTCTAGTGCCGAAGATGGTTTGCTTCTTGATGACCTTAGAATAAGCTCCGCCCCTCACGCATCACTTTATCATGATCTTACGACATTTGTGTCGTCCGACCTAACTTTCTCCCAACTTCTGAGGCGTTCTGGTCGGGCTACTGGTCGTCTTCAGGGATAAAGGTCTCGGGGTACTATCATTCTTTGTTGCTCTGAGCTTCTTTTAGCGTGAAGGAGTCGTGGAGGGCTTTGTGACTGCTAGAAACTGACTCTTGGCGATTAACTTGGATCAGTCTCCCACAAACATTGGAAAGAAAGGTATTTTTTTTTGTGGGCGATCGTAATTAGGAATAAAATCCGGTTGACCGGGAAGACACGCTTGGTATTTCGACTGCCTGGACTGCCCCCGAGAACCTCCATGAGCTCTCGTTTACGTTCAATTGGGTTTAGCTCACGAAAGTCATGAGGCGTTTTCTAACTTGGCTTTGGCCGTGCTGTCTTTAGGTATTCACCTCGACCTCAGCCCGAGGATGAGGAGGTGAAGCAGAAGTTGGCAAGTACCACCCGCGGGTGTACTTTGAGCTGATCAGGTCGGACATTCCCGGGTCTTCTGGCGTGTCTCGGAGTCTCGGGCTTTGGCGAGGCCACTCTGCGCCCGCTATCGAAGACTTCTCATAGGGGCCCTCGATGCGTGAGACACACTCGGGAAGAGCTCCGGGCCGTCGAGTCGTTGGAAAGAAGAAGAGGGCGTTAGCGTAAGCTCAGACTCCCTCGAGACGACGCGCCTCTGGGTAAGGTCTCGAGGTTGAGCCCTTCTCCACCATTGGCCAGAAGGCGGGGTGTTTGACCAAGTTCAAGCGAGAGGTCATGCGCCTCCATCCGTGGTCGAGGTGTCCAAAATGGCGAGTCCAAAAATTTCCTTGGGGAGGAGCGTCGAGCTTCCTCTTGGCCCATTACTGCTTATTTGATTCGGGTCCCACAGGCGTGGGACTGCATCCTCCTGCAGCGGACGAGGGGAAAGGGGTTGCTTTGGAGACGGAAGGGAGGGGAGGACTCGCGGCTACGCCAGTCGAGCTTCTGCATTTGGAGTCGTATCATCCATCCTATGGGATTATGATCTCAGGAGGGAGGACGTCATGTCTGTTGAGGATGTTCTGGCCTTATCGCTTTAGGGAGCGGCCACCGTATGTTCGAACGCCTTTATTTGCTTGTCCTATCTTTGATTTGGTTGCTAACCTTTATGCCCCATTCCTAGCGGTGGCTACCTATGTGAAGAACCTGGTGAAGAGGGCTTGTATTTGGTCTACTAAAGGCGGTAGAAGCGACAAAAGTCGGGAGTTATCACGTTCGAGAGAGAGCCACATTTCTGCGAGCTTAGGTGCGACACGGCGAGGATGTAGCGATGCATGGTCGACCTAAAGCATACCTTGGCGGGAGGAATCGTGAGCTGAGAACAGGAGAAAGGCTCAGGGATGAGGTTGAAGTGCGCTACGAGCTGGATGGTCGAAGGGTGAGCTGGATCGCGAGGAGGCTAAGGCGACGGCGAGCCCGGTTAGTCGAGGCTAGGCAGCGAGGCGGACCGGGAGGCTGCCGGCGGTTAGGGATGAGCTCGTCCTGAAGACCACGACCTTAGTCAGTCTTCGAGGTCTCTAGATGAGCACGATGGGGCGCTGAATGACGAATGTCGTAAACCGTGACCTCCAGTGGCGGCCTTGGTGGCTCGAAGGAAGGGTGATGTCGGCCCGAGGCGAGGATGAAGCATGCACCTTATGGTCCTCCGGTTGGCTCTCTTTTCGGCGCAAGGCTTTTAAGGTCTTCCCAGGTTTGCGCTTTGATTTTCCCGTTCCCGTTGAGGACAAGATGGGGGAATCGAAATCTAAAGGGGAAGATGACCTTGGGGTGTCCCTCTCAGGTTATCCCAGCTCAGCTTTTCTTCACAGCGACCAGGAATTCCGAGGCTACCAATCAGTAATCTTCGATACTTAGGCTTTTTCTATCATTCTTGTAACACCCCGAAATATATCCTAGTCGTTTTCAACATGTTTAGGGTATTTTGTAGGTATAAATTAAATTTTTCGTAATTTAAATGCAAAACATTGAAATTGAGAAACCCAGAAATTGTATAAGACATAAGGACAAAATTGTAATTTATCGAAAAGGGGCATAGAAGTCATGAGTTAATAGGCTAGAAGTAAAGTGGAAATACTTGAGAATTGTAGTGCATTAGTAGAAAGAGGAGGACTATATAAGAAATAAGAAAGTTTAACTATAAAAAAGGGAGGAGGCAAATAACTCATTTTGAAATGCTCCCCAGAAGCAAGCATCTGGGTTAGAAGAGAGGAAGAGGAAGAAGAAAGAAGAGGAAGAAGGAGGAGCAATAAAGGTATGGAATTGTATGGAATTTGGTATGAATTGTATAAAATTATGAAGTTTTGTATATGAATTCTAGTATGAGATTTTGTCAAAAAACTTCTTGGTATGGATTGCTAGGGTTTTCTTTGGACGTGGATTTGGTTCCCTTTACGAGGTTTTGTTAAGGAATACATCATAACTCTAGATTTAAGGAAGTTGGGTTGAAAGAAAATCCTAGTTGATGATATCAATTAGATATGGAATCCTTCATAAGTGTATGGTTTGTAAAGTTTGGTGAACTTTGGTATGAATCCTTGGATTCTTTGGCTAATTAAAAGTGTTTGTGGAGTTGTTTGGAGGGATTCCATGTTGGTTTTTTGATGAAGGATGGAATATAAGAGAGGGAATTATGGAAGTGAATGAAAAAGGGTGAATTCTACCATTTCTGAGCGAATCGCACCTACGGTACGGTGCAACGAAGGGGTGAAATGCTGGTACCACTTATGCGAATAACGGTGCACAGTACCATCGAAGTGATGCAGGTGCCACTAGTTCTGCTGACCGGTTTTGGTATTTTTGCATAGTTAAGCTATAATTCGCATACTGGGAGTATAGACAAGGAAGAAATGAAGTGAAAAATGTACCGTACCTCGTCGCCTCGGTGAAGCGAGTTCGATGTGGGCAAACTTCATGCCCTATAATAAGCTAGGAAGTTTCAGAATACCTATAATAGTAGGAATGCCTTAGACCATGTATTAAATGAAGATGATGCCATTCACGTGGGCAAGCGCGTTTTGATTGATGCCAGTACTCGATTAGTGCTACGACACTCTTGTTCGAACTCTTGGCCTGCTGCTGTGCTCGACGGCAATCTTGTCACAGTATCTTGGTTACTTATTGTCTTTGTGTCATGCTCCTTTATTATTAACGGTCCTAGGTATTCCCATGGTTATGATGTAACTGAAGGGAAGGCAATTAAACGAAGTGTGTGTCGTTTTGATCACGCCAGTACCTACGGTGCCCGAATAAGAGTGGCTACGTAACTCTACGGGAGATCGAGCAAACATAAAGGTTGCTATAAATTACAAGTATGAGTCATATGGGAGATCCGAATAAGTATAAGTCTTTTAGAAGCATAAATGGTAGCATGGTTCTTATGGATAAATGCAAATTCTGATATCTGTATTGTTATAAACACTGGTATTGTATATGCATATTACCTATGTTCCACTAAAGGCGTAAATCTTAGCACGGGTTTTTTAATCTGGTATGAGAATGAAAGAGAGCAGTGATCTTAAAAATTACGCTGAAGCCGGCTACAACTAGTAGGGGTTCATCATGGGTTAGCTCGTTGGTAAATGTAAATGTATAGTTTTGTATATGTAAATAGGACTGGGATTATATGTATGTGACCTTAACTGTACGGTGGTAGTTTTATTTTGTATTTTGTATATGATATGTTGATATAGTTATAGAACTTGGACATTTAACGTACGATAAGCGAATGAAAGTCCAGTCAGTCTCTACTTTTAGGGCATGACAATTCTTCTTCACTTTGGTAGCCTTTAGCCTTTGTAATGACAATTTTGACCTTTATTGAAACGTTGATTCGTATATTTACGCTCTATGAGTCTCTCATTTTTGCCCTTTTATGGCTTGAATGGGCCAGATTCTACCGTTTGTGTACTGTGGGACGCGCTCTGCCCCAGTGGCAGTTGTTGGGCTCTCGGCCCAGGTCTCATTGTTACCGTTTGAGAGCAGGAGCCATGGCTTCTTAGGAACTGTTCGTGGGCTCTTTGCAAGTGAGCTATTTGGGCTCGTGACGAACTGCGAGCTCCACGTGTCTCTATGGGTGACTACATGGTTCCTTTAAAGTCTAAGCTCGTTCTCCTTTAGACTGAGCTGCTTGGTTCCTTCGAAGTTTGAGCTACGTGTCTCCTGTGGACTAAGCTGCTTGGTTCCTTCGAAGTTTAAGCTCCGTGTCCCCTATGGATTGAGTTGCTTCGTTCCTTCGAAGTTTGAGCTCCGTGTCTCCTGTGGATTGAACCACGTGACTCCTTTGCTGGGGTGCGTGGCTCTCAATATCCGAGCTCCGTGTCTCCTGTGGATTGAACCACGTGACTCCTTTCTTTGAAATTTTGTGTGGCTCTCCCGATATCAGAACTCAGGGCTCCTTAGCCGAGCTACGTGGCTCTTTAATATACGAGCTCTGGGCTCCCCCAGGCGAGCTGTGATCTTCCCAATATCCGAGCTCCTAAACCTAAAGCGAGCTCGTGTCTCTTTAATATCCCCCCGAGCTCTTGGGCTCTGAGAGGCTAGCTAGGGCTCTTTAATTCTGAGCTCTGAACAGCCAGACTGTTATCTTGCTCTTTAATATCCAGTTCCTGGCTCTTGGTATTCTGTGGCTCTTTAATATCTGAGCTCTTGGGATCCTGAACTGAGCTATGCGGCTCTTTCGTCTTCCTTCCCTTGGGGAAAATCGCTGGATTGTCAGATCACATGGACAATCGACAGGCAGTGGCTTCCTGGCGTCTGACTCTTTATAAATAGCCGCCTTCTTGATGGTGTGTGTGTTATACTCGCTCCCAACCTCCTTCCTCTCTCGGCTTGATTGTCGGAGTTCGGTACATGATTAAGCTTGGGGTTGATCGCCCTTGTGCGGAATGCAATTTGGTTGTCGTGGGACGACCCGTTTGGTTTATTTGCTCTTGCCATTTTGTGGGGTTCACATTGTTTCCTGATCATAGTTGTAGGAGTTCTTGTTGTTCCCCTAACCGCCATTTGATGGATTTGGGGTTAGGGTCATCATAGAGGGGCGACATGCTTTGAATGTGAGGCCACTCGCTCTGCTGCCTCTCACTCCCGTCTTTTCTCCTTCTCCTTCTTTTTCTCTTTCTCTTTCTCTTTCTTGTGGTTTTCGTCTTGTTGGGTGTCTGATTGTGATTTTCTTTGGTGTAGAACAACTTCTTTGATTTGTGAGATATAGAAATGACTTTCTTGATTGTAATTTTACGAGATGAAACGACTTTGTTGATTGTAATTTTCGATATGTGAAGGCGGCTTTCATAGTTGTAATTTATGAGATAAGCGTAATAAGTGCACTCTCTTAAAAATGATGTACTTATTAAAATATATATTTTTTCTTAGGCCTTTTTGGGTTGTGGAGTGTTTGCAACAAGCCTCTTGGCTCCTTTCTTTATGATTCCACGATGAATAAAAATAAGCGAAATTGTTATTTGAGCGGAAGTAGAACTGTTGCATTTTATTAATAGGTGTGTTGAAGATTTAGGAATAAAACCGTTTGAGGTGCTCGTTAGGAAGTTTTGCAGGGTCTTTCCCTCCTATGTTTGGAGCTCATAGTTTCTAGGACGGATTACTCGTGATACGATATAGGGTCCTTCCTAATTGGGTCCCAATTTCCCTTGAGTAGGGTACTTCCTTGTGGGAGTTTCTTGGAAATCTTAAAATTGTCGGGCTTGAAATATAGGCGACCTTAGATCTGTACCTACTTTTTCGTTGGTAGTCCTCGGTGCTCTTCAGAGCTTGCTCACGCTTCTCTTCCAAGAGATCGAGGTTCAGGCTAAGAGTCTCTTTGTTGCGCTCAGTACTCGAGAACTTGACCTTAGGTGACTCTAGCCCAACCTCAACAGGGGCTACCGCCTCGGTGCCAAATGCCAAGGAGAATGAAGTTTCTCGGGTTACTTTAGTGTGGTTCGGTATGCTTATGGCGCCTCTGGAGTATTCCTGCCCGTTTTCCTTATGGTCTTCGACAGTCTTGTCTTTGCCTTGAGAGTCCTTATAGACTCTTCTTGTCAGTTGTTCTTGGATGGCTGAGGATGAATAGTAATTCTTGACTCGAAGCTGGCGAAGCTTTTGAATCTGGTTGTCGAGCAGTTTCCATTATGATGCTCCCGGTGCTTTTGGGATTCCGAACCTACAGATTATGGACCGCCAAACGAAGTTGCGCACCTTTTTCTCGGTGATTGTCTTTAATGGCTCAGCCTCAACCCATTTAGTGAAGTAGTCCACTCCTACAATGGCGAACTTGCACTGACCCTTTCCAATGGGTAGGGGCTCGAGCATGTCCAAACCCCACTGCTGAAAAGGTCAGGGGCTTATAATCAAGGTCAGTGGCTCGGCTAGGAGATAAGAGATCTTGGCATGCTCTTGGCAGGTTCTGCACTTTCTAACTAGTTATGTCGCGTCTTTGAGCATCGTGGGCCTGTAATACCCTTGCCTAAGGGTTTTTCCGGCCAAGGCCTGAGCTCCGATATGGTTGCCACAGATGCCTCATGCACCTCTCGGTCACGTGGTTGCATCTTCCTCTCTATGCATTGAGGAGAGTGCTTGGAAAAACCACGCTTATAAAGGTCCCATGAGGCGTCCCAGCTATTGTTGCTCTGGTTGGATTCTTCGCCGGATCAAGCAGCGATATCGGTTCAATAGGTAGTCCCGGATGGGATCGGATCCATCGGTAGACACGATGCGTTATTAGGAGGGCCTGCGTCGTTGATTACGCTAGCGTTCGAGGAGGGTGCTCAGCGAACTTCGTGCGCCCGAATCTTCTTATGCGTATTTGTTGCTATTGGCAGAACCGCCGTGAATTCACGTCCTTGGGATGTGTCGACTGAACTTCGTCACGAATTTTGTGGCGGCTTCGGCGTACTTTTTGAGATAAAGGATCATCTTTTGCGCTCAGCCGTAGTCACCTTATATACGTTTCACCACCAGCTGAGAATCATTTGCATGCTGATTGATGGCCTCCATAGAGTGGGCGAAGTTTAGTCCAACAATGACGACTTCATATTCGGCTTCGTTATTGGAGACTTGGAATCCAAATTTGAGTGCATATTCCATGTCGATCCCATCCAGGGAGGTCAGAATCAAGCCTGCTCCACTTCCGTGGGCATTGGTGGCCCCGTCTAAGGATAGCCTCCAGATGGGGGGTTAGGCCTTGGTAGGCGAGTTTCAATAGACTCTGTCGAGTGAATTCATGATGAAATGCAAAATATGCCTTTGATCGTTGTTCTTGACTTGTACTAATGTCGAACTCCTCGGCTCTTGGCTCATTTTACGGTCTTCAGGTTTCCTGGTTGTCAATATTTGCTTCATCGGGTGTTCTATTAGATTTTACGACCAGTGTGAGCAGATGCGGCGAAGTCTTAAAGCGGTGGTCTGATGCTAGAGCGAGCTTTTCCATCTTCGGGTACCTTTCCTTTTCTCCTCTGAGCTCATTGGTAATGGAAGCCGGCTGTTGCGTGCGTCAGTTCTCTAACGAGGGCGACGCTGATCGAAATAGGAAACGACTAAGTAGAGCATGAGGAGTTCTCCCTTGGAGCTTGCGGAATAGGGAGAGCTCAGTGGGTTTCAATCTTTGTGACGCCTCCTCATAGTGGGCATCCATTGGAAGGCCTTTGAGTGAAAGAAGAAGTTGACACTTGTCACTTGATACGAACCTAAGCGACTCGGCACAACTATCTGTCGGTCAGTGAACTTCTTTAGTGTTTGAGGCGGTCGCATGTGTGAGCCACGACCTTTATTTGTGCGGATTTGCCTGCGTGCAGGTGATGACTATGAAACAGGCTTTCCTTGCGAGACTCAGAAGCACACTTGGTTGGGTTTGCTTCATCTTGTGATTTTATGGACCTAAACCCTCGGCTAGGTGGTTGATGTGGAGCCATTCCTTGACTGACTTCACTAGCATGTCATCTATATACACCTCCATGGATGTGTTGATCTGTCTTTGGAACATCTTGTTTACTAGCCTCTGATAAGTGGCTCATTTGACCCAAATGCATCATGACTAGCAATACGTCCCCTGTCCAGTCACGAAGGAGGTCTTCTCCTGGTCTTTGGGGTCCATCCTGATCTAGTTGTAGCTTGAGAAAGCGTCCATTTGCCTTTTTGACGAGAACTACGTTACCCAGCCAATCGGGGTAATCTACTTCTTGGATAGTTCGGGCTTGGAGGAGTTTACTGACCTTTGTTGATCACTTTCTGCCTCTTTGGGGCGAAGCTTCTTCTTTTCTACTTGACGGGTTAGAAGGAGGGGCTGACATTTAGCTTGTGGGTGATGACTGCTGGGTTAATTCCTCTCATGTCCTCTTGCTTCCAGGCGAATACTTTCAAATTCTGTTTTAAGAAGCGGATGAGAAGGTCTCTAACGTCTTCGGCTAGCTTGGATACGATGTAAGCGAGGTGTTCCGATTGGTTGTCGAGTTGTACTGGTTCCAGCTCTTCTGAGGGTGTTGGTCGAGTGTCCAGTTCGTCTCACATATCAAGCTCATCCCGCGTGGGCCATCCAGCGCTTTCTACTTCCTTGACGCCCGCGGTAGCACCTCTAGGGCTATCCATTGGTCCTCGGGCCATTCTACCCCATTTTTGGGGAACTTGCGACCCGTATGATAGGCGGAGGGATGGCCCTTATGGCATTGAGAAGGCTGCCGTAACATCATTATATCTTGGCGGGGCCTCGCGATGAGAATTTTTCATCTTTGTGGCTGGCATGGGGGTCTCGTGAGCACTAAACTGTGCTAATCCCGAGGGGTAGTACCACATCTCGAAGAATCCTCTTAAGTGGGCGTTCCGCCACGGTTCAAGCTCCCTCCTTAGATGCCATTTTGTCAAATCTTAAACCCAGATGATGTTGGTCGAGCTTAGTTGTCGATCGGGACTCATGGGCTATTTTATTGGCCTGACTGACCCTTATCACTAATTGGGTCATCATGGGGTGTTAAGCGACCTTCGGTCGTCAGGAAGGTTGTATTGGCATCCCTTCGAGAACTTGGACACGGTCTGTTTAGTGTCTCCGTGCGAAGGCTGTGGGTGGGGCGCTACGGCAAGCGGACTCCTGCCGCTAAGCGAACACTTAAGTGATCTCTCTTAGAGGTTGTTGATCTTGGCGAGCGGTTGGCGGGTGGTGGAGGAGGTGCCGGTCCGTCTTGGAGAACCACGTAACGACGGAGATAACCCGCGTTAGATCAGGGTGATTTCTTTTTTAATTGAATAGTCATCGTAGATGTCATGATCTTTATGGAAGTGTAATCTTGGTCATATCTTTTGGAAATTTGGAGTGTCTTTATTTGAGATGACCCATCTTAAAACTATCATATTGTACCTCGTAGGACTTGAATCACGGGGCACGTAAGGGGGTGAACTGCTAAGGTGAATCCCAGCGGTGCGGCTTGAGGTGGGGTGGACCGGCGGTCCTGCGTTTGAGATCGATCTCTATCTTCCCTGCCCCTCCATGGGGATCTGTCTCTGTCTCTTCGTCTCCTAGGGCTTCGGTCCCGCTTTTTCTCATCCTTACTTTTCTCCTTTCGCGCGGAAGAGCTTCCCCACTTAGACATAAGGGCCTCCCTCGTGGATTGATGTACTTTCGACTGGCGAGTACCTCGTCCGCTTCTTGCTGAGGTTTCGAGATGGAGAACATTAGGTCTTTGGGTTGTATGCCTGCTTGCAGGCTATAGGGTGTGATGAATTTTCATCGGGATGTCCACCCTTAGTGACTCCGAGTTGAACCTCTGGACGTAGGACCTCAGGTTTTCTTGAGGGCCTTGCTTGAGCTCATTAGGTGGTAGCTTCGACTTCGATTTTATCGGGCTCAGATGAAGTGGATTGTAGCGATGGAAGTTCTTTGAAGGATGAGGCGAAATTGTGGAAACCTGTTGAACCATGCCAAGGCTGAGCCTTTAAAAGTGATGGAAAAGGCTCTACATCTCACAGGGTCTTGGTATCAATGCAGCTCCATCTAGTTCTTGTAGGTGTTGAGGTGGTCGGGGTCCTTCATTCATAGCTTCAATTTGCGACATTATGAACTTTGTTGGGAAGGTGTAACACCTCGGGTACATGTGGGGATTTCATTTGCTATACTAGAGCGTCCATGGGGCTGGGCTTTCGAACTCTTACGCCTCTTTCATGTGACCAGCTCTTGTTGGATATCCACAGGCAAGTTGCTCCCGAGATCGGTTCCTCTTTTCCCACTCGATGGTAGGCTTTTCACCTCGTCATCCTTGTCAAGCGTTCAACCCGTTTGATCGTTTAAGAGTACATTATGATCATGCCCTCTAGTCCGGCTATTTTTTCCTCTTCCGTCATTGTCTCGGGGGGCGCCGAGGTGCTATTGCTCCTCCTGTGGTATGGTATCGTGACCTCCATGGGCCTGTTGCTCATCCTGTGGTCGTTGCACCTGTCTGGTGAGTTCTGCCAACTCCCTTAGCAAACGCTGATTGATGAGGCGGAGGGCCTCCATCTAGTTGCTAGTAGCGTGAAGAGCTCCGGGAATGTCTCCTAGTTGTCGGTTGTCAATGTCGTCCTGTTGGTCTTGCGTCCTTGGGGGGTTGGCGTGACTCCTGCTCATTTTTCGAGTCGATACCATCAGTCATTGAGAAATTAGTTTACTTGTAAAGGAATAGTCGTTCCCACAACGGCGTAAGTGATGATGCTTTTGATCGATGTTAAATTTGGAATTTGTAGGGTTCTTTCGGCCGTCTATAGGGTTAGATATCATATAACTTGCCACACATGCACTATAAGGATGGTCCGTGAGAGGTGTGCCCCGCCGCCTCTCTCCGTGCCTAAAATTAGTTTCTTTCTTCTGGAAAGAAGGAATTCAGCTGTCGGGAGCGTTATGTTACCTTTTGTTGGTGGGGTTCCTCGATATTTATAGTGGATGGTCGGTGACTTTCCTTGTTGGATGGTGATCTGAGTGTCCTCCTCATTAGATGGGATCTTTTTCTTCCTTATCATGGCCCGAATATTTGGAGGATAATTAGAGAATGTAATCATGGGGATCCTTTTTCCTTAATAGATCTCCAGGATCATGAATATGGAGTGCTTTCCTTTCTTACGACTCATCAGGCGGTCAACAGATTTCCCTCGTCACCGGTTCGGTCCACTGGGCTTAGTTTTTATCCTTGGGCCTAGTTTTCGGTCACAGGCTGAGCCCAGAGTCCCGGGACATTAGTAATGGGTGAGGTTTAATTGAGGCTCTTACGTAGCCCCACAGTGGATGCCGGCCAGCTTAGGCCAGTTCCTATGGCTTATGGAGTTTTAAAAACACTTATCAATTAAAAAAAATCTAAGAGAGAACTTCCATTTTTTTAATTCTGTAATGTTTTGTACTTGATTGTTAAGTTTTTTAGAAACAAACTTTGGAAAAGTCTTATAATGAATTAGAAATGCGAAAAACTAATTAATCAAATTGAAATAAATAATGATAATGATAATGATAATAATTTAAAGCAAATAAGTAGAAAAAGAATATACTTTTGAGAGATTTAGTTAAAATCATAATAATATCTTGATAGAATCACTCTTACAAATTTTGGAAAAATACAACTTTTATAAACTACAAACTCATTAATTTCTATTGTTATCTATTAGAAAATTGAAAATAATGTTAATGTTAATATTAACATAGAAAATATCGGATATTTGAATTTTGAATGAAATACATAAATAATAAATAAAGTAATAGTTGATTTCTTATGTGTTATATTGTATTCACTAGTTGATTTCTTATTTGTTATATTGTGTCATAATGAGACCTTAATCAGAAAACATTCATACATAGCATTGATTAACGAGGAAAGAAGAAAGGAACAATCGTCAGGCATGAGGGAAACGAGGCTAGACTTCAGTAATAAGAAACAGCTGTAAGACCACTGAAAATTCTAATTTTAAAGTAGTAAAATAATAATTTTGGTCAAAAATTCGAATTTTCTAGATCTCCCGGATAAGAAAGCAGTTTCCTTTGTTGGAATTGTCTGGGTAAATCTAGCTACTGTAATTCGTTAAATTTCGAGACAGTCGGAATTTCACGTTTTTCGAGGCACCGAGAGTAGTACGCGCTTGGCATGTGATGAGTGGCTCACAGTGTGCCACGTGTCAAGCGTGAGATAAGTCAAATAATGAGCTCATGTGTGGGCCATAGGTGACATGTGGCATCATGTCATTGGAGGGAAATCCATGGTAGATGGATAAGAGGGGATAGGTGTAATCCTAGAGTAAAGTGTGACGAGAGTGGCGAAGTGAAGGACATCTCCTTGACCATCTTCCGACCCATTGGGAGAGGAGAGGAGGGGAGAGGAGAAAAGGCAAACCAAATTTGAGAGGAAGAGTTAGAGGGAATACAGCCTGCGCTTTTAGAGCTTGATCGGACCATCGGTTTCGTGACAGAGGGGAAAGTCTTTCCTCGTGACGAGCTCTGATGAGGCGGAATGGGGAGTTTCGATGACTCGAGGGTATGTTTTCTCCTACTTTGGTTATTTTACTGATCACCAGGGTTGTGTGGTGGTGTCTTGCCACCAGGTAGGTGTTTGGTTGCATCTGTGAACAAGGAAGTTGCAGATTTTGCTCATACGCATTAACTGGACTTTAGAACTAGTTTTTGGGTAGGAAATAAAGGGAATTTAGCAGTGAGTCCTTCAGGTAAATTGTAGCCACATCAGTGAACTTGATGTTAGGCTTTTGAATTTCTCCATTCGGACCTTTGTAGCCCAAGTTATGGTCCGTTTACTCTAAATAGTCTAAGTGGAAAGGAATTTGGTACGACTAGGTCGTGCATTGTAACCTAAGTCACCGGCGGGATGGGGTCGATAGGATAGGGTGGCGGTAGAAATTTGCCCATTTCGGGTTGACTATTCATCGCGACCTCGACTTTGGAAGGTCATAACTTTATTCGTCAGAACTCGGAGTTGAGTTGTTCTTGGTATGGAAAGCCCGTTGGTCGAGTTCGGCCCGTATTCTGTAATTGGACATTGGGTGGTTAGGCTGGAAGCTAGGGTTGTCAGGTTAGTCTTTGGCCGGTTCCGTTTGTTAGTCATATGTGACCTCGACTTCGGAAAGTCATAACTAACCGTCCGAACTCCATTTGGGTGTTCTTAGACTACATGGAAGCCCGTTGGTCAGATTCCAACTATGTTATTCTAGGAGGGTAGTGGAGTGCTAGAGTTGGCCAAAAGGGGAATTCAGGCGAGGGTCGGGTAGGGTGGCGGGTGGGTACACTTGTTCATGTGTGACCTCAGTTTGAAGGTCATAACTCTTTGTTCGAACTCCATTCGAGGTGTTCTTAGACTACATGAAAGCCATTGAGTCGAATTCTAAGCGTATTCTATGGAGGCGGTGGGTACTAAAGCGGAAAGGGGCTCTCGAAGTAAGTCGAGGTGGAGGCTGGCGGATGGGTACATCTGTTAAGTAATGTCCGACTTCGGAAGGTCGCCAACTTCTTTGTCTAAACTCCGTTTTGGGTGTTCTTAGACTATTTGGAAATCCCATTGAGTTAAGATTTCAGAGGTATGCCTATGGAGGCGTGTGGTTCTTTGGGGCGGCGGAAAGGGGCTCTCGAGAGAGGCAGTGCAGTGAGGTGGCCAGGGTAGAGTACGCGCTATTCGTAATGTGAACCTCAGAAGGCTTGAGAGGTCATAACCTTCATCGAACTCAGTTTGGGTGTTATTGGGACTCTATGGAAGAAGCCGGTGGTCGAGATTCCATCCGATGATACGAAGTGAAGGGTAGTGGGTGATCATAAACTTACTTAAAATCTGTGTTTTTCACTAAGTGTGCAGGTTGTTCTGTTGTGTCGATGTAAATAGCCAGGTTTTGACATGACCATTGCATGGCATGTTGTAAGCTATTATATTGGATAGGAATTGTCATGAGTTAGCCTAAGGAAGGTTATATGACATCAATTTTTTAGTCATGGATTGATGAAGCGTAAAATGAATGGCATGAGAATGGGTTTTGGAGGTGTGAGGCCGGGAATGGCCAGGCATCTGGTCCCAAAGAAAAGGGACAAAATGTGTGATGGGGACCATCCTCAGATAGTCCACGGCTTGTAGTGGGACTGCCTTGTGTAGTCCGGGATTTGTTGATGGACTGAAATTGTCCATGTTTTTTACTAGCATGTTATTGTTTGAATTGAATAGCATGTGTTATTTGTGAAGAATGAGAATTATTAATGCATGCTAATTGATGTGTTAACATGAATGGTTTGAATTATATGAAATATAATTGTGTATGAGCCATTGAAATTGGATATATGAATTGACATCATTGCATTCATGTGCACGGTTACATTGCGTCGAGTCGGGTGTGGGTGCACGGTATGGTTGTTCACCAACCTTGGTGAGCGTGTGATGAGCTTGTATTGGGCGGCGTCTGATAAAGGCTCATGGTTCAGAGATCATAGTGTGTGATGGGCGAAAGCGAAAATTCGTTAATCCCCCTGAACAAAGGCTTGAAATTTTGGGTGTAATATGGGCCGCGAGAATATTCGAAAGTTCGATATAGGTGTAAGGGCAGTGGCGTGAGCGAAGTATTATGCTTGGTGTAGAGACCCGCGGTGTTATCAGGAAAGTTACACATTAATGGGTGTAGAGACGGCGTTGTAATCCAGCTCACGTGCTTGAGTCTGCTGCGGTTATGATTATCACGCAGACTTGAGTTGTGTGATAGAATTAGGGATTGACTCGAGTTAGTTGCCCGTTGGCATTTCATTGGAGTCTTGACAGGCGATGGGGACTCGGTGAAATGGCGTGTTAGTGCCTGAGTGGCATTGTCACCTGGCATAGGCATGTGTGAGGGAGTCGGTGAGTGACTTGGGATATGGGCATGATGACATTTCATGCATGACATACGACATTCATGTAGACACTTTCACTTGGATGTGTATGGGTTAGTTTGATCACTACATGAGCACTTAGGTGGGGAGTAACCCTTGTAGGAGATTATCCTCTTTGGGTTTTGCTCACCCTGACCAGTCAGGACCCCTCTTTCGGTACACGAAGGCAGCGGCGCTCCTTCGAGGCCATGAAGTACGAAAGAAGAAGCAGGGTTGTGGCATAGACATTTTGTAAAATATATTGAAACAATATAGTTTTAATATAATTTGGCATGTAAAAGTGTAGAAAATTAGTACATCAAACTCTTGTAAAATATTATAAGAAATTAGCTAATTATGAAAATTATATAGAAATGGTCTCGATATGAGACATGTCGAACACAGATATCCATAGGTTTTAGCGAGTTGTGAGTTGTGTGGGACCCCAGGTCTGAGAGGCGTCAATGACAAGCTGGGTTAAAAATATTGGGTTGTAATAGGTAATACAAGACTCATTTCAAGAGATACGAAGATAAAAGGTGAATTATTCCTGGGAATTCACAGGCGGCTGCTGACAGTGGAAATCAAAATCTAGGCTGAGGAACATTATCGGGACCGTTAGATGGGATGCGAAACATCATAGAGAGATCTAGTTGTTATTGATATAGGAGTCGAGTCAAGTAGTTGCCAAGAGAGTTGCAAGTCACAGTGGTTTAAGCTTGTAAGGGGTTGCCCCCCTCCCCCGAATCAAAAAATATTATGTAATATATATATTAAACTTTTGGCCTAAATTGGATAAGGATTGTAAGTGTTTCATGTAAGGGAAACTATTATAAATTTTGTAAAAGGAAAATATTTTTATATGACGTGGAATGCCACATGGATCAAATTTACTAATTTAACATTCTAATTGGCTTTAATCAGTTGAGAAACATTTGATTGAACATAAATTAAGAGTTAGACAATCCATTGAACAAAAAAAAAAATGATAATTGAGACATATACAATAGAAAAAATAGAAAAATCGAGACACCATTTATGTAATTAATAATTTTTAATTAAAATATTTTAAATTTTGAATTATTTCGTAACGAGAATGAACTTTTTTTTTTTTGACATCTATTCATTTGCATTCTGGCGTTGTAGTATTATGTTGCGCGAAACTGAATATGAATACTTGTATAGTGGCGAGACTGAAAATAATTTGAGGGTAAAAGCACTTTCCACGACCCCTACGGGGTTAAGCTAGTGGGAGTAAGTATGTGTACCTCAAACCGGTCATTTTTTTCATACTTGAGTCGGTATAAACAACCTTTTTATTACAAGGGTATATGAGCATTGTATATTTTTCTTCAAATACACAAATGCTTATAATATTTTACAAGAGTTTGATGCTGCAACTCTTTTAGACTTTACATGCCTAAATATATTAAATAGATTGTTCTATTATATTTTACAAGAAATATATGAGCCCATGCTTGACCTTCTTCATACTCATGGCCTCGAGAACTGAGTCTTCTCATGTGCACGAAAATTGGTCCCACGACCCAGAGTGAGCAGCATGATAAATTTTCCTATAAGGGGCTATTCCCAGCTAAGTGCACATGCAATGCCATGTTCGCGATTTCACACACATTCACCTGAAATATCTGGAATATATACATATGGATGTCATATGCCTCGAGCCCTCATCGACTCCCTCACACGTGCATTTGCCATGTATAATAAAATCATTTCACAAAACAAAGATTTTTGTTTTAGCTCTCAAGAAAGGTTAGTTGGACAGGACTCGATGAATTTGAACCACCCTCAGATATTTTTCATTTTAGACTAGACTCATAGATAAATGTGGACTACCCTCGATATTCTTTTGGACCCGGACTCCGATAAGTTTGGTGGACAACCTTTCGAGAAAAACAGTTTATTCATGTTGTGCATTCACACCCAATATGCGCGATGTCCCCATGCATGTGAGGTGTACAACTACTGCATGATATTTATTTATTTTCATGCATGCATGTAACAATTTCACAAACTGCATGTTATTCCATGAGAATTATGACATCTGGCCCGAATTCTTCCATCGGTTCCTCACGAGAAAAATCTGGCATGCATTGCTACATATTTTCACATTAAAAACTGTATTATCTAATATTGCATGCATACCTATATCGACATTTCTTTTCTGAAAGAGCATGTTATTAGCAGAACCTGACACATGCAAACTGGAAATTCTTTCAGTTTTCTAAACAATAAGCGATTAATTTTATAAAATCCGGCATCCATAATATTTTCAGCGGTTCTTTGCACAAAATCTCAGTTTCTAGCATCAAAAGTGCCTAGAAACCTAAATCCCTTTCAACCAAAAAATAACTCCCTCTTCTCTAACAAACAAGAACCTGAACAAGAGAACAAAGAAAATGACGATTGGGTTTTGAAAGAGGCATTTTACGTGGCCCCCGATTGTTGGGGTCGAAATTTAAATTTATTTTATTTATTTTAATTTTTTTTTATTTTTTGCACAACCAATTTTCTTCCATGCATTCCTCTGTGTCCTTTGCCTACATCTTTGTTGGAATCAGCGATAAGAAAAGCGCGACGGAAAAAAATAAAAATCTTCGAACTACATCGGGATCAGCCGGTTTGATGAAACTAAACAATGAATCAAATTCAAAATCTCTCTTTTGTAAAGACCAAATTCTATTGACTAGTGCAGATTTGTAGTCTTTATCTTTGAAACTCTCAAACGAACTTCTTGGAAACGATCCAATAGCGATGAGCCAAGATGATGCGGTGTGCAAACGCCCTCTAAAGTATCCATGAGCGGCTAATGGATGGGATGGTGTGCCTGCTTATGATGAGTCTTTGTCCCACAAAGCAAAGACACCTTAGTGTCTTCCAAAACTCTAAAAATTCTCTCTCAGCACACTTGAAAAACCACCTTCTTTTAGATGATAAATCCTATATTTATATCAGCCTCCCGAGCCCTTTTATTAAAAGCAATTTAAACCAAATTCCAGTAACTATTAATGGGCTTGAAATTTGGGGCTTGAGCTTAATCATGGGCTAAAGAGAGAGTCTTTCAGCATCCCATTATAGCTACGTTCTTATGTGCTGACCACTATAGGTTCAGCAATGTTGATGGCGGTACGAAATCATAACTTTTAAGCATGAGGTTATGGTGGTGCGAGCGTTATAGCTACGAAATCGAAGTGAATCCGATGACTCGAAAACCTTACCGATGATAGTCCTTTGTCACACAGATGTCTCGATTAGCGAAAGCATGGATTAGAGTCATCTTTATACAACTTAATCGTTTCTTGATTCTCAGTAGTGACTAAACAAATGATATTGATAACTCTTTATCAATCTCCATTCGAGAGAGCACTAACCATGCATTTCTCGATCTCACTTATCCAAGAGGCCCGATGGACATCTCCTTTCGATTAAGAGCGGGACAAATTCCGCCGCTCTCGCTCGCGCATTATCATAGTTTCTGCGTACTGACCGTAGCTTGTATTGCCATACGTTAAAGGCGTCCGTTGAAATTTCACGTCCGAAGACCACGAAGTTCCTCATGCAGGAATCCATGGTGAATTCAAGGTCAGAGGACTTCGAATACCCTTCTTATGATGAGAGTGCAGTGACATCATCCGTAGCCGTATTTACCATAGCGGGCGATCGATAACATGAACTTAACATGTATTTATATTGAGTAATATCTTATGTTCATGACCGGAAAACGTGGTGCTTTTTCTCTCGAGAAAACATAGTCTTACTTCATTATTATTCCCCACAGTAATGTTCGACTACTGGACTATTTAGAATAGTGTTCTTATGCCTTAGGTTTTACTATCAAGTCATACTTGATGATAAGCGAACCAACTATTGAGATCTTATTTTATCAGTTAAACCACAATTTAAATAACAAGATAAATGATAAAGCCTCATGTATATAAACATATAATGGCAGTATATGCCATTGAGTACAAACATATCACTAACATATCAGCCACATTGCGATTAGAAATTCGAAATTATTAACCTTTACCTTTGTACCGGTCGAAACTAGTTTTATTAGAAAACATTGACATAACCGGAAGCTGGATATTCAATGCAGAATGTTCAAAACATAAATAGGCCCCCTCAGGCGCTTTTCGATTAAGTTCTTGGATCGGTATCTTATCGATTATTGCCTCCGATTTTTGAAATATTTCCCCACGACGGGATGAGCAATGCGTGAAAATTATCATCTGAGAAATTTACTTCCGCTAAAATGCACGTAATGGCATACATTACTAATCATATTCCTTATAAATAATGCAATCCTAAGTGGAATATTTTGTGTATCGAGCATGAATGAGATGCCTCGTGTATGACTTTGAGTCTGACCGACTCCCTCCTGACGCAAAGTGTGAAAACCCGAGTCATTAGCGTTTCATCAGTGACTTAAACTGGACAACCCTCTAATATTTACTTGTTACATCAAATCCCATGTGTTATGGGCCCACGTCTTTTTCGGGGTCTACAGCGGGATAAATGCGCGCACCTTAGAAAATTTTACGAGCTTCACTGCGTTGATCATGTTTAAGAATATAAATTTAGGTCTTTCACTTGGGTGGGGGGGGATCTACCCCATTTGCTATGCCCAAACACATGTGATTTTATATTTATTATTGTTTTATACAACCGTAAGTCTTAATTTTGGACGTTATCCCATTTTCTAGCTCACCCCACATTCACCAAGAATAGTGAATAATAGTACCATGCACCCACATCCGACTTGACGCGATGTGACCGTGCATATGAAATGTAACCATGTCATTTCATGCTATGTCATGCTACATGCATAATAAGAGCTACATGCAACATTTATAAATTCGGGATAATTATATTTCTTCTGTATGAATTTTCATTTCATTACAATTTCATCATTAATACATCAAGCGATGCGATATTAACATGATTTTTACCACAATGACATGTTATTTATTTCAGTAATAACATAAAATGGTATCTGGAGGCGTATAAAGCAGGCGCATCTTAGTCCCTTCATAGCCATAAACCTTTTTTTTTCCATTCGACGTTGAATCCCTGTGACATCGAAACATATAACAAAACCCGGAGACCTGAGTCGGGATCAAATAATCACTGGTCTGGTGCCCAAACTAGTCTGAAATTTCAATATTCAATCCCGGAAATCTTGGAACCAAATCACACGACCTATCACATGAAGACAACCTATTCCATGACATGACTTTTAGGCTCAAAAATATTTTAAGTAGGAAAATTCTACACCTTGTGGGCTTGTGAAACTCGAATTTTGGTACCCGTATTTCGTGATGTGGATCGACTTTCTTCTTAGTAGTCGAGCTCGTAGTCGTAACAGAAAATCTCTCTTTTTTGTTTCTCTTTCCCCTTTCTCTCTCTCTCTCTCCCCGTTTGCTTCTTTCTCTCCTTTCTCTGACGTTTTCTTTCCTTCTTTCCCCCCTTCCTTTTCTTTATCCATTGAATTCCTTCACTCATGTTTGCTCCCATCTCATTTTCTCATTTTTTTGCTTTTCTCTTTCCTTTTTTCTCTTCTCTATCTTTTTTTCTTCTCTCTTTCTTCTCCTTTTCGATTTTTCCTCGTAGAATTTGTATCAAGTGGAAACTTCCTTTTTCCTCTTAACGATGTCGTCTCCATGTATTTTCTTGAATTTTCTTTATTTTTCTTTCTTCTTTATTACATCATTCAACACGGGCTCAATGTGACCATTTATTCTGATTCCTGCATGGCTGCATGTAGTATGTGGCTCCTTGGGGTCATCATGGCATACATGATCATTATATGTGCTTTGTGCTGGGTCAAATAAGCGTGAAATTTCGATTTGTCTCACGAATTTATGATTTGACTAGTGCTAGACTCACGAGGCAATTCAGCGTGAAGTCCGTTTAGGTCGTTCAAGATCCTAGAAAATTTATGCTTTTCAGCGAATTCTTAGTTTTACCCTATTGAGAAAAATTGAATTTTCTTGGGTTTACATTCTTCCCCATGATTTCATCTCGAAATTCACACATACTAACTTTTACCTGACCACATGCATATGCAATAGTCATTACAATACGAATATTGGAAATAGCATGTGCCGTCGCCGAATAGGAAATGATAGGTGGCGCGCGTCGTGTCCTCACGTTCCCAGTTGCCTCACTCCACTCCTCGGTGTCACCGCGGCACTTTCGCGCCGCGGTCTTCGTCGCAAAACTTATCCCGGCTATCCAAGATACGCGGGTCATCCTCGAAGGTCCATCGGTATCCAGCGATGTCTCCCGATCCTTGCATGAGCTTATCGCGGTATACTTCGGAGAATGGAGACGTGAATACCTCATGGACACTTGATAAGCTTCGGTGGTAAGCGCCACCCAGAATATCTGCATGCCCACCCTCTCAGTATCTTGAAGGGCTTAATATACCTCGCTAGCTTCCCTACGCTTCAGAGATACGACCGCTCATCTCTTAGGGATCACCTTAGAAGGCGTGATCACCCACCTCAGGCTCTAGAGGTGAAGCGTACGTCGTAGCTTTTCTACCAACTCCCGAGCCATGAGAGGCGACACGTATCAAATCCACCTTATCCAAGGTGTTTCTAATCAGATCCGGACCAGTGATGGAACTCTCTCCCACCTCTGTCCAATAAATCGGGGATCGACATGGCCTCCCATATAGAGCCTCATAAGTACACCGTCGTATCTTCCTTTGATAGCTGTTGTCATATTGAATTCACTAAGGGTAGGGTGCTCCTCCAGCTACCCATAAGATATAGGACATAACTCGGCATGTCCTCTTAAGCTGTATGGTCCTCCATTGACCATTTTTGCCGAGATAAGGCTCTTGTGCTCATCGTCGACTATGTCCCCGTGGCCTTTGGAAACTCTTCCCGAGTGTGTCGTGAACACAGGATCAGCAATAAGATATGATGAGATTGACACTCCACATGGCGGATAATCTTTCTAATGTATAGCAAGTAAGGTGCTTTCCAGGTGTGAAGGTCGTCAGCCTTTGTTAGAAAATGTGACTTAGTGACGGTCATGACCACCCACACCCGCATCATGCTCTGGTCGCCGGTAGCGAGTGGGTCCTGAGTCCATCGTGGCGTGCTCCCTTTCCGCTCGGCCACCTCGATAGCTGGCGGGCTGGCGGCTTGATGCGCCGGCCTTTACCTGTGACCGTGAACCTTTGTCGAACAAAATCTCGGCGTGGCGTTTCATTCGCTCGATATCTTGGTAGCGAATCTCGATATATCTTAGTACCGCGGATGCACAACGAAATTTGGGCGGTGAACTCGAAGGATCTTCTCTCTCGAACTAGTTAGTTAGAGGAACCCTGACGATCCCCGTCTGGCTTGCCATACGTGTGGATAGCCCGTAACCGTCACCTATACACCGCACATGCGGTCACGATGGGCGATATTTGCGTCTGCCATGGGATTTAATCACTCGCACAATAGGGATAGGCGTACGGACTCTCAAGTACCTTGGGCTGATCCGAACACACAAATCCGGTGCTTGCAATCTCTGACGATTGTCACTCTGTGAAGCTACGCATCGCTAGTACTCCCATGACTTAGTGACGCATCAGCCGTTACATTTTCCTTACCATAATGGTGTCTGAAAGTAAAGTCGCGTCCTCCAGATACTCCATCCATCTGCGTTGCCTCATGTTGAGGTCTCACTGTGTGAAAATATACTTCAGACTTTTATGTTATGAAAACACTTCGAACTACTCACCATACAAATAGTGGCACAAAATCTTTAAGGCAAAGAAAATGGTCGCCAACTCCAGATCATATGTAGGGTAATTTTGCTCATGATTCTTTACCTTCTTTGGAACCATACTACTTCTAACCCTCACATTTACATCAAGACACATCCCGATCTGTCACAAATCATTACACCATGTACCTCATCCTGTTGTGGGACTATAGAATAGGGTATAAGTAAGCCTCCTTTCGATTCTTGGAATGCCTTCTCCTGCAATTAATACCACCGAGCTTGACCACTTTTTAGGGTTAAAATACAAGTCATAAAGATGCAGCTAGCCAGAAGTCATAATAAAACACTTGTAATACCACATCGATCCCGAAGCTGGCGTCTGAAGACTGACTTTGCTTGTGCCGACTCATAACGGTCCTCAACCTTCTTAGGGTCTTTGGCACACTTATGAAGCTGGAGCACGACGTGTCCTATAAATTTCACCTCGATGGCTTGGCTTCGCCTTCTTGAACTTGACATCTGTTGATGGTCCACTGAGTACCTGGAGAACAATCCTTAAATGATCCTCATGCTCCTTCTCGGGTGGGAGTTGATGAAGATGGTGACAAAGATACAACAAGCTGATCAAGTAGGGTTGAAATACCTTATGCATGGGAATCCATAGATGCCATTAAACATTTATTATCAAGAAAGGCATCCTTATGATTTCGAAATGCCTATCTTAGCATCTTAACGTTGTCTTAGGATATTGCCTGCGACTCTCAGCGGCTGATAACGGCGCGAAGTACATCTTAGAGTGAAGCCAGCGCCTTTCTAACTGATCGAAGAAATCATCAATCCTTGGTAATGGATACCGATTCTTGATTGTAACCTGTTTAAGCGTCGTGCATGTGTCACCAGTGATGAATATCTTTCTTGCAAATAATCGGACATCACATGGTAGAAGTGCTCACATTTAAAATAAAAGCCATTGTCCAAACCAATTCACATAAAAATGACCTTGAGTTCACACCTTCAATAGGTGCCCCATCCTCACAGTCATAGAAATGGACGACGTACTAGGGTGTAACTCAATAACAAAGTCTACATCCCTGTGTGGAGGTAATCTCGGTAGCTCATCTGTAAAGACATTCTCATTTCATGAGCCACCCAGAGGGTAGACCAAAATCATGTCTCCTCTCATCCTCTAAGTGAGCTTGCTGCTTGACCCATCAACTATCCACTCCACCTGGAGTTGTGCATGATCTGGGATAAAGCATCATGCTTCTCCCCCTGAAAGGTCACACGGATATCATCCCGTGTGTAGGCAGTAATCCTCCTACTATCACAATCAATGATGACTTGATGTGCCGTCAACTAATCCATGCCAAGAATGACATCAAAATATGATATGTCCATCACCTGAAGGTCCATCGTAATTAGAATTTACAGAGATCTCTAGCTCTGATCAGGCATATCTGATCGATCCGACCACCAGTCCCTGGGGGTACTCACATCTTGACCCTCGAGGTCTCCGCCTAGCACAAAACATCCACACTAGATGCAGCAACAAAAGAATGTGATGCACCAAATTTAAACAACATTCTAGTCAAAAGTCACGAGAGCCAAAAGCGTAGCCTATACATCGGACAATTTGCAGAAACTGAGTCTGCGATATCTAGCGTAGACATGCTAAATCACAAAGTCACCGACTGTGAACCCATCCTCGACCTCATTTGTGTAGCGAGAAGGCGCTGTGCAACACCTTGAGACTGTCTGGTCATTAGCCACCATTGAGGTGAAGGAAAAAAAGCGTAATCCGTGCCTATCCAGCTGATGGCCCGGGGTTGTGGTGTCCCATAACTCCCGGATCCCCGCCTCTGAGGGCAATCTTGTCTCACATGTCCGAGCTGATGGCAATGGAAACATGTCATTAGTCTGTTTAGGAAGCCTAATTACGGCACTAGCCACAATAGCAGTGACCTCGTCCTTGAAATCCTCGTGGGATAGAAGTCTTTTGCTTCTTTCTCGAACTAGAAGAAGATTGATTCTTCTTCTTCTTAGCACTAGCACCCATGTCCTGGATGCTTTGTGTGTCTTCTACTTCTCTTTCAATGGCTAAGGTTGTCCTGACCAACAAGTTCCCTCCTCCCATGCGATCGGAGGATGATGGTAATGCGAAATCAGGAGTTACTCGTCCCTCACTGGTCCTTTGTTGCCTTAGTCCCTAGTGCGATGGTATTGCCACAGGTTTAAGGACCCGACTCGGGTTTCCTCTTCTAACACAGAGGGACCCTCAGGCCTCTATGGTTGAGAAAACATTTCTTTTAAACCCTTTTAAAAGTGAATGTCAGGTGGAGCGAACTCATTTGCTCTAGGTTATGTTTCCATTAAAATCTTATGTTATGGTGGGAAAACTTTTTTTCTTTTAAACATCAAACCCTTTTTATAAGCTTAAAATTTTTATAGAAAATCGGGCAAAGTTTCTGTTTTTGTGCAATTTACAACACTGTAATAAACAATTTAATTTCTCCACATCAATATTAGGACATCAGTTCAAATCAAACTTAAATCATTTTTTGAACACTATAGATATATAAACAATTTTTTCTATAAGCATTGGGCTAGAATTAAGATACACCCAGCCTGTACCTTTACCAAATAGAGGATCGAGCTCTCGTGGTTCATTTCTTTAAAACATATATATCCTGAGAAATAAAGGTGCCGCAGTAGTTATTTGCAAAACTATGCATTTTCAACGGGTGGTTGTCGCGTGAGCGGAGGTGTCAGCGGCAGGAGGATGCTTGAACTGCACGTCAGTCTCTACCCCTAAAAACATTTTATAAAACATTTGGAAAAAGGGTGAGCTAAAGGAGCTTAGTGAGAGTACAATTCATAGGAAAATAATGTTTCCTGATATAGTTCAAATACAATATGTAAAACAATTGTATAGAGATCTCATTTCCATAAACATTTACTTTACTTTATTTTCCTTCTAGATATAGTTCAAATACAATGTGTAAAACAATTGTGTATATCATTTCAATAAACATTTACTTTACAATCTTTTCCTTTTTGTTCAAATACAACGTGTAAAACAATTGTATAAACATATCATTTCAATAAATATTTACTTTACTTTCTTTTCCTTTTTGAATCCGTCATATCCAATGGAACCCGCCTCACCCAGTTGGCTTACGGTTGGTCCGTAAAGACCTCAGATAAAGCAGTCTTTACGATCATGGAGTATTAAAAGGAATCTGATAAATCATGCCTTTCTTTTGAATACCATTGCACTATGGAATAAATCACATTGTATGTTGGTAACCTTTTTGTACTTTACACGTGCATGGCAATATGCATCACTCTTCCCTTCCCTCTATAAAAAAAATCCTATCCCTTTCCCATGTACCATGCACACGTAAAGTATTTTGGTCGACTTTCCTTTAAACTTTATCTTTGGAACATAAGGTAACATATGTTCATAAACATTTCATTTAATATCGAAACCATAAATCATGCTTTATAAAACTATGGAAACCATAATCATTTTATATTTTCTCAATATAATTTAAAGTCAAGAAAACCACATTTTCCTTTTTTTCATTTGAACATTTATAACATAAATATGAAAACATATACATTGGTAAACATTAATATATATATATATATATATATATATATATATATATATATATATATATATATATATATATACACACATTACATTTTCCTCACGCCTTAGTTATTTAAGCCATTTTCCTCCATTTAAACTGGCTTTCCACCTCCACCTTTGTCCTTAATCACTTTCCTTCTACAATTCACATTATCCGCCAAATCTATTAACATTCATACCTTAATCATGTTCAATTAAACAGAAACTAACTATAATATACTTTCCAGCCAACTCATAAGCATTTAATCACTTCAATTGATTAAAATCAATTTAACTCAACCTCTTTTGTTTCTCATGCTTTTCTTATGCTAACTCTTGGAAATTAATACCTCATAATAGCACACAACATGCCATAAATGGTTATGTCAAAACATTTATTCACGGCAACATAACGAACCTTTGCACGCGGTGCGAAACGCCATTTTCAGCCATGTTCTGATCCGCTGCCACTCTACAGGCACATTTCTGGAATCTTGACTCAATGGGATTTCCATAGAGTCTAAGAACACCTAAAACAGAGTTCGGACGAAGAAGTTATGACCTTCCGAAGTTGGAGGCCATGACCATTATTCACCACTTAAATTAGTGTCTTTGGTTCTTTGAATGAATTTATGAGTCCCAAAGTGTCGGAATTTAGATATACCTATTTCACGGAGATGTGTTCTCCTATCAGTCTAGTTCATCCAGAAATTAAAATCACTCAATTCGGATGTGATTATGGTAGAGTTATGTGGCTTTCTGCAGTCATGGGGTCTCAAAACACTAACGGAAAAGCTGCTTTTGAGCAATAGGCTCAGAGGCTTTGATGCAATTTAAATGGTTCGGAAGTTGAATGGAACTTATTTCAGGAGATATGTTCTCTATCAATCTAGTTTACCAGTAAATTTAAATCACTCAATTCGGATGAGTGATGACAGTTATAATTAATCTATCATAGGGTCGAGAAGGGAAGAATTGGACTGACATCTCCCTTGAGCTTCTTGTGCCCTTAGACATGATTAGAGTAGGAGAAAAACCACACCTCAGATAAGCGTGATTTTCCTAGACACCGCCTTTTCTTGGTTTTTGTGGCTTGAACTTTGAACAAATCTTGTGATTAAAATTTACCATGCAGACTCGTCAGCGTAGAGCAACTTTGGCTCTTGACCCGACAAGATCAAGTAAGCTGAACTCGTGAATCTGAAGAGAAGCTTGCCTTTTTCTTTTCTCTCTCTCTCTCTCTCTCTCTCTCTCTCTCTCTCTCTCTCTCTCTTACAGTTTGGTCTTAGACCAAAGATGAAATCTTTTAGCATGTTAGATAGTTTAGGTTATTTATTGTGTGGACACGTGGCTCATGTCGCGCCACGTGTCACACTTCTTTTGTTCCGTTCTCATTCCGAAACAATTTATTTTGTCTCGATTTTAGTTCCATCTATCTTAAATGGACATTCTTTAAATATTTGAAATTTTTCTGGATTTTTCTAAAAATCTCGTTTTCAAGGTCCACTCGACGCCAATCACCTCGAATTTCGTGAAAATTTGACTATCTCGGAATTCAACGAATTTCACCTGGGTAACTAGATTTTATGAGACGATTCCAACGGTGAAGTCCATTTCATCATCCAAGATCTAGAAAAATAACAGATTTTTTTCCAACGGCAAATTACCATTTTACCATTTTCTTATTTTCGGGGTTTATTCTCACTCCTTAAAAATAGTTTAAGTTTTAATATGTTTAGTTCCTTTAGACTCCATACATTATTTAACCCAAAATTTTCGATTCTTTAAGACCTCATTTTTGAAACTTTTCTTTGTTACATTTTTTTCTGATCCATTTTTGTATCAAGACAAATTTATATTAGTGAATATGGATTCAGATATTTAATATTCAAACTTTTATGATGAATGATAGCTATGACAGCGTAGCCTCATAAACATGTGGTCAGCTTCAAGTGGGATGGCGACTATTAATAGAGGTTCTCAGTCATCTTCCTCGTTTTATATCTTATGATAAAATATAACAGCAGACTACTTTGCTGACTATTAAATTAGTGATTTTAATGACCTCACATCAGAACTATCATGTTCATTTTGTTATTCGAACTCCCAAGGTTATGTTTTATAACCTTAGTGTTCTTAATTCTATACACATTCTATCATGCATATATTCACCTGACCACAATACATCTCCCCTTGGTACATATTAGAACACAGAAGTAATCAATGCACAATGTCATGTTCTACACCCTTACCCACTAATCCTAGGTATTTGGACACTTAACTCGTGCTGGTATGACAAACCAATATCTGAGAAAACAACTGGTGGATACCCCACCCAGAGCTCCTAGGTAATTGTTAACTTGAGCTACGATACCAGAAATATTGATTCCTAGGGGTAAAATTGAATTTTTTTTTCCTGACCAATTTTCTTCTATGCATTTCCTTCCAATGTCAACGCCTCTCTGACCCAGTGTCGGCATTAGAAATTCTAGAAATTATTAACACTACACTATACCGATCACGGGAAACTAAGTTTTATTAGAAAACTTTTATTATTTACATAACGAGCTGGATATTTAATCAGAATATTACAAAACACATAAATAGGCCCACATCAGGCTTTTTCATGAGTAAGTTTTGGATCGATATCTTAACTCCAGTGTACCTCTAGTACATGGTATTTCCCCACGACAAGGATGACGTACCCGATGAAAATTCTCCTAGGGTTATTCCACTTTCAAATACTGTCCATTCGTTATGCAATAAAACATCGATCATATTGATATAAATAATGTAATCTATGGAATGTTTTTGTGTCATGCATGAGATAGAGGCGCCTCATTGCCCATAACAGTCAAAACCCTAATCCTCACACCGCAACGCCAAGTGTGAAAACTAGTCATTGGTGTTTCTACTTGATAGATTAAAGCGATGGACGACCTTGATATTCACTTGAATTTTTTTATCAAATCCTGTGTGTTATTTATGGGCCACATCTTTGCTCGGGGGACACAGCGGGATCGTCGCGCTCCTTGAGCGACTTACGGGTTTTCAGCGGTGATCATGTCCTAACCGCATATAAATTTGGGTCTTTCACCACAGGAGCGACCCCATCGTGCTATGTGACACGTGATTTATATTTATTATTGTTTTATACAATAGTGAGTCTCGATTTTGGGCCGTTGTCTCATTCCAGGCTCACCCATATTCACAAGAATGGTGAATACGGTACCATGCACTTACGGAGCTCGACACGATGTGGTATTGCATGAAATGCAATCATGTCATTTCATTCTATGTCATGCTACATACTGTAGAACTACCTTTTCCTGATAAGAGCTACATGCGAGCATTTATAAATTCGGAATAATTATATTTCCTACATATAATTCTCATTCATCACAATTTCCATGTTAATACATCAAGCAAGTACATATTAACATGATTTTTACACACAACAGCATGTTATTTATTTTTTTAGCAATAACACATAAAATGGCCCAAAAATCGAACCCATATAAAACAGGGCACCTCTCGGTCCCTTCATAGCCATAAACCTTTTTTTTTTCCATTCGACGTTGAATCCCTGTGACATAATAACATACAACAAAACCCGGAGACCACAGTCTCGGGATCTCAACCAATCCCCATAAAGTCCAGGACTACCTGAAACCAGTTCAAAAAATTTCCAATATTCAGTCCCAAAATCTTGGAACCAAATCACCTGACCTATCACGACCACGAGAAATGACCTATGTATTACATGACTTTTAGAAATTTAAAAATATTCAAAGTAGGAAAAATTCCCTACCTCGTGAACTTGACGAAACTCCAAGATTTTGGTACCCACACGTAGCTCACGATGTGTGGATCAACTTTTCTTCTCGGGCAGTGGTTTCTACAACCATCGTAGCTGCAGGAAAAATCTCCTTTTTTTGTTTCTCTCTCCCTCTCCGTTTGCTTCTTTCTCTCTTTTCTCTCCTGTTTTCTTTCATTCTTTCCTCCCTTTCTTTTCTTTATCCACCAGATTCCTTCCTCTATGTTTGCTCCATCTCATTTCTCATTTTTCTCTTCTCTATCTTTTCTCTTCTTTCACTATTTCTCCCTTTTCATTTTTCTTGACCGATTTATCAAAGTGGGGGAACTTCCCCACTTTCCTCTTAACTCCTGCCATCTCCATGTATTTTCTTGATTTTTCTTTTTCCTTCTTTATTACATCTTGACACATGCCTTAATGTGAGCCATTTATTGTATTTACCCCTATCGGGGGGTCTCGTTGACAACTTGCGTCGACTGCGGAAGCCTGTGGATATGGGTTTGTCCCGATATCACACTCATTTGTCTCATATTGGAGACCCGTACTACATATTTAATTCACAAATATACAAAAAATATATTGTTCTTGTCAGCGATCGTTTACAAAACTGGACATATTATCCAAAATACAAAATAATTGAATAGGCCACAGTTCGACATATTTGACAACTGAGCTCCCGTACCAGTTACCTCCCCCTGCGTACTTAAAAAATATTTCTCCACACGGGGTGAGCAAAGCCAAGTAGAAAATTCTGTAGGTTACTCCCCACCTAAAATGCACATACATAAAACATCAATTATATTTCATATAATTTATGTAACACTATATGAAATATTTCGTGTCGTGCGTATTTATGAGACTCCTCCCGTGCCCGCAGCTTTGAGTCGACCAGAGCTCCTCACACATGCTATGACAAGTGTGACAACTATCCTTTGGTAGTACCCGATGACACACATATACAGCCCTCACTTAGGCTCACCCGGTACCCGTCACAGTGCTTGATGGTGACTAATCCCAGAGTCAATCAGGCTCACATCACACCTGACTTCAGTCTATGTAATAATCATAACCATGTGTTTTCTTTGGGCAATAGAACTTTTCGGATCACACCGAGGGTCTCTTACACCTATGTTCCAGGCTTTTCACCTGAGGGGGTTAACGGTCTCCTTTTTGCTCCGCCCAACACACATTAATTATATTTCACTTTTTATGTTTAAACCGTGAGACATTGATTGGACGTCGTCCAAAGTACTAGCTCACTACCCATTCATCAATACTGATGATGGATGACCATACCCATGCACACACACCTAACATAATGCGATGTCCCTGTGCATATGCAATGCTAATGCTAATGCCACTGTAGGTTCTCATGTTACATGTATGATACACAACTACATGAACATTAATACCCCATGGATAATTATAATTGATACATATAATTTACCTCCATGCTCTACCCATGCTAATACATCATTCAACATATATCAACATGTTATTCTCACACAGCATGTTATTACATAAGCCATATTATACAACAGGTCACAATCTTGGACCCATCCAATAGGGTACCTCACGACCCCTTCACAACATACACCAGTTTGGTTCCATGTATCCATACATCATTCCATGACTAAACAAATAATATCGTACAACCTTCCTTAGGCTAACTCATGGAGTTTCACACTGATAATAACCTACAACATGTCATATAATGGTCGTATCGGCTTAGGCTATTTACATCGACCTGACGAAACACCATACACTTGGTGCAAAACATAGGTTCGGCGCGCATTGACACCCAATGCCCTCCACAGGCATATGGATGAAATTTTTACTCAATGGGATTTCCATAGAGTCCAAAAACACGAAACAGAGTTCGGACAAAGAAGTTATAATTACTCAGTTGGAGGTCTTACATGATGTCTGACCCTACGGCCCGACCCTAGCAGGCCGACCCTAGTAAACCGACCCCGACTGCCTCCATGAACATGGCTGGAATTTGGACTCAATGGGCTTTCCATAAAGTCCAAGAATACCCGAAACGGAGTTCAGACGAAGAAGTTATGGCCATCCGAAGTTGGAGGTCACACATGAATAGTCAATCCTAGCCGACCAGCCTTAGCCGACCAGCAGCCCTAGAAAAACATAATTTTCAGCAAGGTTATGTTCACCAACTGTCCTCCACAGGAATATGGCTAGATTCTTGACTCTATGGGATTTCCATAAGATCCCGAACACTGGCGTTGAGACCAGAAGAAGTTATGGCGTCCAGTTGGAGGCCTTGATGAAAAAATGACAATTGTGTCCCAGAATTTCTTTGCACAACATGGCGGGCTCTTGCCTTGGTGAATTTCACTAAATTCAGGGTTCGAGATTTGGATAGCTATTCAAGAAGATATATTATCTTGCCAATTCATTTGCCAAATTTGAATCGCTCTCGATTCGGGTGAGTAATGAGATTATGACCAAAAAATACAATCGTAAATTCGAAGGGAAGAATTTGTGACACCTCCAGATCAAAACCACCTCTCAAAACTCGTTATGAGCGGTCCAGCGGTCACAACAAAGTCAATATGCATTTTCCGGTCAGTCAAAACCGATTTGGATCTGAGCCTTCAAGGCTTCGGTCGATTTAAAAGCGGTCTCTGTAAATTCCCACCATTTAATCTCATCATCTTGAGACTAAATCCTGCAAACTAATCTAGCCCTGAAACAAACGCATGCAATTATAAGGCGCTGAAATTTAAAAATAAACAGTAGGAAAAATTCTGCGCATAGAGTTTGTTGAAACTGCAAGTTTTTAGTGCGCCACGTGGGTATAACTGCGTGCACCAGTATGTAGTGCTCGGACCAGTCGAGCTTCGACGGTCGAGCCTTAGAAAAATCCTCCTTTCTCTCTCCTTTCCTTTCATTTTCCTTTTTCTTTTCTCCCTTCCTTTTCTTTCCCTCTCTCTTTCTATGAACTCCTCTCCTCTACGATTTTTTTTTTGTTTCTTTCTTTTCTTTCCTTTTTGATTCTCTTTTCTTTTCCTATTTCTCATCTCATTTTTCTCTTGACATTTCTCCTCTTATTTGGAGCATTATTGACCGTAATAAGATTGAAAGGAATGAATTGCCTCATTTTCACTCATATCAGAAGCATTGTGGTAGTTATTTTCCTTCATTTATTCATATTTAGCATTTCTTTTATGACATCAACCATGTGGCTCGTTCTTGAGCCATGCTTAAGTGGTAAGCGTGGAACTCTTAGAGTGTCGCTCTCTTGGGGTCTTAGTGTGGCATCCCATTAGCCCGAATCTTGTATGTCGTCAGCGCTGGCTTAGCATAGCGTGTAATTTCGGTATGCGGAGTCGTGGCGGTAGATTTGAAGTTGATTCCGGCGATGAAGTCGGATTAATAAATGAATCTGAAAAATTCTTTTTGATTGAGGTATCGTTTTTACCCTTTATCAAATTTGGATTTTCCAAGGTTTCACATTTATTCGAATGCGCAGCACTGACTTATGCCGTGTGTCACGAACACGATGCTTTGAAAAACGTGAAATTCCGAATGTCTCAGAATCCAACAAATTTCGACGAAGATAATAGATTCGAAGGGCGAATTGATAGTAAAATTACGTTTCGTCGTAATTATCTAAAAAATTTCCGATTTTCAATCGAAATTACCATTCTACCTCTATTAAAAAAATTAGCATCATTGACATTCGGAAAACTATAAGTAGATATATTAGACTATAAATCATAATCTGAGTAAATCTATCTGTTTCATTTGAAAATCTTTATCGACATGATAACACAGATCAGTAACATATATTTATATGGGTTATCATTAGGTAGTTATATAAATGGATGCTTTCAAATGTACTGTATAAATACGATGGACAGTGTTTCAGCTAAATAATGTCCGACACCCTCCCATCTTTATCTTATATATCAGGTCTATTCAATCTGCATTGTGCGGGCAATGTGTTAATATTGTTCCATTTATATGGATCATGTTCGTATTTGTGTGTGAACTCAGACAAATGGATCTTAATGGGACTGCATGCCTCCATGAAGCGCAGTCAGTGATGTATGATAATAATAATCTATAAATATTTGTTTGTTTCTTAAATAGTAAAGTTAATTACAAAAGAAATTTAAGAGATGAGTTATCGAAAAGGGTATGGTTAGAAATGATACTTCTCCATGAAGGTAACCAGATTTTCAAAATTTTAGTCATGGTTGGAATCTCAATCCTTCCCTTTCTCTATATCTTTTATTCCTAGTTAACCTTTATTAATATTAATAATGACATATAATAATAATAATATTATTATTATTATTTACTATTTACTAGAATAATATATTAGTAATACTGCAAATGCTAAGGATTTGATCTTAGTTCTCTAAGATTTCTTACGTGTCCATCATATTCCTTGACCATTTGAGCTAGACCTTTATTATTATTATTATTATTTTATTTTTATTTGAAGAGAAAATTCAATTCATTGATTATTGCGTCGTGATAAGAAATACATAATCAAAATCATTAAAAACCATAAAGAATGGAACAACATCCATGTTAATAGCATAGGCATCCATGTTAATAGCATAATGAATCGACTCAAAGCCTATATATTTGATAGTTGAGTCTACACATTCAATATTACTATTATGGCTAGAATGTCTATGACTCTAACTCTGCAGCATATTGACTACCACGACGACAAAAACCAAAACATCTTATTGAGACGACACAATCACCCGCTATACCGAAATAACGACAACCACGCATGCACAAAAGCAATGTGATCCTGGCGCATCAGGCGACGGCTAAAATCACAACATATAAAAACATAGATTTGTGTGTAAGAACCACTTTATTGAGAAATAATGTAAGACCCGAGAAAATTCCAATTTTCGGAAAAAGGGTAAAATGGTCATTTGAGTGCATCAAGAAATTTCTAAATCTCGGATGACGAAGCAGTTTCATAGTTGGAATCCTCTCGCGAAATCTAACTAACACATCGAATTTCGAGGCAGTTCGTGTTCCACGTTTTGAGACCATAGAGTGTGGTGTCGGTAAAACGGGTTTAGAACATGTGAAGTGACAAAAGTCACCCACTACATGTACTCATGTGACACATGTTGCATGAGTAGAGAGATGATGGAAATGGACAACCTAGATAGTGTCAAGTGTCAAAAATCTAGAAGAAGGGACATGATGGGGAATTAAATGAAAGTTTAATGATAATAAGACAAAAGATGAACAATGTTCATCTTCTTCAAAAAGACCAAAAATCGTGCAGTGGCTGGGCGGGATACGTGAAACTTAGGTTTGTGATTTCTAGAGAGAGAAAGTGTGCCTTCTGCAGAAGTTCAACCGATCGGGCCGTGGTTCTCGGCCAGACAAGTAAAGTTGTTCTACGGCGAGGACTACGCATATGAGCCTTGCGATTTGGTGGGTCAAACGACTCGAAGGTAGGGATCTTTTTCCTACTTGGTTTATTCTTTGGCTAAGAGCCATGTTTATGGTTAGAATGACGAGGGCTTGAATTTGCGTAAATTCGGTCTCAAAACGCTGAGCCAAGTGGAAAATCCCAAATTTAGTGAAGCGTGAACAATGGCAGGGTTTCATTATTCATGTGAATAGTGACATGATTTTCTTGGTGTGAAATGTGTTTTGTAAGTGATTACATTGATTAGCCCGTAATGAGCTAATTTGAGATTGTTATTGATGTGAAAATTGAATAACATGATTGTTGTGAATAAATTATGTTAATATTTGCATATGGTGTATTAGCATAAATTATTTGAATTGGCATAATGTGCATTATATATCTGGAATTTTAGAATATTAGGAGTGAGTGCATGACATGAAATTGAAGAAAACAAAATGTTTGTAGAAAGGAATTTGAGGAAGATTTTCAGAAAAATTGCGCCAGTGGGAAGTTGTCCAGGGTTCATCTCGGAGCGCGGACTCATAGTTGTTCGGAGAAATATCCATCCAATTAAGCCTCGGGAGGGGTGGTCCAGTTTATTCTGGAAATTTGGTGGTGGTTTCGAGAACAAAAACTTTTTGTTTGGCTTGGATATTTCTTTACGTCGAAGCAGGCATGTGAGGAGATTAGTGAGGACTCTCGGGACATGGGATTGGTCATGTAGACATTCAGTGGATTCATGAAATTGAATGTATGATTGTTTGCCATATGTGCACTTAGGTGGGGAGTAACCCGGGTGGGGAGGTATCACTGCGGGCTTTGCTCACCTGTCGAGGGATCCTTAGGCTCAGTGCACGGGGGCGATCGGAAGGCGTCACTCACTAGAGGCCGCGTGTTAGAAGAAAACCGACTTGTGGCTTTGATTTTGTTGTATAACATGTATTAGAACCTCTAAATTTTAATATATGTTTGTATAAAGAGTAATTTATTAACTCTTGAGCTGTTGTATATAGTTGATGTATTTGGGATATATTTTGTGAGTATTGATGCAGGGTCCAAGTGGCCATTATTTTACTCGCATGTGGACCCTGTGTGGTTATTGTAAACTTGTTGGGACATGTTGTATTTGGGTAGAGCTTCCCGTACAAAGGAGACTCTGCCCGATTTTCATGAGTGGTGTCGGGTTACCTGACATCCATAAATATTCCGCGGGTTGACGGGTTGTCAACAGGACACCCCGGTTTTAGGGCGTCACAAGTAAAAAGATGGAAAGAGGTGTAGAGATGTGATTTCAGGCCAAACATGATAAAAAAATCACTCATTTTGCTTAAAGAAAATGGAGGCTAAGGTTTAGCTTTTCCCTTATTAATATTGGTTCAATAATGTGTGTGTGTATTATTGTCCTTATGTTTTGGGGATTTTAATTTATAATTATCATTCCAAACCCAACATCTATATACTTGATATTATATTAAAATAACAATAGTATTTTAGTATTAGAAAAAAAAAACTTTAGAAGATCATTTATATTTTTTTGTTCTTAAGTTTCTAGGAAAATTTAGATAACATTTAACATTATAAAAATATTTGAAGAATATTAGTAGCTTTTTGGTTGTTTTTTTTATAAAGAAAATAATTTTATCCATTGAAACTAGCATTACATTGATAGTACACACAAACCGAGAGATAGCTTTTTGGTTGTTGAATATAAATGGATTAACATATATTTTCTTTTCTTTTAAAAAAAAACATATATTTTATTTTATGTTTTTTTTTGAAAGAGTATTTTATTTTATGTTAAGAAATTGGTTTTTTTTTTTTTGACATCTACTCACTTTACATATTACGTTGTAGTATTATGTTCTGGATTTGATATTGTTCTCCCACATTACATATAGGAAATTGATTCCTAAAAATTACATTTATAACTTTTCATTGAATAAAAAATTACATATAGGATTTGATCTTGTCGCTTTTTACTACTTGCCTCTTTTGTCTTTTCAAAATTGTGTCAAGATTCATTTTTTACTTTTCAATCCTATTTGCCACACACATACGGTTCATTTATACAATTTTCACTTGTTTTTTTTCTCTTAATGTAGTCAACTACTTCTTCATTTTTTTTTGGTACAATGGTCCCTTCTTTTTTTCTTTGATATACAAACTCAAAGCCTACCGTTACTATCTTATTTTCTTCCTTTTTTTTCTTTTTTTTTTCATTCACAATTTCAAAGCCTATGGCGGTACCATTCTTATTTTATTTTTATTTTTTCATTCTAATTCTCTAAACAATTCAATACGACACGCAATCTTTATTTTATTTTTAAAGAAATAAAGTTCAATCTAAATCTGACTTTCTCATAATTAATCTAAACTTAAAAAAAAATTAAAGAATCTACTCCAAAGAAATCTAAAAAATAAACAAAGAGAAAATCTTTAACTTTAATTACTTCTTAGACTTAGATTTAACATCTAAGTTTTCCAAGTTTCTAGTAACAAAGAAAACAACTTCTTGGGAATAATAGAAATAATATATATATTTTTATTCATTTGTAATAAGATGTAGAGGAAAAAATCGTATCTCTTGAAATCAATGCTTGAATCCTGGAATCTTTGACTTAGATTTTCCTTGGTTCTAATCAAAGAAGGAGATTATGCAGAGAGAACAAATAAAAAAGTTTTATTAATAATAAATTTTCTTTTTTATTTATACTTAAGTTTTCTTAGAAGAATTACCCTTATACCCTTATTTTTGTGACACCCAAAATCCCGAGGGTCAAATTTTTTATTTATACTTGGTTCAATTCGTTACCGAATCACTGTGATAGCAAAACACAAAACAAAATCCGAACACATCAGTCCCATGATCAAAACCAAATCTTAACACAATTCGGGACTATCTGAAACCAGTCCTAAAAATTCCTACACTTAGTCCCAAAATTTTGGGACTGAACATCATGGCCACACACGGCCTCAAAGAAAGCCCCATGCCATAAAATGACTTTTAGGTTAAAAATAACCCGAGTAGGAAAATTCCTTACCTCTTGGGGTTTGACGAAACTCCCAAATTTTGGTACCCATGTGTAGCCCTCATTATGTGGACCGACTTTACCTCTTCTCCGATGAAAATCGACGGCCCAATTTTTGTAGATCTTAGAGAGAAGCGGAAAACCCTTTTTTTCTTTTTTATTTTTTCTCTCTCTCTTTGCTCCGTTTTCTTTTCCTCCTTCCCCTTTTTGTTTGGCTTTTCCTCCTTTTCTCCCTTATCCACTAAATGTCCAAGTGGGGAAACTTCCCACCACTTTCTTCCTTTGCCACATGTCATCTCCACAATTTTCTTAATTTCTTTTATTTTCTTATTTTGCTTTCCCATTAATTAGATCCATACCACTTGGCTCAATGCTTGAGCCATTCACACAGTACCATGGCTCATGCCATGTGTCACTGGCTGCTTAGGTGCCGGCAGTGGAAATTCCGATTGTCTCGAATCAGACCAAATTCGGCGGGGTAACTGGGTCACTGCGAGGCGAATTCAATGGTGAAGTCGTTCGTCGTCACGAGATCTAGAGGTTTTCAGGTTCCAATTGAAATGCCGTTTACTGTTGCAGAAAAATTGTTTTTCGGGTTTACATTCTTTCCCCCTTAACAGAATTTGTTAAATTCACTAGCACTCACACCTGAACACATGCGTATGAAATAATTTATTCTAGTGCCAAATATTAGACAACGCCTTAGTCCTCAAATAGAGAAAGGATAGGTGGGCGCGTCGTGTGTCGCATTCCTAAGTTATCTCACTGACTCCCTCGATGTTGCCACAACACTTTCACTAGCCACACAATCTTGCGTCGCAAAACCTGATCCTGGCTATCCAAGATACGTATTGGTCCCTCCTCAAAAGTCCCATCTGTATCTACAATAATCTCTCCCCAATCCCCTACATGAGAGTACATAATACGGGTATGCTCGGGCATGGGCGTGGAACACCTCTTGGACCTTGATAAACTCGGGTGGGTAGCACCAAGCCCAGATATCTTGATTCTACCCACCCTCTCGAGGTATCTTGAAGGGCTGGAATGTTCCCAGTGTGTATTGCTTCCCTGCACTAGAATATGACCTCCTCTCTTAGGCATCACCTCGAAGGCAGTGATCACCCTCCAAACTCTAGAGGTCGACGTCGATCTCGATTAGTAGCTCTTACGCAGGCTCGCCGTGAGAAGGCGCTTAGTGTTAATCCACGCCTTGAGTGTCTACAATCAGTCCGGTGAAGTGACGGGCGCTCTCCCTACGTCGACCGTCGGGGATTGACATGGCCTCCCATATAAAGCCTCATAGGGTTCCATCTGTATACTTACCTGATAACTGTTGTTGTAGATTTCAACTAAGGGTAAGTGCTCCTCCTAGCTACCCTTAAGATCCATAATACATGCTCGCCCGGCATGTCTTAAGCTGTATGGTCTCTCAGTTGACCATCATCTGCGGATGACGTTGTGCTCATTGTGTCCCCATGGCCTTTGGAAACTCTTTTAAAGTGTCGCGCTTCTGAGATCCACAATAGAGACTATGGACACTAGTACTCCATGTAGCCGGACAATATCTCGAATAGTAATGGGAAGAATTATACAATGTAAAGGTCATCATGACTCTTAGAAAATGTCTTGGAAGCTTAGTGAGGCGGGTCCACAATCACCATGGCACATTCATACTCCCCAGCGGTCTTATGCAAGTGGGTCTAAAATCCATCGTGACGTGCTCCACTTCCCACTCGGCTACCTCCAGTATTTGGAGTAGGCTGTGGCGGCTTCGATACCAGGCCTTTACTTGCGACACGTGGGACAGAGTCGGGAATAAAATCTCGACTTGTCACTTCATTCCCGCTCAGTGTGGCTTTGACGAAGATCAGTTCATCTTAAATTGCCATCTGGATGTACAGAAAAATGAGACGGTCAGAACTCTTCAGGATCTCTTCTCTCTCGGAATTGGTCAGTTGAAGCCCTGGCAGTCTCTGTGCAGAAGACTGCATTATGTGGATGACCTTAAATCACCAGTGCATTGTGCAGATCCTAATAGATGATATCCTCTACCTCTAGGACTCAATCACTCTGTTAAGTAGGGATGGCGTAGCCACCAAACTCTCTAAAGCTCCCTGAGCTTGATCACTGTACTGTAGTCCGAATTACCCCACAATCTTAAACATCTACCACTCCCAGGAAGCTACACTAGCTAGTACTCCCCGTGACTTTTGACTGAGTGCACCAGCCACTACATTTGCCTTACCAGGATGGTAGTGCAAAGTGAAGTCTCAATCCTGAGACCTACCATCCATCTTGTGGTGCCTCATGTTGAGGTCTGGATTGTGTGAAAATATCTGCCCGGACTCTTGTGGTCTAAAATACTTAAAAGCGTTCACCATACAGTAGTGGCGCAAATCTTTAAGGCAAAGACTATGGCATGACTCCGAGGTCATGTAGGAGTAGTGCTGCTCATGATTCTTTAGTTGTATGAGACCATAAGCTGACCCTCTCAGTTGCATCAAGACATCCAGTCAGTCCTTAGAGCATCCGATACATCGTGTACCTCATCCACGTTAGAGACTATCGGAATAGAAATTTGAAGTAAGCCTCCTTTTCAACTCCTATAATGCCTTCTCACACGAGTCGTCACTCATGCTGACCCTCTTTCCGAGATTGATCTAGTCATGATCCACGCTGGTCGAAAGAAATCTCTCGATGAACCTCACATGTGCCACCGCGATCGAAACTATGTATCTTGAAGAGTGACTTGACCTCTCCCAGCCATAACCGACTCTACTACTCAAGGGTCATTGGCTTTGGCCAGAAGCGTGGCGTTCTAACATTTCACCCGATAAGCAAAGCCGCACTTATTGAACTTGGCGTACAAATGATGTTCCCTGAGGGCATGGAAAACAATCCTTAAATGATTCCCATGCTTCTCCTCAGACTAGGAATTGATCAAGATATCGTCAACAAAGACCACAACAAATTGATCCAAATGGAATTGGAATACCTATACCATGAGATCAAGCGCCTTAATCTTACAATTTGGAGCATTACGTTAATTAGAAGAAGCATCTTGTGAAACAAATACCCATCACGAGTGTCCTAACGATGTGTAGGGATACATACTCCTTAACTCTCAACTAATGATAGCCAGTGCGAAGGTCTATCTTGGAGTAGACTCGTGCCCCTCTCAATTGGTTAAACAAGTCATCAATCCTCGATGAGAATGTGGACCACGATTCTTGATCGTAACCTGTTGGCCGTCGATAGTATTTGCATCGAAGAGTCTTGTCAGTCTTGTTGTAGCGAGCTAGGGCGCCCCATGGTGAAGTGCTCGATCTAATAAAACCCTTGTCCAATAATTCCTGCAGTTGGACCTTGAGTTCATGCAACTCAACCGGTGCCATCCTATGAGGAGTCATAGAAATGGGCAACATACCAAGGTGTAACTCAATAATAAAGTCTACATCCCTGTGAGGAGGTAATTCTAGTAGCTCATCCGGAAAAACATTCTCATACTCGCAAACCACCCGAGGTAGACTTAAATTCTGTCTCCCCTCATCCTCTAGGGTAAGGCTTGCTAGCCAACCCATCAACTGTCCACTCCACTTGGAGTCGAACACGGCTTGGGGTGAAGCGTCATGCTTATCCCCCTAAAATGTAACCTGATACCGTCACATGTGTGGCGGTAGCCACTACTGATCACGATCAATGTGGCAGCTCTATACGTCAACTAGTCCATCCCAAGAACACATCGGCTGAATATGTCCATGACCCTCGGGTCCATAGTGAGTAGAATCCTGAGATCTCTAACTCACAATCCGACATATCTTGCTCCCGATCCTCCTGCAACCCCTAGAGGAGATTTCATACAAATACTTTTCAAAGTTTCTACCTTTAAGCCAAAAGCATTCATAAAAAATGCAGCAATAAACATGAAAACGATGCACCCAAATTTAAACAACACTCTTATCAAGAAGTGTGAGAACCGAAACATACCCTATATATCATATTGACCTGCAAGCTTAGTCTGTGGTCTCACAGCGTATACATGCCCCTAGGTCCCTGAAGTACCGGCCTGGAAGTCTTGGCCTCGACCTTGGCCTCGACCCCGACCTCGACCCATGCCCTGGCCCATGTGGCCCATCTGCGAAATAGTAGGTGCTTATGCAACACCTTGGGACTGATATCGGTTCCCTTGGCCCGCACTAGGGTGAGAAGGATCAAACTGTGTCCGCGCTTGTTCCACTGATGATTGGGACTAAGCTGTCCCAAAACCCTAGGATCCTTGCCTCAGAGGGTAATCCAGCCTCATATGTCCAGGATGATTGCAATGGAAACATATCATCGATCCTGACTAACTGGAAGCCCTTTTCTGGCCTTAGGTCTGATAGCCTCGGCCTCATCCCTGAAATCCTCATGGAATAGAAGTCTTATGGTTTTTTCCCGAACTATAAGAAGATTGATTCTCCTTCCTCTTAGTACTAGCACCCATATCCCGGATGCTCCATGTGTCATCTACTTCTCTTCCAATGGCTAAGGATGTCCTGACCATCGAGTCCCCTCATCCCATGTATGTTGGAGGATGATGTGCCTGAAACCACCAGAGGTTACTGCAGTTCCTCCTCATTTCTTAGTTTCCTTTAGTAAATACTTGGTGGTGGCGACCATAGCGTCGCTTGCACAATGGCAGCTGCCGGTGCCTATGGCCTCTATAAAGGCCTGTGGGTCAAACAGTGGTGGTTAACTATTTTCCATTAGACTGACCTCGTCCTTTTCCTCGATTTGCCATGCATATGTCAAATAGAAAATTGAGGTTTCTTTCTCTTTACTCAATTAGTAGTGCATATGCCACATGTAACATCACGTAGACTTATTTCCCATATACTATTTGCAGTATATGATTTTCCACGATCTATGACACAATATCATGCACATATCACACATATTTATTCATCAAAATGAACAATAGATTAAATGATCTAAATCCGCCCATCCCGATCATGGGTATTTGTATACTAAGCTCACATTAGTGCTGACACCCCAGTCTTAGGGGTCCATTATTTTTTTTCTAGCCTATTTGGGCCAGGTGCAATCGCGACGAGATAAATCTCGTGCGATAAGTGCACGGTACATGCACGACCTTTGTCGCGCTCTATCAGCTGGCGTCTTTATGGCGCCGCGGCCTAGGCCACGTATGCGTGCATGGCGGGCGCATCTTCTTGTATTTGGGGCGGGTATTGGCGGCTATGGCGACATGAGAACTCGTCGCCGATCGAATGCGTTTGGGAAGTACGTCGACAAAGAATCTTTGTCCCTTCTGAGACCTCGGGCAGTGCATGCGATAAGATTTTTCTATCGCAACAAGCCCTTCGGTTGCACCCGCGCGCGCTCCGTTGCACATGTAAGGCTGCCTAGTCGCTCACGTTGGGCCAGTCATGCGCGCCAAGAATTTTGTCATCGAGCGTTAAATGCTTCAATGTGCGCCCGGCTCCTATCGCGACGGAGACTCTGCATGCGTGACAGAACTTCGCAAATGTTGTAGCCACGCCCCTGTCACCTACACACTTCTAATTTCACCCATTTGCAGTAATTTCAATACTGTCGCCTCTGTATACATTTTCCAGGCAGTTTAAAATCTAGGAAATTGTTAACACTACACAGAACAAGTCCAAAACTAAGTTTTATTACAAAACTTATTATTTACATCAACAAAAATGGATATTCAATCCAGAATTTACAAAACACATGAATAAGCCAAAGACCGGCCTTTTTCACAATTAATCTCTTGGACTTGTTTCGGCTCCCTATGTACCTCTAGTACCTGAAAATATTTTCCCACAACGGGGTGAGAGTAATGTCCAATAGAAAAATTCTCCTACAAAGGCTACTTCCCACCTAAAATGCACATGCAATGGCACACATACATCAAACCACATTCCACATAGAAAATGCAATCCTATATGGAATATATCATGTCATACATGAGATGAGACTCCTCATGCCCATAACCAGAGTCCTAATCGACTCCCCCATACATGCAACGGTAAGTGTGAAAACCAGTAATTTGTGTTTCACCCAATGACTTAACCCATTGAACTGACCCTCTGTATTCAATTTTGAGATTTACCCAGTTCAGGTGTGTTTTTGTGGTCATAAATTTCCAGAAGTCTCACAAGATTGAGCTTCCATGTCGACACTTTTGCAAACGTTCATCGCTGGATACATATGTCTAACCAAGAATAAAATTTGGGTCTTTCACCCTGGGGTGGGGAATCTACCCCATCTTGCTTCACCCAACACATGTATATTTATTTATTTTATAGTTATGCAATTGTGAGTCTCAATTTTGGATGTCGTCCCATTTCTAAGAATGGTGAATAACCAATACCATGCATACACACACCCGACTCGATGCGATGTCCCGTGCATATGAAATGCGAATATGCCATTGAAGGAAAAACACACAGCGGAAGCATGGATCTAGCAATATGATTAAACATGCAACTGTATCTAAAATTCAATATTAAATAAAATTACCTGTAGATTTGCGAGATCCGTCAACTAGACTTCTAGATCCAGCCGCAGCCAGCAATCTACACGTCGGATCGGCGGCGACCGCGACCAGCGATCTACGCGAGTCGATCTACGGTCCTGACCAATGCGCGAGTCAGATCTTCGAGATCTATCTCGAGGTGTGAGTATGGATGTGTGTGGGCACAATGGTCAGACGTGAGGCAGATCTTAGAACACTTAGAGAAAAAAACCAAGAATAGAAAATTCTTTCTTTTCTCTTGTTACGTATTCTCAAAAATGTATAACTCAAAGAAAACCTTAAAACCCATTACATCGAATAAGTTGTTCATATAATAAATTATATTTATTATAAATAACCGTTCATATAATAGAATTATATTTATTATAAAAAAACCGTTCATATAATAAATTATATTTATTATAAAAGCAGATTCATATAATAAATTATATTTATTATAAATTTATAATTTTATACATATATTTGAGAATACTAAGTGGGACCCCAGAGCACATAATTTTTAACAATCTCACTTGCTCTTGAGTGAAACTTGAGCATAAGCCCCAGAAACCATATAACTCAGCTTTTTGTGTTACATGGTTCCATTGCTTTGATATGGAGCTCCGCCTTTACTGAAATTTAAGCGAGGATCATGGTATTAATGAGTAAGGCTCCTTTATAATTGAAAGCAATTATCTAATCCGGTGCCACTCCACTAAAGGCCCAGAGTTGAACTCCAAAATTAATAATATGGGATAGATTATGAAGAAATAACTTTAGCCGATAGCCATACTTTAAATCTATCGATTCTTTTAATTTATATTTGCTAATTCTGATTACGAGATTTGAGGATGGATGCCAAAAGCGACTTTTTAAATGGCAGTTTAAATGAGGACATCTACATGCGACAACCGGAAGGGTTCAAGCTAGAGCAAAGAACACATGGTATCACGTTGCAAAGGTAATTTATGGATAGCGGCATCGGATCATGGAACATCGGGTTTGTCGGGCCATTACTTCTTTTGGTTTTGAAATACGATGAACGCTGTGTTCAAAAAAAATCAAGCACGAAGGTAGTTTTCTAGTCCTTTGCGTAGATGACATATTGTTAATCGGAAGCGATGAGCAAGTGTTGTCGGTGTAATAAAGATTGGTTAAATAAAGTTTGATATGAAAGACTTGGGAGAAATAGCTATATTCTTGGGAATCAAACTTATCACAGTAGGAAGAATAAGTTGTGCTTGGCACTATCTCAAGCCTTATATTGATAAAATTCTTGTCGGGTTTAGCATGGAAAATTCAGGGATCCTTACCCTTTAGACATGAATTCATCTTTCTAAGGAGCAATCACGAAAACTCTGACGAAGAGCGTATGAGTAAGGATACCTTATGCCTCGTTTGTGGAAGTAGTCTCATGTATGCCATCCATACCGGAGACCAGATATACATTATGCGTGGGAGTTGTAAGCCGGTATCAATCTGATCGGTGAAGAACCTTGGATTCTTGATAAAGCATATACTTAAGTATCTAGGAGGAAACGAGATTATATGCTAGTATATTCCGGTGGGAGTTTAGAAACCATTGGTTTTTCACGGACTCGAGACTTCAAGGATATTGACTCAAGGAAATCTACCTCTGGTTATGTGTTTACACTATATGGTGGAAACGTAATACACGTGGAGGGTGATGCATGAGACGTGTGTAGCGATTCCACCACGAAAGTTTGAATATGTTCTTTCATACACGGCGGCTAAAGAGCGTGTGGTGAAGTTCATTATGGATCTTCGAGGTGATACCCGGTCGCAGATCGGCCCATTACCCTTTACTGTGATAACAGTGGGGCCGTAGCACGATCCAGAACAGTATCGCGAGAAAGCAATAAGCATTGAGAGGAAGTACGGCCAGTCGAGACATCATTGAGGCGAGGGGGCACGATGGATTGCAAAATGCGTCGAGAGGAAAACCCTAGCGGACCCATTCTGAGCTCTACATTCAAGTTTTGAAAGACATGTAGATTCTATGGGTGTTAGGAGATTACGGACTTTTATTTTAGGACTAGTGGGAGTTTTTATTTGAGCTTTTTGTATGAGACACAAATAAAATTATTGTATTTTAAGTGTTTAATAAAATTTCAATGAGGTGTTAATTTCACCTTGTGCACACTAGTATTTTTATTAAGTTGGATTAATTATGCGTATATGGTCATATGGATACGTATGGAAGACATGATCATAAGTTCTCATAAATTAATGAATAAGATCACGATTATTGAATAAGTTGGATAGCTTTATTTAGGCGCAATATTTTATGAAATAATCATCTTGGTTATTATAAAATATTGAGTGCGATTATCATTTGCATTGATAGGATCAAGAAAGATTTGATTAAAGTTAAATTTATGTGAAGAATTAAATCTCAAGTGATATTTGATTGTATTTTTTCTCTCGATCCTGAGTTTATTTTAAATGAGTAGTGAATAATTATCGGTCTTTGAATTGTCAATATGTGAGGCCTATTTTGTGGCCAATGCCTAGATGATTTGGGAGCGTGATTGTTTTAATTACCGTGTTATGAAATAAACAAAAATGGGGAATTGTATGAAATATCCTCTTGATATGTTTCGATTGCTTGGATGTAATGAAGTCAGGCGGTGCATTTGATCCATTAGAAGCGACCCAAAATCAAAGATTAAAATAATTAATTGATGACAGAAAATATAATCAATTAATTATCGATATTTTACACAATGGAGGAAATTAATATATATATCAATATTATTAATTTTTGGAGTTCAACTCTGGGCCTTTAGTGGAGTGTACTTGGATTAGATAATTGCTTTTCAATTATAGGAGCCTTAGTGTAATAAGCCGTTGGATCCCGGGCTAGCTCGGGGAAAGTGGCGGAGCTCATATCGTGAACTATAGAGACACAAGGATTGAGTTACATGGTTTTGAGGGCATCTTCGAGTTTGTACTCGAAGCAAGTGGGAGGTGTTAGCAATTATGTGCTCTTAGGTCTACTTAGTATTCTCAAATATATGTATAAATTATAAATTTATAATAAATATAATTTATTATATAGACGGTTTTATAATAAATATAATTTATTATGAGCGGTTATTTATAATAAATATAATTTATTATATGAGCAGTTATTCATGATGTAATGGGTTTTAGGTTTCTCTTTGAGTTTTTTCATATTACATTTTTGAGAATCTGGAACAAGAGAAAAGAAAGAATTTTCTATTCTTTGGTTTTTCTCTAAGTGTTCTAAGATTCGAGTTCTACGATAAGTTCATTGTGCCACACACATCCATACCACCCGAGGATAGATCTGCGGAAGATCGGACGGTGGATGCTGATACATGGAATTGGACGGTGTAGATCGTTGGTTGCGTCTTGTTCTTTGTAGATCGGCCGGTGTAGATTCTTGGTTGGTGGTGATCTAGAAGTCTAGTTGTGGATACTAAATCTACATAGGTAATTTTATTTAATATTGAATTTTAGATACAGGTTGCATGTTTAATCATATTGCTAGATCCATGCTTCCATTTGTGTGTTTTTCCTTCAATTAATTGTCGAGCATCTTTATGATTAGATATGTGTATCTAGGTATTCAATAATGCATGTAATTTTGATGTTGATTTAGTATATGGCACCTAGGTTCTATTTGTTGTTAGATGCGCATAGTTAGATACATTAATTTTATGATTTTGTTCATGAATGGATGTATTATTTTAATGGTTTGCCTAGATCCATGGTAGATTTTGATTGTATTAATTTTTGGGTTTGTAACGGGGAGAATTTGGTCATAAGATCAGGTTTCATCACAGTTTTATTTATTATTTACATTTTTTTAATTAAAAATAGTTGTAATTTAAATTTCAAATCCTGCAATAAATGCAGCTACCCTTCATTATTTGGAAGCCGGAGGAAGATCTGGACACCATCTCGAACGTGACCACCGTGAAAGCGTTAGAGGAGGAGGCAGCGTCGGACCGGGATCGGCGGTGCCCCAGAAAGCGTCGTCCAGCCTGGCCGGTGGAAGTTTAGCGGCGTGGTCGCTCGATAGTCTTTGGACGTAGAGGCGCGTGCGGAGTCGTTTAGCGGCTACCGTGGTGGCTCGTCGATGCGGTGGTAGTTCTTCCCTGGGCGGTTTTGATTTGGTGGACGGGACCTACTACCCTTCAAATTAAATTTATGTTAGGGTTTTAGGGTTTTAATTTATTTTAGTTTTGGGCCTTTATGCCTTTGTAAACTAAAATGGTGGGCCCAGAACCTTAGGATATTTGTAATAGGCCCAATTTTAATTTTTAGGAAAGAACCATGGATTAGGGTTATTTAATTAATGCTTTTGTGAATGGTTTAAATTATATGCTTATAACATGTTTATGTGATAACATGCCATATAGAATAGGTGGTGCCATATAAATTTGCATCAATGATAATTACATGTGCATAATAATTATTATGGTCCTATTATCTAGTTTAATAATTATTATGGAAAAATTATTTTATTTTTTTTTTGAAATAATTTTAGAAATCCCTATTGTTAAAATATTGAATGGTGAAGGTTTTAATTAATTTAATTAATTTTTAAACCTAAAAGGGCTCCATTATTGGGTCTAATAATAAAATGATCTGTGATGCTGACGGATAAACATGGTTGGATTTTATTGGATTAGACCTCAATTAAGTTTCAAATTTTAATAAGATTGATCATTACTTGTCGGCAATCTTGGATATTAAAGATAATTTGAAATTAAAACAATGGTTAAAACATTTCAAACTTAATTTAATTATTACCCTCCCAGCGAAGACTATGATATTTTTATTAAGTGCAAGTTTTGGAAACAATTAAGTGAAATAGTTATGTATTATCTAGGAAAGTTCTGTCTAAGAAGGTGGGATTTAAGTAATTAAAGCCTTGTGACTCCCCATCTTTCACAGGAACCAACTTATTTGGATACCTAATCATTTCATGATCAAGAAATTAGTTTATTTATAAATATCTTGCCCAGTAAGTGTTTATAATGGAAACCAAATAATTGTTTACAATAAACAGAAAATAGTTTTTGGGATTAACTAAATTTTAAGATTATGTTTATTGTAAGATATTCGTTTTAATACTCTAGTGTGTATTTTTTTCGAGAAAAGTAACTCCATTTAACCCACTTGCAATGATTTTTAGTCAAAAGCCTATGGATGGAAATAATTATAGTGAATGGAAAACCGGCACATGCATTGTTACGGATTTTGAAAAAGCGAGTTTAATCCCCAACCACCAAAAGCCCAATGAGCCGCGGCAAATGCATCGACCAAGTCGGGAAAAGACTATGGCTGGGACAAGGCAAATATATCGGTTATTTGCTATATTCTTGCCGGTCTTAGTCATTTGAAAGGGCCGGATATCTACGTCACCGAGTGGAGGCGAAATGATCGGACTCGATAAGATATTTGCACAATAGCAAGTTCTTTAAGGCGGCTGCGGAGTTAGGGCTATAATGAACACTAGAATATTTGGGGAAGTGTGAGGATCATTGTGCGAAAATGATGTCACATCTCAATCAAGGCTGATAGTGGGGATGAAGATGGAGCAAAGGTCCCAAATTGATTTCATATTGAATCCACTACACGATCGTTTTACTGGGTTTAAAGTTAATTATAATATGAACAAAGTGGATCTAACTCCCTCTGAGTTGATGCATGAACTTGAAAGTCTTAGAAAGGGCTTCCCCCGGAAGAATCGGCCCGGTGTTAAATATGGTAGGGTTCTACTTTCAAGCCCAAAGGGAAACCTAAGGGTGGGAAAAAGAATAAGAACAAGCGAAGGGTCGGTACCGATTACGAACCACCGCTATGAAGTGAAAGGCAAGTGCTTCAGGGTGCGGTGAGGAGTCATTAGACGAGTGCCCTCAGTTGCCAAAAAGCAAGGTATGGGTAATTTAAATGTGGTTGAAACTTGTTTAGTAGGAGAATTATAATGATAAATGGATCATTGATTCGAGCCACTAACCATATGCGTATAACTGCGGTGGTTGAGACGAGCTAAGCTTGGTTGGACGAGGCAGAGGTTTTGAGGCTTGGAAATGGAGAACATGTCTCGAGTTAAAGCATTAGGACAAGTAGAATTATTTTTCAATAATGATAGGACTTTATGTTTAGTAGGCTGTTTATATGCAGAGTTTTAAAAGAATTTAATTTACATTGGTTGTTTTATTTGAGCAGGTTTAACGGTGGAATTTAATTCCTTTATTACAATAAAGTTCAACCGAGTTATTTATGCCGTTGATTTGATAGATGGTCTTTATTATTTAAGTCCTATGTCCTATGATAGACAATTCTTGAAATTGTTGATAAGCATGATCACCTAGCGAGAAAGGAAAGTTTCGTCAAACGTACCTTTGGCATTGCGATTAGGTCATAATCCTAATGGATTCATGGTTTGAGTAAAAGTGGGATATTGCTTCCCTAGACTTTGAACCTATACGGTGAATCTTGTTTGGAAGGTAAAATGGCCCAGGCCCTTTAATGCCAAAGGATATCAGTATGACAATAAGTGGAATTGGTGCATGCGTGTGTGGATGATAAATGTCCAAGCCGAGAGGAGGGTATGAGTATTTTGTCACCTTTACGGATGACTACTCAAGATATGGATATATTTACCTAATCGCCAAAGTGCGAAACTTTCACTAAATTTCGAGTATAAGGCTGAGACGAGGAAAAGCAATTAGGACTCCATATCAAAAGAGCGGTGCGTAGGGTGGTGAATACCTATACGGAGAGTTTAGAACACTTGACTCGAGGGATAGTTTCTGGCCATCGGCTGGAACACCCAGTGAAATGGGTTGCAGAAGAAGAAATAGAACTCTTGGGGATATGGTGAGGTCGATGCTTAGTTATTCATCTCTACTATCATCGTTTTGGGGATATGCCATAGAAGCTGATGTATCTTAAGTTGGTTCCTTAAAAAGCGGTTCCTAAGACACCTGGGGGCCTTGGAAAGGGCGCAAACTAGTTTAAGCCATATCTAGAATATGGGGTCTTTCCTTAATGTGCTTAGAAAGGATCCAAATAAGTTGGAATCGCGTCTGAGAGGTTTGCATGTTTGTTGGCTACCTAAAGGAGCAGAGGTGGACTATTTTATGAGTCCTTCGGATAAAGGTTATTGTGAGTACTCAGCGGCTTTTGGAGGAAGACTATATAAGCAATTTCAAACCCAGTAAAAATAATTCTTGAGGAGCTTGACTCGGCTCAGACAGCGAACCACCGGTGTCTTGGCCTCTAATACCAGCGATTCCTATGCATGTTCAAGAGGAAAATGTGCCGAAGGTGAGCAGGCCTGCAGTGGAACAGGTGGAGTGAGATCGATACATGTGGAGACGAGGAACCCGGAAAAGAGCGGGTCTGAAGGCTAGGTACCTTTACAGGCTGAGAACAATGAACCACAACCGATGGAGCTTCGTCGTAGTGATAAGTAAGGCGGAAACTGCGAGACAATATGTCTTGCTAGGCGAGTCTTACGAGTTATTGCTATTGAAACGATTGAAGATGATCCCATCAATTACAAAGAAGCTTGGAAGATGTGGATGTACGGGAGTGAGCGAAAAGCCATGGGCGAGTGAAATGGAATCTGTATTCCAATTCGATGCGGTCTCTTGTAGAAGAGCACCAAAGGGTATTAAAACCAATAGGGTGTAAGTGGATTCTGAGAGAAAAGAGGATCATTGGAGATGGGAAGGTGGGAAACCTTGAAGAATTTAGATTGGTGTGAGCTATACCGAAAAGGGGATAGATTATGAAGAAACCTTTTAAGCCGATAGCCATGCTTAAATCTATCAGGATTCTTAGTTGTGGCGCTAGTCTCGATTAAATTTTGGCGAGATGGATGTCAACGACTTTTAAATGGCAATTTAAATGAGGACATCTCGTCGGCAACCGAGAAGGGTTCAAAGCCCAAAAGCGAACACATGGTATCTGAGTTGCAAAGGTCAATTTATGGACTTAAGCGAAGCATCGGATCATGGAACATCGGGTTTGATCAGGCCATTACTTCTTTTGGTTTGAAAGAAATACGATGAACCTTGTGTTTCTGAAAGAATCCAGAAAGCGAGAAGGTAGTTTTCTAGTCGCTACGTAGATGACATATTGTTGTCGAGAAAAACGACAAACAAAAGTGTTAATCGGGTGTAAGGTGGTTGCATAAGCAGTTTGATATGAAAGACTTGGGAGAAGCCAAGTTTATATTCTTGGAATCAAACTTATCCACGAGGCTAGGAAGAATAAGTTGTTGGCACCTCTCAAGCCTCTTATATTGATAAAATTCTTGTCGGGTTTAACATGGAAAATTCCAAAGGATCTTACCCTTTAGACATGGAATTCATCTTTCTAAAGAGCAATCACCAAAAACTCACGACCGAGAAAGAAGCGTATGAGTAGGATACCTTATGCCTCGTGTAGGTAGTCTCATGTGTATGTTATGTACCGAGCCCAGGATATACGTATGCGGAGTGGGAGTTGTAAGCCGTGTCAATCAGTCCGTTGAAGAACAAAGATTCTTGATAAAAACCATATATAACATATCTGCTGAATTCCATGTCTAAAGTGAGATCCTTTGTGGAATTTTCCATGTTAAACGACAAGAATTTTATCAATATAGAGAGGCTTGAGATAGTGCCAACAACTATTCTTAGGTCTCGTATAAGTTTGATTCCAAGAATATAGTTGGCTTCTCTGAGTCTTTCATATCAAAGCGTTTATCTGGCAATCTTTTACGGCGACAACTTGTTTGTCGTTCGAATTAACAATATGTCATCTACGTGGTGAAAACTATACATTGCTTGGATTCTTTTGTAAACACAAGGTTCATCGGGGGCTTTCTCAAAACCAAAAAAAAGAAGTAATGGCACGATCAAACACAGTGTTCCATGATACGATGTAGCAAGTCCATAAATGGACCTTTGCAGCTTGCATACCATGTTCTTTGCCTTTAGCTTTGAACCCTTACGGTTCTTTGCATGTAGATGTCCTCAATTTAAATTGCCATTTAAAAATTTTGACATCCATCGCAAATCTAAATGTCGAGACTAAATGACTACGTGATCGGGATAGATTTAAAAGCATGGCTCTTGGCGAAAAGGTTTCTTCATAATCTATCCACACTCTTTTGGGTATATGGCCTTTTTGCCGCAATCTAGCTTTGAAGGTTTCAATGCGATCCTCTTTTTTCTCTTGTAAATCCACTTACACCATATTGGTTTTACCCTTTGGGTGCCTACGAAGACCGAGGCTGAATGGAATACATAGATTCATTTCACGGACCATGGCTTTTTGCACTCTGTGCATCCATCTTCAGTGCTTCTTTTTGCCATTGATGGGATCATCTTCTTGTGATAGCAATAACTTGGTAAGACTACGCCTAGCAAGACATATCTACATGACCAGCCTTACTCACATCACTACGCCAGCTCCATTGGTTGTGGTTCATTACGAGCACAGTAAAGGTACTAGTTCACTCTTGTCTTAGCTCTTACAGTTGCAGTTCCACATGTATTGGATCTTTGTTCCTTGGTTCCACATTGCTTGATTCACCTTTGGGTACATTTCCCTCTTTGAACATGCATAGGAATCGGTGGTATTAGGAAGCCGAACAACGGTGGTTAGGTTGTTCTTGGTAGTCGAAGCTCTCGAGGTATTTTACTCTTGGGTTTGAAATTGCTTATATAGTCTTCCTCGAAAAGTTGCGTGAGTACTCACAATAACACCTTTTTTATCCAGAAGGACTATAAAATAGTCCTCTCGTTCCTTTAAGGTGTGACAAACATGCAAACCTCGTACGCGATTCTGACTTATTTGGATCCTTTCTTAAGACGTAATGCGGGAGCACTTATATTCGGATATGGCTTAAACTAGGCTTGCGCCCTTTCCACAGTGCAGCCCAGATTGTCTTAGGCAGTTTTGAAGGCTAAGTCGAGAAGATACATTACGGTTTCTATGGCATATCCCCAGCGATATGGTGAGATGAATAACTAGCATTGACCTCGCGTATCTGAGTTATTTTCTTCTTCTGCTGACTCCATTTCTTTGGGGTGTTCAGTGCGATAGTTGTGAAACTATCCCCTCTTGGTCGAAGTAAGACTTAAACTCTGGACAGGTATTGTTTTTCGGTGGGTAGAAGCTCTTTGATATGGTCCTAATTGCTTCTGCCTCGACCTGCTCTCGAAATTGTGAAAGTTTGAGACTTTTTGGCATTAGGTAAATATATCCATATCTTGAGTAGTCATCGCAAGGTGACAAAATACTCATACCCTCCTGGCTGGACATTTATTGGTCGCACATCGGTATCACCAATTCAGTAGTTTGGTTCTTGTGATATCCTTTGGCTTTAAAGGGCCTTTGGTCATTTACCTTCAACGGAATTCACATACTGGTATAGGTTCAAAGTCTAGGAAGTTAGATCACTTTTACCAAGCCATGAATCTATTAGGATTAATATGACCTAATCGCAAATGCCAAAGGAGTCGTTTCATTTTGAAACTTTCCTTTCTTAGCTAGGTGATCATGCTTATCGACAATTCGATAATTAAAACATCCATAGGACATAGGACTTAAATAATAAAGACCATCTATCAAATCACCGGTACAAATAGCGAAGTTGAACTTCTTATTGTAATAAAGGAATTAAATTCCCTTTGTTAAACCTTGTTCAAATAAACAACTACTTGAAAAATTAGAATTCCTTTTAAAATCCCGAAGTACATATAAGCAGTCTACTAAACATAAAGTCTATCATTATTGAAAAATAGTACACTTGTCTAATGCTTTAGCAGTATTCTCCATTTCCAAGCCTCGAAGCCTACAATTCTGTCAACAGCTAGTTTATGCGAACCCGCAAAGAGTATGAACATAGTTAGTAGCTCACGAATCAATGATCCATTATCATTATAATTCTCCCTTTAAACAAGCGACCACATTTAAATTACCCGGCCACCTTGCTTTTGGCAATCGAGAGGCAGTGCTTCCGGTGGCCCTTGCATTAAAAGCGCCCGAAGCACTTGCACCGGCTTCTTCATGGCGGTGGTTTTATTAGCGGTACACGACCCATACGCATTCTTGTGCCCCACCCTTGGGTTCACCCTTTGGAGCGAAAGTAGAGCCACTCAGTCATATGAACCTGCCTGACTTCAGAAAGCCTTTGGCGGCACTTCAGTTCATGCATGGCTGTGAGGTTAGATCCATCTTGTTCATATTATAATTAACTTTAAGGCGAGTAAAGCGATCGGGTAAGGGATTGAATATGAAATCGATTTGGACCTTTGCTCAATCTTCATCCCGGCACTTACAGTTGGGGTCTTGACATCATTTTGAACGATGATCCCTCACACTTCCCCCGATCAGGTATAAGTGTTCATTATAGCCTGTGCGACTGCCTTAAAGAGCTTGTTGATTGTGCAAACGCATCTTATCGAGTCTGGTCCATTTATCCACTCACCGAGATGAGATGTCTGATCGCTTTCAAATGACCGCAACTTGTGTGAAGAATATAGCGTGGCCCGATATATTTGCCTTGCCGGTCATGTCTTCACGACTTGATCGGATGCATTTCTTTAGCGGGCTCATTGAGGCACTGGTGTGGTTAGGGCCGAGCTTGGAGTTTCAAAATCGAACTTGATATGCAGGTTGGTTTTAAGTCGCTATAATTATTTCCATCCATAGGCTTTGACTCAAAATCATTGCAAAGTGGGTTAAATGATGCCATTTTATGAAAAAATACACACTAGTATTAAAGCGTAATATCTTACAATAAATATAATCTTAAAATTTAGTTAATCCCAAAACTATTTTGATTGTTGCAAGCAATTATTTGGTTTCCATTATAAACACTTACGTTGGGCAAGATATTTATAACAAGCCATTGATCATGAAATGATTGGTAATCACCACTAAGTTGGTTCCCAGGGAAAGATGAAATTCATGGCCCAGTTCTTAAATCCCACCTTCTTAGACGAACTTTCACAGATAATACATAATCATTTCACTCTAATTGTTTCAAAACTTTGAACTAATAAAAAGAATATCATAGCCTCGTTGGGAGGTAATAATTAAGTGGTTGAATGTTTTTAACCATTGTTTTAATTTCAAAGTATCTTTAATATCAAGATTCTTAGATGTTGGCGGAGTAATCTTATTAAAATTTTGAAACTTAATTGAGTCTAATCGATAAATCCAATATAATTTATAGTTAGGGCATCACATGATCATTTATTATTAGACCCACAATGGAGCCCTTAGGTTTAAAATTAATTAAATTAATTAAAACAACCAGCCATTGATATTTTTAAATAATGAGGATTTTCTAAAATTATTTCAAAAAAATAAAATAATTTTTCATAATAATTGATAAACTAGATAATAGAATCATAATAATTATTATGCACATGTAGTATCATTGATCTGAAATTTATATGGGACCACCTATTCTATATGGCATGTTATCACATAAAGCATGTTATAAGCATATAATTTAAACCATTCACAAAGCATTAATTAAATAACCCTAATCCATGGTTTCCTAAAAAATTAAGAATTGGGCCTATTACAAAAAATATCCTAAGGTTCTTGGGCCCAGTATTTTAGTTTACAAAGGCATAAAGGCAGCCAAAATAAATTAAAGCACTCAATACTAACATGTTCTAATTTGAAGGTAGTAGGTCCGTAGTCCACGAAATCAAGCAGGCCCGGGAGAAGAACCACCAGCACACGACGAGCCGGTAGCGGGAAGTAGGCAATAAAGCGACTCGCCACGCGCCCCTACGCGCCCCGAGACTATCAGTGAGGACGAAACTGCCGGCGCGATGTGGCGCGTGACGGCGTTTCGAGCATAGCCGATCCGTCGGCGCGTCTCCTCCTCCTCCTAACGTTTCACGGTGGTCACGTTACGAGATGGTGTCGAGATCTTCTCAGGCTTTCCAAATAATGAAGATTATGCAAGTTACGAGGATTTTGAAATTTAAAGTACAACTATTTTTAATTAAAAAAAATGTAAATAATAAATAAAACCAGGAAGGAAACCTGATCTTATAGTAGGCCTCACATTTACAAACCCGAAAAAATTAATACAATCAAAAATCTACCATGGATGCAGAAGCGAAAACCATTAAAATAATACATCCGTTCGTGAGCAATCGTAAAATTACTTAGTCCCAATCATGCGATCTAACAACAAATAGAACTAGGTGCCATATACTAAATCAACATCAAGTACATGCATTATTGAATACCTAGATACACATATCTAATCATAGCATGCTCGTCTCGAGGTGAAGGAAACAGCGAGGCGTGGATGCAACGATATGATTAAACGTCTGGCCCGTATACACAGAATTCAATATTAAATAAAATTACTATGTAGATTTGCGGTCGAGTCAACTAGACTTCTAGATCGACCTGACCGGCAATCTACGCCAGTCGGATCTCACGGCCCGGCGGCCTTGACCAACGATCTACAGTCGATCTGGTCGGCAATGCACTTGCCGTCAGATCTTAGGATCTATCCTCGGGGTGGTATGGATGTGTGTGGGCGCGATAGATCGGGCGTAGAGGCGGATCTTGAAACGAGCAGAGAAAAAAGCAAAGAATAGAAAGTGCTTTCTTATAACGTGCGTATTCTCGAAATGTATGAAAAACTCGAAGAAAGCCTTAAAACCCGTTACATCGAGGAATGCTTGTTCATATAATAAATTATATTTATTATAAAAAAGCGTTCATATAATAAATTATATTTATTATAAAAACCGTTCATATAATAAATTATATTTATTATAAATTTACGCAATTTATACATATATTTGAGAATCTTAAGTGGGACCGAAGCTGCGTAATTGCTATGACCGTATCATGTTACATGCATAATGACGGCTACATGCAACATTACCAAAACATGAATAATTATATTTTTTTACATATAATTCACATCCATCAAAAGAGCATTTATCAGCATGTTCTTTTCACACACAAAATGGTCTCAACATTGGACCTATAAAAATAGGGAACCTCTCGATTAAAATACCACGGCTATGAGCCATTTGGTTTCATTAAATGTAGAATGTTGTAATTGCAAAATACACAACAAAACCCGAAGATATTAGTCACAGGATCAAAACCAAATCTCAACACTGTTTGGGACTGTTCGGAACTAGTCCCAAAAATTCCTACACTTAGTCCCAAAATTTTTGGATCGAACATCACGGCCACACACGGCCTCAAAGAAAGCCCCATGCCATTAAATGACATTTAGAGTGTTTAGAAATAACCAGTATGAAATTAACTGCATCTTGGGGTTTAATGGCTACGAATTTTGAATGCGCGCATGTAACCTCATTCACGTGAATGAAACTCACCTCTTCTTTCCGATAAAGCAGACGACCGATTTTCGCGAATCTTAGAGAAAAAACGTTTTTTACTCTCTCTCTTCCGTTTTCTTCTTTTCTCTCGCTTTTATTTCACTCTACCTTAAATTTTTGTTTGGTTTTTGTATTTCTGTATGCACCGAATGTCAGAGTGAAACTTCCATCGCTTTCCTCCTTTGTCATATGTCATGCCAGCGATTTTTAAATTTAACTTCTTTTTTTATTTTCTTTCGTTAATTTATAAAGCATGGCGAACCCGATGTGAAGTAGATTCAGCGCTAAGTGCGTGCGCATGACTCGTTAGTATTAAATCACATGGTCTTGCCAGCGTGAAATTATACGTGCCGAAAATCAGAAGCGAAATTTGTGGGTTAAGCCCAGATTTCGCGAGGCAAAATTGATAATGCGATCGGATTTAAATCGTTCGAGATCTAGAAAATTTTTCGTTTTCAACCAAAATTATCATTTTACCATTTTTTTAAAAAATTAAATTTTTATCGGGTTTTATAATTTTAATTTAAAAGATTTTTTTTTCTACACTTAAATAAATTTACAGGCATCACACATGTTCTATGATTGATATCTTTAGAAAATATCTTGCTCCCACATAGCTATCCTATCTTACATAGGTGTCCGTATCATTGGGCTTTCAATCTCTATGTTTTTTTTTCTTATTGGAGAAATTAAAAACTAATTTAAATAAAGGTTTATATTCAGAGTTTATGACTGATATCTTTAGAAAATATCTTGGTTCCCATAGTTAATCTTATGATGCAAGATCGATTAAGTCTTATGGTGACCCTTTACCATTTGCTCAATACATTTTCAAGCAATGGTGATGAGAGGTGTCAATAATGAAGGTGTTCGTCCTGACCCCAACTTACTTTATTGAAATGAAAAAAAAAAAGTATGTGGCACATGCATATTCTCCTTAGCTAATCTTATGATGCAACATTGGTCGATTCTTATGGCGGCCTACACCATATGCTTAATGCATTTTTAAGCCATATAATAAAAATTTCTTAAAATTTTATATATTTTTAAATAATCTTTATATAATAGAATAGAAAGAAATAAGGATTAATTTATTATGTTTAAACATATTTTTTATTTTTTTTCTTATTTTCTTTTCTTTTTTTTGATCTTTTCATTTTATTTTATTTTATTTTTAATATTTTTTAGGTTCCAAGTTTAGGCTTAAAATTTTCTATTTATGCATTTTATTTTTTTATCCATGTACTTCTAAAAAATGAAGGAGATTTTTTCTTAAAAAAGGGACACCCACATAATAATATGGAAGAGGTGATGAGACCACCAGATAACGTGTCCAAGACACCATCAACGGTCACCATCACGTCAATGTGAATAAAGGGTCTTCACCTGATTAGGGTTACTGTACGATTGTGAGGACAAAATGCAACTTTAATATTTGCTATTTCACCCAACTTTAATGATTGAATAATAATAATGCAATAATGCACAGTCAGTAGCGCAAGCCTTGTATAAACATTCAATGAAGTATATTTTGTTTTTCTTAATAATTATATTTTGATAGCTAAATTCGAATATAACTCCGAATCCATTACCCCTTCTTATTTTTATGTTATGTGAGAAAATTCAATTTTTTTGAAAAATAAATCTGCACTCTGCTAAAAATTGAAATTTTTCAGATCTCAGACGACAAAACGGACTTCATCACGGACCGTCTCACAAAATCTACTTATCCCGTTTGACCCCACCGAATTTCATCACCCGTAGATAATAAATTCATATTTTTCGAGAGCAGACCAAGAGTAACGAGCACACTTTAAGACACGTTAGATTTTCGCCCACATTGCCCACGCCATTGTTCCGAAAGGAAAGTCAAATACCTAAAGGATTTACTACGCGGTCCTAAGAGTGACTGAACTGTTACGATACAGGATGAGAATCCAAGAGAGCTCCATCTGAGAGGTGATACGCGCGCTTTATGCATCCCACTCGCCACAGCCACCAAACTAAGAGAGGAATAAAACGAGGAGAAAGAAGAGGCACACTCACACATGGGCACCTGGGTAATAAGGCACACAGAAGAGTGTAGAGAGTCTCCTATCTCTGGGCTTTTTCCCGAAAATCCGATCAAGTGGCGTTAGTCGAGCAGAAACAAAGCTCGATCCTCGTAGCGAGCTAATGCTGTGTGGCATCAATCGTGAGCTTCGCCAAGCTCCAGATGCGCAGGTTTTTCTACTTTATGACTTTATTTCAAGAGCCATTCAAATGGTCGAGGTCGCTGTAATGTACCGCAAGATCTTAGTCTAAAAATGTGGACTCATCGATAGATTTCGACTATTTTCGGGATAGTCCGTAATTGAATCTTACTGGATCGCTTTTCTTTACAACCGATCGAATTTATGGACTATTTTTAGACAATTGTCAAGTTTGGGATCGTTTTTGTAGTCCCGGGATTGATTTTTGGACTGTTGGTCCATGTGTGTCGTTTGTGTGTTATTACTAAAATGAATAACATATTGGTTGTGTGAGAATCATGTTGTTACATGCTCAATTGATGTATTAACATGGATTGCTTGATGATGTGAATTATATCAGAGAAAATATAATTTTCATGAATCATGAATGTTGTATACATGAAATGACATAGCTGCATTCATACGACGTCACATTAAGGCCGAAGTCATACAGCGTGATTGCGACGTTATTCACCATTCGTAAAATGTGTGGTGAGCCTTAAAATGGGATAACGCCCAAAATCGAGACTCTACTACAAGTGCAAAAATAATAAACGGTAAAACTTCATGTGTTTAGGTGAAGAAGACAGATGTGATCCCCTGCGAAAAGACCCAAATTTTATTCTCGGGTTAGACATAATGTGACAGCGACGAAAGCCTCGCAAAAGTACCTGGAAGCCTACTAAGTGAGACATCTAAATTGGCACCCAAATAAACACATTGGGAGTTGATAAATTAAGATGAATATCGATGATCGTCCAATATTTGCTCATCGAAACATCAACGACCTGCCACACTCGCATCGCAGGCTGGTTAGTCAAGACTTCGGTCAGCAATGAGAGTCCCCATCTCATGCATGATATATATATTCCAATGCAGGATTGCAGATTTTCAGATTTGATTATGGTATGACGCTACAGGTGTCATCAGACAGCATGAAAGGAGTAACCTCAGGAATAATTCAACTATCGGGCATCGATCACCCCGCTGCTGCGACACCGTCTCTGTACGCTGGCGGTTCGGGTCAGACAGGCTTTCTCTCGCCGTGATGCAGATTCGAGTCAGCCAGCTTCGGGTCGCGATAAGGGTCACTCAGGCTCTGACAGAAGCCTCTATGGCGGGACATTCCCCACACGCACGTAAGATTTATGTCCCGATAGGGTTTTCCAAGGTGATGCCAACAAGGTATTTTTTCATCGCGACTCACGTGGCGTGCTTCGCGCTACCGATAAAGCTGGGCGCGCGCGACGCATGTGCCCTGGCACGAGCATGTGCGCGTGAGCCAAATGCAGCACGCGCACGACAGTCGGCCGTCAAAGACGGCAGGCGCACGACAAATAGCTACAGCGCATTGTGGCACGCAATGTGCACGATGTGATCCTATCATGACAAAGGGACTTCGTTATGACAGACGGCTCAAGAGCTAATAGTGCACTTTGTCAGGCACCGCTTCGAGGCTGCATCGCTTACGACACCATTCATGGACATTGTTCACAAGAGGTTTTCTGCCAGCTGACCCAAAAAAAAAAAAGAAAAAAAGAACCCCTGGAATTTGGGGCGTCATAACCAATGCTCTCAGAAGGATACCCACATAAGCCCGTTTATGCATAAAATCGTAATCCATGTCGTGGATAAATTATACGGAACGAGCCACCCAATCCATTTCCGGTAGTCCATTCGAGTCACGGTCAAACGGGCTGGGCTAATCTCGACTAATTTCTATTCATGGCCACCAAATCTAACTCAGCCCATGCGTTTAAGGCTAAAACTATAAAAATGCTAAAAATTAATTTTTGCTAAATTTATCATTCTTCAAATAAAATAAATAATATACAAATATATAATAATAATTAATATATAAAATGATTGAGTCTAAACAATTTAATAATAGTAAACAAACTTAAATAAATAAATAATGATAGAACACTTTTATAACCAAAATACAAAATTGACTAGCTAAATAGTACTAAAACAATGAAGTAACAACTTAATAACATATCTGAGAAAAACAACTCCAAATTATCAAATGAAATCTCATATATTTCTAATCTTCATCTTCATCCTTATTATATTCATTAATAACATGTGATTCCACATTAGAAATATGTATATCCTCGATGATTTATTGAGTTTATCATTATCTATTAATTAATTTAGAATGTTAACAACATAAATTTCATTTATATTTGAAATAAGAAAATATTTTTTCCAAAATTGCATCTCAAACGTGTAATAATGAAATATCATATTTGTTTGAAAATCTATCTTGTTAAAAGATATAATCATATTAGAAAAGAAATTAGTATATAATTTTTGTTAATTATTTTAAAAATAACATTATTTTGTTATTAACACTAAGTAATAAAATTATTTAAAATATACTGATAATTTAGTTATTAAATTAAATTAAATTTATAAACTAGTACAACTTCATTTTTATAAAAAACATATATGATTGAATAAAATTTAAAGGATAAATAAAAAAAATGAAATTGTAAATATTTAAAATATGATTAATGAGATAAATAAAAATATATTTAATATTAAAACTGTAATTTATTTAATTCTAAATTTTCATACAAGATTTTGAAAATATTAAATTATTATATAAATTATATTAAAAAGATTAATTTAGAAATTGAAAATAAAATAGTCAAAACAACAAAGTTTAATATATTAATTACATATTATAATAATAATTATTTTTAAACCCCTATATTATAAAAGAGATAGCCAAAATATCAAATTTTATACTTAATCCAGAAATCTCAATTATTTGGGGCTATTACTAAAAATTAAATAAAAAATTCGGGCCAATCGGCCGGTTAACCCGGGCCAAACCCACATAGGCTACGGAGCAAAACAAGTTGAACCATATTTACCTAATTTTATTTGGACCTTAAATTTTATAATCTAACATTCCAAAAATTCGGGCTAAAGTGGCCTTATTGCCAACTCTAGTGATAACTAATTAATTTGTTACATCGTAGTATTTTATCCTTGAATTTGAACCCGAATCTCTCCCAAATCCACCCAATCTATTTACCACTTCAGCTAGGCCTATTGGCTACTAATCATAGTATTTGTTTGTTTGTTAAATAGTAACTTCTCCATAAAGGCTACTAATAATAGTATTTGTTTGTTAAATAGTAACTTCTCCATAAAGGCTACTAATAATAGTATTTGTTTGTTTGTTAAATAGTAACTTCTCCGTAAAGGTAACAATTTTTTTCAAATTTTTAGTCATGATTGGGATCCCAATTCTACCATTTTTTGTCTTCTTTTTTTATTCCCAATTAACTTCACATTATTATTATTAGGGTTAATTCTATAAATGGTGTCTAAAATTTTCCTTTTTTTTCTATTTTAGTATCTTAACTTTATTTTTATTCAATTATATTTAAATCTTTTTTATTTTTTCTATTAAGTGTATCAATTTTATTTTTGTTTAATTAAGTGTCTAACTTATTTTTCTATTTTGGTGTCTTAATTTATTTTTGTTCAATCAAATGTCTAAGCTTTTTTTATTTTTTTCTATTTTTATATCTCTAACTTTATTTTTGCTTCTTAATCAAATGTTTAAACTTTTAGTTTTTGCCTAATCAATTGTTTCTTAAACCCAATAAAACTTATTAGAATATTTGAATTGTGAAAATTGTATTCAACTGATATTTCAAGTCATATGAAATAATGAAATTAGCTGCAATGACTCCAACAAGTCAAATGATAATATTATCATTTCCAAGGGTTTTATTATCTATTTATTACAATAAAAAAAGAAATTGATAAATTGACTACTATAGAATTGAGAGATAAAATTTTTAAACATTTCTAAAAAGAAAATTTTAAAAAATAACTTTTAATTATCTTCTATTATTTTTACTTATTTCTAAGTATTATGTGAAAAAATTATATGCAAATAATTAAAAATAAAATATTATATATTAAATTAATTTTAAAATAATTAAAATATTTATTTTTATCCTAAGTAGCTAATGAATCACTCGCTGTACGTAAACAAACAACTAGCAAAACCATAACGTGGAAAGGTTAATATTATTGTTTCACTAAAGGTCATTTAAATAATGTCATCATTTTTATGTGATAAAGAATGTTATTTGGATGTGATTTTTACTTATTCAAATATTCTAACAAGCTTTGATAGGTCATAAAGCACTTGGTTGAACAAAAATTAAAAGTTCAACACTCGGACAACGTGTAAAATTCAAAGCTCAAACGCTGATCAACAAAAATAAAGCCGGTATACCAAAATAAAAAACTAGATAATTTGATCGAATCCAAAATAAAGTCAGATACCAAAATAGAAAAATTAAAAGTTTAGACACTTGATCATACAAAATAAAGTCAAAACACCAAAATAAAAAAGCGTTTTTAAACACTCGATTAAACAAAATAAAGTCGGTATACCAAAATAGAAAAATCACCAAGTTTATACACTGATTGAATAAAATAAAGTTGAGACACCAAAATAGAAACAAAAGTTAGATCGCCATTTATGTAATTAACTCTTATTATTATTGTTGTTATTTAATTTTGTTATTATTATTATAATTTTTATTATTATTATTATTATTATCATTATTATTATTATCTTTTGAGGGATTCTGGATTTATATTATAATTATCATTCTTATTATCAATATTTATTATTTTATAATTATTATTAATTCCTATTATATATATATATATATATATATATATATATATATATATATATATATATATATATATTGAAAATAGAGAATTTTATTTCATTCAAGTCTATAATACAATCGATAGAAACATAGAACTGCAGTCACAAACTTTTTAGCGATGACGCAACATCCGCAAGTATTGTAGCAAAGATATGCCTTCAAGCGCCTACAATCGATGAATCAAAATCGCTGTACCTAAGATTTCATATTGTAACATACCGATTTAATAATATTTGATCTATCGATTTATAGATCGAATTTTACTAGTCTGAATTACTAAATGCGAAATCTGTACGGCAAGATAATAATCGACGGAGAATCACTCCGCCCAAAGCTCCAAGAATAAAACCTCACCGCAACAAATCGCTAAAAACATGTGTGAATAAGTCAGCACAAAAACACTACAAAACAAAGGAAAACAAATGCAAACCGAGATCTAAGAAACAACTTTATTGGAACAGAATACCCAAATATGGGAAAGAAATGGTTAAGTGCGATTAAAAGTTGCACGATTAAAGAATCACCCTTCATATCTAACGTAAGAGTAGCTTGAAAGGAGAAGGAGTGGTTAGGCTATTGTCTATATATTTAATATTATATTAATAATAATATTATTATTGAAAAAAATCTTAAAAGATAATTTATATTTTAATTTTAATTTCCTTTTACTTCAATTTAACTTTTTCTAAAAAGAATTCTTTTTTTTTTTTTTTGGAAAAACTGAACAAGAATCTTATACTAAGTATAAATATGAAAAAACTAATGAATCCATATTAATATAACACGATAACAATTAGAACCCGATAAATTAGTAATTTCAGAAAAATGGTAAAATAATAAATTATAATAATAATAATCGCGGAATAGTTCAAAGGTTTAAAATTTCAGATTCGATGGATTTAAAGATCAAGACTCGTGATTGCCCCATGAAATTCAATGACCTAGAAAAGTTTTATTGAATTTTGAGACAGTCGGAATATTTTTACGATTTTCCGTGATGTCGCTTAGTGACTCCAAGGATCTAGATTTTTATGAAAACTTTAAGTCGTGAAACACTTGGTGCGCCCATTTAAATAAATCGAATCGAAAAGAAATAAACTGCTTTAGCGTAACGAACCCGAATGAGAGATGGACACATGGCGCAATGTGAGCCATGTATCCAAACTTAAAAAAAAAAATTGAAGGAAGAAAAGTCAAATAAAGGTGAGAAAAGAGAGAAACAGACGACGGAGGCAAGAACGGAGAGAAAATGGAGGAGAGTGGAAAGTGTAGAGAGAACTCTACTCCATCTCTCAAGATCTACGAAAAATCGCCGCTGCCTTCGGGCTCTGAGGTTATGTGCCTGTCCACGTAATGAGGGCTACGCATGGGCAATACTAAAATCTCAAGTTTTGTCAAGCTCCCACGAGGTGAGAATTTCCTACCCAATTTTTTTTCTAGCATAAAGCCACATTAATGGCATGAGTTTTCGGGGCCATAAGTGGTCGTGGTGATTAGTCCCAAGACTTTGGACTTAATATTATTGAAATTTTTCGATCGTTCTCGCAATTCCCGATTGGGTCGAGGTTTGCTTTAATCAGGATCGATGTTTCTTGCTTTGTTTCGAAGCTGCATCATAGTAATTTGTTGATGAATGGAATCAAAATGGTTCATGGCCGTGAAGGAATTTAGAGTTTCCTCTGCCATGGGTCCGAGATTTGTTTCATTTTGTGTGTTATTGTTAGAAAAAATAACATGCTTGCCAGGTGTAAAAATCATGTTAATATGTAATTTTCGATCGATAATACGAAAATTGTGATAACGAAATTATATGTAGAAAATATAATTATCCTAATTTATCAATGTTGCCTGTGAGTCTTATCGTATAACATGACATCGCATGAAATGACATAATTGTATTTCATATGCACGGTAACATCCCTTCAAGTCGGGTGTGTGTGCATGGTATTGGTTATTCACCATTCAGGAATGTGTATGGAGTCAAAATCGACAACGCCCAAAGTCGGTGACTCACGGTGCATAAAATAATACATTAAATTTCGTGTTCGGGGTGGGGTGAAGATGCGCGTGATCCCTGTGCAGCACTCAAATTTTATTCTCGTTAGATATATGTATCCAGATGAAAAAGCTGTTAGTAGTTTCCAAGTGCATGCGAGCTCTCGCTGAGACTCGAAATTCGCCACCAACTAAACACAATTCTGATCGATAAATTAAAATGAATATTTGAGGGTCAGTCTATCGGGTTAAGCCATCAGTGAAACACCAATGACTGGGTTTACACACTCGCATTTGCATGTGAGGAGTCAGTCAAGACTCGTTACGGCATGAGAAGTCTCATCTCACGATGACATGAAATATTCCATATAGGATTGCATTCAAAATAGAATGCCGCCTGATGTACGTATGCCATCGTGATGCGATTTAGTGGGGGAGTAAGATCTCTGTGTGAGAATTTTTCTACTGGCATCGCTCACTCCGCTCGGGACCCCTTCAGTACAAGGGGTGTACAGGAGATATACCACGAGGCCGTGATTATGGCTGAGGCCATAAGTTTTAAGATTTTCTTTGTAAAAGTGTTTTGTATAAAAGAATTGTAACTAAATTCTTTTGGGATTATTGTCTAAATAATAGGGTATGTAATTATGGTAAGAGAGCTGTGATCAAACTCTTACAGATTGTAATTAAGTGTTTTATTCTCATATTTTAGAATTAAATGTGAATGAATCGTCCCAGAAAGGGATGTATATCGGGGGATACGGATGATGGACTTCGTGGTCAATACTACTTCTGTTGAGACCCTAGATGAGTTATGATTATACTGTTATATAGGTTGTATGTTGGGTAGAGTTCATCGAACAAAGGAGATTCTACCCAATTTTTGTGAAAATATGGACCCCGATAAATGGGACACAACAGTGTGGTATCGGGTCACTCGAAATGTAAAATCCTGGAAAATTCAAATTTTCTTAAAAATGGTAAAATTGTAATATCGGTCAAAATCCGAAATTTTTCTAAATCTCGGATGATGAAACGGACTTCACCATTGGAATCATCTCGCGAAATCTAGTTACCATGTCGAATTTCATTGTATTCCGAGATAGTCGAATTTATCAAGCCGAGGCACCGAGTGTCAAGCCGTGAAAATGGCTTGCGGAGAGATGTGATGCGACAAAGTCACCTACTACGATTTCATGACACACGCTGCACGATTAGCGTAGATGATGAGAATGAATGGCTTAGATTAAGCCATGTGTCAAAAGTCACCAGCCGGATAAGGATGGAATTATCGAAAATAATATATGAGTATAAGACAAAATGTAGGAATGTTTTTCGTTAAAACAAAAAGAAATCGGCAAAGTGAGTGGATTTAGATTCTGGGTAGAGAGAGAGAGGTTTACTTTTCTCTGATTTCCCATCGCTCGATCAGCCGGTTCGGCTTCGTGGGCCAAGAAGTAAGCTGTTCTATCGCACAAGCGCTACGCAAGACTGATTCCAGGGAGTTCCGACAAACCCAAGAGGTAAGGGTCTTCTCCTACTTATGCTATTCTTCGCATTAAGAGTCACGCTGACGGCTACAGGATATCTGCTCGAATTAAATTTGCTTCAGGTCCTCGCATACTTGAACCGAGCGAGAAAATCCCTAGTGTGGTCGTGAACAGTGCCGACCCAAGGGTTTCATTGTTCACGTGTATCATTGCGGTGATTTTGTGTGTTTCTTGAGGATCCAAAATGAATTATTTGATCGCTAATTAGCCCATGTGAGCTAATTTTGGTGTTATTGGTTGCAAATTGAATAGCATGATTTATGTGAGTTAATTATGTTAGTATATACATGTTTTATATATTAGTAATGAATATTTTGGAATCGACATAACGATTCCATATGCACGGGCAACTTGTATCATTAGGTGCGAGTGCATGACATGAAAGAAAACAAAATGAAAAATGCTCTGCGAAAATAATTTCAATCCAAGATTTTCCGAGAATTGTGTTGAGATTGTCCAACACCACGCCAGAGGTGCCCATGAATTTTTCGATGTTATCCAATGATTCTCCTCGGAGGGTAGTCCAATATATTTACCGAATCTCAGTAGTAAGTTTTCGAGAACAAAAAGCTTTTGTTTTGAAAACTGTATTTTTACTCGTGATTCGCTTAGGCATGTGAGGGAGTCGGTGGTGACTCGAGATACGTGGATTGGGCATGTAGACATTCAAGTAGGATCATGTATTTGCTCGGATGTGATTGTTTGCCATGAAATGTGCACTTAAGCTGGAGTAAAATCATGCAGTGAAATTATTACTACTCTAGTATCGCTTCACCTTGTCCAGTGACTTCACATTATTTCGTGCATGTGAAGTACATGTATGATTACGCCACTAGAGGCCGTATTTTTAGAAGAAAGCCGATTGTGGCTTGATATTTTATTTTGTAAAACATGTATTAGAAACTCTAGATTTTGATATATGCTGGTAAAGAGTAATGTATTAACTTGAACTATGGTAATATAGCGTTGATGTGATTGTGAGTATTGATTCAGGCCCAAGTGGCCATTTTTTTTTTTACTAACATGTGGACGAGGTCGCTGTAAATGTTGGGACGTTTGTACCTCGTAGAGCCTCCCGCATGCGACTTCGCCCGATTTTCTCGAAACTGATGTCGTAGTTACCCGACATCCACGAGTATTCCGTGAGGTCGACGGTTGTCAACGACCCTGGATTTGGGGGCGTCACACGAACTGACAGATCTCCGCGCTGGCTGACAGGTTGTCAACGGGACCCCCGGATTTGGAGTGTCTCAACAATAATAATTTAAAACAATAAATAGAAAGAACATACTTTTGAGAGATTTAGTTAAAATCATGATAATATATTTATAGAATCTTAAGACAGGTTTTGGAAAAATACAACTTTTATAAAAACTACAAACTCATTAATTTATGTTGTTAATGATTTTTTTTTTACATTCTATTGTTATTGATCAGAATATTGAAATAATGTGAGTGTTAATGATATTGACATAAGAAAGAATCATGATATTTGGAGTTTTTAATCAGGAGATAAATAGCCAATGGTAATAGTTGATTTTTATGTTGTTATGTCATGGGTGATTTTATTTTTTCTTTTTGGCATAAATTGATATGATTCTAAGTGCAATGTAAGGGAAACTATTAAAAAAATTGTAAAAAGAAAATATTTAAATTATCATTTTTTTATGATGAAAATTGTTATTTTTATTTCCATGCATAGATCAAATATTTGCATTATTACACAAAAATTATATTTTGAGCTTTTACTTTATTTGTGAAAATTAAAATTGTGGCATAATTTTGAATTTTTTTGAAAATAGATAATTTTATTGATTCAAACTAGTAATACATTCTACAGAAATACATAATCGAATTTGCTAAAAACTTTAGAGGATGACAACACATTAATGACCATGATTTGATTTGCTATCTCTATCTATCTCGATCGACATGCTTTCTTATTGCTTCAATCTGCTAACACACTAGTAAACACCACAACAAGCATCACAAAACCAACTGGCCATACCAACATGATGACAATCACTTGCCGCATTAAATCGATGACAAAAATCACTTAAAAACAATAATTTAAGTGGTTAACCACCCATTTATAAAGTCTCATCTAGATATCATTATGATATTAAATAATCATAGATTTAAATCCATTTGAGTTAAGTATGATATAATTTTTTTTTAGATGAATATGAAATATTTGGTTGAAAAGTTATATTAACAAGTTTAAACACAAGAGTTTGAAAAAAATATATATACATTGAGCTATAATTTTTTTTAATTAATAATTTTTATTGATAAGGATTGATAAGAATGAGCAATGAGAAACCTGATCAGAAGGCTTATGCCATCTCAATCTGCCTCTGCTGAAAGTATGGTTTGGTAGAAAGATTTTGATAACAAGTTATACAGTAATCAAAACTTATGTTTCAAATTATCGATTTAGAAATAATTGTAAAGAATCTATAAAGAATGTAAAATACATGATTCATTACGGTTTTATATAAAATAATTGTGTTTCGGGTATAGTAGTAGTACCTAGACACTACCTTAATAGTCTGGCTGTTTGGTGCGCGAGTGTAAAACCTAGGAAAAATTCAATTTTTCAACAGGATAAAACGTAAAATCTTGCTGAAAATCGGAAATTTTCTAGATTTTGGATGATGAAAGAGACTTCATCGCTGAATTCGTCTCACAAAATCTAGTTACCATGTCAATTTTCGCCAGATTCCGAGAGTCAAAATTTCACGTTTTTTGAGGCACTAGGTGTCGTGACACATGGTATGATCGTGTGATTACACAAGACCTTAGGGGAGTGACACATGGCATGAGCCACGTGGTCCATTTGTGTGTGAATGCTCATATCGGTTGGCGTCATGGTGATAAAGCAAGAGAAGAAAATCAAGAAATTGCAAGAAAAATGTGAGAATGACAAGTGGCAAAGGAGGAAGTGGGGAGGATGTAAAACCCGAGAAAATTTCATTTCTTTCGGAAAAAGGTAAAACGCAGAATTTCGCTGAAAATCCCGGTTTTCCTAGACTAATGACAAAACGACTTCACCGCTAGAATCGCTCGCAAAATCTAGCTACGCTTGAATTTCACGACCCGAGAGTTAAATTCCCACGCTTTTCAAGGCACCGGTTAGTAAAGTGACACATGGCACTTAGTCGATGGATCACTGAAACATGTCGATGGTGAGGTAAGTCAAACAAAAGTTCAAGGATGGCCATGTGTCATGAATTGATAGGGAGGAAATCCAAATGAGTGGATAAGAAGATAAGGTTAGGAAGAGTTAACCAATAAGGGAGTGACATATGGCAAAGAGGACATCCCACTTGATCAAGTTTTACCATACTGGTAGAGAGAAAAAATGAGGGAAAAAGGAAAGAGAGAGAAAGGAGAGAAGAAGAGAAGGGGAGAGAGAGGCTCCTCCTTCTCTCTAGATTTCCCAGAGATCCAATCGTCGGCGTTTGTCGGAGCAAGAGGCAAAGTTCGTCCTCACAACGAGAGCTTTGAGTAGAGACTGAAATCAGGGAGTTTCGACAAAATCCAAGAGGTAGGGGATTTTCCTACTCTGTGTTATTTCTAGCTTAAAAGTCGTTTAATGGTACTGTTTTGCAAATGCGTGGAGCTGCCTAGATGCCTGGCCTCCAAAATTTCTGTGGATCTGAGGCGAAATGTTCAGACTATTTGAGCAAATCTGCACTGTACAGAAAATGCAAATTTCTAGGTTCTGGGCTGGAGAGTCACGACATGGGCCCATCGGGTCATGACCCGCCGTGAGGCGCGCACGACATGCCCTGGCGAAGATGACGCGACATCGACACGCACGCACGACTGTGAGCTCCAGTGACGGCGATCGCATCCCCGTGGCCATGACAGAGTTCTTTGTCGCGACAGAGACAGTTTCTGAAAAAAAAAACTGAAATTTTATTTTGTTGAGTGTTTTGAATGTTGAGGCCGGATGATGCCTCGTTGGATTGAGGTCCCAATTCAAGGGACTTTTGCGTGTTATTGTTTGGTAATTGAATAACATGCAGTGTGTGAAAATTTATATTGATATATTCCTTTGACATATTGATGTCATGAATGAAAATTATTTTCCATAAATTAGAAATAATGCATGTAACTTAATATGGCATACTTGCATTCCATATGCACGGTAACATCTCGTTGAGTCGGGTATGGGTACATAGTGATGGTTGATTCACCATTCTCGGTGAATGTGCGGTGAGCTCGGAAATGGGACAACGTCCAAAATCGAGACTCACGGTTGTGTAAAACAATAATAATAATAAATCAATGCGGTGTCATGAAGATGGGGGCAGATCCCTCCCAGGTGAAAGACCCAAATTTTATTCTTGGTTAGACATATGTATCCAACATGAAAGTTCGCGAAAGTGTGTCTGGTTACGTATGGTTGCGGGTGAGACCCCGCAAATTCGCTACCCAAATAAACACACGGAATTTAATAAAATTCAAATGAATATTGGAGGTCGGTCCAATGAGTCAAGTCATTTGGTGAAACACCAATGACTAGTTTTTCACACTTTGCGTTGCATGTGTGAGGGAGTCGGTCGACTCGAAATAAGGGCATGAGGATCTCATCTCTTCATGATGACACGTAATATTCCATATAGGATTGCATTATTTATGGAATATGATTAGGTCTTTATGCATGTTGCATGTGCATTTGGGGTGGGGAGTAGCCTCAGAGGGAGAACTTCTCTAATTCCGCATTGCTCACCTGGGCCGCGGTAAATATGCTTTCGCGACCGCGTACATTCAGAGGTGAGCATATTGAGGATTATCTTGAAAAAGGCTGGGTTGTGGCCAGTTAATTTATTTTGTAATATTTTGGATTGAATGTCCGGTTTTGTTATGTAAATAATAAGTTTTGTAATAAAAACTTAGTTTCGTACTGGTTTAGTATGGTGTGGATATTTTCCCAGACTTTATACTGTCAATACAGGTTGTATAGAAGTAGTAGTATTTGATAAAATGTATGGAAGAAAAGTGGAAGAGCAAAGAAGGGAGAAAGAATGGGCTACTGCCTATTTCTGGTTCTTTGTCATGACAGAGAATTCTCTGTCGTGACAGGGAAGTTTTGGTCTCAACAAAGCCGTGCGCACAGAAACAAAGACTCTAGGCACGCACGACGGGCGTGCATGCACGGTCGGGACGCGCATGTGAAAGAGTGTGTGCACGCCGATGAAGCGCCCAGGTCAAGACACGGCCCGCGGTCGCAACACAATTTTGTGGGGCAGCGTGAGGCTTCGCCGCGATAAAAGCCGCCGCCGCTGACAAGGCTTGCTCCAGCCCTGGCGTCGCGACACAATTTTGTGGTGGAGAGCCTGGCTACAATAGGAAAATTTCTCGTCGCAATAGGATTGGCTTCGCTCTAGTTGTCGCACATAGAAATTGCGGTCGCGGACAGGTGGTTGACGGGCGCACATCGCGCCCGCGCTAGGTGCCCAACCCACCTACGTGCGCTTAACATCGAGCGTGGTAGCGGTGCGACAGCCCGCGAGCGATGAGCCTTCAAGCACGACAGTTCGAACGCAAATGCACCACCTGTGTTTGCTCACACGACATAGATTTCTCCTGGCCGAGACAGAGCTGATCACCGCAAAAAAAAAAAAATCAAAAAAAGTTTGGAACCCCGGGATTTGGGGCTTCACACATGGTGGTGTGGTGTCGGGTTACCCGACATCCACGAAGTTTTCCTACGGCCGGCTGTGTCAGCCAACGGACTTCGGGTTTCTGGGGCCAGAGGAAGTTTCCTACTCAGGACTATACAAGTGATGGTAATCAAAAAGAGAAAATGAAGAAAAAGAATCATAAAGAAGAATGAGAGAAAGAGGAGAAAATGAGAAAATGAGATAGGAACAAATAAGGAGAGGGGGATTCGGTGGATAAGGAAAGGAAATAAAAGGAGAAAAGAAAAAGGAAAAAAAAAAGAAAAGAAAAGGGAGAGAAAACAAGGAAAGAGAGAGAGGAGGAATCGGATAGAGAGAGAGAGAGAGAGAGAGAGAGAGAGAGAGAGAGAGAGAGAGAGAAATGAGAGAGAAACAAAAAATTGGGATTTTCCCGATATTTCGACTACGATCCTGACGCCGAGAGTAAAGTCGATCCACGCACGCGTGGCTACGCTGCGGTACCAAAATCTCGAGATCTGCGAACCCACGAGGTAGAGAATTTTCCTACTTGGACTACTTTGAGCATAAGAGCCACGTAATGGCATAGGTTTTCTTCGGGGCCGACACGAAGGTGATCTGGGGCTCAAGATTTCGAATCGGCCATTGGAAATGTTTGGGGATCGGGTTCCAAACAGTCCTGCGATCGTGTGGGGATTGGTTGTGATCCCGGACTGAGGTCTTCTGCTTTCATATGTTATGATGTCACAGCTGGATTCTAAGATCGAATGGAACCAAAAAATGGTTCATGGCCGTGAAGGGACCAAGAGGTGCCCTTTTTTATATGGGTCCAAGATTTGGGCCATTTTGTATGTTATTGTTGGAAAAATAAATAACATGTTGTTGTGTGTAAAAATCATTTTAATATGTACTTGCTTGATGTATTAACATAGAAATTATGATGAATGGAAATTATATGTAGGAAATATAATTATCCGAAATTTATAAATATTGCATATAGCTCTTATTGTGCATGTAGCATGACATAGCATGAAATGACATGGTTTTAGTCGGGTGTGTGTGCATGGTATTAGTCATTTACCATTCTTGGTGAATGTGTGGTGAGCTCGGAAATGGGACAATGTCCAAAATCAAGACTCACGGTTGTGTAAAACAATAATAATAATAAATCACGTGTGTTTGGGTGAAGCAAGATGGGGCAGATCCCCCCTTAGGATGAAAGACCCAAATTTTATTCTTGGTCAAACATATGTATCCAAATGACAAAGTTCATAAAGTGTCTGGCGGCGATGATGAATGTAAAACTCAAATATTTTTAATCTATTTTTCTAGCATGTTTTTAACAATTTTAGATCTCTTTGTATGCCCAATTATGTTATATTCACCAACTTTTTGTTTTGCAGGAGTTAATTGAAAAAAGAGAGAAAACAAGCAGAAAGCAAGCAAAAAGGTGTAAAGTGAAGAGCTTAGGTCACAGAACATAATTTTTATGGTGTCGTGACACAAAATTCAAGCAAGCCAAAGGAAATATGTCGCAGCCAACAACTAAATGTCGTAACAAAGCTCAAACAGAACTCAAAGCTGGAAAGAGCTTCTAGGTCACGACTGTAAAGTTTTTTGTAACGACAGGACTTGAAGAAGATTTTAAAGAAAACTGTCGCGACAACACTGAAATTTATCGCGACATACTTAAGGTAAATGGTGAAGGAATTGTGTCGTGACATTATGTCCTATGTCGCAACATAAAGCTGAAGACTAATGGATGAACTCTGTCGCGACAAGAGACAATTATATCAAGAAGGCAACAAAAGTCAACTAAGACAAGTGTTTTTATGTTGTGACAAAGTTTCCAACATCAAGCCAACTCAAGGAAGAAATGTTTTCGCAACAAAGAAAATAATGTCGCAACATAATAGTCAGAATTCACAACCAAGAGCAACACAATCTCTTTCACGACAAAGATTATTTCTATTAGGACAAACAAAACATGAAGGAGGTGAATTCCCTGTCGCGACAAGATGCTGAAGAGCAACACAAGAAGAATTGCAACAAAGAAATTCTTGTTGCGACATAATCAAGAGTTGAAGACAAAACCTGTGTTGCGACAAAGAAGTTTTCTATCACGACAATAAAAGCTAAGGAATGATAAAATTTTGTCACGACAAAGAAAAGTAGGTTGCGACAGAAATTGAAGAAGACTTGAGAATGGCCAAGACAATAGCTGTCGCAACATATAATTCTATGTCGCGATAAACAACTCGCCAAAGTTGACAAGAACCGTAGAAGAAAGTCCGGCTGCGGACTAAAGAGTTTCAGCTTACGTAAAATTGCTAAGGACTTAAAGAAATCCCGCACAGAGAAAACTCATTACAAAAAAAGTCACAGCCGAAAAACAATCGCTTTGCTTCGATATGGAAAATGGTGTCGCTGGCTGTGATCTAGAAGCTATAGGACATAAGAAGCCGCCGAACAGACGGTGTCGCGACACAAAGTAATCATGTTGCAACACAATTAAGACTGCTACACCACAATTTTGTAGCGACAGTATCAAATTTTGTCATGATAGAACTCAAGTAAAAGCTGCAAGTAGTTGCGATAAAAGATTACAAGCTACGAAGCATAAAGCCGTAGATGTTAATTTTAAGCTATATCTCGACATAATTTTTTTATGTCGCGACAAAGCGACCAATTTAGGCCAGAATTCTGGGAATCCACAAAGTAATTAATGAAGTGAGGTCCAACATTAGAAAGCCTATAAATACACGCTTCTAGGGCACTGTGCACAATCTAGCGCCTCCAGATTTCTCTGGTATCAAGACTCGCACAATTTTATTTTTTATTTATTTTATTTATTTTCCATTTTAGTAGATTTAGCTCAGTATAGTTTTAATTTGTTAGTTTTCCTTTAATTTTCTGGATTTTGGTATTGTACTGAAGTGCAGCTTGAAGCTGGTATTTCTTTATAAATCCTTATTTTCATTTACTATTTGATTTAAATGGATGCTGGAAGGTTTTTGGAGTTTATTTATTTCAGTTCGTTTATGATTTCAGTGAATTTTCTTGATCAGTTAGTCACTGATATGAGTAAACCAGTTTTGAAAAGTTGAGCTCACTGGAAATGGGTCATGATGATAGTAATTTTGCTGCATAAGGAGGAAGAAAGGTTTAATTAGAATTATTGAATTTATTTGATTGGTATTGTTTATAAATTTTTGTTCTTAAGATTTCGTATCAGTGTACCTAATGCAAGGTAATTATGTCTCACTGATTTCCATGAGGCCCCTATGACACGTAGATGGAGAATCTCGAGTGTAGAGCAGTTCCTTATGGGTATGGTAGACTAATACTATGGAACTAATGAGCTTTGAAGGATTACTTAGATAGATCACCAACTTACTTATAAGTTGAGATTGGTTGAATGAAGTATCTGTTTAATCACTTAGAGGTCTCTCATCTTTCTGATGAATTGATTTTGATCCCTTGTTAGCTGAGATCTAATCAAGGAGATGAAAATTTACATCAGAAGTGTAGGATGAGGTGTCAATCAAATTTGAGAAGGCTTGCAATATCCTGTCTATGGGGGCAAGAATTCTTTAGTCCTAAGATTTGAGTATGAATTTAAAAGGAAAATACTTAAAATCTTAGAAAGAGGTTATATTACAAAATTAACTATTAGAACTCATGTCTCATAAATGAATATAAACTTTAATCAAAGTAGTATAAGTTGAGGATAAATCCAAATATACTTTACTTTTACATTTTGACAAATTCAATTTTCCCAATTGATGATCGAGGCTAATAATCAAAAATGATGCAGAAATTGGATTATTATTATTTGATCCATGTTCCGCTTTTTCTCATCGCAAATCTCAACACTAGCTGCTAAACTTCACGCCTTGTATATTTCCATTATTTCGCCAGGACTACATTAAAGTCCTCTTATCGCTATATCCAGCCTAAATAAGAATCCATTCGAATAAGTAATTAATTTTTCGATTTATCATTTGTCTTTTATCGGAATGATATCTCGACTTTAAATATCCACTTTTATTACTCAGATAACTTACAGACTTGCAGCTGACAGACCACAAACACAAATTTTAAATGAGTCATCTTATAAGAGAGAAAATTCCACTCGCACATATGAAAATGGTCGCAAACAAGTTTTGCGCCACGCCTAGATTAGTATGTACAGCCCCCAAGCCCACCACCCGAATGGCGAGTCCGAACTGAAACCCCGGGAACGCCCGTTTATTTCTCTTTATTTTCCGTGTTATTAAATTTTCTTTTTCAAAAATGTCGCGACCCGAATCCCCGGCCCGACCCGAATGGTGGATTCGAACCGAGAGCCCTAAGCATCCCGACTTTTCATTTATCTTATCAAAACATTTTATTATGTCATTTCACAAGGGAAGCTGTTTCTAAATGCAAGCCTATAATTCATTGTACTCTCAATGCAATTCCTAAGAGGCCCATAAACATTTAACAAAACATTTGGCAAAGTGAAGGCATTCATGCCTTTTCTAATGATATGGTAAAATCAAGGCTCAAAGTTTAACCCTTTAGCTCAGCCAAATACCACTTGTTCAAAAGGAATGATATGCAAATGATTCGGGTATATACTTATACGCCGTACTTTATGACTCGCTTCATGATCTTGTCTTCTCTTCTCGCTTCTCGAACCCGTGCATAGATAAAACTATACGCCAACAATTTCACATGCCATGGTTCTATAAGCAATTATATTTCAATATCTTATTTAATCTCGTACGAATCACATTAAACCATGCCTATTATTTCAACATATACTCATGCTATTCACTTTCGTGATGCTTTCATTTTACAAATCATTTACTATATCACAACATGCATTTTCAATGCAACAATTCAATTTTATATGATTTTACGATATAGCGGCGTATATAAATCCCATTTACACTCAATGTTGGTTAATTCACTAATTATTCAATTACATTTGACGACGCCATTCGGATGAATCCCGCTTTATTATCATTCCTAAGAATGTGCTTACACATTTAACAATCTGGCCTCCCATCATGACGGATTTGCGTGTTCTCGATGTGGTATCATTTAAATGCCATATCGTTGACGCCGACGGATGCCGACAGGATCCCCGCCGCGGAAATCGATAATTTTTGGGTGTTTTTCGTGCACGATGCCGACAGATCCCACGCGATTCTATCGGATATATCATTCAAGTCACATTTATGATGTGATTTCGCTTAATGAATCCCGCTCTTATCATCAATCACAATTCATTCATCAAACATCACATTTCAATTCCATATTCATCAGATTATCTTTCAAAGATACACCCAATCTATGTACTTGTCATATACCATTCATGTACTGTTTATACTCATTCATGTGTACTGGCTTCATAGTTACTGCAAACTACCAAAATACTTGAAATAAGAATAGAGTCGTGAGAACAAACTAAGTTGTCGTATCTAGTTTTCTCTTCGATCTTGGCCTCTAGGTTAGGCGATCATCACCCATTCCTTTTAGTCAATAATAATCACGCCTAATTTTAGTGGATAAACAATTATCATATTTTTAATGAATAACAATTTATATTGTTGACTGGTTTCAAGCCACGACACTAAGTCTGCCCAAAGACGAACTCGCCGAGGCGGTGAGGTACGATACGTTTTTCACTTAGTCGACCCTTATTGAACCTCGCATCATTTCTTACCATGTATTCCACTAATCTTAACTAAGCGATTAGTACACTTGGTATTAACAATTACCGTGACAGATGGACAATGCAAATGCCATTAACAGCATATACTAGATTCTGTGACTCAATGAGCTTTCCATAGAGTGCCATGGTTAGATTCTAGACTCAATGAGCTTTCCATAGAGTCAAAGAATACCCATAATGGAGTCCTAACGAAAGAGTTATGCTTAGTCGTGATCGAAAATCAAAGAACTTGCAAAGACTCGGCAAAGAAAGAAGAAGCAGTCACCATCTTTTTATCATTTCGGGGTCTTAACTTTATATTTGATACTGGTTCTTTTGTACTACTTTTTGAAGCTAAGGTTCTAAGGGTTCTTCTCCAACTGAATCACCTAAACGGAGATCAAAACCTGCTATGTCCTAAACAACCGACTACTTTATGTTCAAAACCGAATCTGTAAATGGCCAACATAACCCCACTTTGAGTGAATTCGGGGCCACAGAGTCAGACTTTGGAGGTGCCTCTATTTCATGGTATTTTGTTCTCTTTGAAGTCTACTTAATCACCTACCAATCACTCAAATCGGATAAGAATCTACTCGCTATGGTCAAATACTAACACCGGTCCAAATGTAGCATCGGGTACCCAGATCGTAGACGTAACTAATGTGTATCACACCAGTTTCAGATCGGTACCACCCTTCGAAAATTGTCCGTAAAGGTGTTTTTCTCCCCATTTTTCCATATTTTGCTGCCCAAATCAACTCAATAATCAATATACACTTCAAAACCACTCCATATTCATCTTAACCTCAATTTACTCAAACTAATCTTTCAATACACATCTTATACACTCTATCGAACTCAAATATGCTTATTCATATCTTATACAAGGCCTAGGGTTTTACTCAACCTAACTTTTAAGAAATCTGAAAAAGTTCCTATCAAAACCTAGAATAAGAACAAACATGTCCATACTTTACATAACCCTTTGGAACCTAAAAATACATGTAATGGGAACTCTTAGGTTCTCTCATAACAAAACCTCTAGAGAAACAAAGGGATTTCAGGATGATTTCCATACAAGAATTCATTCTGTATCGGGTTTCATAACCAAAACATGCATCCATACAAGAAAATCCAAAGATCCATACTCATAACCATAGTTCCATACCTGGAATCTTCCCTTTCTTCTTCTCTCTCCTTTTCTTTTCTTCTTTCCTTCACGTTTTTTCGCCCAAAATGAGACCAAACTGGTCTAAATCCAAGCCTCTTAAAGCATAAGCCTGGGTCCCTAAAACCCATTTTCAAGTGTTGTCATTTATTCTCACTTTAGTCTCACACCTCTCTCTTTTACAAACTGCTAGGTATATTTCTAGCTTAAACCCCTAGTCTTTCCCTTTTATGACCACTAGGTCCTCAAGTGGTAAATTACATATTTACCCTTTGCTCTCATTTTAATTTCCGGGTTTCTCGTTTTATTTCCTAAAAATTCATATTTAACTTTTATTAAACCCTAAACATGTCCGAAAACTGCTAGGGTATATTTCGGGGTGTTACAATTCTCCCCTCCTTATAAGAATTTCTTGGCCTCGAATTATACTCATTATTTGCATGTTCTATGTCGCCCTCATGTCTTTACGTATGGAATTTCTTATATTTTATTTTCATTTGGCTCAGCTGGAACGTGACTCTCACTTTCTGACAAATTCCTAAGGATCGTCGTAACCCTTTGCTCTGTAGGTTAACATTTTCAACAGCTTCTTCAACTGGATTCAGAGGATTATCCATCTATACAGAACATAAGGACATCCACATTGTGCTCAGCATATTTTGCCTTTCATGTCTATGTTCATGTTTCGCCGTTTTCATTTTTCATATCATATCTATGTTTCTATGATCACATCTATACATATTGCATTTCCTATATGTTTCATGTCCTACTCGTGGCATATGACATTTCATATACTGCACTTTATCGTGATCGTCTCTATTTCCGTAGGGAGTACAGAGCAAAGACTCTTCCTCTGATACTCGTAGGTACTTTTCTTATCTATGCTCCTTTACATATCAAATCTACATATATTTCTATTTCTTGTTCATATCTACATCCTTTAATTCTCAACTGATGATACCCAGATCGCAAATCTTTCTTCGAGGAAGACATCAGACCTTCACTTGGTCGAATAAAATCATCAACTCCGGTAACAGATACTCTTTATTCTTACTTCACAACTTGTTCAGCTTTCTATAGTCTATAAGTATAGCCTAAGTATATCTTTCTTCTTGACAAAGCACGGGAGCTCCCTATGGTGATACACTTGGTCGAATAAATCCCTTTTCTAACAGTTCTTGCAATCGTAATTTCACCTTTGTATCAAGTGGAGCCATTCTATACTCGTAATGGATGCCTAAGTAGGCACCCGGTACAACGCTGATAGCAAACTCAATCTCCTCTATGGAGGCAATCCCGCAACTCTTCCCAAAACACATCCTCGAAAGTCACCAATCTGCAGGATATCTGATACACTCAGCCTCGCTTTATTGTATCAATCACATAAGCCAAGTAGTTTCACATCCTTTTCGCACCATTTTTTCTCTCGCAATGGCCAAGTGATATCACATTGGGGAGAGGTGGTTCGACCCTCTCACCTCTGAATGAAAATAACCCCATCGCCATTCGCAACCTTAAGGTCACTCTTTCATTCTACAATCGACTATCGCCTGGCCTGATAACCAGCCCATCCCCAATAGCCATACTCAAACTCCCTGAAGGATAACCCAATCAAATCTCCCAAAAATTCATACTCGTGTATTTTGATGGGACAATCTCTATACACTTTGTTCACAATAACACTATGCCCGAGCGTTCGCTACCAAGATGTCATACTCTAGCTTCAATTTCAGAATTTTCCTGGGTTAGTATGTTAGTACACACATGTGAATGGGTTGACCCTGGGTCTATCAATGCATGCACAATAGAATCAAAGATAGTAAAATTACCGACTATCACATCGGAGCCTGTGATTTCATCGCTTTCACGCATATGCTCTAGCCGAGCACTACCATCTCGCTTAGCCAAATTCTATGTCCCTGTCTCAGAATGACTCCTGATGCAACACTTTGCTGCCTTTTGAACCGATGAAACATTGCCCCCGCCTCGCCGTGAAGGACGCGTCCTTTGAAATACACTCTCAGATTTCGTGCCCACATCCACACAACCCGCCAAGCACCAGCCTATCTCCTCCAACAATCTCCCTTGTGCTTCCACAATGGGAACAACGAGGAACGCCTGTCCCCTCTGGGGAGGCACCTCCTTGTGCACTTGCACCGACGGTGAATAGTGCATCTCTACCGGGCCTAAGCCGTAGGCCGCCTCGATCCCGTGGTCCCCCGAATCTCTTTCTCTCACACGATGAGCACTTGACCGGGATCGAGATTTTTCTTTCCCTGTCTTCTATCTTTCTTTCATTTTCCTCTTTCTTTACTTGTTCCACATTTAGAGCACATGTTGTGATTTTGGAGAAATAATCATGGCAGAATCCTATGACATGGGCCCGAATGTGGTCGCTTAGGCCGTCTTCAAACTTACGGCACTTCTCTTCTTCGCTCACTAACATCTCGGGAGCATACTTGCTCAACCATGTAAATTCTCTCAAATATTCGGTTACACTTGATTGCCTTTTGTTTCAAATTATGAGAAACTCTCGCCGCATATTGTTTAAATAGATGCCCATAATGCTTCTTGAACTCATCCAAGAAGAACCTCCACGTATCCTTTCTCCGGGTGGAAGCGGTCCTCGGTCACTAAACCCACCCACCGATAAGCCTTATCCCTACAAAGAATGAGGTCGCACATTCCAATTTCTTTCTTCGCTTGTGCAATGCACTGCACAAGCATTCGCTCGATTCTCGAGCTAATTTTCTCCATAGAAGGCTCATCCTCTTCTTTCCCAAAAATCTAATGCCCAGACTCCTAAGCGCATTCTTTCAATGGCTGATCGCCGAGCGGCTGTATCCGTCAGCCTCGCTCTTTGCAAGGCCTCAGCTAACTTTTGGAAGATACCCATAGTACCTTCTACTACTTGTTCCGGTTCATTCTTTGGTGGAGCATGAGATGCTTGTCCACCTACCACACTAGCAGGACTATCAGGACTATTTCCTTGGTCACCTTCGACCCTATGGGTACCTGAACCATCCATGCTTACCTATTAAGATCCACAAGATTCGCGTCAGAGTCATATCATCCCTTTATATGCAAATGCAATGTATGTCAAATACCGTTTTCAAAATCCTTTTTCAAAATCATTTAGGGCCTCTTTTTCCAGAAACGCCTAAACCTACGCTGTGATACCACTAAAGTGTAGCGTCCCCCGAGCCCGACCTGACCCGAATGGCGAGTCCAAACCGAAACCCCGGGGATGCCCGTTTATTTCTTTTTATTTTCCGTGTTATTAAATTTTCTTTTTCAAAAATGTCATACCTAATCCCCGCCAGACCCGACGGTGCATCCGAACCGAGCCCGCCATTCGACTTTTTCATTTATCTTATCAAAACATTTTATTATGTCATTTCGTTGCGGAAGCGGTTTCAGTTTTGGGCAAGCCCATAATCATTTACAATTTTAATGCAATTTCAGAAATCTATAAACATTTAACAAAATACATTTACAAAGAAGGCATTCATGCCTTTTCAGAATGATATACAAAAATCAAGGTTCAAAGTTTAACCCTTTTTGTCCACAAAATACCACTTGTTCAAAAGGAATGATATGCAAATGATGGGGTATATACTTATATGCCGTACTCTCTTTATGACTCTGCGCTTCACGATCTTGTCTTCCTTCCTGTCTCCTCGAAACCTGCGCATAGATAAAAACTATACGCTAACAATTTTCATGCTTAGTGGTTCTATACAGTTCTATTTCAATATTCAATTTAACTTGGCATGAATTTAACATTAAACCATGCCTATTATTTCAACATATACTCATGCTATTCACTTTGCATGCTTTCATTTTACAAATAATTTACTATATCACAAAGATGCATTTTCAATGCAACAATTCAATTTATGAGATTTACGCATATATATATATATATATATATATATATATATATATATATATATATATATATATACCTATTTACACTCGTCAATGTTGGTTATTTCACTTTGCTTGACTATCTTAATTACATTTCCGACTTGATTTCATTTGATGAATCCTACTTTATTATCAATCGGTAATGTGCTTACACATTTAACAATTCGGTTTCCTAATCACGACGGATGCCGTCTGCGCACCCCGACATGCAGACATTTAAATGCCATACGCCATCATGAGACGACGTCGACAGCATCCCCGCCGCGGGAACATTTCTTCAATGCCATACGCTATCATGATGATGCCGATTCGTGCATCCCGCCAAGTGGGAGACATTAGGATAATTTTGGTGATATACCGGACAGTATCCCACGTGGTTCATTCGATATATCATTCAATTCACATTTATGACTCGACTCGCAGAATCCCATCCTTATCATCATTCACATTCATTCGGTTTTCAAATATCACATTTCAATTTCCATATTCACTTTCGTGATATCTTTCAAAGATACACTCCAATCTTATGTATTTATTTCATATACTCATTCATGTACTCATTTCATATACTCATTCAAGTACTGCTTCATATACTCATTCATGTACTATTCATAGTTACTTGGTAAACTACCAAAATACTTAAATAAGCAATAGAGTCGTGAGAACAAACCGGTCATGATCTAGCTCTCTTTTTTCTCGATCTCATTCCCAGTTAGGCAATCATCAATTGCCCCTTAGTCAACAATAATCACGCCACTCTTAGTGGATAAACAATTATCATATTTTTAATGAATAACAATTTATCTTTGTTAATGGTTTTGGGTTAACAATTTTTCACTTAGTTCTATCCTTATTTGAACCCCCGTTAATCATTTCTTACCATGTATTCCAATTAACTTTAACCAAACGATTAGTACACTTGGTACAACAATTCAATTTTCAGACAAGATGTGGATATCAAATGCCATTAAATAGAAAATGGTTAGATTCTAGACTCAATGAGCTTTCCATAGAGTCCAAGAATACCCATAATGGAGTCATAACGAAAGAGTTATGCAAGTTGCAAGCCGCATTTAAAATCAGCAACTTCAAGACTGCAGCCACCGTCTTTTGTCATTTTCGGGGGTCTTAACTTTACATTTGACACTGGTTCTTTGTACTACTTTGAAGCTAAGGTTCTAAGGGTTCTTCTCCAACTAGAATCACCCAAATCGGAGCATAGAAACTCAAGTTATGTCCTAAACAACTGACTATCACGTATGTTCAAAATTGAACTTAAAATCATTAACATAAACTTCTACTTTGGTGAATTTGCCACATAGAGTCAGAATTTTGAGGTGCCTATTTCATGGTATTTTGTTCTTCTTGAAGTCTAGTTTAACCAGCCACTTGAATCACTCAAATCGGATAAAAAATGACCAACTTATGGTCAAAATACTAACACTGGTTTGAAATATTGCATTGGGTACCTGTGATCGGGTCGACAACTAATGTGGTACAGTACCACTGCTTCAAATCGGTACTCCACTGCCTGAAAATTGTCCGTAAAGGTGAAGTTTTTCTCCCATTTTTCCATATTTTGCTACCCAAATCAACTCAATAATCAATATACACTTCAAAAAACCACCTATATTCATCTCATAGAATCTCAATTTACTCAAATCATCTTTCAATACACATCTTATACACTTTAACTCAAACATGCTTTCTATTCATATCTTATACAAGGCCTAGGGTTTTACTCAACCCAACTTCAAGAAATCTAGGGTTCCTATCAAAACCTAGAATAAGAACAAACATGTCATACTTTACATAACCCTTGGAACCCAAAAACACATGTAATGGGAACTCTAGGTCCTCTCATAACAAAACCCTAGATAAACAAAGGGATTTTGTGATGACTTCATACAAGAATTATTCTAGGCTGGGTTTCTTACAACCCAAAACATGTATCCATACAAGAAAATCCAAAGATCCATACTCATAGTCATAGTTCCATACCTTGGAATCTTCCTTTCTTCTTCTTCTCTTCTTCTTCTTCCTCTTTCTTTCTCTCTTTTCCTCTTCACGCTTTTTTTTTTTCTTGCCCAAATGAGACCAAATTTGGTCTTAAATCCAAGCCTCTTTTGGCCATAAGTTCGTTCCCCAAAACCCATTTTTGGGTTAAGTTGTCATTTATTTCACTTTAGTTCTTTAATTCCTCTCTTTTTACAAATCAAGTTAGGTATATTTCTATTTAAACCCCTAGTCTTTCCCTTTTATGACCACTAGGTCCTCAAGTGGTAAATTACATATTTACCCTTTGCTCTCATTTTAATTTCCGGGTTTCTCGTTTTATTTCCTAAAAATTCATATTTAACTTTTATTAAACCCTAAACATGTCCTAAAAATTGCTAGGGTATATTTCGAGGTGTTACAAGGTAATAGTCCTTTGGTAATACAGTGTCATAAATTTGTATATATCATTTGGTCTTATCAGCGCGCGACATGCGCGAGACTCTCGGAAATTCGCTACCCAAATAAACACACGATCGATAAAATTCAAATGAATATCGAGAGTTGTCCATCGAGTTAAGTCATCAGCGAAACACCAATGACTCCGGTTTTCGACTTGGCGCAGGTGTAAGAGAGTTGGTCAGACTGCGTTATGGGCATGAGGAGTCGTGATCTCATGCAGATATGAAACATTCCATGTAAGATTGCATTCGTATGGAATATGATATGACGCTGTATACACGTGCATTTTAGGCGGAGTAATTTCGAAGGAGAATTTTCTATTGCATGTTCCCCTCCGCCGTGGGAAATATTTTCAAGTAATCAAATAATCGGAGAAGAAACAGATCCAAGAGTTTTGTTGTGAAAAATGCCATATTGTGGCCTATTAATTTTTTTTGTAATATTCTAGATTGAATATCCAGTTTTGATTATGTAAATAATAAGTTTTGTAATAAAACTTAGTTTTAGACTTGTTCTGAGTAGTGTTAATATTTTCCCGGACTTTATATTGTCCATACAAATGGTATAGAGAAAGTGGTAAAGGGATGTAAGGCATGAAATTTAGAAGTGCGTAAAGGAGTTAAGAAACTGCCACGTCTATTTTGCCCTCTACCTCGACAGAGATTGTTGATTTCCTATGTAAAGGATGCTTGCGTACTCACGACAAGGTTGAGTATTGGAAAGCTTCCTAGGTCACGACTGGGCAGTGCGTGTCGTGACAGAGCCACATGCAGATCAGCGTTCGCGCGAGCGGAGACAAAGGTCCCCGGTGCGCACGATAATGGCCCAAATTTCCGCGACCAAGCAGCTTTGGGTCGCACGCTTACACAGAAATTTCCGCCATGATAGAAAATTCTCTATCGTGACATACTTATCATTAATGCTCTGTCGCGACAGAGAATTTCTTTCAAGGCTTAAAGAACCCAAGATAGGCGGCGTTGTCTGAACAAGGACAGAGTTTCTCTCACACAAGCAGAAGGCCCAAGCAAGAGCTCACTACACAATGTTGTGCACTGTTTGAGCTATTGCTCATTGGCACTATTCATGGGTACTATTCATGGACACTGTTCACATGGAGTTTAAAAAAAGACCCCCTGGTGGAATTTTAAGGTGTCACGCTGCACGAGCTTAGGTATATGAATACCTAAGACTCTATTGGGCATGGGTTAAATCATGCATTCATTGTGCATTTGATGATGTAATATGCGTGTTATTATTGCATGATGTTGTGTTCCATGTTCGATTCATATACCTGGTAAATAGTATATGGGAAATAAGTATGATGTGTATTAGTGGTGGCATATGCACTACTAATGGAATAAGGAAAAAGAACCTCAATTTGCTATTTTACTTATGTAGATGGCAAGTCGAGGAAGAGGAAGCAGAGGTCATCCGCGAAGCACTCAACCTATATTTGACCAGCAGGCCTTTATTGAGGCCATGGGTGTTGCAGCTGCTGCCATTGCTCAAGCTAGTGCAGCTGGGAGTCAAGGGGGTCCAAGTAACATCCAACGGTTTATAGCACATCATCCTTCGACATTTACGTGAGGGATCCACAGAATGCATCATTGGTTTCGACAGTGTGAGGATTTGGGAGGCTACGAGATCACTCCTCCAATACTAATACCGATCAAAGCAGCCACATTTCAGATAGAGGGTGAGTCCCATATATGATAGGATTGGGTTAGAGTCTCGAGGGATCCTGAGACGAATATTACTGAGAGTTCGAGCTCTTCATATGCTTTTCTCCGTGATTTGCTGTGTATGCCTGGGAGTTCCTTGAGTCAAGCAAGGAAATATGACTCGTGCTCGAAAGTACGTAGACAAGTTCACCGAGTTGGCACGCTTCGATGACTATGTGTACAGATACTACTAAGGTGCGGAAATTCGAGGATGGCTCGTCATTCCATCTAGTAAAAGATTACAGATTTCTCCTTCGTGACATGACTATATGGTCGTGACGGCTACGGCCATGAGAGAGATAGAGGATGCACCTGAGTATCCGAGCTGCGGTACTATGAGGAAGAGGAGGATCACCCTTCTTAGTTCGATAAAGAGGCGGTAAAACTTCGCTCCCTTGAGTGTTTCAGATCGAGGTTGGCGCTTATTAGGTCCAAGGCCAAACTGTGGCTTTAACTAGTCGTGATCCGCTGACATGTTTCCATCACATCAGCCCCGGAGCATGTGGAGGCCTGACGCTCTTTGAGGCAAGGATCCCAGGTTTTGAGAGATGTAATCCTGGGCCATCAGCCAGGACAGAGCGGATACGCTTTGTTCCTTCTCACCCCAAGTGTCGAGGAAACTAAAGATAAGTCCTAGGGTATCGTGACAGCGCCTTCAAGCATATAGATGGGCCAAAGCGGCCAGGTTATGGGTCGAGGACGAGGACAGGGCTCACAGGCCGAGACTTCAAGGACCCAAGGGTGTGTCTACACCATCACGCCATAGACTGAGCCAGTTGATTAGTCGGTGATACAGGGTATGTTTATGTTATCTCGCATATGGGCAAAGATACTGTTTGATTCTGGTGCATCACATTCTTTTGTGGCTGCATCTAGTGTGGATGTTTTGGGCTTAGAGGTGGAGACCTTGGAAGTGAGTTCTCCCTGTGTGGACTAAAGGAGGATCGATCGTAGATATGTCGAGATCAGGGAGTTGTAGATCTCAGGATTCTCGCTTTACGATGGACCTTCGGGTGATGGACATATCGGATTTTGATGTCATTCTTGGCATGGATTGGTTGACGCCACATCAAGTCATCATTGATTGTGATAGTAATAGGATTAATGCCTACACACTAGACAGTATTCGTGTGATTTTTCAGGGGGCAAAGCATAATGCTTTACCCCAGACCATGCATGACTCCAAATGGAGTGGATAATTGATGGGTTGGCTAGCGAGCCTTACCCTAGAGGATGAGGAGGACGGGATTTATCTCACCTCAGGCTGTTTTAAGTAGCAAGAGGATGTCTTTTTCGATTTAGATGCCGAGATTACCTCCGCACAAGGATGTGGACTTTATTACTGAAAGCTACACCCGTATGTCACCCATTTCTATGACTTCTCATAGGATGACACCGCTGGAAGCCGCAGAACTCAAGGTCCACCGCGTAATTGCTGGACAAGGGCTTTATTAGACCGAGCACTTCACCATGGGGCGCTCCGGTTTTGTTTGCAAAGAAGAAAGACAAGATCCTTCAACTGTGCATTGATTACCGATAGTTGAATAGGGTTATGATCAAGAATCGGTATCCCTTACCGAGGATTGATGACTTGTTTGATTAGCTGAGAGGGGCACAAGTCTACTCTAAGATAGATCTTTTCACCGGATACCATCGCTTGAGAGTTGTGAGGCCGGAGACCATAAGAAAAAACGCTAGGACGCTGCATTTGGCATTTCAGTTCATAGCGGATTTCCTCGGTCGAACACGAATGCCGCATTCATGGATCTCATGCATAAGGTATTCCAACCCTATTCGGGGTAAGTTCATCAGGGTCTTTGTTGATGAAATTTTGATCTACTTCTAGTTTGAGGAGGAGCATGCGAATCATTTGAGGATTGTTCTTCAGGCACTCAAGGACCAACAAATAGATGCCAGTTTACTGGGTGCTAGTTTAGCTACCGAGGTGAAATCTGGACACGTCGTGGCCTGGCCTGGGGTGTGTCAAGAGACCCGAAGGTCGAGGCCGCTATGAGTCAGAGAGGCCAAGTCGTATCTCGAGATACGCAGCTGACCAAGTAGGCATTGCGCCCGGGTTCATCGAGGATTTCTCCTACTTAGTAGCACCCATGACTAGATCGGACCGAAGGGGTCAAGTTTGATGGGATGACCTGCGTGAGAAGCGGCATTCCAAGAGTTGAAAGGAGGCTTACTTCAGCTCCTATTCGATAGTCCCTGAATTGTGTGATAGAGGTACACCTGGCCTATCAGGACGCCTGTGACTTTGATCGGGGATGGGCTCCTGATGTAGCTCGAGAGGTTTTAGCTTATGGTTCATGATGTTTAAAAATCATAGAGTAATTAATTCCTACATATGATCTGAGTCATGACCATAGTCTTTGCCTTAAAGATTTCGCGCCACTATCTGTATGGTGAGCAGTTTGGGGTATTTTCAGACCACAAGAGTTTGAAGTGTATTTTAACACAGTGGGACCTCAACATGAGGCAACGCAGATGGTCGAGGATGGAGGATTATGATCACTTGCATTACCATCTTGGTAAGGCAAATGTTTGCGGGCTGATGCACTTAGCCTAAGTCACGAGGAGTATTGGGCAGTGTAGCTCCCTAGAGCAAGGCATGCCTCGAGACGCGATCGGGATGTGTCTCTGATGCGCTCGAGAGGGTCAGAGCTTGGGCGTGTCTGGCGCACAAACAAAAATCGCGAGTAGACACCCATCTACATATGATCCGGAGTCACGCACTAAGGCCTTTGCCTTAAAGATTCTCGCTACCAATTATCCGTATGGTGAGCAGCTTCAGTATTTTCGCACTACAAAGAGTTCGGGCGTATTTTAACACAAATGACCTCAAATACGAGGCAACGCAGAGAAGCTCTGGAGTATTCGGGAGGATTATGACTTCACTTTGCATTACCATCTCGTAAGGCAAATGTTGTGATGATGCACTCGCCTAAGTCACGAGGAGGTCACAGTGTAGCTCCTCGAGTGGCGTATGCTCGAGACTGTGGAATAGTTTAGGTTATAATACAGCTGATCGTGCCAGGAGCACTAGTGGAGTTCGTAACTACGCCCATCCCTTAACGAGCAAGGTGATTGAGTCCCAAGGGAAGGAGGTAGAGATATCTTCCATCGGACGGCACAAAAAGTACGTGATTTAGGTCAAATATCACATAGATGGTAGCCTTTGATAGGGACTCGCTGTTATTCCCTAACCGATGTGATTCGAGAGAAGAGCTCCTCCGAGAGTTCTAATCGCCCTGCCATTGCAGGCATCTAAGTGGCACGAAGATGTACCAAGATCTTCGTTGCCGGTATTATTGGAGTGGGATGAAGCAACACGTTGGAGATTTTTTTCGACAGTGTCTCACATGTCAGTAGGTAAAGGCTGAGCATCAGAAACCAACAGGACTACTTTAGCCATTGGAGGTAGCCGAGTGGAAGTGGGAGCACGTCACGATGGATTTTGTGACCCACTTGCCATAGACACAGTGGAGGCATGATGTTGTATGGGTTGTAGTGGATCGACTCACTAAGCTCCAAGACACTTTCTAGCGATGCAGATGACCTTCACACTAGAGGAATTTTGGTCTATATATTCGTGAGATCAAGTCCCGCTATAATGAGGCCCCATCAGACGGACAAGGATCCTAGATTTATGGCACACTTTTGGAAGAGTTTCCAAAAGGCCATGGGGACACAATTGATGATGAGCACAACATTTCATCCTCAGACAGATGGTTAGTAAAAGAGGACCATACAGATTTTAGAGGACATGCTGCGTGCATACGTCCTGGATCTCAAGGGTAGCAAGGATGAGCATTCACCCTAGTGGAATTTGCTTACAACAACAGTTATCATATTGCACCCTATGAGCCCTTATATGGGAGGCCATGTCGATCACCGATTTGTTGGACAAAGGTGGGAGAATACCCCATCACTGGTCCGGATTTGAATAGAATCACCTCCGAGAAGGTGGATTTGATTTAGAAGAGTATTCTCACAGCTCAGAGTTGACAGAAGAGCTACGCCGACAAACGACGTCGACCTTTGGAGTTCGAGGTGGGTGATCACGTCTTCTTAAAGGTGATACTTAAGAGAGGAGTTATCAAATTCGGCAAATGAGGGAAGCTTGCGCCAAGGTATATCGGGCCCTTTGAGATACTCGAGAGGGTGGGTACAACTACTTATCAGTTGGCGCTACCACCGAGCTTTTCAGGTGTCCATAAGGTGTTCCATGTCTCCATGCTCTGGAAGTATACTCTAGATCCAGCTCATGTACTGGATTGGGGAGAGATTACTGTTGACGCCGATGGGACTTTCGAGGAGGGACTAGAACGTATCTTGGATAGCCGAGATCAGGTTTTGCGACGCAAGACCGTGCGACTAGTGAACATATTGTGGCAACACCGAGGAGTGGAGGAGGCAAGTTGGGAACGCGAGGACACGATGCGAGCCACCTATCCCTTCCTATTTGAGGACAGAGGTGCGTTGTCTAAAATTGTGTCACTAGAATAATTACTACATATGAATGTGTTTGTGTGTGCTAGTGGGTGGTGGGACAAATTTGGTTAAGGGGAAGAATGCAAAACCAGGGAAAAATTCAAATTTTCTCCAATAGGACTAAGCGGTAAAAATTAGGTTGGCTCGAAAATTTTCTAGATTCGGATGATGAAATAGACTTATCATTGAATTGTCTTGAAACTAGTTACCTGCAATCAGTTTTCATCGGATTCGTGACAGTAGAAATTTCACGTTTCGAATGCCGGTGTGCGGTGACATATGAAATGACCGGGTGATGCCACGCTGGCACCTGAGGGTGACACGTGACATGAGGCCATGTAGTCCGTTTATCTGAATGATGGCTCACATTAGACGAGTATCAAGTGTAGGATAAAGCAAAGAAAGAAAAATCAAAATTGAAAAATGTAGGGAAGGCAAATTGGCAAGGTGGAAGTGGGAAGAGAGTTTCCTTGTGAATATATGGGTGATGGTAATCCGAAAGAAAATGAAGAAAAAGAAAGAAAAAGAAAGAATGAGATAGAACGAGCAAGGAGAGGGGATTAGGTGGATAAGGAAAGGAAAGAAAAGGAGAAAGAAAGGAAAAAGAAAGATAAGAAAGGATAGCAAACAAGGAAAGGTAAGGAGGAATTAGATAAAGAGAGAAAGCGAAAGGGATTTTCTTGGTAATTAGATGGTTGAATCAGATGGCACGAGGTAAAAGTCGATCCACGCATCGCTATGCGTGGGTACCAAACTCTTGGAGTTTCATCAAACTCCACGGTAGAATTTTCCTACTTGAATGATTTTTGCTTTAAGAGTCATGTAACGACGTAGGTTTCTTCGAGTAGTGACATGTAGTGTGATTTGGTCCCAGATTTTGGGGCCCGAATATTGGAAATTTTGGAATTTAGTTGGGCAATCCCGAACTATGTGGGGATTGGTTGTGATCCCGGGACTAAGGTCTCTGGGTTTTGTTGTATGTTATGATGTCACAGTGATTCGGCGTCGAATGGAACCAAAAAATGGTTCATGGCCGTGAAGGGACCAAGAGGTACCCTGCTTTATATGGGTTCGAGATTTGGGCCATTTTGTGTGTTATTGTTGGAAAAATAAATAACATGTTGTTGTGTGTAAAAATCATGTTAATATGTACTTGCTTGATGTATTAAAATAGAAATTGTGATGAATGGAAATTATATGTTGGAAATATAAGTGTCAGAGATTTATAAATGTTGCATGTAGCTCTTATTGTGCATGTAGTGGACTTCAGATAATGACACGATTGCATTTCATATGCATGGTCACATTGTGTCGAGTCAGGTGTGTGTGCATGGTATTGGTCATTCACCATTCTTGGTGAATGTGTTGTGAGCTCGGAAATGAGACAACGTCAAAAATCATGACTCACGGTTGTGTAAAACAATAATAATAATAAATCCGCGTGTGTTTGGGTAGACGAGATAGAGGGCGGATCCCAATTGAAATACGGAATTTTATTCTCGATCGAAACACATGTATCTAGTGATGAAGTTCGCGAGTGTCGGAAGAAATTAATAGAAGCCTGCGGTGAGACCCCGAAAATTCGCTACCTAAATAAACACACGGGATTGGACAAAAATGCAAATGAATATTGAGAGTTGTCTAATGGGTTAAGTCATTGGGTGAAACACCAATGACTGGTTTTAAAACTTTGCATTGCCGGTTTGAGGGAGTCGGTCGAGACTTGAGTTGTTGGCATGAGGAGTTGCATCTCATGCATGACATGAAACCATTCCATGTAAGATTGCGTTCTTGTACGAAATGTGATATGATGTAGTATGTCATTGTATGTGCATTTTAGGTGGGGAGTAACCCTTGTAGAAGAATTTTCTATTGGGCATTGCTCACCTCGTCGTGGGGAAATATTTTTTGATCTGCAGGGGTACAGCAGGGAGAAGACAGATGCAGGGTTTTGTTGTGAAAAAGGGCGGATTGTGGCCTATTAATTTGTTTTGTAATATTATGGATTGAATATCCAGTTTTGATTATGTAAATAATAAGTTTTGTAATAAAACTTAGTTTTAGACTTGTTCTGAGTAGTGTTAATATTTTCCCGAACTTTATATTGTCCATACAAATGGTATAGAGACAGTGGTAAAGGGATGTAATGCATGTGTGAAATTTGGAAGTGTATAGAAGGAAGAAGAATGGGCTCTTTGCCCGTTTTAGTTCTCTGTCGTGCCAAAATTCGCGATTTCATGTCGCTGACCAGCCAGTGTCCCCATCGCGTGAGTTGAGTATTAGCGAAGCTTCTGGGTCGCGATTGGCGATGCGATACCGCATCTTGTCACGACGAGTAATACGGAGGACTATGGCTTCACTTTGCATTACCATCTGGTAAGGCCGTCGCCAGTGATTGATGCACTCAGTGAATTCACACGGGGAGTACTAGCGAGTGTAGCTTCTCGGGAGTGGAAAATGCTCGAGATTGTGAAGCCGGTTCGGATTCTGATCTTTGGGATTATGCTAAAAGGGTACTTTAGAGTCACGGTGTGGCTGTTGTCCCTATTGGCGGGAGTGATTAAATCATAGGCGGGACGTAGAGATATCATCCACCGAGGGATCGGTGCAAGCCCGGTCTAGTGGCGAAGGTTGGACCATCTGCCGCGAGATGGTAGGAGTCGAACAGGGTGGAGTTGTGGCTCCCCTGGTTGGCCGTTTGAAGGAGATCCTTAAGGGAGTTCCTTATTCCGTTTTCTTGTGCATCGGGTGGCACGAAGATGTATCGAGATCTTCGTCGCCAATATTACTGGAGCGGAATGAAGCGAGCCATTGGAGATTTTGTTTGACGATTTCTCACGTGTTAGTAGGTCAAGGATGAGCATCAGAAGCTAGCAAGGCTACTTTATCCATTAGAGGTAGTAGAGTGGAAGTGGGAGCACGTCACAATGGACTTTGTGACCCACTTACCATGGACATCGCGGAGGCATGATACAGTATGGGTGATAAAGGACCGGCTCACTAAGTCGGCACATTTTGCAGCGTCTGGATGGCTTTACACTTGAAGAATTTTGTTGGTTGTATATTTGAGGGTTGTCCCATTCACGTGGCGTACGGTGTCCATAGTATCGAGACGGGGGATCCTAGGTTCTGGCACACTTTTGGAAGAGTTTCAAAGGCCATTGGGAATACTTGATTGACGATAAGCGTTACGTTTCATTCGCGAGATAGATGGTCGTCTGAGAAAGGACCATCTGATTTTAGAGGACATCTTGCAAGCATGCCTGAATCTTAAGGGTAGCTAGGAGGAACACCCATGAGTGGATTAGCCTATAATACTTGGTTATCGGGTGAGTATACAGATTGCACCCTATGAGGCTTTATATGGGAGGCCGTGCCAGATCACAGGTTGTTGGATAGAGGTGGAAGGTTCCGTCAGCACAGTGCACGGATACGATTAGAGATACCACTAAGAAGGTGGGTGATTAAATGCCTTCTTACGGCTCGGAGTAGGCAGAAAATCGCGATAGGCGTCGATACAGAAGTTTGATGTGGGTGATCCGCAATTTGATGTCTAAGGAAGTAGTGGGTCGGCGACGAAGAGCTAGCTCAAGGTATATCGAGGCCCGCCCGAGAGATACTCACAGTGGGTGGATCTGGAGTTGCTTGTCGGTTGGGCGCTACCGCCAAGCTTATCAAGTGTCCATGAGGTGTTCCGTCTCCATGCTCGGGAGTATCTCGGATCCGACTCATGTAATTGGATTGGGGAGAGATTACTTGTTGATACTAATGAGACCCTTCGAGAGACAATGCATATCTTAAATGGCGGGATCGGTATTGTGACCGCAGGCCAGGTGTGGCTAGTGAGAAGGTGTTATGCGACAGGGTAGAGGGAGCGACTTGAGACGTGTGGACCTGATAGGGGACCAACTATCCTTCCTATTTGAGGACGAAGGTGCGTTATCCTAATATTTGACACTAGAATAGAATTAATTTCATATATGCACGTGTTTGTGTGTGCAAAGTGTATACAGATTTCGGGGGACGAAATTCTATTAAGGGGAGAAGAATATAAAACCCGGGAAAAATTCAATTTTTTTAAAAAAAATGGTAAAACGGTAATTCAGTTGGAAACAACAAATTTTCTAGATTTCGGATGACGAAACAAACTTCACCGTTGAATTCGTCTCACGAAATCTAATTACCCCATCGAATTTCATCGGATTCCAAGACAGTTGGAATTTCACGTTCAGATGCCAGGTGTCGGATGACCAGCTGGCATGATCATGTGGATGCCACATGGTGCCCTAGGGGAGTGACATATGGCATGAGCCATGTGGTGCACTTTGTGAATGGCTCACATTGAGCCAAGTGTCAAATGGAGGAAGAAATGAAAAGAAAGAGTAAAAAGATTAATGAAAAAAAAATAGAAAAATGAAAAAAGAAAAAAGAATGAGAATTAGGGCAAACGGGGCGGTTCGAGGAGGATAAGAAGGAAAAAAGAAAGAAATGAGGGAAGGAGGAAAAGAAGAAGAAAGGGGCCCGGAGAGGAGAGAAAAAGGAAAAAAGGGTTTTCGCTTCTCCTACAGATCTGGTGGGGCGGATTGGTTTTCATCGGGAAAGAAGCAAAGTTCATTTACGCGACTAGAGCTACGTGTGGGTACCAAATTTAGGGAATTTCGTCGAACTCCAAGAGGTAAGGAATTTTTCTACTTGGAATATTTTTAGCCTAAAAGCTATGTAATGACATAGGTTGTTTTCGGGGCCATGATAGGCCATGTGATTTAGTCTAGATTTTGGAGATTTGAATATTGAAATTACAGGCTTGCTTTCGACCAGTCTCGGACTATGTTGAGGTTTGGTTTTGATCCTAGGACTAATGTCTTCGGGTTTTGTTCTGTGTTTTGGTATCATAATGAGTTGGTAACGAATGGAACCAAAAATGGTTCATTGTCGTGAAGGGCCAGGAAGGTGCCACATTTTTATGGGTTAAATTGGGGCCATTTTGTGTGTGTGCTTAGTATTTGAATAACATGTTGTTGTGTGAAAAGTTCATGTTAATATAAACATATGATGTATTGACATGATGGATGAAAATTATATGAAAACAAATATAATTATCCATGTTTGGAAATCTTTTGCATGTAGCTCTCATTATACATGCTTGTGATATGGCATGGAAGCGGTGTATTTACATTTCATATGCACGAGGACATCGCGTCAAGTCGTGTGTGTGCATGGTAATGGTTATTCACCATTCTTGGTGAATGTGCAGTGAGAAGAACTTAAAATGGAATGACGTCGGAATTAGAACTCATTGTTGTATAACAGGAAAACAATAATAATAATAATAAATCTCGTGTGTTTGGGTGAAGCAAGATGGAAGTAGATCCCCACGGGGTGAAAGAGACCTAATTTATTCTTGGTTAGACATGTGTCAGTGATGAAAGTTTGCGAAGTGTCGGAAGGTGGTAAGCTGCTTGGTGAGACCACAGAAAGTCGCTACCTGAAAACACATGGGATTTGGTAAATTCAAATGAATATTAGAGGGTTGTCCAATGGGTTAAGTCATTAGGTGAAACACCGATGGTAGTTTTTTAACTACCAACATTTACGTAGTGAAGTCGGTCGGGACTCGGGTTATGGGCATGAGGAGTCTCATCTCATGCATGACGTAATCTGCTTCATGCTCGGATTGCATTTATGTGTGGAATGTGGTTTGATGTATGTGCCATTGCGTGTGCATTTAGATTGGGGAGTAGCCCTTGTAGGAGATTTTTACTAGGCATTGCTCACCCGGATTGTAGGACCCCCTTCGGGTACATGGGTGTCACGAGGGGAGACTTGCAGCCGACGAGGCCGTGATTGTGAAGGACGACCATGCAATATGAGTAACATTTTTGGTAAAAGTGTTTTGTATAAAAGGATTGCATAAAATCTTCTTTTGGACTATTGTATAAATAATTTGGGTATGTAATTATGGTAAGAAGCGTGTGGGACCCTTAAGGCTATAATTATTCATTTTCTTTTCTACTTATTTAAAATTAAATATATGAATGAATAGGTCTTAGTGAAGGAAGTATGGAAGTGGTGCGAGTAACTCGGTGTTCATATTGGGTAGTTAGTGCCCAGGTCAGTACGAGACTTAGGTGCAGACAACCTAAGAAGAAATTAGGGGTTGGCGGTGTAAAACTTAAGAAAATTCAATTTTTTGAAAAGGGTAAAATAGTAATTTCGAGTTAAAATCATGAATTTTCTAGATCTTTGGATAATCGACCAGGCTTCACCATTGGAATCGTCTCCACCCAATCCTAGTTACCTCGTCGACTTTCGTGAGATTAGAGATAGTCGATTTAATGTTTTGAGGCAAACCGATACTTGAGTTGACACTTGGTACCTTGGATGGGCTAAGTATGGAATGCATGTGTCAAATGAAGAAATGAAGTCAAATAGTTCTAAATTGGGACCTATGTGGGACATGCGTCGCAACTTGAGAGGGTGAAAATCCAAAGATATGAATAAGTGGATAATGTGTAATCAAAGAGAGCCAATGAGAGAGTGACATATGGCAAGAGAGGACAAATCCCACTTAAATGGTTTGACCAAAATCCGATGGGAGGAAGAGAATGGGGAGAAAAGGGAGAAAAGAAGAGAAGAGGAGAGAGAGGTTATCGCCTGCTGCAGTTTTCTAGAGATATGGCAGTTGGCGTTCGTCGAATCAAGAGAAAAATTTCGTTCTCACGACGAGAGCTTCGAGTAGAGATCGGAATCGGGGAGTTTCAATAAACTCCAAAAGGTATAGGATTTTTCATACTCAGTTTTTATTCTAAGCAAAGGCCATCCCCAATGGCACCAGTTTTAGTTCCCCAGAAGTAGTGAGTGTGCGTGTTGGTCCCAAAATTTTGGGATTGAAAGGTGGAAATGTTTGGAGACCAGTGGATGGTCTGAGACTATGCATAAAAATTGATATTTCGGGTCCACTGGGCGGGCTCTAGTCGTGACCAGTTTTCTGGAATCACTAGCTAACCCGGGCGGCGGGCGGCCGCGAGCCGCAGGCGGCGACCACGGCCCGACCATGCGCCACGGCGCGCTAGACATGCCTGGTCGTAGCGGTATGCCTAGTCATGCACATGGCGCGCCGCGACAAGATGGTAAGCGCGCACACGATAAGACGGTGTGCGCGACCCGGTAAGCGGGCGCTCGCGACAACCCTTCGGCGCGACCGCGGTTCATCGCGATGAAGGGGCCTGTCGCGATAGAGACTCCATTCCTTCAAAAAAAAAAGTAAAATAAAATAAAATAAAAATTAAATCTTTATTTTTGAATTGTTGTGTGTTTTAAATGTTGAGGTCGGATGATGCCTTGTTGGATTGAGATCCCAATTTAAGGATCTTTTGTGTGCTATTGCTTGATAATTGAATAACATGTTGTGTGTGAAAGTTGTATGTCGATGCATGCTCGCTGATGTGTTGACATGATGAATGAAAATTATTTTCCATAAGTTGGAAATGATGCATATAACTTAATATGGCAAACTTGCATTCCATATGCACGGTAACATCGAGTCGAGTCGGGTGTGGGTGCATAGTGATGGTTGATCCACCATTCTTGGTGAATGTGTGGTGAGCTCGGAAATGGGACAATGTCCAAAATCGAGACTCACGGTTGTGTAAAATAATAATAATAATAATAAATCACATGTGTTGGGCGTAGCAAGATGGGGTAGATTCCCCCCAAGGTGAAAGACCCAAATCTACATGCGGTTAGACATCATCACCGTCGGTGAAAGTCTGTAAAAATGTTAGGAAGGTGTGTGACGTTCCTGCGGTGAGAACCCAAAAAATATGTAGCCCATAATTAAACACACGGAAATTTGATAATATTCAAATGAGTATTGGAGGTTAGTCCCGATGGTCGAGTCTTTAGATTGGAATACCGATGGCGGTTTTTACACATAACGTGTATGTGTGAGGGAGTCGGTCAGGACTCGGGTTGTGGGCGTGAAGAGTCACATCTTATGCATATCATGAATATTCCATGTATGATTACATCATTTATGTGGAATATGATTGGATGTTTTGTGTATGTCATTACATGTGCATTTTAGGTGGGGAGTAGCCATATGGAAAAATTTCTCTCTTGGGCGTTGCTCTTCCGTCATGGAGTAAATATATTTCGGGTACTAGAGGTGTATGCGGAAGTTGAAAGCGGGTCGAGACTCAGTGTGAAAAGTAGGATTGTGGCCTATTCCCATATTTTGTCTTGTGCAGGCCCCGAATTTCTAGTTTTATGATGTAAAATAAGTTACGTAATAAAATATTTAGTTTAATTTGGTTTTAAGCGTAGTGTTGATATTTCCCAGACATTATACTGCTAGTACAAATTGTATATAAATAGTAGTATTTGATGAAATGTAGAGAAGGAAAATTTGGAAGTGTAGAGGGTGAGAAGGAATGGGCTACTGTCCATTTCTAGTTCTCTGTCGCGACAGAGAATTTTGGTTCTTTGTCATGACAGGAAGTCCTGGTCGCGACAGGGTCCCAAGCCACACACACGACACAACTTGGGTGCTCGCAGCGGAAGTGCACGCACGACAAGACTCACGTGCGCGTGTAACACAGTAGGGCCCGTGTTGGAACATGGCAGCCTGTGGCGCAACAGAGTCCTTCTCTGTCGCGACAGGGCTTGGCTTGCCTTGTGTCGCGACAGTGCTTGATGTCGCGACACGCGGTTCCAGCCGGGGAGGAAGAATCTCGATTCACGATAAATTCTCTATTACGACAAGGAATTGTATCCTACTATCCTTGATTGGCGTGGTGTCGTGACATGGGTCGACCTACTTAGTGCCTTTGCGCACAGCGCACATGGCAGGCGCGCGCACACGGCCGAAGCGTAGGCTCGACTCAACAAGGCATTCAATCGCGACAAACCACTCAGGTCTACTCTATCACGACAGAGTCTATCAATAGTAAAAAAAAAAAAAAAAATCAAAAATTTTGAATATTGGGGCATCTTAGCTTGGTATCAAAGCCTAGGTACACGAATACCTAGGACTAGATGGGACGCGGGTCTAGAGCATACATTGTTCGGTGTTGCGTGTTTTATGCTTAACATGTGTGATTATGTGTTATGAATTGTATGAAATGTATACATGATAAATTGTATATGGAACACTAGGGTTAGAAAACATAACCTTAGGGGTTCAAAAAACAAAATGAACATGAAAATTTGGAAATTGAATTGAATATTGTTAGTGGTTGTGATTAGCCTTTACTAAGGAAAAGGATGAGCAGGTTAGTTCATGATGGAAGTAAGTTGATTAATGGTTGACATGTGCACTACTAGTTGGGTGAGATAGAAACTTCCTTAACTCTGTTGCCATTTGACATGTGTAGATGGAAGGGTTGAGGACGGCGTTGAGGGTGTCACGGGGCGATAGTCGACCATCGAGCACATGCTAAACCGGTAGGCCCCTTTATGAAGGCCATGAGCGCTATGTTTACCAGTTTTGCACAGACTAGTACAGTTGGGGGACAGGGAGGTTCAAATAACCTCCAAAGGTATAAGATGCATCATCCCTCAACATTCACAGGGGGAGGGGATTCGATGGTGGTAGACCATTGGTTCTGACATATAGAGAAGATATTGGGGCCGTGGAGATCACTCGGCGTGACCAAGATTAGACTAGGCGCATTCCCGGCTAGAGGTGAGTCAGTATGGTGGGACTAGGTTAAAACCTCGAGGACATAGGTCATGGCAGGCGAGGATTCAAGAGCTCTTTATGAGCAAGTATTTTCCGGGCACGGCCAGGTGATTACTACCCAAATAGTGTTATTTCACGCGCGGTAATGTCTGAGTTTTGAGCATTTTGTGTAATAATCAACTTTGATTAACTCAATTGGCATGTTAAGGACCTTCTTGATGCTACTAATCAATTGTTATGGCAAGTTTTGTTGTTTTTTACAATTTGTATACCATAAATAGAGATTCGGCTCAACGTAAGAAAAATCAATTGGAATTAGAGCGAAAAAGGCAAAGCCCAGGAAGCATACAAAGAGATACGTGTGCCAGCAATTCGCAGCCCTGCGAAATTTCACAAAACACATAATTTTAAGTAGCCCACAGGAATTTTCTGACCCTTGCAAAATTGCCTTTTCTGTGAGATTTCTGCCATTGTTCCTGCTACTTTTGACTTTTTGACTTTTTGACTTTTTGACTTTTTGACTTTTTGACTTTTTGACTTTTTGACTTTTTGACTTTTTTGTCACTTTTTGGATTTCTTCCCAATTTGTCCCCCTGTTTTAGAGTTTGTTTTGGTTATTTTGGTATTTTGTATTAAGGTTTGGCTATAAAAGCTCCTTCATTAATAAAGTTTTGGAGGGAAGATTTTAGTAGTTCTCGCTCTTTCTCATTTTCTCTCACTTTCTCTCATTTTTTGGCTAGCCAAACAGCCTCTGAGGATGACAACTTAGAGGATGAGCAGCTAAAACCCCTTCATCCTTGAAGTGGAAGGCCATTGAGCAAAGAATCTAAGGCAAGCTGAGGGGTTTCATGTTTTCACACAAGTATCCACTGCCATTACTGTTATCCCTTTTTAACTTTAGGTTTTGATCCCTTTGAGTCACCTTGAACGGTTATTATTTGGTAAGCTTTTAGGGCTCATAGAATGTTTAATGTTAGATCCAGAGTTCATTAGTTATCATTTATGAGCCATTGGAAAGTGAGTCAAGGAAACTTGTTTTTGTTTATCTGAGGCAATTTAATCGCTGATGAATCTTCAAGGATATTTGTTTGGGTCGATTTTATATGGTAAATGAAGAACCAATTTGGGAGATGTCCTATAGGTCATCCTCCTAGCAACGAAAAAGACAGTGAAACCCTCATTTGCCTAGAGCCTAAGCACGGTGACCCAACATTTCAAGGATTTCTTTTTACATTTTAACTTATTTTATTTTCAGTTTTCAACCATTACAATCCACTATTTTTTTTCAAATCCAAAATCCAAAATGAATTCACCAATTGGAGCCTCACTGTAAGTCATTTATGTGAAGAAAACCCATCCCATTGAACGATCTTAGAGCCAACTATCTTGCGATGTAATGCTTTCGACGTTAGGAGGTATTAGGTATAAATTTTGTTGATTCGCGATGCCCTTAGTACATACAATCAAGCGGCGCCGTTCAGGGATGGTGCCCTAAGTGCGAGATGACAACATCTTTTGAACACTTGTGATCCTCATCACACAAGTTCTGGTGACCCCTCTTGTATCATTCTTTTTAATATTTTACTAATAGTTTACTTAGTTTCTTTCATTTATTCAGCTTTTTAACCCTTTTGGTAGAATTGTTTTCCTTTGTCTCGTTTGGTGGTTGCCTGTTTTCCAATAGGGTGCATGTTACGAGTGTCAACTAGAGGCAAGTTAATCAAAGTCAGTATTCTACAGGAGTCTAATTCTGAATTGAATATTAGTTTGCCACAATGGAACACCCAGAGGGAGAGCAACATAGTCAGTACCCAGTAGAGAGAAACCCTAATGAATATAGGTCCATGAGGGATCACATACACCCTCCATGGGTGAGAGCACCCTCCTGCATTGTGCCTCCAACTAATGTACCATATAGCAGTACTTACAACCCTAGTTGGGGGAACCACCTAAATTTCTCATGGAAACCAACTCCTCAGCCACCACAACCACCACAGTTAACTTCTTCAGTTGAGCAAGCAATACTAAACTTAAGCAAATTGGTGGGTAATTTTATAGAGGAGTGGAAAGTAGTGAATGTCCAAGCAAATCAAAGAATTGATACTGTGGGGCTCTGCAGACCAGATTAGATGGAGAAGCCCCGAAATGACCTTGGTCGAGAAAATTGTGACACATGATACTCGATTCAGAGCTCCTTGTCGACATGTTCATCAAGAAGAATCGGAGGAAAGTGCATAAGCCGACACCACAGTGGAGGAGCATTGTAAACATCAGCTACAAGAAGAGTTGATAGAGACTTTTGTAGAATTTTCTGAAGGGTTATCCGAATCCTCAGACATTTGTGCTGCTTTTTGTCCATCAAGAAAGAATGAAGCAATCTCCCCATTTATGACTAAGGAAGGCAGTGGAAAGGAAGTAGTGGAAGATCCCCAAAAGCTTATTCTTAAATCATTTCCCATAAAATTGAATCCCAGTGCCATTGCCCAAGCCACCGACAGTCCACTGCCAGTAGCATCCTCTCCTGACCCAGTGTACATCCGGCCTACACCTACAGCACATTCTACACCTTAAGCACCTACTGCTAAAGCTGAGGCCATCCCATCTGCACTGCATGTACAAAACTTTAGGAAGTTAGTGGCCTCCGTTCAAACTTTCGCCACTACATCACAAACCTTAGCAGCTGCTCATACTGCATGGCATAACATATGGCTCATACCGAAACCATCATGGATTCCCGGTTGGAGCACACGGACCTCGGCGATTCAGAAACTCCACAGGTTTATTGACCCGAGGCTTGAGCGGTTTGGGAGGACTCAATCTCCACCACTTTTTGTTTTGATTTTTTATGTTTTATTTTATTTTATATTATTTTGATTTATTTAATTTTTCTCTTTAGGTTTTCTCTAATTTCAATTTAATCTTTGTTTTTAGCTCATTTTTCATTTTCTTGCATTTTTTAAATTTTTCTTGGCTTATTTTGCGAACGTGGCAATTTCTACAACAAGGAGGTCAGGCAAAACCCAAAACTTTCTTTAAGAGATTCTTGTTCACAACCCCTGCGAAATTTTGTAGGATCATTATGGCAGTGTACGGCAGCCATTTTCATAGCACTGTAGTAGGCAGATTGTAGCAGCATTGTAGCATAATGTAGGAAAGTAAAAAATAAAAATAAAAATTTCTAAGGCACAACGATTTTTCTCAACTGCGAAAATAAATTGTGAAAATTCGTAGCTATTAATTTCGCAAGAATTTTGCCGGCTTCAAATTTACGCACTCTAGTTTCTTTTAGCCATAACTTTTCATGCAGAACCGTTTTAGGTAATCTTGGTATCGTTAGAAAGCTTAGAAGTGTATAATCTAAATATAGCTAGAAAGGACACTTTTGATATTATGATAAGGCATAATTTTTAAAATTCTCCAATTGGTCACTTTTAACCTCTATTTTTCTTGCTTCAACTTGATCATTTAAATCCCAAATGGAGTGAATAAGGCCACTTTGAGAAGCATATTTTTATATTTTTGATTTCCATTCTTGTAGCATGATCATATTTTGCACTGTTAATATTTTGGTTTAACGCTTTCCTCTCTTTTGTTTCTTTTTTCATATGGTTTCTCCTCTCCGCAACTGTCTGCACTCTCTAAGGAGGTATCACTTCCTCCCTTAAATTTCTATTCCATGAGCACATTGAGGACAATGTAGAATTCGGTTGGGGGGAGAGTTAAGGAAGGAAGTGTTGATTTATGTTTTGAGCAAATCTGTTTTGTTTAGTTGAATGGCTAGATAGTTAGTTAGTTTTTTTTTTTTGTTATAATTCATGTTTTTGGCTCCTAGTTCATGCTTCGGAGTTTCTCATTTTCAGAAAACTTTTTTTTGTAATTCCGAGCTTACAGTATGAGAAATTGAAATTTTGTTCCAATGTTGTTGATGTTAGAATGGTGTTATGCTTAGTTGAGTTGATAATGACACAGCCCCACCCCTACTAGCAGGCGATGTGCCGGCAACCCCACAGAACTCCTAGCTGATACTTCCAATGACTAGAGAATCCTGTGAAGCTAAGCCGTGTTGCTTGCTGAAAACCCTTATAAAAAATTTTCTTTTCTAAACTTGTTATTTTATAAAATTTCGCGGCCTCTTGTTGCATATAGGACATGTCCCCCAAAACACCTTAAATACAAATTAAAATTTTAAAATATGGCAACCATGACACTTCTTCAAAAAAGAGCCTTAGGCTCATCATTTCATAAAACAAAACTATGTACATACATATGCACAACTTCATAAGTTCAAAGTACTTTCTTACAAATATATCTGATAGTGGTAATAAACACATATAACTAGTAGTAAGGAGGACCTTGATATGTCCCAGCGTTTGGCGTATCTGTATCTGAAAAATAATTTTTAAAACCAGGAAAATAATGAGCTAAAAGAGCTTAGTGAGTGTACGCTTTATAAATTGCTTTCTTTTAAGAAAATGTCTGGCTTGTAAACTATCTTTTACAAAACATTTTTAGAAAACCTTACTTGCTTTGCTATAAAAGTTTCTAAAACTTTCCATAAACTGCTTATTTGCTTTGCGATAAAAGTTTCTAAAACTTTTTATAAACTGCTTGCTTGAATTTCTATAAAAGTTTATAAAACTATTTATAAACTGTTTGCTTGCTTTGCTATAAACGCTTATAAAACTTTTTATAAACTGCTTGCTTGCTTATCAATGGTCGATTTAAAGTTGTGTGTAAAACTCTTATAAAAATAAAGATCAACCACTTTGGAGGCCTTTCTTGTAAATACAGTACTTACTGTAAACACGAAAACACATTGTCTCCTACGTCTTGGTGGAAGGACCTCGTATCAGAGCATCACCTATTAAGCAAATATGGTGGAATGCTTCATCACCACACATAAATAACTAGCGCGCTAACCCTATATATACTCAGTGCGTGCTACGGTCATAACTCTAATATGCCATAATGCATGAGCTAAGTTTCTTAGATCAACGAATCTACAATGCGATGCAATCATGTCCTAACTACCATGCGTATAGAGAATACCTCTGATCGGTAATGCTTGCTTAAAACTAGGGATTTCTTAAGGCCTGACTTATAAAATATAATTTTTGCTTGCTTGCTTGCTTTATAAAATATGGTTTAACAAATCAAAACCATAAGCTTTAAAATATGGTTTTAACAATTAAACCACTTAACAATAGTTTGCTTGCTTACCTTAATAAAACATATTGCTTGCTTGCTTGCTTTATAAAACATAGTTTTAACAAATCAAAACCCTGGCTTTTTCAAATATGGTTTAACAATTAAAACCATAAGCTTTAAAATATGGTTTAACAATTAAAACCATAACATACCGGCTAAGCGATTTATAACCATACACTCATTATTGAAAAATAAAGTTTAGAACACTCACTTTTAATTTACAATAATGAGCCACGACCTCAAAAATTTCTAGAAACTTCCTTTTACCTACATATAATTCTATTTATCACATAATAGCATATTATTTATTTTTCTCACAATAACCCACAAAATGGCCCAAATCTGGGACCGCAAGCAGGGCACCTCTTGGTCATACGATTAAATCTTAAATTATTGTGATACCCAAAACACACCACAAAACGAAAGTATCGGTCAGGGATCAAAACTGAGCCTTAACATAGTGCGGGACTGCAGAAACGATTACGAAAATCACATCCGGATTTGTCAAGAAAAAATCTCGAAATTTCAACCCGAACTGTCTGAAAACAGTCTCGAAATTTAGCCCGGACTGTCCGAAACTAGTCTTAAAAATTCCTAAACTCAGTCCAAAAATTTTGGGATTGAAATTTACGGCATCTCACGACCTCTAAGAAAATCTCAGATAATTAAATGACCTTTTAGGATAAAATGCCACCAGTAGAAAAATTCCCTACCTCTTAGAGTTTGGCCGAAATATTAGATTTTGGTACCCCGTCGCGTAGATGAACTTTGCCTCTTGCTCAGATGAAAACCTACGGTCAGATTTCTCCGTAGATCTTAGAGAGAAGCAAAGAAAAGAAAAGAAAAGAAAATAAATAAATCTCTACATTCCGCCCTCTCTCTCTCTCAGAGCAATTTCCTTTCCTTTGATTTTATCTTTTATTATTATTATTATTATTGTGTATTATTATTATTTGGATATATGACTCATATTGCCTCGATGGTCAGTTTCTACCTCGAAAATAATTTATTTATTTTAGGTTCACTTTATTTAAATGAACTTAGCTCAAGTCATTCCTAACTTCTAAGATTTTCCTAAAAATCTAGATCTGAAGTCATTGACATCACGAAAAATCGTAAAATATTCAACGTCGGAGATTGTGAAACTTTTTCTGGAGTCACTAGATTCGCGAGGCGATTTAACGATACGGTCAGTTTCATTACTCAGAGATCTAGAGAATTTTCTGAAGCTTCTACGAACCATTATAGAAATTTATTACTATTATTATCCTTCAATTAATTAAAGTTTCCATGATTTGTACTTTCACCCCTCCACTTTCCTTAATTGCAAAAAGTGCAATTCTTTGAAACTTTACAAATTTCATCCTTAAAATCCCTTCCAAAAATACTACTATGGCTTTTCGACTAATTAAGAAGCCCTTGGTGCACATATCGACCTCTGATTACACGTATTGTACCCTCTTAGGATGGGAGTGATTTGATCTCTTCTTTAGAACATTTCGTCCTCGACATGAACAAACTAAACCCAAAGGAAAGGAAAATACCTCAATCAGGAAATAGTTGAGGATACTGTCGGCACATCTGAGCCTCTAGCTCCCATGTAGTTGCCTCTCTCTCATGATTCTTCCACAGGAATTCAACTAAAGGAATCAACTTACTCCTCGGCTTACACGTTTCCTTACGTCTGATACGCACGGGTGTTTCCTTATAAGTCATGTTCTCCTTTTGGATTGCAGTGCAATTTCTTTGTCTTACTTTATGTGAGAGGATGCAGGATATTTCCTTAACATCGACACATGGAAGGTGTCATGAATCCTAGATAACACTGGGGGTAACAACAACCTGTAAGCTACTGGCCCCACCTTGCTCAAAGTCTCATAAGGTCCTATAAATCTCGGACTGAGCTTGTCCTCGCCTCCCAAATCTCAAAACACCCTTCCAAGGGGAAATATTCAAAGACTGATCACATCTCGACTATGGGTCTGTGACAGGTTTGTCACACTTTCTTCTCTATCTAATAACATCTTCAAGTTATCACGAACAACTTTCACTTTCTGAAGTGATGCACTAGTCGGGGCCTATTAGTCTCCTCTCACCAACCTCGTCCCAACACACGATCCACATTTCCTTCCTCCTGAGCCACCAGATAGACCATCCTCTATCTAGGCACGATGGTTGTTGTAGGCGAGACTCCATCGATGCCAAATGGTATCAACTCCCTTGTGATTTCCATTACCTGACTCTTGTATCCTCCTTGTCTGAATGGTCATATACGGCGGCCATATGTACGAGGATGAAGTATTGTCTTTGAAATGAAGGAGCGTACTAAGTACTGCAAATTGGAGCCCCAGAAAACACGGATGTGAACACAGGTCTCGTCCCCGAAACTATAAAGTGGAACCTGCGAAGTCTCACTATCTCATCCACACTCTGGCCCGGGCTAACTTTTCCGGAGAATCTCAGCGATAAGCGGTAGAAAATGGTAGAGCCGTGTCGATCAACTATACATATAGCATCATCTTTGCCTCACGAGTCCATGGAGACATGTCTGAAAATCCGCTGTGATCTTCTCCCGTTTCATACTAGAATAAAGAATTGATTTATCTTCCCCACGAGCCTCGATGCTTTGCGCTTCCCTGGCGACAAGTTAGGCATGCAGGCCGAAACTTGCGATATCTTTCTTCGTCCAGATTTCCGCAAGTAATGTTCTTTCAAAGTCATGTACATCTTTGTACTACCTGGATGCATAGCATAGCGAGATAGATGTGCTTCTTCCATAATGTCTCTTTTTAGTTCGCCATACTCTGGCACACACGTTCTCTGCCCTTTCAACATCAGCTACCTTCATCTACGATTTGAAACTGCCTTTTTCCCTTTTTATCTCTTCCTTAAACTTAATCATACATGGATCTTTTATTGCCACCTTTGAATCGATCCACTTAGGAAGTCTAACATGAAATGTGGCTAACAATGCTCCTGAATCTCGGCCTCGATATCACCCTAAAGCTCGGATCATGGTAAAAATGCTGATCTCAGTGGGACGAAGACTCTCGGCGCTACTCAAGGCATCACTATGACATTAACTCACGGATGGTACTAAATAGTACAGTCCTGTAGTCCTTAATCAACAGGCCCATCTTCTTTGCCTCCCGGGTTTAACCTCTTTAAGATTTGAAAATATATTGAAGACTCTTATGATTTGTAAAGATCTTGTAAGAAGCACCATATAAGTAATGCCTCCATATCTTCAGGGTAAACACGACTGCTGCAAACTCTAAGTCGTGTGTAGGGTAATTCTCCTCATGCTTCTTCAGCTGCCTAGAGGCATACGCAATCACCCTATCATTACGCATCAAAACACAACCAGGCCTTGTCGGAAGCATCACGTAAACCCTGAACCCATCTGCTCCCATTGGCGAAGCTAGAGCTGGATCGGAAGTCGATCTACCATTCCAACTCCCGAAACTCTGCTAGCGGGCATCCACTAATCATACTTGACATCTTTCCTTGTCGGCAATTACCGGTGGAACTATCTGGAAAACCCTTCAACAAACTTCCTATAATGCCGGTAAACCAAGAGGCTTATGACCTCGACACATTCTTTGGCGGTTTCCAATTTACCACGACCACATTTTTACGGGATCACGCCACCCTCGAATTTGAGATCCACATGACTAGGAATGTCACCTGTCAAACAAGCGCACTTGCTCAACTTGGCATACAAATGCGGCTCCTTAGGGTCTGCCCAAACCTGATCTCAGGTACTCTAAATGTTCTGGACTACTGAATACACTAGGATATCATCGATAAAGACTATGACAAACTTATCCAAATCTGGCTAAGATGCAGTTCATCGATCCGCCAATGCGGTCGGGGCATTAGTCAAACCAAAGCGGCATCACCGAAAAATCATAATGCGTATTATTGTCTGTCGTTCTAGGAACATCACTCTTTTGCACTCTCAATGATGATACCGGAGCCTCAAATCATCTTAGAGTACACCTCGAGACCCTTGGGCGATCGAATAAATCAATAAGTCTTAAAAGTGGATATTGATTCAGGATAGTAACTCTATTCAAGCTGCTACATGTCTATACACAAACATAAGCTCCATCTTTTTTTTTTCCACGAGAGAGAAGCTGGAGCTCCCAGTGGAATATACTCTTGAATGAATCCTTACTCATGACTCTTCCAACTAAGCCTTAAGCTCCCTCGACTCTGCAGGAGCCATCCTATAAGGAGGAATGGAAATGAGCTTAGTCCTTGGGATCAAATCAATGAGCCTCCACTTCTACATGCAGGTAATCATGCAACTATCATTGGAAACTCTGACTCTTGGAATCCTCATCACTAGAGTCCCCTCCTTCCTTGTCTCCACCACATAAAAGCTGGAATGTAGTAATGACCCTTACGCGGCATCCTCTGTATTTGCCAGTAGCGGAGATCATACTAGAAAATACCTCTCTGCGTATTCCCTTGAACTTTACCTCGATTTCACGGCACACTTCACTTCCTTTGTATAACGATCTAGTGGCTATGGCGGGACATCCGATCCATGTTTGAGACCCATCAAAATCCCTCGTATCAGGCCCTGAGATCCATTTGGGAACTCACGTCACCCCGATCCTTAACTCTGCTATCTTTGGTAATGCATACGAGACTAACGAATCCTCTATTTGGAAGGGAAACTCTCATACGACACCTTAATGGTACAGGTGCCACATCTGAAGTGAATAAGAAGGCTTGGATGCAAATGAATGTGTGAAAATACGGGTCCACTAATGTATATGTCATGATCAAGGATAGAAATATCTGAGTAACATGTCACGAAGCTGCATCTGCGATCTGATCCTGACATAAACTCTAGCTGATGCGAGTCTGCATGCGCATCCACAGGGCCAAGTACCTCTGCCTCTACCATGGCCAGCCTCTACCAGCAGGTACGCAGCCCCTCTGCTCGAAACCTCTCATGAATGCCTTTGAGTGCTCATCTCTACGGTCTTTAGGGTATTGGTGTATTGATGTCTGCGCCATTCAACTAAGGACATTCCTTAATGAAATGGCCTTCAGCCACGGTAGAAACACCATCTATAGTGGACCCACACTCCCGTGATGTCGCTTTCGACCCCATTCCTGAGACAGGGAGGAATACTGCGGGTGTCCCCATTGACGAGGGCCTCGCGGTGCGACAGGCGGCTCCAGGCTGGACCTCGGCCTCTGCCAGCCTGCCCATACTTCTCTTTAGCTGGATTGACGGGCTCACATTGGGAAGTGCAGTGTACTCCTCTTGCTTTCACCTGAAACTCGATACATAGTCGTAGTACTTTTCTCAACCCTCAGGCGGCCTCGGCTGGTCCCCGGAATGCGTTACAGGAACCACAATCGCTTACTTCAGGACTTCATCACCTTGAATATATGGAACCAATCCGACTAGCTCTAAAAACCTCTTCTCATACTTTGATGCTGACATGTTCTTCTGCTATAATCTGAAGAACTCCTTAATCTTCGAATCCCTGTGACTCTGAGGAAAGAATCACATCGATAAACTCTTCTTAAAGCGGGTCCCGTGACATACCATCATGATACCTCCTATCTACGGCATCCCACCAATCCTTAGCCCTGTCTTCCATCAGAAAACCTAAAAACAGGACCCTCTGATCATTTGTGCGGTCTATAACTCTATAAATCTTGTTTACTCTGTCCAACCATAACTAGAAGTACGCCTCTGGATCGCCACTTCTTAGTCATATGGCTTGGCGTGACTCTGTGCTCTCTTTATAGACCTCCTAGGCTCTTTAGGAACCTCTCGAGGTGGCGGAGGAGGTGGCTGAGGCTGCGATTGCTGACAAGTCGCTATAGCTACTATTTGAGCAATCTGTGCCACCTGCTCTCTAGTAACTTGAGCTCATACGGTGGCATGGTCGATACAACTTCTTGTTTGGAGGCCGATTCATGGAGCGAGTAAGAACCAACTACGTGCTCATCTTCCTCAGTGCAGTCACCTTGATGCGTCGAAGCCTACGGAATGGCTCTCCTAGGACAACCTCGACGTCCTCTGCCTGACATAGTGCTTTATTTGCAAAAATCAACTGTTTAGTACTTTGAAACACTTAAAATGTATGTACTTTGAATTTGAAAATGCGTGGTTTCCAATAGTGTAAAATAGTGTATAAGAAAACTACGGGGCTTAATAACACATGTTTCCTAAGATTCTGCTCTGATACCAACTTGACACACCCCCACCCCTACTAGCAGGCGATGTCTTGTGACCTTGTGAGAACTCCAGTAGTACTTCCAACGACTAGAGAATCTTGTGAAGCTAAGTCGTGTTGCTTGCTGAAAACCTGTATAAAAAAATTTTCTTTTCTAAACTTGTTATTTTATAAAATTTCAGCAACATAACAGCTACATATAGGATAAGTCCCAGAAACACCTTAATCTAATTACACTTTTAAAATGTGGCAACCAGCGACACTTCTTCGAGAGAGCCTCGAGGAGCTCATGCATTTTCATAAAACAAAACTATGTACATACATATGTACAGCTATAAAAGTTCAAAGTAACAGCACGAAGAAAAGAAAAGAAAAAGAAAACGCTTAAATATATACAATAGTGAGTAAATACAGCACATATAACTAGTAGTCGGGAGGACCATTATGTCGCGTTCGACGTATCTATAGGGAATTTTTTTTAAAATCAGGAAAATAATGAGCTAAAAGTGCTCAGTGAGTGTATGTTTTATAAATTGCTTGCTTTTTCTGAAAATGTCTCAAAACTAAAAATTATCTTTTACAAAACATTTTCATAAAACCTTACTTGCTTTGCTATAAAAGTTTCTAAACCTTTCATAAGCGCGCTTTATACATAAAAGTTTCTAAAACTTTTATAAAATGCTTACTTGCTTTACTATAAAGAAGTTTATAAAACTTTTTATAAGCTACTTAACCTTTGCTATAAAAGTTTATAAAACTTTTTATAAACTGCTTTGCTTTCTTATCAGTGGTCAATTTAAAGCTATATGTAAAACACTTATAAAAATAAAGATCAGCAATTGGAGGCCTTTATTGCTTGTTGTACCCTAGTAACACGGGAAACCTGTGTCTCTACCGTGCCAGTGGAAGGACCTCGTGTCCACATCACCTATTCCGGTAAATATGGTGGAATGCTTCATCACCACATAAATAGCTAGTGCGCTAACCCTATATACTCGATGCGTGCTGGTCCTCTGCTCTTCTGCCATAAGGCATGAGCTAAGTTCTTGAAACCGGAGCAAATCCTACAATCTAATGCAATCCTTAATTTAACTTCCACGTGCGTAAAATACCTACATTCGGTAATGCTTACTTAAAGCAAGGATTTCTTAAGGCGACTTATAAAATATAATTTTTGCTTACTTACTTCATAAAATATGGTTTAATAAATCAAAACCATAAGCTTTAAAATATGGTTTAACAATTAAAACCATAACAATATAAGTTTTCTTGCTTGCTTGCTTGCTTATTAAAACATATTGCTTGTTTGCTTGCTTTATAAAAAATGGTTTAACAAATCAAAACCATAAGCTTTAAAATATGGTTTAACAATTAGAATCATAAGCTTTTAAATATGGTTTAACAATTAAAACCATAAGCTTTAAAATATAGTTTTAGCAAATTAAAACCATAACATACCGACTAAAACGATTTATAACAATACATTGGTATTGAAAAACAAAGTTTAGAACACTAAGCTTTTAAGTTTACAATAATCAAACACGACTTGAAAATTTCTCTACTCGCTTTTACCCTCACGTATAATTTCCATTTATCACATAATAGCATATTATTTATTTTCTCACAATAACCACAAAATGGCTGAATCTCGGACCCGTAGAAACGAGGCACCTCTTGGTCCCTTCACGATTAAATCATAGAATTATTGTGATACGAAAACACACCCTGAAAACACAAGAAAACATCGGTCAGGGATCAAAACCAGAAACCTTAACATAGTCAGGAATTTGACCAAAAATAGTTACGAAAATCACATCCAAGCGTTCGAAAAAATCAGGAAATTTCAACGAATGTCAGAAACTTGATCCGAAATTCAGCCTGTTTGTCTAAGAAAATAGTCACCAAAATTCACAAACTCAGTCAAAAAATTTTGGGACTAAAATTCTGACCTCTCATAGCCTCCTAAGCAAATCCCAGGCTCATTTAATGACCTTTATAGTAGAAATAACGCAGAAGTAGGAAAAATTCCTACCTCACTAGAGAGTTTGATGAAAGCGCTAAGATTTTGGTACCCCATGCGTAACTCGTTGTGTAGATGAACTTTGCCTCTTACTCCAGCGAAAACCTATAGTCCCGATTCCGTAGATCTTAAGAGAGAAAACAAAAGAAAGAAAAATAAATAAATAAAATCTCTCTATTCACACCCCTATATATATAAGAACTAATTGCCTTTCCCTTTTTATTATTATTATTATTATTTGGATATATGACTCATATTGCCTCATTCGGGTTTGTTTCTGTCCCAAAACAATTTATTTCTTTTCAGTTCACTTTATTTTAAATGAACTTAGCTCAAGTCATTTCTGACTTATGAATTTTAAGTAAAAACTAGTTACTTGAAGTCACGCGGCTTATCACGAGAAAATCGTAAAATATTACCAACTTTGTCTCGAGTCGATGAAACTTTTCTGGGTCACTAGATTTAGCGAGACAAATTTAATGGCGCAGTTCGTTTCGTCATCCGAGATCTAGAGAATTTTCTAGGCTTCCCTGAACCATTATGACAATTTATTACTATTATTATCCTTTAACTAATTAAAGTTTCCATGATTTGTACTTTCACCCCTCTACTTTCCTTAATTTCAAAAGTGCCACCATTCTTTGAAAACTTTACAATTCATCCTTAAAACCACTTCCAAAAAAATACCCCTCTTATGGCACTCGACTAATTAAAGGAAGCTACTTGGTGCACATATGCGACCCTACGTTACCGCGTGCCATACCCCTCTTGGGACGGGCGTTGGATAACTCTGTGAAATTCTTATTATATTCAACCTTTTTTCTTCCACATTGAACTAACCACACACAGTTCACATTAGATTTCATTTATAGGTTGAAAAACTGCCTTGCCTCCTAAACCTCGCGAAAGTCCGGCCTAGTACTTTTAACCACCTTTAATAGGTTGGGACTACTGAGATAAAAAATACTGATAGGTCTTTCAAGCAAAGAAAGAAAAGAAGAAAAGAAAAAAGAAAAGAAAAAGAAAGAAAAGAAAAGAATTGACCTTTTGTAGAGCAGGAGCACGGTGGGGGTATTTGTGAAAGTATTTAAAGGCCCAGGTGCCACAAACCAGGCGGTTGGGAGTCAGGCTTTGTGCTCATTACGTAGGTAGAATAGGCGAGTTTAACCAAGAGTGTAGGTCTTTGGGTTTGAACTCATTAGAGTCAGGGTGAGAGCACGAAGAGTTAGTGGTCGAAAGATCCTTATGACTTGATGCCCTAAACCTTAATTGGTTGGGAGACATCGGTGGACCCCCGTTACATGGACACTTGTGAGTTTGATACCCTTAGCATTACACCCTTACAAAAAAAAAAAAAAAAGATTTATGGAATAAAAGTGGATCTGATCTGTGGGGTTGGTTGGTTTCTAGGTTGGGGCAGAGCTAGGTTGGGGGAAGGGCAGTTTGTGAATTATTTTGAAAACTAATCAAGTTAACACTTAGGTTTTTGTGGAAGGTGTTAGGTTGGTTCTCTAGGAGTTGACACTGTTTTGATACTTGATTTTGCATAGCACACACTCTTCTTTAGATGGTCATTGGACAGGGCTTTGATAACTTGCGTTGTAGGTTGGATTTTATCACTTCATTGATTTTGAAAACCATTTTTGTGTAGGTATATTTATAGCTCATCTTGCCTTTATTTTATTTCTTTTTCTTCCATTTCCAAGGGACCCCAGCAGTAATGGAGTTGGGGAGTGATTACTACCCAAATAGTGCTATTTACACCATAATGTCTGGGTTTTGAGCACTTTTTTGGGTAATAATCAACCTAGTGTAACCAGGTTGGCATGTTAAGAACCTTCTTGATGTTACAAATCCAAATGTTATGGCGGGATTTTGATATTCTGAGGCTATTTATACCATAGATAGGGATTCAGCTCAAGCATGAAGAAGTCAATTGGAATTAGAGCGAAAAGGCAGCCAGGAGCATAACGAGTGATGTAGTAGCCCTTGCGATTTAAGGGTTCTTGAGGAATTTCGCCCAGCCTAGCGAGATTTTCACACGGGTACCTTGAGTCCTCCTGACCCTTCTGAAAATTTCCTTCTGCGAAAGTTTCCACGCCCTTTATTCTGTTGCTTTTGACTTTTTGACTTTTTGTCACTTTTTGGATTTCTTCCCAATTTGTCCCCCTGTATTAGTGTTTGTTTTGGTTATTTTGGTATTTTGTATTAAGGTTTGGCTATAAAAGCCCCGAGACAAGACATTGTAGAGGTCCTTCATTAATAAAGTTTTGGGAAGCTTTTCGGTAGTTCCGTGTTCTCATTTTCATCTCTCACTTTCTCTCATTTTAAGCCATCAAACTGACCTTTGAGGATGACAACTCAAAGGATGAGCGGCTAAAACCCCTTCATCCTTGAAGTGGAAGGCCACTGGGCAAAGAATCTAAGGCAAGATGAGGGGTTTCATGATTTTCACGTAGGTATCCATTGCCATTACTGTTATCCCTTTTTAACTTTAGGTTTTGATCCCTTCGAGTCACCTTGAATGATTATTATTTGGTAAGCTTTTAGGGCTCATTGGATGCTTAATGTTAAATCCAGTGATGTTCATTAGTTATCATTTATGAGCCATTGGAAGGTGAGTCAAGGAAACTTGTTTTTCACTGTCTAAGACCATTAATGCTCAGTGAATACCATTCTAAAGGATAGTTGTTTTGGGTCAATTTTTATAGCTAAATGAAGAACTGATTCGGGAGATGTTTATAGGTCATCCTCCCCAACGCTAGGAAAAGACCCGTGAAACCCTTATTTGCCCTAAGAGCCTAAGCCCAATGACCCAACATTTCAAGGATTTCTATTTTACATTTTAACTTATTTTATTTTCAGTTTTCAACCATTACAATCCACTGTTTTTATCAAACCCAAAATCCAAAATGAATTCACCAATTGGAGCCTTACTGTAAGTCATTTATGAGAAGAAAACCCATCCCAGTGAACGATCCTAAAACCTTTATACTCTGATAGCGATATTTTTCTGGTGGTAGGAAGTATTAGGTATAAATTTTGTTGTGATGCCCTTAGTGCATACGAATCACCCGGGCTTGCGAAGGCGAGGAGTTCCTAGGCCAGAGCGGGGGAATGATGGCTTGATGATGGAGTACATGGCTAAATTCACGGAGCAAGCCCGTTTTGTTGATGACTATGTGGCCACGGACATGGCCAAGGTGAGGAAGTTTGAGGATGGGCTGAAGTTGTCCATCTAGGGCAAGATTGTAGGATTCCTCCTATAGGATATGGATTCTATGGTCAGGACTGCTATGGCCATAGAGAGAGAAAGAGAAAATGCATAGAGCATCAGGATGCGGGGCCGTGTGAGAGGGAAGGAGAGCAAATCTTCTTCTAGTTCGGTGAAAGAAGAAGCCCAGGCTTTTGGTTCCACCGAGGGTTTCGAGGGACGGTCGCGGCCACCGGGGGCTAAAGTAGGAATGACCAGTCATTCATAACGATGACGTGTTATCTCTGCCATTAGCCTGGACACATTAGGCGAGATTGCCCCTAGAGGCAGTGATCCTAGGGTTTCGGGATAACGCAATCCTAGTCATCAGTGGGATAGACGCGGACACAGTTTATTCCTTCACACCCTAACACGGGTTGGAGGAATCAATACCAAATCCCAGTCTTTGCATGAGCCTCCTTTACTCGAGAAGGGCCCGAAAGGGCCGGAGTATGGTAGGGCGGAGGACGAGTCCCATGGGTACGGGACATCGGGGACCCCGAGGGCGTATGCATGCCGTCGTACCATAGGCCCAGGCACGCAAATTAGTGATTTATCTGAGGTATGTTTATGTTATCTCGCCTTTGGGCAAGGGTGTTATTTGATTCGGGTGCATCGCATTCATTCATCACTACATCATGTGTGAGAGAATTAGGCTTAGAGGTTGAGGCCTTGGAAAAGCCGTTGTATGTGAGTTCTCCCCTAGAGATTAGGGTGAGCGTGGATCTGATATGTCGGGGTTGCGAGTTAGAGATCTCTGGGATTCTACTCACAGTAGACCTAAGGGTCATGGACCGAGTTCGACCGTCATCCCCAGGATAGGCGGTTGATGGCATCTGGTCATCGATTGTGGCGTAGGAGGGTTACCGCTACACAGGCGGTACTCGTATCACATTTCGAGGGGGACATACTGCTGCACTCCTGCACTGGGTGTGTACGACTCCAGATGGCATAAACAGTTGATAAGTTGGCTAGAAAGCCTTACCTTGGAGGACAAGGTGAGAGCGGACTTGGACCTACCTCGGGTAGTCTGTGAGTATGAGGATGTTTTTCTGGACGAGCTACTAGGATTACCACCACGGAGAGATGCCGACATAACTGACCGTATTGGCATGCAATCATGTCCCATGTTCACGTAGGATGGCGCGATTGAGTTGCGAGAACTTCCCGGGGTTCGAGATACATGAGTTGTTGGACAAGAGATTCATTAGACCAAGCGCTTCACCATAGGGCACTTCGGTTTTGTTTGCAAAGAAGAAAGACAAGACCCAGCCCGGTGTGCGTTAGTATAGGCGGTTGAATGAGGTTCACGATCGAGAATAGATACCCATTACCGAGGATTAGTGACTTGTTTGATCAGTTGAGAGGGGCACGAGTCTACTCCAAGATAGACTTTCGCACTGGTTATCATCAGCTGAGGGTTAGGGAGGTAGATATCCCTAAGACAGCGTTCAGGATGTGGTATGGGCACTTTGAGTTCACGGTAATACCCTTCGGATTGATGAATGCGCCATCAGCATTCATGGACCTCATGCATAGAGTATTCCAACCCTATTTGGATCAGTTTGTGGTAGTCTTCATTGACAACATTTTGGTCTACTCCCATTATGAGGAGGAGCATGAGGATCGTTTGAGGGTCATCCTTGAGCTTGAGGACCATCGGTTGTATCACCTTGGATTCGATAAGTGCGAGTTTTGGATTCTTGAAGTGAGATTCTTGGGGCGTACGGTCTTCGACAGTGTGTCGATGGACCCCGAAAGTTGGTATAATGAGTTGGGAGGCGTGGTCTTGAGATCTGTGAGTTTCTTGGGATTAGTGGGATACTACGGGGAGGTTCGTGAGGGTTTCTCCCAGATTAGTAGCTTTATGATGAAGTTGACTCGGAAGGAGGTGAGGATTAGATGGAATGACACATTTGAAAGGCATTCTAGGAATTTAAGAGGAGGCTTACTTCAGCTCCTATTCTAATAGTCCCGGAGAGGGGACAAAGGTACATAGTGTATTGTGATGTCTAGAAGGATGGACTGGGATGCTTTTTGATGCAATCCGGGAGGGTAGTAGCGTATGGTTCCCGTCAGTTGAAGAATCATGAGTAGAATTACCCCACACGACATGGAGTTGGCAGTCGTAGTCTTTGCCTTAGATTTGGCGCCACTACCTATATGGTGGCAGTTTGGTGTTTTCGGACCGCAGTGCGGGGTATATCTTCATGGGCGAGACCTCGACATGAAGAACAGCAGCGGTGGATGGAGTTCCTAGAGGATTACGACTTCACTTTGCATTACCACCCTAGTAAGGAAAATGTGGTGGTTGATGCACTTAGTCGGAAGTCACGGGGAGTACTGGCTAGTATAGCTTCCCGGGACTAGTAGATGCTTGAAGGCTGTGGGTAGTTTGAGGGGCTATGAGAGGGAAATGCAGTGATCGGGCTCGAGGGGTATTTTGGGGAGTCACATTACAGCTACGTTGTCCCTATTGAGTAGAGTGATTGAGTACTAAGGGCAGGATGTAGAGATAGTGTCCATTAAGGATCGGTTATAGTAAGGTACATTTGACGAAGGTTGGGCCATTAACATATATGGTAGTCTTCGATACAGGGGATGGGTCGTGGTTTCCCAGTCGACATATCTAAGAGAGGAGATCCTCAGGGAGTTCCATTGCTCTCGATTCGTGGTGCATCAAGGTGGCACGAAGATGTACCGTGTTCTTCGTCACCAATACTATGGGACGAGATGAAGAAACACGTTGGGGACTTTGTTCGACGATGCCTCATGTGTTAGTAGGTTAAGGCTAAGCACCAGAAGCCAACAGGGTTACTTCGGCCATTGGAGGTGGCTGAGTAGAAGTGGGAGCACGTCACGATGGACTTTGTAAACCACTTGCCATGGACATTGCGAAGACATGATGCGGCGTGGGTGATAGTGGACCGGCTCACTAAGTCAACACATTTTCTAGCTATGCGGATGACCTTCACACTGGAGGAATTCTGTCGGTTGTATATCTGAGAGATTGTCCGGCTACATGGAGTGCCAGTGTCCATAATGTCTAATAGAGATCCCAGGTTTACGACACACTTTTAGAATAGTTTCCAAAAGGCTATAGGGACACAGTTGAAGATGAGCACTGCGTTCCATCCGTAGACAGATGGTCAGTCGGAGAGAACCATACAAGTTTTAGAGGACATGCTGTGAGCATGTGTCTTGGGTCATAAGGGTAGTTGGGAGGAGCACTTGCCCTTAGTGGAATTCGCCTATAACAATAGTTATCAAGCAAGTGTACAGATGGCACCCTATGAGGATTTATATGGGAGGCCATGCCGATCACCGATTTGCTTGACATAGGTGGGAGAGAGCTCAAATCAACGGGTCCCAGTCGATTAGAGACACCTCCCGGAGAATGTGGGGTTATCTGAAGTGTCTTCTCCTTTACTTGGAGACGACATAGGCTGTAATCGACGAATTATAGATCGACCTCTAGAGTTGGTGGATGATCACATCTTCTTGAAGGTCATGCCTAAGAAATTAGTCGGGTTCGTGGCCCGGGGGAAGCTTTTCAACGAGAGTATATTGGGCCCTTTGAGATACTTGAGAGGGTGGGCACGGTTGCATATCAGTTGGCTCTACCGCCGAGCTTATCCAGTGTTCATGAGGTGTTCCACGTCTCCATGATCTAGAGGTATACTCCACATCCAGCTCATGTAGTGGATTGGGGAGAGATTGATGTTAACACGAATGGGACCTTCGAGGAAGGACCAGTATGTATCTTAGACAGTTGGGATCAAGTTTTGTGACGCAAGACCGTGCGGCTAGTGAAAGTGTTGTGGCAACAGGATGGAGAAGAGCGATGTGGGACGCGATGACATAATGCGGAATTTTGCTCCATGGCATTTAAAGGGATGAAGATCATTAGTTTAATCGTTAGTAATTAAATGACTAGTTTGAATGCATGATGTTGCATACATTTCATATGCATGCGATTTGATGTGAATGCGTGGAATTTCAAGACGAAATTCTTTTAAGGGGGGAAGAATGTAAAACCCGAGAAAATTCAATTTTTTTGAAAAAGGGTAAAACGGTAATTTCGGTCAAAAATCCTAAATTTTTCTAGATCTCGGATAGCAAGCAGACTTCAGATTGAAATTATCTTGCAAATCTAGTTACCACGACCAAAATTTCATGAATTCTAGATAGTCGAATTTCATGTTTTCGAGAGAGAAAATGGGAGAAAAGAAGAGAAGAGGAAAGAGATGTTCCTCCTTCTCTTTAGTTTTTCTCGGAGATACGGCCGTTGGCGTTGGTTGGAGCAAGAGGCAAAGTTCGTCCTCCCGACGAGAGCTTTGAGTAGGGACCGGAATCGAGGAGTTTCGACAAACTCCAAAAGGTAGGGGATTTTTCCTACTTGGTTTTTATTCCTAACTTCAAAGCCATGTAATGACACGGTTTTGGTTCCCTGGGGCCGTGAGTGGACTTAATGTTTAGTCCCAAAATTTTGGGATTGAAGGTGGAAATGTTCGGGACCCAATGGACAATCTAAAACTGTGTAGAAAAACTGATATTTTGGGTCCCTGGATAGGCGAGCGAGACCGGGTGCTGCAGGTGCGAGCGGCGCACGCAGGGAGCGTATACGAGGCGGTAACGCGTCGGCCACCACCGCGACCACGTCGGTACGCATACGCGGATGAGGCGCGACACTCTTGCGCGTAGCGACACCTCTGTCGCCACTCGTCCGGCAAGCACAGGTGCCGCATAGCGAGGCGTCTTGGTGTGACACGATTTGTCGCTCACAGAGGAACCTGATCGCGCGAGACTTCCCAGTTTCGGAAAAAAAAAAGTAAAACAAAATAAAATAAATATTAAATATTTATTTTTGAATTGTTGCGCGTTTTAAATGTCGAGGTCGGATGATGCCTCGTTGGATTGAGATCCCAATTTAAGGATCTTTTGTGTGCTATTGCTTGATAATTGAATAACATGTTATGTGTGAAAGTTGTATGTCGATGCATGCTCGCTAATGTGTTGACATGATGAATGAAAATTATTTTCCATAAGTTGGAAATGATGCATATAACTTAATATGGCAAACTTGCATTCCATATGCACGGTAACATCGCGTCGAGTCGGGTGTGGGTGCATAGTGATGGTTGATCCACCATTCTTGGTGAATGTGTGGTAAGCTCGGAAATAGGACAATGTCCAAAATCGAGACTCACGATTGTGTAAAATAATAATAATAATAATAAATCACATGTGTTGGGCGTAGCAAGATGGGGTAGATCCCCCCCAAGGTGAAAGACCCAAATCTACATGCGGTTAGACATCATCACCGTCGATGAAAGTCTGTAAAAATGTTAGGAAGGCGTGTGACATTCCTGCGGTGAGAACCCAAAAAATACGTAGCCCACAATTAAACACACGGAAATTTGATAATATTCAAATGAGTATTGGAGGTTGGTCCAATGAGTTGAGTCTTTGGGTGAAACACCAATGGCTAGTATTTCACACATAGCATTGTATGTGTGAGGGAGTCGGTTGGGACACGAGTGTTAGGTGTGAGGAGTCACATCTTTTGCATATCATGAATATTCCATGTAGGATTACATCATTTATGTGGAATATGATTGGATATTTTGTGTATGTCATTTCATGTGCATTTTAGGTAGGGAGTAGCCCTTATAGGAAAATTTCTCTACTAGGCGTTGCTCACCCCATCGTGGGTAAATATATTTCAGGTAATGGAGGTGTACTAGAAGCTGAAACAGGTCCAAGGACTCAGTTGTGAAAAAGGCTAGATTGTGGCCTATTCCCATATTTTGTACTGTTATGGACTGAATGTCCAGTTTTATGATGTAAATAATAAGTTTTGCAATAAAAATATTTAGTTCGGACTTGTTTAGCGTAGTGTTGATATTTCTCGGACATTATACTGTTAGTATAAATTATATAGAAACAATAGTATTTGATGAAATATAGAAGGAAAATTTACTGGAAGTCGCGAGGAGGTGAGAATGAATAGGCTCGCGACCATTTCTAATTCTTTGCCATGACAGAGCTCTCTTTCACGGCGGAATTTTGGTTCTCCTATCATATGAGTCCCGAGGCGGCGCTACGTGCCACGGCTTGGGTGCACCGCGGCGATAGTGCTCGTCTGGCGGGGCGTGTGCCGCAGCCCAGCGACCTGGCCCGGGGCCGTGTAGTGACATAATTAAGCTTATGGCGCGACCCCGCACTGGCCCGTAGGTAGACCTTATGGCTTGGAGTCGCGGCGGAGAATTTTTGTCGGTGAGGGGGTGGCCAGCTCTGTCGGCGACAATGAACGTGGTGTTGTGGTGGAAACCCGCGACAAGCGCATTGTCGCGAGCAATGGGACTCCTCACGCGACCCAATCCTTAGGCGCGGCCAGACGTGCATGGGTGCCCAGCGTGGCTGAGGGCACTTAATGAAGTGACAGGACCACTCATGTTTGCTCTATCGCGACAGAGTTGATCAGTAGCAAAAAAAAAAAAAAAAAAATCATGATTTAGGCGCGGGGGTGGCGTCGTGACAGTTATGTGGGCGAAAATTGGGACGTCGAAAAAAATGAATTTAGATCTTTTGTGGATATTTTTGTGAAATAAAAGGTTATGGACACCTTGATGCATAATTCCCATATTTTTAAACCAAATTCTCCTTTACTAATCATTATAATTAATTACATTACTTTAATATCTTCTCATGATATATTTTAATTACTTTAATATCTTGTCATAATAAACTTTAACGACTTTATTTCATTTTTTTATTGAATTAGATTTTCGTAATCTGTATTAAATAATTATACAATATTAATATCATTAGCAAGCTCTTTTATGCTTTTGTCCTAGGAACAAGGATATCTTCAGTGACCAATAAAGCATTCATTTATTTGGATAGTCCAAACTCCATCAATGCCCCCCATTCGTCTCGCCACATATGTCAAATACATTATGATACAGAATCACATATATGAGGATAAAACTTTATTATTTGTCGGCCACTTGACAGCTTTGTATGATACAGTTGCTACAGCCAAAGAGAAAAGGACACGCTGGCAGTTCACACACACGTGAAAAAGGCAGTCCATAGTGATATGTTGATAAATCATAATATTTGTTTGTTTCTTAAATAGTATAAAGTCAATTACAAAATAAATTTATGAGATGAGTTATTCAAAAGGTCGGATTAGAAATGATACTTCTCCAAGAAGTTAACCAAATGAGTTATAAAAAAAGTATGATTGGAAATGATACTTCTCCAAGAAGGTAACCCAGATTTTAAACTTTGGAGCATGGTTTTAAATCACAATTCTACCACTTTCTCATCTATTTCTTGTCACTTAATAAATCAAAATATTACTATTATTATTTTTTGACTTATCCACTTTACAAACTATTATTATTATTATTATTATTGTTATTGTTGTTGTTGTTGATATTTGTTGTTGTTGTGTGTGTATTATTATTATTATTATTATTATTGTTGTTGTTGTTGTTGTTGTTGTTATTGTTATTATTATTATTATTATTAATGTTATTATTATTGTTATTGTTATTATTATTATTATTATTATTATTATTAGTATCAGTATTATTATTATTATTATTATTATTATTATAATTATTATTAATGCTTATGTTTTTGAAGGATTTATATTATAATTATCATTCCAAATAACATTTGTATATTTTTATATTATATTAAATAATAATAATATTTTAGTATTTGAAAAAAAACTTTAGAAGATAATTTATATATTTTTATTATTAAGTTTCTAGGAAAATTTAAATAACATTTAACATAATAAAAATATTTCAAGAATATTAGTAGCTTTTTATTCACACATCCATGGAGTAAAAAACAAGACTATCTTCAATTGGACCATAACTTAAAATATGACAAGACAAGTCATGTGTTGGTTAAAAGTCCAAACTCCACAAAAACTCAACACCAGCTAAGTAAATCATCATAAGAACGAAGATACAACTTTATTATTTGTTGTCTTTTAGCCATCTCCAGACTGTAGCACACGTGGCTCGAATACAAATAATGAAGCTCTCTATTATTTCTTCCTAATTATTTTGTCATGATAGAAACTTTTTTTTTTTTTTGTCATGGTATTTTATGGTTATTATTAACCTTATTATCTACATATATAATATTATATTAAAAATAATAATATTATTTTATTAGTAGAAAAAACCTTAGAAGATAATTTCTATTTTTTAATTCTTAAGTTTATAGGAAAATTTAGATAACATGTAACATAATAAAAATATTTGAAAGATATTAGTAGCTTTTTGGTTGTTGAATATCTTCGTAATATGTCTCAAATTTTTAATTATTATTAATTCCTTTATATAAAGAATGTTTTATAGGATAATTTTTAATTGTTATATTATTATAATGTTAGGTTTTCTTATAGAATAAAAAAAGCTTTCAGGAATATTCATATAAATAATATTTTAGGTCATAAGAGGGAAAACATATAAGAAATAAATGCTTGTAAAGATTATTCGGTGTGATGTAAATGTTTGAGAAATTGGGAGTTTTGTGAGATATTTTCTCGACATTGTATGCGATCCCAGGTTTTGCTGTGATTTTATGATTTTCGTAGTTATCGCAATCCTTTGATACTCCGATGTTACATGTGCTGATAATAGTTGAAAGATTTTTGCTCTACCGTTTGTGGATGTAGGCATAATTGGTCAAACCACGTTAAAACTCTCGTGTATCTTTACGTTAATTTCTTTATCTTTGTTTCTTGAATTCATATTCTCATGCATCAAAGCTTCCGCAATTTTATAACAAATGGTATGAGAGCTTCAGGTTCAAGATATCTAGAAGAACAAAAGATTTAGGAGCACACAAGATCAAGATAAAAGGAATTTCAGTTCAAAGTGAAGTCGATTGCTCACTTATCAAGATGTGTTGGATGATTGACTCGTTGAAATTTGATTAAAGGTGGAGATTGTTTGTATGTCAAATTCTAATTTTATTATTTCTTTTATGTAAAGAATATTTTATAAGATAATTCATAGTTATTATATTATTGTAATATTAGATTTTCTTATAGAATAAGGAAAGCTTTTAAAAATATCTCTATAAATATTCTAGGTCATGAGGTGAAAAAGATATGAGAGCGAAGGATTTGTAAAGACTATTCGGTGTATGTAGAGATATATGAGTTTGAGAGATTGAAAGTTTTGTGAGGTATTTTCTCGGTATTGGAGGTATCATAGAGTTTTGTGATTATATAATTTTTCCTAGTCATCGTAATGTTTTGATACTCCAATCTTATACTATGTGTTTTCAAGAATAATGGAAAGATTATATTTCATCCGTGGATATAGGCATAATTAATCGAACCACACTAAAACCCTCGTGTATCTTTATGTTAATTTCTTTATCTTTGTGCTTGGTCGTATTACCAAATGCGTGAAGGCTTTACTCGGTCATAGCAAATATAAAAGGGTTAACAAACATTTTATTTTATGTTAAGAAATTGGTTCCTAAAAATTACATTTACGACTTTTTATTGATTAAGAATTTTTATACTATAAAATCAAAATGGGACAAAAGAAAAAACAATCTTATAAAAATAAAATATTAAATAAGCATATAGTTTGTTATAAATAAATAAATTAGATAATATATATA